>JAQISU010000084.1:0-1224166 GCA_029339505.1 Unio delphinus
CAATGTGCAAGCATTCTTTATTGGCAAGTAAGGATATGAATCAACCGTGTTTACAACCTTGTTATACTAGCTCTTATTTAACTGTCATTGTACTTGTTGGGTGCATCAGTTCATGATCATGACATGAAATTAATATTACCAAAAATAGTCACATGTAAATCAAGTCAAAGTGCAAACTTCACAGATCCTGATCTGCTATAGCATAATGCGCTTGCAGACCAGAGTACATGGTGGTTGTTCTGCCAATTATTCCTAAAATTGCTGTGCAGATTCATATTGGCTGGCAAATTATGCAATTGCCGATCTGGATCTGTGCAGTGTTAGTTGGACCAGACTTAAAAATGAGTACATATGATATATCTTATAGGATTGATGAAGTCATGAGATTTTGAAACTGATTACATGCTATGTATGAAGGGTTTTCACATCATTAATACCATTGATTACATACTATTTATGAAGGGTTTTCACATTAATACCATTCATTCATTTAAAATTGATTACACACTATGTATGAAGGGTTTTCACATCATTATTACCATTGATTACATGCTCTGTATGAAGGGTTTTTACATTATTAATACCATTGATTACACAATCTGTATGAAGGGTTTTTACATTATTAATACCTTTGATTACATGCTATTTATGAAGGGTTTTCACATTAATACCATTCATTCATTTAAAATTGATTACACACTATGTATGAAGGGTTTTCACATCATTAATACCATTGATTACATGCTCTGTATGAAGGGTTTTTACATTATTAATACCATTGATTACATGCTCTGTATGAAGGGTTTTTACATTATAAATATCTTTGATTACACGCTATTTATGAAGGGTTTTCACATTAATACCATTCATTCATTTAAAATTGATTACACACTATGTATGAAGGGTTTTCACATCATTAATACCATTGATTACATGCTCTGTATGAAGGGTTTTTACATTATTAATACCATTGATTACACACTCTGTATGAAGGGTTTTTACATTATTAATACCATTGATTACACACTCTGTATGAAGGGTTTTTACATTATTAATACCATTGATTACACGCTATGTATGGAGGGTTTTCACATTAATAATACCATTCATTCATTGAAAATTGATTACACGCTATGTGTGAAGGGTTTTCACATCATTAATACCATTCATTCATTGAAAATTGATTACACGCTATGTGTGAAGGGTTTTCACATCATTAATACCATTCATTCATTTTGTAATTGATTTTCATGCATCCTGGAAAATTATTTTACTATAAATTATATCTTTTCTTCATGTTTAATATACGATTTGGAATATTGATAGAAATTTATACATCTTCAACCAAAATCCATGCTGCAAAGAAAATTTGTAGCTTTTGATAGATTCAGTAGATAAATGGATTTCTCTCTCTCTCCCTCTCTGTTTCTCACTCTCTCTCTCACACACACACACACACACACACATACACACACACACACACTTCATTTTATATTTAATATCTATCTCCACATAGATTTATGTGCATAATTACTTTCATTTGAAAGAACACAGGTGAAGTGGAGCAATAAAGATGGCATCAGCAGAGAGGACCATAAAACTTACTTGGAATCATTCGCTGCAACTTTCTATGACAGTGTGGTGAACCTCATTGACAAAGCTGTACTGAGGGAACACCACCTGAATCAGGATGAAGTATACATAGAGGTATTTTCATAAGTGCAGGAATTCTTATTCAGGTTTAATGACATTTAACTTCCATATAACCTACAATTACTTTGATGTCATGAAATAATTATTTGGTAGAAAACAATTTTAATTACAAGTTGGTCCACTTAAAGTCATGTATAGCTCCAAGTCTTCATTAGCATTTGAATTTTTTTAAACTGCAAAATGTCTGTAAATGGTACAAGGAATTCTCAGTATACAGTTTATTGTGGATTTCACCTGGCCAATGACACTGTATCCTTTCCCAGGTGAAATGTTTCAGAGGTATTAACCTGGCTGAACAAGACATCAGATGAACTACTCCCTTAATTAGCTTAATTAGTTCACATCTCGTATAAGTCCTGCTTCCTTACTGCTTTGGCAATTGACAAGCAAAAGCAGTGAATATATTTCCTGTTGGGGAACCCATCTACATGCAGTTATGACAAGCTGGATCAATATCACTCATGAAGCCCCATGTTTTCATTGCCAAGAGTAGGTTATGTTTTTGTTGTTGTAGGGTTTAATGCCATTTTTCAGCATAAGATACGCTATACATGGTGGCCAGTATTTATGGTGGATTAAGAACTCAGGAAAACACCAGAAAGAATCACTGACCAACGAGAAGCTACTAGCATGCTTTCTCACATACCCACATTGGCCGAATTCAAGACTCGAACCCACACAGACAGAGGTGAGATGGCAGTGATCCGTAATGGAGAGCGCTTTAGACCATTCGGCCACTCAGTACCCCCAAGAATAGGTTACCATTGATGGGTAATCAGATAATGGTAATAATTCCTGTCTACTCTGGACACTTGATCTCAAAGTCCTCTTCATGACCCAGTTCGAGCTCTGAAGTGGTATTTCAGTAAGACAAAGCCATCGCAAAGAGGGAGATTTTGCCTCATTTTCCCTTTAAAGGAGGGGGAAGGATGATATCTCAACACATACTTTCATCCTGAATGGATTTGGCTATCTCTACATATTGGACTAAACCCACATTAATGAATTTGCTTCGCATATTATCTCATGAAGTTAGAGCATTCACTACAAACATTGCGTATGAGCAAAACTGTTCTCTAATTTTCCATGCCATGGATCTGAGTACTTTATTTCAGTTTTTATCTTGCTTCATCCTAAAAGTCTCAGTTCAGTCTGGAGGAACCTTTATAGCAAATGGCTACCTTTCCAAGTCATTCAACAGCTTCACAAAGATGTGGCTTCACAACTTTATCTGGATTGGTGGGAGGGAAAATGTATTCCCATTTGAAGCTGCTCCCTAACATATGGAACTGATCCTATTTTCCAGGAAGCTGTCTCATGTCCTTAAAGTCACAACCATATAGATAGTATGTACCTGGGCCCTGAGTTGCCGAGTGGTCTAAAGCGCTGTCCGTTACGGACCACTGCCATCTCACCTAAATCACAAAAAACAAAGCGAAGATAGTAAGCCTTCTGCTCTAGAAATATTAACTGATGAATTTATAGGTTTTAAGGGGAGATCACCCTAACATAGTTTTGACCTGGGAGGGCTGGATTTGGGAGTTAATAGTAATTCTAATGTATTATGATTGCATAAGTATTATTGAAAAAACATTATTGCTAACAATTATTTGGTATCTTCATTAGCATTTGATTAATGATAAATATGAATCTTTATAATTGCAAAACGTCAGACTCTATAAATATTATAATGTCAGTATACACCAATAATTGAAGCCTAAGTGCTACCATGGCTTCCTTCACAAAGTTACTGTTGTTGGTTGTCTTTTTTGCCTGTTTAACCACCTTTTTGTTATATCATGCCAAGAAAACATGAATTAAATACATTTTCCAAGGACACTCTGAGACCCACTACACTTAGACTATCACTCCAATGCTTTACCAACTATACTACAATGGTTTCCTGGACAAATATCTGCTGATTGCTTTTAAATAGAGATCAATTATATCTCATTTATTAAATCTAGAGATTAATTTACATGATTGGTTAAATTAAGGGATGGTGCAAGTGATAAAATTGTGGATTTGACTTTGTTTTCAACCATTCAGGTGATTCAGCATGCCACCATGGCAGTAGACAGATGTGCCATATTCCATGGGAGAGAGGACATCTTGGACTCTGTTGGGAAATACCTGACCAGTGATGTTTCAGAACCTCTAGTGTTGTATGGTCAGTCTGGCTGTGGGAAGACCTCAATTGTAGCTCAAGTCGCCAAACAGGTAATTTGATAAAATAAACCTAACATCCAATCTTGATTTTCTGTTAATCCTACCACTAGTTCCAAAACTTCAGCAGCAAAAGCTTGATGCATGTGAGATGCTTATTGATGCAGAAGAAATCAGAGAACCGTGAAGTAACTTTAAAGCTTGGATGGATAATAAGTTATGGTCATATTTTAGACTGGATTCTTCATAGACCCGATGATGATATTCTGCAGCCTTGATTGGTGTCCTACAGACTTGTATCAAATCACCTTTGCATCATATGCCATCCTGACGGATCAGTCACTAATCCTCCAACTTTCTTTGTCACTCAGGGAAACCACTCTATATGAAACTGAACCCACCTAATGCATGATATCCAAGCAAACTTAACAACTTTGCTCCCTTCTTACAGCAGAACAATATGCTAAGCACTTTTGATCATTGCTTGACATATATGCCCAAGCAGCCAATATCAATTCAGAAATGTTCTCCATGGTGTAGGATTGTTAGGGACCAGTTTACTCTGCTAAAAAGAACACATCATCCTGTCATGTGCTTACTGTTCATAAGCACATATAAGAAATCACTAAGAAGAATGTCACAATCATAGTTCATGCAGCAATATCAATTCAGTTCCAACTGAAGTTTATTGTTACAAACAATGTCAGGGAATAAATGTATATCACTTCCAACAACCTTCTGTCCAAAGTGGCCATCTGGGCAGGTTTGCAAATTTCTTCTGTGACAAATACGAACAACTTGACAACACAATTCTAATTGACTCCTGATCACCACATAATTGTGATACAGAATTTCAAAGGCAACCTTTAGCTGAATTTAGTCTGTCTCCATGGAATTCTTCCATACAATGCTGATGAAGACCCTTCCAAAGTCATGTGAACTTGATCCAGTTTCAACATCACTTCTGCTTGAGTATTTAGATTAAATATTGCCTAACTGATGTTATCAATACTTCTTTCTGATATGGGGAATTTCCATCATTTTTAAAACTTGTCATTTGTTGAAACCAAAAATTGATCATAACAAAACATTTCAAAAAATCTTCCACCCTGTTTCTAGCCTCCTATTTGTGTAAAAATCTTAGCAAAGGTTGTTTTGTCCCAGTTTGTATCTTATCTGAATTTAAATAGTCTTTTTTAGTAATTTACATTCTGTACATCATCATTTTGGCATTCCTTAGGGTTCTGTTTTTGGACCCATCATCTTTATTTTATACATTCAGTCTATTTCAAGTGTCATAGATCATTATCTGATGCCTCACTACTTGTATACAAATCTTGCTACCCGACTGTTATCATTACACCAACATTTCATGAATATATGCATGGCTGCATATTCAGAACTGAGATGCATCAGCTCCATTGCAATTTTCTTTCAGTTAATGCTACTAAAACACTTGTGTACTCTTTAGTACTTATATGTGGTACTATTATTTTCCAACTCATTAATTATTATCTTTCTGCAGGTGCCATTGATTTACCACAAAAGTGCAGTTGTTGTCCTCAGGTTTCTGGGAACATCTCCTGACAGCAGTAACCTCTGGAAACTCATACGCAGCCTCAGTGAGCAGATTTCCATATGCTACAACAAAGACAAGAAACTTATCCCGGATGATTTAGAAGGTTTGAAAAGTTATTTTCTTCAACTCCTGGAGTGTGCCACTGCCACAAACCCACTTGTGATTCTTTTAGACTCATTAGATCAACTCTCAACAGAGCATAAAGCTCATAGATTAAACTGGCTTCCTCATAAATTACCCAAACATGTGCACATGATCCTTTCAACATACACTGAAGCAAGGGACATCATCAGTATGCTAAAATTAGTATTTTTGTCACAGAGCTTCATCACTGTTCCTGTTTTCTCTGCACAGCTTAGTACAGATGTCTTGAAATCATGGCTGAAAATGAAGAACAGAACATTGACATCAGAGCAGTTCAACATTGTTGAGGATATATTCAAACAATGTTCCCTTCCACTTTTTGTCAAATTGATATTTGACCAAGTCTTGGCCTGGAAGTCCTATACACCTTTATCGGAGTGCAGGCTGGAAACAGCAGTTCAGAACAGTATTCAAGAACTATTGTCCCAACTAGAGAAGAAACATGGGCCAATTTTAGTATCCCGAGCAATGGCCTATGTGACAGCTTCAAGTACTGGAATCAGTGAGGTAGAACTGGAAGATCTCCTCTCTTTGGATGATGTGGTCTTAAATGCTGTCTTTGAAATGCATGTTCCACCTTTTAGAAGGATCCCACCTTTACTTTGGGTACGGATCAGGCATGATATATCTCAGTACTTGGTGGATAAGGAAGTGGATGCTGTTAGGGTCTTTTTCTGGTATCATCGGCAGTTTTTTGAGGCATCACAGTCAAGATACATGAAGGATGCAGATTTCTCTAAGGAAATCCATTCTTTGATGGCTGATTATTATCTTGGGATCTGGCATGGCGTGAAGAAACCGTTCATATATAGCCGTCTTCAGATGACAAGATTAGGGCTTGATAAAGCGGAGAGTGAAGCAGACAGAAAAGTTGCAACCCAACCTCTAATTTTTCAGCAGGGAACAGAGAAGATTCCAACACGATACAACAAAAGAAAGTTAAATAGACTACCATATCACCTGTACATGGCTGGAAGAAGGAATGACTTGCATGACAAATGCCTTTTCAACTACAGTTGGCTAAGGACAAAACTGGAGGCAACATCTGTAAGCACTGTCCTCTTAGACTACATTAGATATGAAGAAAATAAAAGCCCAGTTCATAAGGCTTTGAAAGCAGCTCAGTCAACATTAAGTAGATTTCCACAAACACTTGCAGCTGAGATATCTGGCCGATTGTTGGCTGTGCAGTCAGGGATGAAAAGTTTGGTAGAAATGGAATTCCTGAAGGACAGCTTGTCTGCATCTGCCAGAACAACCCATTTGGTACCCTACCAGCCATGTTACACAATCCCAAGTGATTCTCTTATTTGCTCTATTGAGCATCCTACAATTCCAGTAAATTCAATGCAGGTGATTATCTCTGATAGTTCCAAAAGCCTGGTAACATTGACTGTTCACAATGAGGTAATAACTTGGGATCTTACATCAGGAGAAATGGAAAAAACTACAAAGTTGTCTACTCCAAATGGTGAAAGAATGAATGTTATGTACAAAGGAATTGGATCAGAGAATGTCATAGTTGGCACCACGTATCAGAAACAAAGCAACCCCATTTTCATTATGGACTTGAGATCTGGTAATATTGAATCCTCCCTTATCATGGAGAAAAACTACCCAGCTGTAGGCTTCATTGATGACTTCAAGCTTGACATCACTTCCAAACTAATCCTCATCACAGTCTTGGGACAAGCTGCTGATGTCTATGATAGATTCTCAGGCAAGCTTCTGCAAGAATTTAAAGTCATTACAGACCAAGTGAAAGTGTTGGGAAATGGAGAAATGGTACTTTATCATACAAGGCAGTCAAACATTTACTCAGTGTACAGTTTGGAATCTTTTGTGCTTCTTCATCAGATATCAACTGAACAAACCCCTAAAGCCCTGTTCATGGGAGAAAGTTCTCCAATGGGATGTGTTTTAATTAGTGGATGTCCTGCAGCACACATTATAGATTTAGATCCAAAGTCAACTAAATTTGGGAAAACTGTTTCTAAAATTGATATCCCAAAAGAATCTGAATTCCAGTTGGCAGGAGTATATGGAGATAAATGTCTGCTCATTACAACTGATAAACTCTTTTTGTGGGAGTTAAAGACAAACAAACAGAAGATGGTGTTTACAGTACCTCATTCAGTGAAACCTGACAGAAAAGTGCTAAATTTTGAAGGAATTTTGACTCCTGATCTCCAATATCTGGTGGCCAAATATGAAGAATACATTCTGATATGGAGTGTAGTTACTGGCATGCTTCTTCAGATATTGCAGCCAATGAAGACCCTGTTGGAGAGGATCATGCTTTCTCCGGATGGACAGTTCATCATCTGCATGTTTAGGAGCAACAGCGCTATCATGATTTGGAATCTGTTCAGTGTGGTCAAAGAGGCTGACTCTTACAGACCTCTGTCTATGGATAGATCTGCTAGGTATGTGTCAGTGGCTCTGTCAGGGAAAGCTGCCTTAGCAAGAAGCACCTCAGGGAATGAATTCATTTCAATTGATGTGCTTTCTGGAAAAGTGCAGTGCAGTTTGTCCAAAAATTGTTCTGCCATGGAACCCAAAGTAACTCCTGATGGGAATTATGCTGTGCTGAGAGGCTATGATGAAGAAAAGTGTATCAAAATCTGGAATATGCAGTCTGGTGACATGGAATCCGAGCTTCCTCTCTCAGGGTTGCAAGTCAAACATTATATTTTTAGCTTTGACAGCAAGAAAGTATTGATTATTGTGGAAAATGACATCACCAGAATGGTAACTCTCAATATTTATTCTGTACCAAGTGGTGATTTCATAAGAGAAATTCCTGTTGGCAGGTTCCGCATAACTGAGGCATTTTTTTTCGATAAAGACAAATACATTGCACTTTCAACAGAATTTATCAAAGGAGAAGATGATGTTGACATGGCTGTTAAAGTGTTTGAAACAGAGAGTGCATCTCTGGTATATGATCTCCCAGATATCCATCCAGAATCTCTTCAACCAGTGGTACATGGGGACAGATTGATACTAGCCGTACAGAAAAACAAAAGTCAAGACGGAAGCAAAGGAGAACAGAAGTGGAAGCTCATAGTTTTTGACTTAGAGAAAAACAGAATTACTTTCACAAGTAATAACATTCCAGAAGTGAAGCTGAAATTTGGTAACATAGGCAGGTATGGCATTGATCGTTACAGGTGGGTGTATGACCTCAAGAAAGGTGCAAAATCTCATCATTTTGATTCAGAAGAGGTATATCAGAAGGAAGCATCAGGACGTTTGACTGCTCCCAAAGTATCTGCAGATGAGAGGTTTGCCATTTGGGTCCATCCAGAGGGTCAATTGCTGAAGCTTGGTAGTATTGAATTGGGACAAATTGTTGGTGTTTGTCCACTTCATAGCATCCCAATGAATCTGTCAATCACGCCTCAAAATATCATCCTCATTGGATGTGAAGATGGTCGGATCATGATGTTACAGCTTGTGGATGAAAGTGAACAGAACTTAAGAAATACTGTAATGGGCATTCTTAATAGGTCCAAAGTACAGGTCAAAAAGGAGAAAACTTATCTGTCTGGGAAAGACAAGAAAGAAAGGAAGGAAGATCACCAAAGGAAAAGTACTCAGATTTCTGATATAAAAGAAAGTAGATCAATGACCTGCACTGTATTATAGATACAAGAAAGATTGAGATGTGTATGTAGAATTAAATTGGATATTAATATAACAACACGAAACAGAACAAGATTGGAAAAATAAAAATGAAAAATTTCGGCTATGATTTTCGATATGTCAATGAATTGAAATTGATTCAATGACATGGACATGATGGAGAAATCCTGGCTGTTGACTGGAAAAGAGATGCCAAAATCTTGGCTTAGAATGACAAGACACTTGATTTTTTTTATTGAGAACAAGTAAATTAAACAAGATTATGTGTTAAATTCTTATTCATAGGTAATAATGAGGCAAAGATTTTTATAGCCTTGTGAAAACTGATTGCTTGGTGAAAGGTAGAAACTTGGGAATATGGTTAAGAGAAAAAAGCATTCTTGTGTAAAACCATGAAAGTTACCACAGGCACTTGCAGTGGTCACACACACACACACAAACACACACACACACACACTGCATGCAATCCTCACAATCACCTACAATATAAAAGACTAAGATGTCTTCTCTTTATCTTAATTACAACAGTACTGAAGAAATTGTTTTTCTTTAGAAATACAGAAAGCATAATTATTTAGTCTTACATTAACAATCAGCAGGTAAGAAGATTCGTTCCATTCTTAGTATTGCGTATGCATGACAAATTATTTTTGTAAAGTTAAAAAGCAACATTTAGATACAAGATAATAATTACTGACATTTTGGATTATACAAGAAAGCTGATAACAGCTGGAGTAAGCCGTTCTTCAGAATCATCAATAGTTAGAGATTGTGCCATATAAGGTGAATGTAGTTTCAAACTGATGCAGACGGAGTAGGATTCACTTGATGATGACAAAAATGTTTGTGGGGAGGAAGCATTGGAATTAGTAGAAGTTATTGGGGAATTTCTACCAAGTTGCAGACTTTGAAATTTTTCAGTGTCACTAGATCCAAAGTATGTATCATATCAGAGACACTGCTTTTGTAATCCCTGTACTCTCTTGACCTTGCATTACATACCATTGGTACATGGGTCCTCCATGGAGGACCTTCTTTTTTATTTCCTGATTTGCCACATGTATCAGTCCATGTTTTGTTATTTTTACAGTTTTACATCTTGTCCAATTTAATAAATGAATGGAAGGTATACCCCACTTATCCACAATGTTACTTTGAATAGTCAGGTATTTTACATAAATCTGAGATTTGTAACTAAATCCAGTGCACCCTATATCATAGTACCAGAATGTCTCCATTTTTTAATCAAAGTTGACCAATATGTCTGGGTTGGAGAACATCCTCTGCATCTCTAAAACAATTAGTTCACTGTGACTTTTTATTATGCTTTATTCTTATTACTGTTACTCCAGATTTAAGTGGGGCCTCGAGTGGCCGAGTGGTTTAAAGCGTGCTCCGTTACAGATCACTGCCATCTCATTTGTCTGTCTGCATTCGAGTCTCAGATTTGGCCAATGTGGGTGTGTGAGAAAGCTTGCCAGTAGCTTCTCATGGGTCGGTGGGTATTTCCGGGGTTTATCCCCGGGTTCTTCCTCCACCATTAATACTGGTCACCATTATAGCCTATCTTGTGCTGAAAAATGGCATTAAACCCTACTGTTACAACTACTACAACAACAACCAGATTTAAGTCAGCCAATATAGCTGTAAATGTGAAATTAACTTTTGTGAAACTTCACTTGATACATTAATTAAAGCTAGTTTACTAATTAGTGACTTTAAAAAGATTTGAAAGTATATATACTTTTCCCCATACATCAGGTACCTACATTCTCCATTTTTCTTGACCATCAGGCTATTGATAAGTTCTTATGTTGTAGCATATGTTTGCCTAGCTGAAAGTTTAGAAAGATGAGTAAAGTATGTGTGGAGAAATCATGTTTCAATGAAATTTGATGTTAATTATAACCTTTTGCAGGTTTGTACTGTCATTTTCAAAGCCATTAGTTTTGACTGGAATGTTCTTAGTATTTGTATACACTATTATTGTTTCGGAAGTTGATATTTACTTTGCATGTAGAAAAACATTGAATTCATATTTTTACCTTGAATTTGAATGTTTTATGTTTTAATGTTCGTTATTCATATACATGTATTTATTATTATTATTATTATTATTATTAGTGGACATAATGGTATGTTTGATGCTTATATTACTGCACATAGTAAACAAGAAAAGTTATTGGAACATCTTGCACTATTTTAGGAAGAATTATATGTTCTAATTCTATAAATGTATCATTTAATAATCATCGGTAGTCTAAACTCATGTCTTTGGAATGATCAGTATTTGGTAAGAATAGCAGTATATTGTATTGTTCCCAGACCACAATTCAGGACAGGCAGGGGGTGCCATACCCATCTAAAATAGATCTCCAAGCAACACTTATATAGTTTGGGTGTTGGGTATGATTTCTTTGCACACAAAAATACCCCACAAGTTTTCAGATTTATGTGCAAAACTAAAATGGATAATTAGTTTGGTGGTATATAGCCCATGATAAAAAACAATATAATGCATAACTTGAAAATGGATGGGGTAAAAATTATGGGCATAATAATTTGATATTACACCATGTTTCTTGACCTGCTATCCCCTTGGTGAATACTAATGGCTGCCAAAGGTCAAATACAGATTATATTTTATTATACATTTCCTTGAAAATGTTCTTTAATTTTTGTTATTGTTTTATCGCTGGTATTGCCTTTGTTGTTGTCTCATTGTCTAAAGAAATGTATATTACCTAACCTCGTTTCTTCCAAGATCTTTTGCAGCAGTTTGAAGTGGTTTCGTATCAATTATCTCAGGGAAGGAGACTGTGGGAACCTACTTTGTACATATGTGTACAATATAGTTGTAATTCTGGGTCAAGTTTTGTGTTTAGGTCAGGGTTTTGCACACTACATATGAATACAGTTGTTCCTGGAAACAAGAAAATTAGGGAATGAATCTTGATATGTGCTTCATCACAAAAATTTCTTTGATATATACTATTTGCTTTACTAACATTTCTGATAATGGGTTTCCTTTTTTCACAACTTGTATTCATGGTAGAATCATCAAACTACAAAATTATAAGGATTGCGATTAGTATCTCACATTTGGGTGAAAAAGAGGAGATGGTGATATATATTTCACATCTTGCTAGCATAAGTTGAACTTTTGTGTTGAACTCATGATCAGATATGTTTTATATCAATATACTATTACACTTAAATTTATGGATCTTAGTGAGATACTCATCAGCATGAGTACTGCATTCTCATCACAGGACCAGGTCACTGTGACCTATATTCATGCTTCACTTGTTAGGCTGTTTTAAGTTTACTTTGCAAGATCTGTTTATCAGAAAACTATTGACAACTAGTTAGTGCCTTATATTACTGCTACAAAAGGATGTAAATGTGACCTACATTTAAAATTTGCCGGTTTAGTGGCAGCTTAGTTCATGACTCAAAACATATATATATATATATATATATATATATATATATATATATGCATCTCTTGATAAGTACTACACCTCTTCAACAAAGTTATTGTGACCCATACTTTATGTTTTACTGACTTTTGTAAAATTTTGTGTTTTAAGTTTATGTTTCAAACTCTATCTCTGTTTGTGGATATACCACTTGATACACCTTTGCATTAATCCATGCAGGTCTTCAGTGTTAGTTTTAATATATTTTTAATTGGATGGTGTAGATTTCTTCATGATACATGGATTAGGCATATTTGTTGTTTTATTGCAAGGACCATGTATTAAACCTTTGGTTTCTTACCCATTTTGTTACAATGTTAGAAATATGAAGATGGCTGGATACTTACAGAATTCAAGGAAGCTTGATGTTTAATGGAAAGTCTACCTCCATATTATTGTGGTAGTGTTTATGACAAGATGGTTTCTTTCTTTATCATACACAACTTTTTTTCAAGTAAGCATATTAATTACTTTTTTAAAGTTTGCACACTGTGCACTGTTTACATTTGTACCTCAATTTAATCTTATCTTACAGAGTTATGGATTATTATATCTTTAGATTTCTCATTATTGTTGCCATAGTTTTATACTCAATATGTTTTATACTCAATATTTACATTAGATATATATTGTCATATTCATTAAGATTGGTCTAAATTGTTATTGTATACATATTTTATTTAATTATCTTATTTTCCTATAATTTGTTATCCATTCACTGTGATACAGCTGTGTATTGACCTAGTGATGAACTCCTCACATCCCCATGTGTGTCCACTACAAAAGTAGTTCTATGCCTTTTGTGACTATTTATAATCACCTTTTCATATTGATCATTTGATTGTTTTCCTTTTTTAGTTTCAATTTTTTCTTCAGAGTGATTTAAACATGAAAGATAGTTTTAATAATAAAATTACAGCACTATAAACTCTTGGTAAGGTATGCCCACCTACCAGCTCAAGGAATTAATGTGGAATATAAACTAAGCAAAATGGTGAATCAATTATAGGTAATTAAAACATTTTAAAATATATTTACAGTTGATCTAAGTCATTATTCTGCTTAGTAACATTACAAGCAACAATAAACTCACTCCATATGCTCTCTCTGTCTCTGGTTGGTTTGACTTTTAAACTCTCTCTCTCTCTCTCTCTCTCTCTCTCTCTCTCTCATCCTTTGGTCGGTTTGACTTATCTGTTACTATCATTCATAGTTCCAGAAATATTGTGGCATGACACAAACAAAAATCCTCAAAGTTCGTCATTTTATATATTTAGCCCGTTATTTGCTATGATAGGAGAGAGAGAGAGAGAGAGAGAGAGAGAGAGAGAGAGAGAGAGAGAGAGAGAGAGAGAGAGAGAATAAATTTATTTTCTCGTTTACTCCACGTTTCTGTGTAGTTTGCCCATTATGCATAAGAGGGGACGGGGAACAGAAATCAGAAAGGATTGTGAAGATAATGTGTACCTTATTAAATGAATGATAAGAAGGGGGAAAAGGATATTTTTTTCTCGTGTACAGTTTAGATATACATGAAAAAGTATTTCTTGGAATTCAAACAAAAATATTCTGCTTTTGTTAAAGTCATCAATAAATGTATCTAACCAAATTATACTTATTGATACATATTTACCAAATACATGTAGCTGGTGTACATAATATATTTTCATCTTCACTGTTAAGCAGATGATACATAAGTAAGTGAGATGGCAGTGATCCGTAACGGAGAGCGCTTTAGACCACTCGGGGCCCCCCAAGAGACATCTTTTGAAGATTTTGATTTAAATAAAGATCGAATAGAATGGAGAAGAAAGATAGACATTTACTTGAGTATTAGATAAATATCGAACTTTGACCGTTCCCTCCCTCCTCTTCCCCCCGAGTGGTCTAAATTGCTCACCGTTACGGATAACTGCAATCTTACCTTTTTTGCGTGGGTTCGAGTCACAGATTCAGCCAATGTAGGTATGTGAGAAAGCTTACCATTAGCTTCTCGTGGGTAAGTGGTTATTTCTGGAGGTATTATCGGGTTCTTCCTGCACACTGGCCGCAATGTATCAAATGTCTGCATAAAATTCACTTGCTGAAATTTCCTTGCTAGCCAGATTTCGTCAGTTTACATCATCATCAATCCTTGGCATATTAACACATTAAAGCTTCAGCCTGTAAGTGAGGACATTGATTTAAAAGAACAGAATAACCTTAAGCGATGTTAAAGTACAAGCCATGAGAATATTCAGCAAAGGTTAATACAGATTGTGATAGCATTTTCAAAATTCAATTTATTTATTTACAATGTTGACTTCTCTGTATCAAGTTATGTTATGCATGATGATCAAACAGTGGCTGCAGTTAGATATATGTACAAGAAGGGTAGTAGTGATGATGTAAACAATTTCAGGCCTGTTAGTATACTGAGTATTGTGTCCCAGATTCTAGAAAGAGCAATTTAAGTTCAAATTGAAAACTTATTATATAACTAATGTTATGAACTACAATCGGGTTTTAGTGGATTGTACTATACTGATGCATGCATTATACATCTTTTTTTATCATATTAAGGAAAACGTCAAAAGGTGTGTACACTGGAATGATCATGCTTCAATTATAAGCAACTTTTGACACAGAGAATCATGAAATAGTGTGTGTAATAATTTCTTAGGATTAAGAGTTACAGCCGCTGAAAAGTTTGAATTATATATATATATATATATATATATATATATATATATATATATATATATATATATATATATATATATATATATATCTATATATATATATATATTAGTATTAATAATTCAGAAGCCTGTCTTTTAGCAATATCAGCGGTGTACCTCAAGGTTTCATTTTAGGACCTATGCTCTTTTATGTGATGTGATTGATATGGAAACTATCACTGGCGCTGATTCTAAACTCTTAATATACGCAGATGACAAGGCTATCATGATTCCACAGCAGGATACCGATTACATTTCTTAAAAGCTTGAGAAAGAAGACGAATCCTGCAATCTTAGGCTCACCAACAGCATACTGTCATCCTATTTGGCTCGAAAGAGAAACAGAACAAAGCCCAAGAGAATTTAAGATAATCTGTAATAGCCACATGATCAATTCTGAAAAGTGTAATAAATATTTATTCCTCGTTTAAGATAATTTACTTTCGGGAGATATAACAATGTAGTTAGTTTGATCGCTCTACACATACAAGCATATATACATCTATCTGACCATACACAATATACTTCAGTCATGCTGTTAATGAACAGTGCCATTTTACATTGACCCTGTTTTACTGATGTAGCAGTTTTCTTACAAGTAAGGTGCAGTTCACAACTATGTTACTATGTGCATACATTCAGACTCCCACCAGACCAGTAGCTATATTTACTAATTCCATTATTTTAATAATACAAATCCATCTACTCAAGTAACTGCTCGACTCACTGGAATTTAGAATGGAATGTATATTTAGCTGGGATTTTTTTCATTGTAAAAGTTTTTTACTTTAAATACATTCCAACATGGAACGTTGTCATTTTTTTAAAGTCTTGGGATTTATTGCATATATTTATTTATTTTAGTAAATATTATGTATTCGTTTTAATTGTTGGCAGCATTTATTGAATATATTTTTAATTATGTTAATATGTATTAAATCTATTTTTAACTATTTTAGTATTTATTAATATGTATATTTTTAAGATATTTTTAAAATTAATATTGCAATCTTGCATAAAGAATAATGTAATATTTAATGTTTCCCTCGAATATATGACTTTCTTACTCACTGACATTATTATTATTATTATTATTATTATTATTATTATTAGTTGTTGATGTTGTTGTTGTTGTTAGTGTTCATAGGCCAGTTCGAAAATTGGTCTAAATGAATAAAAACATTTTAACGGACCTTTTCTGTCCGTTACTACTAAATACTAAATCAAAGTATACATTTCGTATGGTATATATTACACGAGAAATATGTCTTAATAATAGAATAATATCACAGATAAAGCAATTTGTACATAATACTCATATACGTATTTATTTCAGTTAGATGTACTTTTTCAATACTATCACTTTCATTGGCATCACTGCATCATATATGATCTGTCTTTTTCGTCTGCTCATCATCTGTCTGTAACCACTTTTATTAGCATGAGCAGAGAAGTGGTGAAAAGACACTGTATAACAAGGGGCTTAGCCAATAGCCGTCCTCCTTCCAGCTGCCATTTCCCGACTCCAAAGGCGACAAAACACACAAAATTCTGCTTATTTCACATGACCCACTGGTGAATCCAGTAGGACAGCAAAAACTATGTATGTTCGAAAAAGAGGCTTATTTCTTGAGGGGATAGCCCCTCTGGAGGCATAATGGACTACCACTACCCACTTTCATCCCCTCGCTGGTATAGATCTCTAGAGACGCTACAAAACTGGGTTGTTTTTATTTTGCTATGTCTTCTCTTCCCCCCCCCCCCCGACTGTGAAGCCGGCTCAAAACTGGTATAAGAATGTAATACTGCCACTCAGTTTAAAGTAAACAAAACTGAGGAAAGACTAAGGCTAATATGCTGATTTTGTTAAAACAGAAAGTTACGGTGCAATTGTTGTAAATCAAATTGTCTCTTAATGAATAAAAGGACAAATCTGTTAACGGAATGGGTGGTGGGATGGACCTACCTCGTAATAATTAATATTTAGCTCCCTTTTGATCATTTTTGGTCTTATTGCAATCAAATCAAGATCCTAACGCAACGCGTAACGAGTGATAAGAATACATAGCTATATCAACATAAAGAATGTTTTTGTCAGTTGATTTCATCAGTCCGATATTTAGTCACCTATGCTTTTTTAAAAAAATCTTTCCTGTAAAACACCACACACTAAATATGATAAATTGTTTTATGATAAACCACACTGTAAAACCTGACACCAATGTGATAGATAGTGTATGTTTAGCTTGGCATGTACTATGGTGTTCACTTTACAAAGGAAGTAAAAACTATCCCAAGGAATATTTTACTCATAAGTTATAATTTTCTGCAGGTGATGCGTTTCTTATGTGTACCAATTTTTAGTTCATAAATATCTATCCAGTTATGTTCATTCATCCTTCTGTTTGTCAATCAATCCATTTAGCCAGCTAGCATGTTGCCGCATGCCTACTATTTTACATTAGAAGGAAATGATGATTCATTAATTGGCCACACAAGAAAAGAAAACACGAGCCTTTATGGGTGCAGCTTTATAAACTTACCATAATACAATTGATTATTATATTATTTTTAATTTTTCACCTTACTTGCAGCAGAAGCATCTCAAATTGGTTTTTTTTTTTCACTCATTTTCCGGCCCCAAACTTGCTGGCACGATTGCGCTAAACGCACTCAATGTAGTGAGATGATAGTTACCTAGAATATTTGTATGTATATTTAGATGACCATTTGTTCTTTTCCAGCAATTACGGCTATTTGTTTATAATAAAAAAAATAGATATAGTTACATTTACCATGGATATAAATTTGCTCAAAAACGATCAGGTTTAAAGTACGAAAATAAGAATACTTACAAAAATAAGTTCATTTAATAGTAGTAATTTCAGATTTGTCATCATCATTGAAAACATCATATCTTCAATGTCAAATTGACAAGACCCGCTGGTACAACAATCCCCAAATTGAGAATATATTTAACCCATAATTTATCTCCCTTGACGAAATGATCCACTAAAGCAACTTTATATATAATGCCTTAACATTAGAATTTAATGCGACCAGCCAGTTGTAAATCGTGGTGTAGTTTTATTTCGTTTTCTCGTATGATTTGATAAGTCTATCTCTATATCACTTAAATTGATTTAAACATCTCTACATCACAAGCCGAGTGTAAACTACAGAGGGGGGTGGGGGTGTTTGTAAAACTCAGGTTATTTGATCCGTTGGAAAATAATTTGAGCAATACTTTTTGTTCAAAGTTATTAATATTTGCTTGCAAAATGTAGCATATGTAAAATGATCAACTTTTTTCACATTTAGAGTAAGTCTTGCTGATATTCTGGTCCTGTAACAGTACAATTAACCGACAACTTCTGCAGGAATTGTCCTGAAAGACAAAATGGAATAGTTCTGAAACATATCCCTGTAAATAATAATAATAATAATAATGATAATAATAATAATAATAATATTTGTATTATTATAATTATTATTATTATCATCATCACTTACTCTTAAACTACAATATACTAGAAAGGTATGTGAAAATAATAATTTCTTTATCTCTCTCTCACACACACTATCTCTCTCTCTCTCTCTCTCTCTCTCTCTCTCTCTCTCTCTCTCTCTCTCTCTCTAACACACACACACATTCAGTACTTGTTTTTCAAACATTACTTAACTTTATGTCCATTAAGAATATGAAGAAGATGTTGCCTTGGCTGGTTTAAAATACAAATGATACAAATACTACTGTTGATATAAAGGGGAACGATCCGAAATCAGTGCGAAGTATTCTAGTGTTTTTCGAAAACTGTTTCTTGGTTATGAATTTTTATTTAAAAAACCCTGATTCGAGACGATTTAGAAAATATATAGATGAAAGGCCAGTTTAAGTTTGCTTATTTTCCCACCAATCGCATTGTTCTAAACAAAGCTAAAGTATGGACTTATTAATTGTCATTTAAATCAAACATGGCTTTATTGTAGCATTTTGCTGGTTATCCTAGTGTACCAGTTAATTTTGTTCACAGTACACACCCACTACACATCACCAAGGGATCAACACTAATGACTTCAAGCAGTAGTGGAGCATATTCTGTATATCACAAACCGGATGTCCAGATAACAATTGACTTGCAGTGCATTTACTCGCAGAGTGGTCTAATATGGATAATTGGATCGTTGTCTTCTTTTAAATGACAGGGAAACAAAACCTTGTTCACAAGCAAACGCACCAATATAGTGTTGGGGGCGGGCAGTTTGAAGATTTGCAAATTTTACATGTAAATTATTTGAAATATTCGAAAAGGGCAGGTGGGACATACGTCCAAGTTACTAATTCTAAATTAGATCCGATATCAAAATTACTTACCCTTCATCTGATTCGCATATGTATCGTGATTGCCCCGCGCATGTGGCATCATTCCATTTACCATTAGCCCAGATGTGAATGCAGTTTTCTTCAATAGAACTACTATCTGGTTGTCCTGGAGACCAGTGGGCTGTTGTTACTGTGTTTTTACTGGTCATCCAAACGAATTTGCCCTCATTCATCACATCTGTTGCTCCGATCCAATAAATGTCTGCAAGAAAGACATAGCTTACAAATATGTTTGAAAATAAGTTTGTTACTTATAACTTTGAGACCACATTCTAAAGAATATATATATATATATATATATATATATATATATATATATATATATATATATATATATATATATATATATATATATATATATATATATAGAAGAATTCATCCATATATGAGGATATGAAAGATCAGGAGAACTTAAGTTATACAATTAGTAGAGAAGTCTGATGGCATGCTGGTGTCATTTGGAGTGTAGGTGTGGTGGCAGTGACATCGGGAGAGTCGGTGTTGTGGCAATGATGATTATCATGAGCCATTTGAATATGATTTTGGCGCCATCGCCAATTATCTTAAACTTATTCATAATGGATCTCAAATGGGTAATGATATAATATTGAATTTATTCAATGAGTTTCATAAATTTAATATTAAATCATTACCCATTTGAGATTTTTTTATCGAATAGTTTTTTTTCCAGTGGAAACTATATAAATAGAAAAAAGAACAATTTCGTTTATTCTTACAGACCGTACACCTATAATTTGCTTTGTATAAAATATAGTCCCTAACAAAGTTGAACTAGTAAAGTAGATAATACCTTTTTACAAACCAAAAATCAAAGAAAATGCTTCCATCCGAATAAACAGAACATTTTGTAACGACAAAATGATTTTTCAAAACATAATGATCAATGCGATGTGATGCCATATTGTTAGATACGGTACACAGTAGGCCTTTAGTACATGTTTACCCTAGAATGTCCCTTTCAGAACAAAACATTATAATATTGCAATTTTCATGTGAAGTATGAGTCCTGGATGCAGAAATGAGCATGTTTACTGCAATGCATTTTTGTGACCGGATATTTAATATATTTGACTGGAACTATAGACTGTACAGAAAAGATAACAAATTTCTTTTTTTCAGTCGGATTTGCATCCCATATGCATTGCGTCAAGATGTTGTGGCTGGACAAGTTTTGTCAGTTACGAGACAAATTTGAGTCCAAATCTTCCGTGAACAGAGATGATTTTATTTACTTTTGTAAGTTAAATATTAAAACACGCTTGTATATATTAGGACATAATTTTTAGTAAAATTAATAAGATTGCCATTTCTCTAGATTCTATTAAAGTAATGTTTTATTCATTTATATTAAAGTAAGTTTATAAAATATATTAAGATTAATTTCATTTATTTCTAAAGCGCAACTATATATATTAATGGAATGAAAATAAATACTGCGCAAGCGAAAAAGGCAATGTACATCGCTGTGCTGTATAAACCCAGTAAGAGTAAGTAAGCTATATGGTTGTTCGTTGTTTTGTGGAATAAGTGTATGATGTTACTAAAAGCATTATATACTATTTTCGCTGATTCAGCAAGAACTCTTAAGTCTGCTCAGTAAGAAATATAATTCTGCAACCCACGCAGATTTCAAGATTATACATTGGCGAATTTCCAATGCACTGACTAAAGATTGTGTCTAACTTTCTGTCGAATGACGTAAAACAAAATGGTTCTTATGTAATAAAGAATAGCATCTTTGCTGGCTTCATCTACTGAGGAATGGCCATATTTGGTCTTGACGTGCACCAGATGAATATAAATAAGCGTGCATATCACCAGCGCCGGATTAAGCACCGTGGAGGCCCATAGGCAGTCAAACTTCTGGGGCCCCAGACCCACGGTCACGGTCTCATGGGGGCCCCTAATGGGGCCCATAAAAGTCGCGGGGCCCATAGGCAGTTGCCTAATCTGCCTAATGGGTAATCCGGGACTGGATATCACCCAGGTCATTTCCTCATGTCAAGAGCTAGCAAAGTGCTTGTCTTTTGATTACAGGTAAGAACTGTATACGTCGTAAACTTCTTTTAGAAATAGACATTTTTGATATTCGAGATTTTAATGGTAAAATTGATATGTTGGCAACATTGTTCACTGAATTCTTTTATTTATAATATATTGTAATGTAATGTTTAAATGTTTTAAAGAATTCATATTTAATTATATTTATGATAATTTCTATTGTAAAAGACGAATTCGCTACCAACTTCATGTTTAGATTTAATGTTGAAATAAAGTATTCTTTAAGTTAGAAAGAATAATATCTTGCAACATATTCTAAATCAATATTCTATTTTAAAATGAGTAAATTGCATTTCTTTAAATTAATTGTTGCATTAATTACAGCTATTACATTTTATACTTTTGGCTATCATGAAATTGATCGAGAATTAACTATTTGTATAATATTCTAAATGCAGAGATTATACGAATTAATGAAGTTGGAAAGCTTAAATGGAAAGTGTAATTTTATATGTATTTCATGTATTTTGAATATAAAGTTTATAGATGTGTTTCTAGAATGTAGTAATACATGTGTGTTGATTATTTAAATAAAATTCCTCATGCTAAGAGCTAGCAAAATGCTTGTCTTTTCATTACAGATGTAGTTGTATCCCATCATCGTGGCGACGTTTCTTTTGAGAGAGAGCCTGAACTATTTTTTTTCTCTCTCTCTCTCTCTCTCTCTCTCTCTCTCTCTCTCTACATGGGCATTGACGTTCCTTAACTTACGAGTAATTCCTTATCATAGCAAGAAATGAGAAGAAGGTTATGATAAGCTCGTCACAAATTTACATACCAAAACTTTCATAACATGTATATGGTAGATGTACGGGATATTTATGTTACAGATATACCCATTCCCCACTCGGTCTTTAAATAGGCAATACCCTTATTTGTACTTATTGTTTGTTGTTGTTGTTTTTTTTTTTTTGTTTTTTTAGGGGGGGGGGGGAGGACGTTTCATGTAATTTTTCTCATTATTATATTGTTATACATGACATAACACACCCTTGTGGGGTAACATATCCATATTCAGGCAGCCTAGATAATTTTTCCTCAGTTTCTACTGAGAATGACTCGAATTTATTCCGACTGTATTAACTATTTTTGAATAGATAAGAATGGAATATTTTCTCACATATGGAGGGATAGTTATATTAATATACTTAATAAGGATACATCACTGGCAACCATTTAAATGAATATACGTAGCTATCCTGAGCCTAAATACAAATGTGTAATTCATTATTTGTTGACAGTAATGAGACTATAGTTAATGTACGAATGGTGATAAAGGTACCACACACTCATTATGATGTCAGTTTAATTTATGCCAAGTAAATAGTAGCTATATCTTTTGAAATGCTTTCCAAATTAAGGTGTTAACGTCAGATACAACCTGGTTACTATATTTTCACAAAATCCATAAGTATTAACGAAACGAAACGAGGCATATGACATGACTGATTGCATAGGCGTGTATAATATTTTTAATCGCAGTTTATATTTGCAACATAATAATAAACACATAATAAAACATAGATATAACACAGTGAAGTGTGAGAAACAAAATATACCGTTCATCAGCTGCACTTGATGCTCTATGAAGTACGCCTCATCAGTGTCTTCTATCTCGACAAGACGTCCATTCGCACCTTCACCTATAATAGTGCAGACTTTCTGAAAAAGAAAGAATAAGTAGACTTTTTAGCATAATGTAAGGTAAGACACATTGCTCAGAATATGCGGATATTAAAGTTTCTGAGTTAAAGAAGAACAGGCATGTAGTTGAAATCACCCAAGATTACGCAGAGTAAAATGCAAGTTTCACAGTCGATTGCAATAAAACCTAGCATCAGCACCTTGCTCTTACCGTTAACATTTGGATCAAAATTATTACCTGGAAATGTAAATGAAAACTCAACACACTTTGTTAGTGTACAGATCGACAAAAATGCATGTGGGTGGTTGATGGTGATGGTGGTGTGTAAACATGTGTTAGAGCTTTAAATGCGATACGTACGTATGCATCAGCCCAAGTTATGCGATCCCGACTGATGTGATAACAGGAATGACCGTGATGCAGCCAGCCATTTAAGCAATCTCCGGCGATCTTTGGGATAGCTGCAATAAAGGATTAAATAACTTAACAACTCTAAATGTAAAACTAAACATACGCAACTGATGAGCAGATAAATATTCGTGTAAAATAAAATAATACTTGTTATAATGAATTAAAAGATGGGTGAAAAAACATAGATAAAACTAACAGAAAAATCTATAATTGGATGGAATAGATGGCCGCCATCGCTTAACTGATCGAAGAAGGCTCTTCCGATTTTGTGCTATTTTTCATGATATTTGTGCTTGTTGTCTATCTTCGTCTACATTATTGTGTTTCATCATGCATTGGCTGTTCAGTTCGTATGTGTTAATTCATCTCCTTGTTTTGGAAATGAGAAAAATTAGAATTTTTCTCAACTGTTTTGTTCCACTGTTAAGACGTCATTTGTTTTTTAAGAAACCGCCGTCACATGAATCGCCAGTCAACCCGCTTACAAAATGATGGACCATCATTAATTGCATTAAATGACCACACCTTGGCTCTTGATACTACATTGTGCTCAAAACTGAACGAACTGGGACTACAGTCATCACTACTTAAATGTAAACGGAAGCGAAAAAAGAAACGTTGTTTCAAAGCTGCCCGACGTAGAACAGGAAGAAGAATGGCAGTCATCTCCTTTTCGTCCGTAACAGATAAACAATTTAAAAATTTTGCCGTTAATTTTGATAACCTTGTTCAAATACCTCTTAAATCGTCAACCGTTGTGTCAACTGTCTCAGGGATACCACTATGTATTGAATTTTTCAACTTTCAATCAGTAGGATCACCGGAAAAGCGTACATAAATAGTTCATTTTATCAACGACCAGAATATTGACGTCTTTTTCCTGACAGAAACATAGTTACAGCCATCAGGCGATAAGCCTAAGTGTGCCGATTGAACACCCAGCGATTACTCCATCAAGTCGTTCCCCCACAACTCTCGCGGATGTGGAATTACTGTCATTACAATGAATTCCATGATCAAATGCCAGAATCACAACACAACCTTCAATTTCTGCACATATCGTTTGAATTAGTCCAAACAACACTCACACTGGAACAAAGGTCAGTCCATTTTTTCTGTCTCTACCGCCCACCTCCTAGTAAAACAAACAAGCTGACTGAATCTCTCTTTTTGGAACAGTTTCCAAATCTTTTGGAATATGGAAATTCAATAGGTGGTAACCTAATTATTCTTGGAGATTTCAACTTTCACTTTGTTCTGGAAACTCATACACGTCAAAACTCCTAGATTCCATTCATGTTTTCAATCTTAAGCAGTCAATTAACCATCCCACCCATAAACTTGGTCTTATTTTAGACTGGTTTCATTATAGACCTGATGATAATATTCTGCACCACCCTTGTATCCCACGAACTTGCATCGGATCACCTCTGCATTGTATGCCATCTCGACGTATCAGTCTTAATCCGCCACCTATATTTGATACTAAGAGAAACCTCCGTATGATAAATAGAACCAAATTCATGCATGACATCCAAAAAAACCTAACAACTTTCTTACATCCCACAGCGGAACAACTCTATAACTGCCTGCGTTCATTGCTTGTAAAACATGCCCCAGCCACCAAATGCAGAGTATGAATTAAAAAAAAAGTGTTCTAGATGGTATAGACGTGTTAGGGACCAGCTTCGCACTGCTAAAAGACATCGCCGAAACGCAGAAAGGCTTTGGCTTTCCACCAGACTCACTGTTCGTAAACAAATCTATGAAGCCGCTAAGAAGAATGTCACAATCATAGTCCATTGTGCCAAATTATCCAACTACAGTATTCAGATCACGGAGAGTTCCAGCTGCAAAGAGCTCTTCGAGATAACTAACAAACTAACGTCAAGGAACAAATGTACACCACTTCCAACTGCCTTCTCTCCAGTAGACCTTCCGGAACAATTTGCAAATTTCTTCCGTAACAAAGTACAAACCATTAGAGATTCGCTTTGTAGCACAGCTTCAACTGGCTCGTCACCATACAGTTATGATGCAGAATTTCAGCGACAACCATAAGGAGCATTTGAGCCTGTTTCTATTGATTTAATACGAACAATCGTGATGAAAAATGCACCAAAATCTTGTGAACTTGATCCAATTCCGACATCACTGCTGCTTGAGTGCTTAGACCGAATATTGTCTTCACTAACTGATGTTATTAATATCTCTCTATTTTTGGGGGAATTCCCATCATTTTTCAAAACTGCCATCGTGAATCCTCTGCTGAAGAAACCAACACTTCACCATAACAATTTAAAGAACTACCGCCCAGTTTCTAATCTCCCATTCATATAAAAAAATTGTTAGAAAAGGTTTTTCTATCCCAACTTGTATCTCATTTGAATTCAAACAGTCTATTTTATAGCAATGTACAGTCTGCATATTGCCCTTGCCACAGTACGGAAACTACTCTTCTGAAAGTATTTAATGACATTCTCTCTGCTTTGGATAGTGGAAATATTACAGTCCTCACTCTCCTGGATTTATCTGCAGCATTTGACACAATAGACCATCATATATTACTTCACCGTCTACAGCATGTATTTGGCATTAATACTATAGCCTTACAGTGGTTCAAGTCCTGCTTAGTCAACAGGACACAAATTATATCTGCAAATGGAATACATTCCAGCCCAGTTGATCTATGTTACGGATTTTACAAGGATCTGTTATTGGACCTGTTCTCTTCATTCTATATACTCAGACGCTCTCAAGTGTCATAGGTCTCACCCAGTGTCGCACAAATTGTATGCTGATGACACCTAAATATACAAGTCTAGCCACCCAACTGAAGTTGATGCCACCATCCATGGAATAGAGAGGTTCATTTCTGATGTGAAATCATGGATAACATGTAACAAGCTGCAGATGAATGATGATAAAACTGATGTTATTATGATCACAACACAAAGACTTTCTCATTCACATCCTTTACCTCAGACAATACATATAAGCAGCAAAACATTAAATTCTCACAGTCAGTACGAAACCTAGGTGATACTCAAGACAGTACTCTCACATTGCACCAACATATCAGGAACATATGCAAGGCTACATATCTTGAACTGAGACGCATCAGTTCCATTCGCAAATATCTTTCAGTTGATGCCACTAAAAAAAAAAAAACACTTGTGTGTTCATTAGTACTTTCACGACTGGACCATTGTAAGTCGATTCTGTCTGTTTTGTCACAATATTTACTCCAGAAACTTCAAAACACAGCTGCACGGATCATCTTATGAGTACCTCGATCAGAGTACACCTCACCACTGCTCTGTACCCTACACTGGCTATCAATTCGATACAGAATCAAACACAAAATGTGTTCTCTGTGCTACATTTCACTGACAGACTCCAGTCCAACATACCTATCCGGCCTCACCCATGTGTATACACCAGCTAGATAATTACGCTCCTCTTCTGACAATCGTATACTCATTGTTCCAACTATGAAAACGAAGTCATATGGACAACGTTCGTTTGCATACCAGGACCCGGCGATGTGGAACGAATCGCCCATTGAAATTAGACAAAAAGACACAGTTGTCCCTTTTAAGAGTGCTCTTAAAACTCACCTGCTTTGACTGCAGTGACAAACTTAGAGACCTAATAATTTTGTGTCTTATATTTTTTCAGCATGTTTTTATGTTTTCCAATTTAGTTGTTATTGTCATTTGTTTTTCTGTAGTGTAGTCATATTCATTATAGATGGTGTAAAGCGCTTAGAGCTTCTTTCTAAAGATTAGGCGCTATACGAAGTCCTCATTATTATTATTATTATTATTATTATTATTATTATTATTTCCAGAGAAAGAAACCATACATCACAAATAAAAATAAATTATACGCAAGAAAGAGGATAAAAATGAAAAGGACAATTATGTGACAGACGCAAAATAGCACAATCTGTTTTCCTGACGAAAAGAAAGGTATCCATGACATCTTTCGAAAATATTCTCTTTTCTTAAAATAGCTCATAAAGATTTCGAATGGTTATTGCCAAAAAGATACGTGCCATTCATAAAACAACCATTGCCAGAGCAGACGTCATAACTAATTTGTATAATTTCCTGAACCACGTTTTACATGCCCATCTATCCAAATTAACGGACATCCAGACAATGAAATAATATATACATGTATATATACATACTGACGAAGCTCATAATATGATGTAATTTCGTTCTGTATTGTTCGATATTCTTATACGTTTAAGATAGTCTAAAGTAAATATATATTCAACGACGAATGCTGGAATATTGTCTACAATGCTTTCGGAACATAATTTCGATGATCAAGGCTTTCCTCGCGGTTTTTTAAAAAGTACATATTTGACTGATGAACGATCTCACAAAGGCAAAGGAAACTGTTTATTATTTATTTTGTACATCTCTCTCTCTCTCTCTCTCTCTCTCTCTCTCTCTCTCTCTCTCGCTTTTATGGCTTCTATTTACATATATGAAGGTGTAGAAAAAAGGTAAGTTGAGGGCATTTTGTCATTGTTATTTGGAAAAGATCTTTTAAAATCGATTACAAGAAGATGTAATACCAGCTCTTGCAATGGAGCGAAATAATTAATACGTACCCAATCCTAAAATTGCTACCAGCGAAAGACAAGACATCTATGAACGTCATGCACGCTGATCAGTGGTAATTGTGGGAAACGTTGACAGTATTTGCCCCTCTGTAATCTCTCTATATCTTCGCAAATTCTTATCTTGTCTCAACGGACACTGATCACATGCTGTGAACACATTAATCTAGATACAAGCGTTCCAACGTTTCGTGTGTTTTTAATTCTCTTTGAAACGTTGAAGTATAATCGAATCCCTTGCGACTCCAAGATTACGGTTTCACATGTATGCATGCTTATTATACACACGTGCGGGCATACAGTTAGACAATATATACATGTACACCCATACATTCAGACGAATAAGTGAATCGAAATAACGTGTCATCGCCATATTTTGAACTTTCTCACATTACATGTAGACTAAAGCTTATCTCTGTCAGCCTTTGTTTGGCAGGCAACAGATAAACCTTGGTATCTAAAGTCGGTCAGAAAGCATACAAGTATTGAACATAAATCTGGTCTATGCGGGCAGCCATTACAAGTGTCAACATTTCTTAGGGAGAAAGTTTGTAGTTGCAAGTTAATCGGTTACTTTCATCCAAGCAGAGAGTAAAATATTCGAAATGATACTATTTCTGTCATTCTTGGCACTAATTGGAGTAGGTTGGTATAACATTTCTATGTTCGAGACCATTTACTATGTTTTCCTTTATGGTGGAAAAAATTGGGTTTATGTTTAGTCTCTTAGTATGCAGTTATATATATTGATAGACAGAAAAGATATAACTCTTCACATAGGACTGTGAGGTTTGGAGCGTGAAAGAAACCTTTTTATAACATTTCGGATATTACACTGTCCTTACGCTTGTCAACCTGGCCAATATTTTTCATTTAAATGGAAATTGTTTAGCATTAAGGTGTGGAGTAAGTTTTCATGGCCACAATGTAGATTATTCTTGTTACGAGGTTTCAAAGATTAGAAAAAGAAAATAAACACACAATAGTGTGTGAATAAATCAAATAAATTTATTTCCCTTTGCCTTTTAAATAAAAATTTTAAAGCCTAGTATAGGGTATAAGAGCTCTAATGTCTTTGTATCAGTAGAAAAAAAATACCATTTTGATATTAGGCGCCAAATTCAAAATGTGTATTGAAAACTCACCAGACGGATTCAGTAGCTTAATTAGACAAAGAAATTTTGCAAAATAATCATACTGGATTAAAACTACAGCTGTCTGGAAGGGATGATTTTCAATGTAACTCCGTATTTTAATATTTGCTTCCAAAATCTAGATAATCCCCGCCATTGTAAACATTGGTCCTGTCTCGGAAAGGGACAATAATAACCAGACAATAGAAATCGATTAATACAGAGGGAAGTAGGTATTCCGTTTATTTATAATCAAAGTATTTGTATTAACATATTTTGGCTTGACAAAAGAAAATATGCGGAATCATTTGGGGACCTCCCCACATAATCATGAAAATGTAATGCGAAATGGGCACACACAAAATGAGACGTCAATTAATGCATGTATAATACACAGGTAATAGTGAAAAATAAACAGCGTTTACACATTTCCGGGTCATTTTTACCTATTATTAGCGAAACAGTTCGTATGTCCAGGACATTTATATCAAATGAAAACATGCTGAATGTAATTATAGCATTATGTTTCAATTTATCATTTCATTCATGTTGTATACAGTTATAGATTTATATATTACGTTTTTCATTGCTCTGCATATTGTACAGCAACTGAATATACAAGTACTGATGCTAATTATATTATTGGTATACGTCAATGACACCCACTCAATGAACAATAAGACATGCATACAAGAGTACACTCTTTTGATCAGCCAATACCTTGTATATTGTATCTTACTTGGAATGGCGTGTTCAAACATGTAGGGGCCTCGAGTGCCCGAGTGGACTAAAGTTCCCACTTTATCATGTTTCATGCATTACTTGGCTTAGTCACTGTAATTTGTATTTTTTACACTGGAATTACCTCCTAAAATCGTCGTAAACGAAATATGATTTCGATTTCCTGAAATATTTTATTATATCTCTTTGTGTTATGAAAGTCGATTGCTTGGTCAGCCATTATTTACTCATTTTTTCCGTTTTCTTTTTGCCCAATTTAATTTGGTCCTCACAACTGAATGACGTTTGCGTAAGCAGCTGGGCTCGTAAAATAACAATCGCACAAACTGCTCATGTCATCTAATTTAGATGACTTATTTTATTTCAATCATTTCATCTACGTAAAATTCTACACTTTGAAAATAATATAATAAAAAGTTTGTCAACTTTTATCAGTAAAGTACCAACCTGAAGGTTTCTACTTTTCAAGTGAGAATATGCTAAAGTATGATCATTGATAGTCATGTTGAAAAACTGTAACATCAACAAAAAATATACCTTCTTTCATTGGTAAAAGATGAGGGAGTAACAAATAGATTTCCTCGATAATAATGTTATGAAAAAGTTTTATTATGTAAGTTTGTGATTAGCTTTTCATAACCTTCTTCTCATGTCTTGCTATGAGAAGGAATTACTCGTAAGTTAAGGAACGTCAATGTCCATGGAGAGAGAGAGAGAGAGAGAGAGAGAGAGAGAGAGAGAGAGAGAGAGAGAGAGAGAGAGAGAGAGAGAGAGAGAGTTCAGACTCTCTTAAAAGAGTGTCGCCACGATGATGGAATACCGCTACATCTGTAATGAAAAGACGAACATCCTGCTATCTGTGGATATGAGGAATTTTATTATACAAATAGTTAATTCTTGATCAATTTCATGATCGTCAAAAGTATAAAATGTAATAGCTTTAATTAATGCAACAATTAATTTAAAGAAATGCATTTTACTCATTTAAAATAGAATATTGATTTAGAATATGTTGCTAGATATTATTCTTTCTTACTTAAAGAATACTTTATTTCAACATTAAATCTAAACATGAAGTTGGTAGCAAATTCGTCTTTACAATAGAAATTATCATAAATATAATTAAATATAAATTCTTTAAAACATTTAAACATTACATTACAATATATTATAATTAAAAGAATTCAGTGAACAATGTTGCAAACATATCAATATTTTACGATTAGAAAATCAAACATTAAAAATGCCGATTTCTAAAAGAAGTTTACGACGTATACAGTTCTTACCTGTAATGAAAAGACGAACATCCTGCTAGCTGTCGATGTGAGGAATTGACCTGGGCGCTATGCAGGCTTATTTATATTCGTCTGGCGCACATCAAGACCAATTATGGTCATTTCTCAGTAGATCACACAAGCAGGAATGATGCCTCCCCTCACTGCATAAGAACCATTTTTTTTTTAACGCCATTTAACAGAATGTTTGACCAAACTCTCAGTCAAAGGATTGGAAATTAGCCAATGCATAATCTTGAAATCTGCGTAGCCTGCAGAATTATATAATTCCTACAGGACAGACTTAAGTGTTCTTACTGACTCGGCGAACTAGCATGTACTTGTATAGTGCCTTTAGTTTCATCATACACTTATTCCACACAACAATGTACATTCTTAAAGCTTACTAGGTTTATAGAGCACAGCGATGTACATTGTCAATTTTATGCTTGCACATCAACTATTTTCATTCCATTAATATATAGTTGTGCTTTGGAAATAAATGAAATTAATCTTAATATATTTTAGAAACTTACTTTAATATAAATTAATAAAACATTACTTTAATACAATTTAAATAAAATGGCAATCTTATTAATTTTACTATAAAAAAATCTATCATAATAATATTATTGAAATAAGTTGTTTCTTATTATTCTCTGTGATATAATTGCAAGCATTAAATCTGTAAAGCACATCAATGGTATTATTCGAAACACTTTCCATAATCTTATCCAGTTCCATTTATATAGAACTAATTAACTATTAGATAGTGTTTGTGGTGTGACCAACTCTGCATATTTTTTGCACTGATGCCAACAATAATTAAATACAGAAATATTAGGCAAGAAGATGTTACATAAACACCACTCTTTTAAAAAGGCAAATATTTCATCTCAGCAAGCTTCTGTATTAAATTATCATTGTAAAAACGTATCACATGCCACATAATAACGTATTTACATAAAATACATAGATAACTGATTTTTTTTGTGAAAATGTTCGAGACTCATTGACATGTATAATGTACTGTTTAGACATTTCTAGGACGAACTTACTTTGTTTGTAATAAAATCCTCACTAACATCCAAAATTTTGTCAGTAAATCCACTGAACATAACGAACTGCGCTAAGAAGAATAGACCATAGAAGGCTTAATAATTTATAAATTGATAGAGGTACAAATTTATGACTAAATTATTGTAAAAGTTCAAAGTATCCCATGTTCTAAGGTTTGCCCTTGTTATATTCATTGTCCCCATGTTCTTAGGTTTGCCCTTGTTATATTCATTGCGCTCTGACACAATTCAATGTTAATTAAAATTGTTTATGGTTTTAGTCACACATACGTGTTGCTTAGAATTTTTTAAATTTAGTTATAACTATTTTTCGGGGCGGGGAGTAGGGTCTTATGTTTATATTTAACGAGTGATGTTTTGTTGGAAAATGAGATGATGGTTACCTAGAATATCTACAATATATGTACATAGTTTTACGAACTATATTTTTAGTTTATCATTATAGTTTCTAATGTAATGGAAAAAAGATTCAGGTAAAGAAAAATAATTTATTTTTTAATAACTTACTAAATCATCATAAAGTTATACTTTGTTGAAAGTATTATTAAGAAGCTGTAAATTTCTGATTTTTCTTTTAAAATGATTGATGTTACATATCAACTACTTGAACGTGACATTTATGTCTACATAACTGTGACATTGTATGATTGGTGAAAGTGATGCGACTAGGCACGCAAACGATGCATGGTTGAAGCAATTAATGGGTACAACTACCAATTCCCATTTACGTGCCAGTAACAGTCATACATATCGAGCGGTTTGTTTGTTTGTTTGAGAGTTTGAGAGAGAGAGAGAGAGAGAGAGAGAGAGAGAGAGAGAGAGAGAGAGAGATAGCAGCCTGACTACCACGTTCTTGCTCCCATTGGAATTGCGATTTAAAACTATTAAAAACATATGTTTACCGACAAAGTTTTCAGCAACATTATTTTGCTTTTATGTGTATTTTGTGGGTAATGTTTTCTCTCACACAAAGTCAAACGTGTGAGTAGTAACTTGTAACCTTTTAAAGAATTTAGAAATAACTCTCAGGAACTAGCTTTGTCAATGATCATAAAATATTGATTACAACTACATACCTTATATGTACCGCCGAATAACGTTACGTTAAGAAAAGTTTCGATGTTATAACCATAACATCATTCAAACTTCTTGTATCTTTTCATATTCTATATTCCATATAATCTTTTATTACTATTTGTGTGATGTGTTTTCAAATTTTCTAGTGTAAGTATATTGATAATCCAATTTATTGCATTCTTACCGACAGGTGTCTCTGAGGTGTACGGTGACTGCCAGCAAGGTTGGATTAATCACCGCGGTTCATGTTACCATGTTAGTCGGGATCATGTATCTTGGGAAAATGCTTACGTAAGTAAGGCAAGAAATATCAAATGAAAGGATGGAATGATAAACTGACCTGATAAATAAACAAGTTCTTCTCAGTTATAAAATGGACGAAAAAAACCCAAATAAATAATACGCCGCACTTGGCATAATAAAATATATACATTTTTGAATTAACAAAGCAATGGTCGAATGCTACATTGTATGTTTTTGAATGTGCTACCCTTTAAAACATCAATTACTTTATACAAAGAAGAATAAGCTGTGTGAGATTTATCTTCATATTCCTTTTGTATGTATTATTGAATTGTTGGTACTTTGATAGTTTTAATGTGTTTTCTTGCACAACTACTTTCCTTTCTTTCATTGTCCTGCATTTTCTGCAGATTATGGGTACTGATAAAAAATGTGATATAAAGCAAATATTGATTCCATGAATATGAAATATCTCCAACTTTTGAAATAAAATCACAGTTGTAATTATATGTCCCTTAATGTAAGCATCGTAAAACTTATTATATTGGTAGTTTATATATTAAGTCAAACGCTCTGATAATTACTTCTCTTTAAGTTACTTTATTCCCCCCTACAGCATCGTCCTACATTTTTGGAGCAATCGTCACAAAACAAGCTAATTCCATGAAAAATCACATGTCTTCATCGCTAAAAATCCTCCTAAGAACACACGATAGTATTACGAAGGACATTCATTAATACATCTTCTTCTTTCAGACGTTTTGCAATCTAATTAGTGAAAATGGCAATGGATACCTTGTAGAAGTAAATGACAATGATGAGGAGGCATTTGTCGAGAACCAAGTTAAGTTAATTCATGGTAAGCAATTACATTGTAATGTTTTTCTCTCTCAAAAAATCAAAATCTCATCAATTTGCTGTGTTGTCCATTGTAAGAAGTGGCATGAATATTTATTATACCCTTCAGTGCACGTGTTGCTTTGAAAGTGCACTCTGATTCTCGGATAATAGAACTTTATAAACTCATTCACACAATTTTAAGTTGAATGTCTATAAATAAATCATTTCATTTACATAAATTGCTTTCTTTTCACATTAACAATTATTGCTTTACGGAATAGCAGGCATTCATGCATTTGTAATTCCAGCGCTTTCTACACAAAAACAGAACTGTGACTGGTGATACTATACAGACAGGTGGTTGTTTACAATAGTGCGTACGAGTATAAAGTAAATGTAGATTAAGGCGTTCAACTTTTTCCGCAAATTGCAGATATGGACAATTATTAGACATGCGCCCCCTTGACAACACTCACACAGAACACAAAACTATGGGGGTGGGGTGGGCATGTTGGTGCTGGATAGTATGCCTTTACTTTTCACGAGTAATGATAATCATGCAGCGGTGTTCAAAAATCTTAAAGTGCATAATGCCTTGCTACTATATTCCTAATTTTAAAGTAGTTTCTACAAAATAAATCGGATTCGAAACTATAATCGTATTCCTGCCAAACTCGAATGAAGTGGAACTGGGCTGGGGGAAGAAATGAGATTACTTTTAATGCATTATTGATTATATTATGCTGATTAAGTTAAACTCCTTTCGCAAGGACACACAGCGGCAGCGCATACAATCTGACATGGGTGAGTATCGCGCCTGCCACAATTGGATTACGATCCTGAAGTTTTACCAATTCATCTACTGGGGCGCCCTTGAAAAGAAATGGAACTCGACCTTAGACTTGATAATACATGTATACCGCGCCATTATTGTTCATGCTGAAAGTACAGGATTTAGAAATACTACTTCTGTGTATAATGGTTAAAGGTAAAATATTAAAAAGATTATCCAATTAGTTAGTGTTGTTCCGATTAGAGATTATAATCGATCATCAGTTGGTTGAGCAAACCAATAAGATAATCGATTGTGAACTCCATAATCGATTGTGTGTAAAGGGAGACTACTTTTTAGGTGCATGCAAAGTACAAAGGTTTGTAAAACTCCCAGCCACTAAAGTTGACCTGAAATTTATTAATTCCTTTCACAACTACAAATATGAAACATTATGATTCATAATTAGGAACATATAGTCATTATTACATGGTCAAGTTGTTAAATTGTTGAGTTAATAAATTTAAACATATTTTGTTGATTTGTTTCAGTTAAATTGCAACATCTTTTGTAGTATTTATAAACAATGATAAACAAGAAGAACATGTCCTTCTATACTTTATATTATAGAAACATCACACACGAATAAAGGAATTTTGGGGGATTATAGCAGTATTTCAGTTACATTTGACTGATAAGCCATAAAAAGGTGCATTCATTTAACAAAGTTGTAGAAAACAAAAATAACACACAATGTAATATTATTGTCAGGTTAAAGTATACATGTCATTAATTAAAAAGACATTACTCCTGTACATTTATAAACATAGTGAACTCTTGATCAAAGATATAACTGTTTAACAAAAAATAAAATTTGCTCTTAGGAACCGATTATAATCGATGACCAGTTGGTTAAGGCGAACCGATTATCGATTATGAATTTCTGACAGATTCCCATCACTACAATTAGTGTTATATTCCGCAAAGAAAATATATGGGAATAATCTGCCTCTTAAAGTATCACTTAGAAGAGACAAAAACAAGCAGCCATTTAGCACGGTGTTTTGGATTTTAAAAAAAAATGTTTTGATGACGCTACATTTGTCTGGTGTAAGAAACTTATTTAATTTAAATATCTTCCAAAGTTATAAAGATATAATATGGGCATTAAGTTTAACATAAGAATCGATAGCATCGCCAGCATACGTCAATTCAATCAAACTACTGTTGTGAATTATCATGCCTGGCAGTCTACCCTTCTTGCTTTTGATCGATTTCATCATTGTGTTGTGGGTCCTATTAGAGGATATCCTATTGGCAATGTGATTGAGATTTTTAAGTGTGATGAAGTGATTGATGGGAGAGGGCAGCAAAAGAGTTTGGTTAGCTGCCAAAAGAGGAACGAATTACATTTACTCACTTCAATTCAAACTACCTTGTATCTGGGCCCTTTACGGCGTTAAAACTATCCTACTGCAGTCATCTAATTCTTTCTTCGGTTTCATATCTTTCAGACGATACATGGGTCGGAGCCACTGATTTGGTATATGAGGGTGAATACATCTGGATGAAGAGCAAAACGTTGGTAAGAACCGCGCACTGGTCTCCTGGGCAACCGGATAACGCAGGGACAAACGAGGACTGTATTGAGATCTTGGCAGATGGGACATGGAACGATCGCCCGTGCTCCGCGCTGAAACGATACATCTGTGAATCATCCATAGAATAACTGTTTTAAATACAGAAAAGTGTTGTATATAAGATAAAACATTGATAACAGAAATATTTTCGTGGCATTTGTAAAATGTAACCCTAACGCATGATCCTCTCTTACTTGATAAGACGCTACTACAACATTGTGTATGAAAACTATACTTCTGTATCTCGGGCATAATTACATTTACTGTTTGTTTTAACACTATTCTACATCATTATTATATAAGGTGATAATGAATTTCCAGACATATATGTTACGATTGACTTATTCGATGTGCACACAAGACTATTAAATTCAAGAAAGAATGGGAAAACAAATAACAGTAAAAACTTGACAAGGTTAAGTAGTTGCCTTTAACATTTAGCTGAGCAAGCATACGGTAGCAACGATTTGTATAGACCGAATGACCAATGTTGTGGTTTTCCACGTTGATTACCTTCAGAGAAAGAGCGATAACACGGGTCATGGAGCATTATTGGGTAAACATTTCTGTATTATGGCCCGTTTCTGGGATACTTTTGCATGCAAATTCAGAGGTAATGATGAATACCGTCTCTTTTTTGCTTTTATTTAGGTACATTTCTTCCTACGTTTGCTTTAAGAATCGTAAGACCAACCAATTGATTCTCGTGAACATTTTCTTTTGCCATCAGGCTGATACCACGGAAACTAACATTTACTCTACAGTAGTTGGTTTCAGACGTTTCTCATGGTTTGTGTGTTTTGATCTATTACTTGTAAAATATCGGCAGTAACTCTGAATTTCGAGTTAGTATCTCAAAAGTGTTTGTCTTAATATCTCGAATGTTTGGTTTAGTATCTGGAAATATTTGACTGAAGCTGTCTAGGCTTAAAGCGTAACAATTAATTTCGATATACTGAGTTAAAATATAAATATATTTACATTTAAATTGTGAGATAATAGGTCAAATTTTAGAGATACTAACTTAACAATGTGATTATAAGCCGATATTACGAGATATTACATCTACATTATGTGATGCTAACTCGAAAATGCTAGTTGACAATTTACGTTGAGTCTCAGAATTACATTTATTTCATTATATTTAAATATTTATTTATTATTCTATTTATTGATTTGCAGAAACAAAAATATTACTTGACCCTAATTCTTATGGGTCGTTACATATATTACAAAACTTTATACTTGGCTCCATCTTGAGAAGTTTTATTGTCAATTACCTGTAGGCCTTATAGTTACCTATGTACATAAATGACCATACGTCCAGCATATGACAATATTCGTTTGTCCTATATAGTGATCAAAAGTAAATATGGTTCACAATTATTTTGGGCACAATACATTGGTTTTGAGGCTACGTACATCCGCCCTTCTGACGGAGACACAACAATAAGTCACGTTATTCTCGGATTAGAATGGCCTGGTTGGCATGCGACTTGATTGCAACCAACACTGGCAAAATTGGGTCTTGATAAATTTGAGTCTTTCCATTATGAGTCTAAGTTAGATAAATCGTTCAATCCATTCAATCCATGAAAATTTCATTTTACATTCGCTTCACAAAATAATGCTTTTTTTCTTTGGTTTGTATGCCAACCATTCAAGTCTTTCAAACCAGTCAAAAATATAACACTAAAAAAAAAATGCTAAAAACGAGCTTCGGTTGTAAAAAGACTCTAAGATGATGTTAAATCTCACTACTACATTAGGTACATAAAAAAAATTCCTCTTTAAGATTTGTAAAAAAAAAATTTGCTTCTTGCTTTCAAAATTTGTTTTCGCTTTGGTATAAATTGTTGTATTCATATATCGCCTGGTCCAAAGACTCATTCATGCGCGTGCTGCACATTAATTACGCTCATATGTTCATGAATATGCGACAAAAATGACCAATAAAACAATACTGTGACCAAATTACAAAGCCAAAACGCATTCCGAATGGAAAATTAGAAACAGGCATTTAAATTTAAAAGTTGAAGTTTTACACTATTCTCAATGTGACGTGATACATGTATCTTTATTTCGTTCGTTGTTTTTTGTGGGTTTTTTTAATAGTTTTTTGGGCACATTTATTTTTAGCCGTTTAGTCGATTTCTTCTTATTGCACAGAACAGTTTATTAATCTGAAAACAATCGATCAAAGCAGGTTAGTGTTTTTTTTTTTTAAAGTTTGTGTGTATTCGTTATGAATGCTTCATTGTTTTCAAAGACAGCTTTGTTTCGTGGCCTAATGGTATTTTTTGCAGACTCAAAAACAGGATTAAATATAAATTAGTTAATATCTGGATCTCTGTCAGAATTAATACACTTAAAATCAGTAATTTAGTTTAAAATGTGGTAATGCAATTCGATTACTAGAAGTAATCATTTTAGTGTGTTATTTGGTGACGTTTCCTTCCCAGGCAGTTAGAATGGACACAAAAAGCTGTCATCTGTCCGCTCTCCACAATTTTCTTGTTTAAAATATATATTCCATCAAAAAAAGATTTCCAAACAGATGGCCTAAACTTACTTATATCCTGTCTTATACGCTGAAACCCAGGATATTGAATAAATTAAAATTTCTTTAACGGATGAAGATAGAAAAGAGATTCTCGAAAACGACGTGTACTGAGTAAAAACAAATTGACTCAGACAATTGCTTACTGATGGGCAAATACAGTCGAAATACTACGGACAGACTGATATATATGTATATATGACAGACAAGTAAGCAGTAAAATAGACACGGGCTTAATAGTAAAAGTAAATTGCATTATAATTATTATCAAATATTAGTATTTGGAATTAACTTATATTGTTAAGTTACAATTATAATATCATAAGTTCAAAGATTACTATCTCGTAATTAGCATTTTTTTTTCTTGTAATTAAGCAATGTCTTATAGTAATGAGGCAGTGTTATCTCGTAATAATACAAACATATCTCTCAGTATTGGAATATTGTATCCTTGCTGATGCCTTGTTATCTCATACTGTTGCTCAAATACCTCGTAATAACGCCACGTTATCTCATAATTATCTAATGACTCTATGTAATAATGCAATATTATTTCACAATAACACCTACCTCATTATAGCGCAACTTGATCTCGTAACAAAGCTATTTAAATTTCATAATAATGCAGCCACTTTGATGGATCGAGAATGTAGTGTAATAAACCTTACGTTCTCTGTTCCCAGAGAACAATTTTGTTTTTCCAAGTTATTGTCAGCACTTTCATTACTGTATACTTGTTCCCATAAATGTCAGAACCATCAAATGTCTGCATCAAAGAATTAGCGCACGTTATCCGGAAAATCGTCTTAAGGTTTTGCATATTAAGGCTAATTGTTAATACGAATAGGCTTAACAAGGTGGGTGGCTGTAGGGTAGCCAACTATTGCGTAAACGACGTAAAAATATTAAATATTCAGGGATACTATATTTATATGAGCATTTCGATACTGTATTGTACGCGCAAAAGCTGTACTTTCCAGCATATAAGATGGCGTCAAACAGACATTATAATTGCAAAGAGAAGAAATTATAATTGCAGAAGATATGTCTTTATTGTTTGTTTAAGGGTCACACATATGCCGTGGATAATTCCTGTTAATAAAATGATCCCGATATAGGGTCTACACCAATGTACGCTATCGGATACGTCGGAAATTCAAACTTTTGTCACAAAACAAATGTTTTTGTTCCCTTTTACCTTTCTGAAACGTTTTGTTGATTGTTTTAAAGTCTAACTCGATCACTAGCGTTATAATTTCGTCTAAAAATCATTTATCTACCAAAGCTGTCTTTTATTTTAATCAATAGCTTGTGCTTGTTTAATTCCTTTCTTCCTTTATTTCGCTGTAATGTACTTGGCCCCCAGCTTCTGCAGATCATTCAGTAATTTTTGTTTAGTTTAATTTTCATGAAATGTTTCCAGATATAATTCTTTATCTGGCCTTCTTTAAACATATGTCTTCTTCAAGCAAATGTCAAAAGTATTTTTATTTTAACAAAACTGACAGCCATGAACTATCCAGAGCTTTGCTGATCTACGTTGAAGTGATGCATACGCGTCTCTGATAGCAGCGGCTGTTTACTTTGTAATGGCAAAACGAAACGCGTACGTCCTGTAATCATCAATAATATTTATATTATATCTAGAATATTTTCTCATGTCAATTAAACATACAGACTAAATATCAACAAATCCGTTAGCAACAACTCCACGCCTAGGACAACGACAACTTGCTGGCTGATGAAATTCTGCTAAAAATACGACGTCTATCATTATGTCAACAACAGCGTTTGCTTTAGTTTTCCTGGCTTTGTTTTTCTGCATTTGAGTATCCCTACACCAAACTTATAAAGTCCGAAAGACCCTCAAATAGAAACTTTGTCGAATTTTTCATTACTGTCAGCGTAATTGTCGCTATCTCATTAAGCATAATTGTAGCACGTTTATTTCCTTTGAAAGATTCCTATAGCAAAAACCAAGTCGCATCGCGTCTACTTGATTACATAATTGTTAACCAGAAGATGCTAATCATGTGAATCAAGTCGAAATTCCAAAGAATATTATGTGCCAGTATACTGTTTCTGGGCAAAGTCCAACGCTCTATTGGCTTAAGACGTTTTCCAATCCAAGAATGAAAATCAAAGGCGGCGCTATATATTTAACGTCGCTTGAACTAATGGACACTGGCCAAATATCGTTTTCTTAAATGTAAAATGCTGTCTTCAAAGGCGATCATTACATAGCAGAAATCACAAAGAATAATGTTTGTAAATACGAGTTTTTCTGACATAAACTATCCAGATAACTATTAAGTTGCTTGGAGCTACCGTTCTCAACGACGACTACAAACTCATTCAGCTCATATTGTTTTCAGCATGGAACAATTATTGTCAGTTTAAAATAGAATTTATCCAAACTATCCGTGTTCTTCTTGCACGATAAACACCACGAAGCTGCCATTAAACATGAATTTTTCACAAAAGGTACGTTCCTATTGCTTTCTAAGCTTACTGAAGAATATTCGTTGAGCAAAGTTGGCAGTGCCATCATTGCGAGTAGTATATCCAAGGCGAACTTTCCTGGCATATTTTTCTTATAAAATAATTTCAACAGTGGCTGCAAACTGAACTAAACACATGCTCTATATGCGAAACGTACTAAACAAGACTTCGTTTGTCGCCTGATGAATATTTTGACAGCGTCAAAAGGCAGGCAGATCATATGAGTCAACTGTTATGCGTTTCTAGAATCTGTTTACTTCGATGGTTATCAAATGTGATACAGAGCCTTCAAAATAATGTTCGATGTTTAAAACGCAGCTCTCGTCGCTCTTGATATTGTTTAGTAGCGTGTTTTGGAAAAGATGACGTGAAATTATTTCTATGTTTGTGAGCAATTTCTCAACGTCAAAATAACTTAGTGGAGTCCAGTTCCAGGATAATACAGTCCTCGCTTTCTATTTTTTACTTCCGCCTTTCTCAAACAGTTTCCTAAGAACGGATGCAAGAGCGCGCCTGGACTACCGTGCAGCAGCATAGGATGAAGATGTGAATCTCCGTCCTGTTTCCTAAGTGGCGCTGCATACAAATAATGGTTGATGCCTTCTTTTACTTCATTTAGTTTCATCAACTTGTCATGTTATGTCAACATAAGTTTGTGGCCACCAGAAGACAGAAGCTGCCCATTGAAGCTGACATCAGTTTTCTTAAGGTGAGCTTCAGAAAGAGATTAACTTCTTGAGACATCATTTCTAGAAAGAATTTTTAAACGAATTTTAGCAAGAACATTTCGTCTCCTGCATCCATGTTCTTTGCCACTTAGAAGTCTTTCTTTGGCGCCTCATATCACTCCTGAAGCCACCGAAATTCTAAGTGGTATAATTTCGATAATGCACCCATCCTCCCCCAATAAGAGATATTTGTTTTGCTGATAATTTCAAAGTTAGTCCTTTGCCGTCATATTTAAATACGCTAAATTTAATGTGTTGTTTTGTTATCACAAGAACGTGTTTTCCTTGGCAAAGTTAGCGCTTCTAAGTTTAATATTAACTCCAGTTTTATTTTCTTTCAAGGAGTGTCTACATCTCTTATTAATAATTCTTGTTCCAGCTTTGTTCATTTGATGTCAGTCCTTGTCCACGTATCTATGTACTCGCATTTATTTAGAGGCTTATCAATTGGAATCTGATTAACAAAATCTTAAAGTATTCCTGGGTACATCCAGACAGCATGTTAATATAACCGTGTTCCACAAATATTCTTTATAGAGCCGATCCTACTATACTATTTTATACGGGTGACATTTGGCTTTATGTTTGCGGATATATCTCATTTGAACTTTCTTCAACGCCCTTGGTCAATATGTTTTGGTTGTGCTGGTCATAACACGCTCAACTGCTTTTGTTGGTGCTGCTCCTTCGATACCCTTCTTGACTTGCGTCGGTGTGAGCAACATTCTCCACGCGATTTTCTTTGCTGTTACACTTCCTATTACTTAAGCGTTACCCTATGTAACTAGAAGCAAAACGACCAGTTACCTTTGCAATGCCACGCAATATGCCAGCAAGTCTACCAAACATCGTTCCTAAAAATATCCCGATAACCTTATTGCGCTCAAAACGAGCTGTTATATAATTATATTACATAATTTTATTTTGTGCACACAGATGCAGATACAATGTTATTTAAGTTGACATTGTTTCCGTTATCGACGTTGTTATTTATGGTATGTTATTGGCATTATTTGTGGGATAATAAATTAAGAAGATTTAATTTGATTTGTTATCAAAGATCTTGGAGGCGCATTAGAAGACTTAGAGTTATTACACACACACACACACACACACACACACACACACACACACACATATATATATATATATATATATATATATATATATATATATATATATATATAAATATATATATGAAAATATATTTCATGTTGTTATATATAAAGAAAAGTGAATAATCTTTATTCAGACATCATCAAAGAACTTGAAGCAGAAAATCTGCAGCTAAAAGCTGCACTCACATCCTTAAATTATACAGTCACAAGCTGAAGCAGAAAGGACACGAAACATAAGTTATAAACTGATGAAACTCCGATGCAACAAAAAATACAATATAGGTAAGGCATATACTCCGTTAATAAAGATCTCTTTAAAGGATATCTTTACAGGAGCCAAAAGTTTACAAGGATAAACTAAAAAACTGAGAGATAGGCTTTTATAAAGTTAACATTTTGTGCATTTTTCACGAAAAATGTAACTTTGTTAATTGCACTATTTGAAGTGTTTTTACCACATTAAAGTCTTTGATTCGCATTATTTTCTCTTTCTGGACCTATTCTTTTGTGTTTAATCTATCACATATAACAACTATGTGTCGATTCTTTTAAACAAAAAGAGCTGGAGAACTTTCAATTTTAAAAATCATTATCAGCGTTTTTCACTTCAATGTAGTAAGGATTTATTGAAATGCTGAATTTAAATACAAAAATGTTTGATTGTTTGCAGTAACATTTTTATAACTGATGAATTGATTTGCAGTATATCTCGTTTATGCACAGCTAGGAATAAATGATCTAACATTATTTTTTGTATTGACAACGCATTTGTCTTACTTTCTCTATCTTGATATAATGAGATATATTAGAATGGCGTTAGGGGTATGTGTCTGGAACTATTTTATTACTCTTTGCATAGAGGCATGACCGCGAAGTTAAACGACGTATGGATAATAACCTAAATTCGTCGCTATTTAAAATTATATTTTGAATTACTTTTGTTCACTCTGACAAATGTGTGCGCGCAAGGAGACAGTGTTCAAATTGGAACAATGTAAGCTTCTCAAGTGGTAAGATACGTTATGCACATCAAACAAATCTGCATTTCTACACTCACATCTGAGGTTATTTCTCGAAATGAAGGAAATGACGAAGTTATGTTCCAATAAAGTAGATTTTTTCAAAACATTTAAAATATCCAATCGACTTGCACTGATAAGAGACGAGGTTTATCTGAATGAGCAATAATCTGGTTCCCTGACCCCTCTAAACTTCGTTCATAACGACGAGTAACGGAGCAAAGAGAGGTCAGGAAACCAGACTAAATGAGCTCATGCTGTGCCATTTGGAATATGCTGGCTTTCTATCGGTAAATGATACACAATGTAATGTATAATAATAATAATAATAATAATAATAATAATAATGAGGACTTTGTATAGCGCCTAATCTTTAGATGCTTTACGCGTTTTACAACATCTATAATGATATGACTACACTACAGAAAAACAAATAACAAAAAACAATAAATTGGAAAACATAAAAACATGCTGAAAACATATAAGATTCAAAAACATTAATAGATCTCTAAGTTTGTTCCTGCAGTCGAAAAATTTGAGTTTTCAGAGCACTCTTAAAAGGGACCACTGTGTCTTTGTGTCTAATTTCAATGGGCAATTCGTTCCATATCGCCGGGCCCTGGTATGCAAAAGAACGTTTTCCATATGACTTCGTTTTCATAGTGGGAACAATGAGTATACGATTGTCAGAAGAGGAGCGTAAGTATCTTGCTGGTGTATACACACGGGTGAGGCCAGATAGGTATGTTAATTTTGGACTGGAGTCTGTCATTGAAACATAGCACAGAGAAAAAATTTGTGTTTGATTCTGTATCGAATGGATAGTCAGTGTAGGGTACAGAGCAGTGGTGAGGTGTGCTCTGATCGAGGTACTCTAAATATGATCTAATCAGCTGTGTTTTGAACTTTGTGAAATTTCTGGAGTAGATATTGTGACGAACCAGACAGAATTGAGTTACAATAGTCCAGTCGTGAAAGTACTAATGAACACAAGTGTTTTAGTGGCACCAACTGAAAGATATTTGCGAATGGTACTGATGAGTCTCAGTTCAAGATATGCAGCCTTGCATATGTTCATGACATGCTGGTGCAATGTGAGAGTACGGTCTAGAGTAACTCCTAGGTTTTGTACTGACTGAGAATTTAATGTTGGTGTTGCTGATATTAAATGTCTGAGGTAAATGATGTGAATGAGAAAGTCTTTGTGTTGTGATCAGAATAGCCTCAGTTTTATCATTATTCATCTGCAGTTTGTTACATGTCATCCATGATTTCACACTCCATGCACCTCTCTACTCCATGGATGGTAGCATCAACTTCAGTTGGGTGGCTAGACTTGTATATTTGGGTGTCATAAGCGTACAAACAATGGGTGATAATCTATGACAATTGAGAGTGGCTGAGTGTATAAAATGAAGAGAACAGGTCCAAGAACAACATATATCAACTGGGCTGGAATGTATTCCATTTGCAAATACAATGTGTCCTGTTCACTAAATAGGACTTGAACCGCTGTAAGGCTATAATCTCAATGTCAAATACATGCTACAGACGGTGAAGTAATATATCATGGCCTATTGTGTCAAATGCTGTAGACAAATCAAGGAGGGTGAGGACTGTAAACTTTCCACTATCAAAAGCAGAGAGAATGTCATTAAATACTTTCATATGAGTAGTTTCAGTACTGTGGCAAGGGCGATATGCAGACAGTACATTGCTTAAAAGACTGTTTGAATTCAAATGAGATACAAGTTGGTTTAGAATAAATTTTCTAAGATTTCGTTTGATAGGAATGGGAGATTAGAAACTGGGCGGAAGTTCTTTAAATCGTTATGGTCAAGTGTTGGTTTCTTCAGCAGAGGCTTTACGATGGCAGTTTTGAAAAAAGATGTGAATTGCCCCAGATGAGAGAGAGGTGTTAATAACATCAGTTAGTGAAGGCAATATTGGGTCTAAGCACTCAAGCATCAGTGATGTCGGAATTGGATCAAGTTCACAAGACTTTGGTGCACTCTTCGTCACAATTATCCGTACTAAATCAACAGTGACAGGATCAAATGCTCCTAATGGTTGTGGCTGAAAGTCTGTATCAGTACTGTATGGTGATGAGTCAACTGAATTTGTGTTTCAAGCGAATCTCTTATGGTTTGTACTTTGTCACGGAAGAAATTTGCAAATAGGTCTGGAAAGTCTACTGGAGAGAAGGTAGTTGGAAGTGGTGTACATTAGTTCCTTGACATTAGTTTGTTAGTTATCTCCATGAGCTCTTTGCAGCTGGAACTCTCCGTGATCTGAATACTGTAGTGGGATAATTTTGTTAAATGGACTAAAATGGACTATATGTTTGTAACGTTCTTCTTAGTGTCTTCATATATTTGTTTATGAATAGTGATTCAGGTGGGAAGCCAAAGCCTGTCTGCTTTTCGGCGATGTCTTTTAGCAGTGCGAAGCTGGTCCATAATACTGCTCTACCATGGAGAACACTTTTTATTTTATTGATACTCTGCATTTGGTGGCTGGGACATGTTTTCCAAGCAATGAACGCAGGCAGTTATCGAGTTGTTCTGCTGTAGGATGTAAGTACGTTGTTTGGCTTTCTTGGATGTCATGCATGAATTTATGATACGTATGATTTATCATACGGAGGTTTCTCTTAGTAGTAAATAAATGTGGAGGGTTAGGGACTGATACGTCGAGATGGCATATACTGCAGAGGTTGTCTGATCCAAGTTCGTGGGATACAAAGGTGAATTTTAGAAAATCAGCATGTCTATAATGAAACCAGTCTAAAATATGACGAGGTTTATGGGTGGGATGGTTAAGTGACTGTTTAAGCTTGAAAACATGAATGGAATCTAGGAGTTTTTACGTGTATTGGTTTCCAGGACAGTCAAAGTGAACGTTGAAATCGCCAAGAATAATTAGGTTGCCACCTATCGAATTTCCATACTCCAGAAGATTCGGAAAACTGCTCCAAAAAGAGAGACTCAGTCATTTTGTTTTTTCTACTGGGAGGAGGTCGGTAGAGACAGAAAAAATGGACTGACTCTTGTTTCAGTGTGAGTGTTGTTTGGACTAGTTCAAACGATGTGTGACATAAATTGAAGGTTGTGTTGTGCTTAAGGCATTTATCATGTTACTCATTGTGATGACAGCAATTCCACCACCGCGGGAGTTGCTGGGCGAACGATTTGATGGAGTAATCGGTGGGTGTTAAATCCGCTCACTTGGGCTCATCGCCTGATGCTTTTAGCTAAGTATCTGTCAGGTAGAAGACATCGATATTCTGGTCGTTGATACAATTAACTATTTCGGTGCGCTTTTCCGGTGATCCTACTCATTGAGAGTTGAATAAAGCAATGCATACATTATGTTCGCGAGAAATTTCTTTTCAAGGATGAAACTTTAGTTTTTTTGGAAACCTTCAATTTCTACGATTGGGATGATTTTAGGATTGATAGAGATGACGGGAATAATAATATTAATATATCTCTCAAATTTTGGTCCTTTGTTTGTTTCGTACATATCCGAGGTTGACCGAAACTCAATCTTTCGGCTTTTATCCAGGCACCGATCAATATAGAGGTAATTGACCTCGAATGCTGCAGTTAGTAAACAACAGCGTTCGGTGAACAGTTATTGGCGAGCATTATTAATGTGGTGGATGATATACACTGCATTATATCGTTTTATATGCAATGTATTATATTGTTAAACGATATTTATCAGTATTGCAGAATATATTGTGTAGTCGTACAAATTCACATATTTTGGTAAGTTTTAAAGGAGCATCCAAACATGGTTTAACTTATTTATATATTTGTATTTTGTTACTCCTACAAATATAAGACCTCGACCCTGATATTTATATTTTGGACGTCGAGCCTTATGTGTATGTTTTAGGCGTCGAGCCTGATGTTTTTTTTTTTGTTTTTTTTTTAATAGGTCGCACTACAGTGTTGGACTAGGCGTTTGCCATCAACATATCGCATAAAGAAATGCTTGCACGAGAAGGGCAAACAAACATCAAAATCAGATTGTAGACCGGTGGACCATAAGGAAAAATGTTGCGTTGTAGCTGAGATTCAGTAGCCAAGAGACTGTACTTTATTACCAAATTTTAATACTGTGTGAATCATTCATAAATTTTTCTTTTTAAGATGACCACATATATTTCGCCAAATACCACAGGTAAGGAATAAAATGTGAATTTAGAGGAAATCACACTTAGAAAACTTGTAGAAATATAGTGTGTGTACAGGAACAGGAATTCAATTTATTTTTTTCTAATTGGTCGGTGCTTTTTTGTGAATTACTAAATTGACCATTGTAACTCAGTTGCATTCATTTAAGATAATCAACTCTAAAATAATAAATAATACAGTAAGTTTAATTCATGAGAAAATTACAGTCAAGTCTGATTTGAAAATAAATTGTGCTTTTCCGATTGTTGTGAGATTGCGATGAAGTTGATCTGAACCAGTTGCCTAGCTAAAATGTTTAAATCAGGAATAAGGTCTCTAACAGCCGATATTCTGACCATATTACCTGTGTAATGGCAACCTGGCAGTTTCTCCTTTATGCAATCACCAAAATTTACCATTTTTTAACAAGCCACGCTGAAGTATGGCAACTTATAAATCACAAATATAGATAATAACAAAGCTTTATTTGTGTTCTGTGCATGTATTTAAGTTTTGTAAAAGTATCTTGAGAGTCAAGTTCCAAACCAAATAATATGATGGCAATGGTAAATCTGCCAGCTGACCACAAATATGGGCGCTGATGACATCGTTTAGAACTTACTTATTTAAAACCATATCTTTTGTAGATGCTTGATTAAAAATGAAGTGCCTTATTGAAATTCGAGCTTCTTGTTGTTTTTTGGAGAACCTTTTAACAGTGCACCTTAGTCTGTGTTCTTGTGATCCAGTACTATCAAGTACAATTCCATAATGTTTTTAGAACAATGTTACATTGAATCAGGATTGCTCTTTTCTGTGTTTATTACATTATTTACCGGTACTGAACAGTTACAGTAAGAGGAGATAATTTTAATTTAATTCATGCATTGTGTGTCCACAAAATTTTTTAAATTGTAACACCACTTATACAAGTGATTCATTAATGCACTGAGTGGGTATGTACTTTAAATCCCAATGAAACTGGAGTAAAATGTCAAATTTTTCTTCTTCCAGAACTCAGATTGAAGTATAGATGGAGAGATTGGGTATAAAATATCCTCAGAGAAGATTGCTATGTATGAGTTGATCACGAAACTGGTTCATAATCAGAGTAATTTTCCTGAGTTGGACAGATATACACATTCATGTCAGAATCACAGTACCAGTCTGTGATAAAGGGTTGCCTTGACAACCTGCCAACCTTGAACTCCAGACTGGTTCGAATATTCATCAGTTCAACATTTACAGGTTAGTAAATCCAAATAGAAAAAAATATTGAAACATTTTATTGCTGCTTTAATTTTATGATATTGTAATGTAGTTGTGTTTGTCTCCTTATTTCGGGATAAGCAAGATATATAGCAATTTAGCTGATTTTAATCCATACGTATAAGAGTAGTTTTACAAATGCTTCCGAGAGAAACTGGGGCCTGTCCGGAATTTGACTCCACGCATGTGCCACAAGCACTGATTTGAATTACCGTTCGCCATCGTATCTTGAAAATGTCTTCACCACCAAGGAAAAAGAAATGTATTGCACAAAATGTGAAGTTTTGTTTAGAATATACCAAAAATGAGGTGTGCATTCAGCCATCAAACACCGACGTACTTCATGATTTTTACACACAGTGTGTCACACAGTGGTGGTAATGACGATGTGAGGAAGCTTTTGGGAGCATAAAACATGTAGTGGTTGGAAAAATTAAGAACTCCCTGCAGATTTCAGCTCTGGAATGTTTTAAGCCATTGAGAGAAGACCTTCAAGCTACCATTGCTGAAGCATTGTTTGTGAACTTTCTTGTTGAACACAATCTACCTTTATCAGCTGGAGACAATGCTCAACATTTGTACTTGAAAATATTTCTGGACTCAAAGAAAGATCACTCCACGATATCATGTCAGAATAAAATTACATAAATGGGTACCACCTACCACTGACTGATCCTCTAAGGATTGAAAGATCATCAAATTAATATGTGTATGGATAATGTATGATATCGTTAACTGTATGTTATGAATCACAATTGATAGTGACCCTGCATTCCTTCCCATCCTACAGAGACTAAGCCTTAAGGTCATAACTTGGAATCTTCTTGTGATCCCCACCCTAGAAGTACAACTGTCAATTGTGATTCACCATATACAGTCTGTGATATGATACATTATCAATACCCATACACAAGTTTCCACATTATGATCTTGCACCCTGCATCTTATTTTACCCAGGGGTAAATGAGTTGCAGAGTTTAGGTATGGGTGGGATAAAGTGAGTTAGTGTAGCAATCTATGTTACTCATGAGATTGTTGTTTATTAGACATACTGGTATCTTCCATAGACACGAGAGAGGAAAGGGATACGCTGCTGGAGAATGTCTATCCAAAGCTGAAGATTTACTGTAAAGAAAAACATGGACTGGACTTTCAGGTATGGCATTTATTGCTTATTTATTAATGTAGCATGAATATAGACTCGCCTTTCAGGTATGATGTTTATTGTTTATTTATTAATGTTGTGTGAATATAGACAGACTGGACTTTCATGTATGGCACTTATTGCTTATTTATTTTGCTTATTAATTAATGTTGTGTAATTATGGACTGGACATTCAGATATAGCTTTTATTGCTTATTTATTAATGTAGCATGCATGTAGACTGGACATGCAGGTATGGCGTTTGTTGTTTATTTATTATTATAGCATGAAATTAGACTGAAATTTTTGGTATGTCATTTATTGCTTTTATATTTAATTGAATTCAATTGAATTTGGTATGGGTTTTGTGCAGAATAGCCTGACAGTGTAACTCTTGTTAGTCCTTCGGGGTGATAATAAATTTGGTCAATCCATGGAATGGTCTTATTCCAAACACTAAGCCAGGCATCACACACTTTCTTACACTTGGCTACTATCTCATCCAAACTATCAGTTCTAGCAATTTTATCACTCTTCTGAATCTCATTAAAATCTTTGTCAGTTTGCCATTTAATCCCAAAATACTTTTCCAAATTTCCAAACGATGTTTTGTCCAAGTCTTGATGTGTCTTGATTTTGAGGTCGCGTGCACTATTTGTATGGCTACAATAAAAAAATGAATACAATAATCGAAGCTAAAGTTCTGATGTACTCTCATAATAACCACATGTACATCTCTGGTTCTTTCTGCTTTTGAATAGTCATTGTAAATATCAGCACATTTTTTCCATCCAAGTTGGTATTCAAAATCTTTGAATTTGCCACCCAGCTTTTGCTCTGTTTTCTTTTAGTGTTCTCTTAATACAGCATGCACATCAGGGGGTATTTTATCCACTGAATTCTGTCATTGTAAATATCAGCACAGCTAAAATGATTAATCAAACCATTCTACGACGCAGTAGGTTTGTGGAAGGAGGACTGGCAAGCCTTTCAATTTGCCACCCATCTGTTTGCATGCATATGGAGGACTTTGAAATCGGTGGTTCTCTTAAAAACGTAAAATATTATATATGCCTTTTTGTTTTCACTACAGGTGTATTTCCCATTTTGTTTTCATTGCTTTAAGGTGGTAACTGTGCCAATGAAACACGTATTTTACTGCCCACATTTATTACCTCCCCCACCCCTGCATCTTTTTTAGGTACATTCATAATTTTCTTCAGCTAACTGACCTGGTTGCTTATAGCATGGTTCGGTCTATAACACAGTTGAATTCAATGGCTGCTAACTACTGTGTTGGGGTCACACAGTACTATATACTCTGGATTTGTATCATTCATTTCATAATTAGAAATGCTGCTAAAGTCTTACACAGATGGCACATTGCTAACGTTTTACACAGATCTGATGGCACATTGCTAAAGTCTTACACAGATCTGATGGCACATTGCTAAAGTTTTACACATTTCTGATGGCACATTGCTAACGTTTTACACATTTCTGATGGCATATGGCTAGTTCTACACAGATCTGATGACATATTGGTAGAGTTCTAGACATATCTGATGACATATTGCTACTTTTCTACACAGATCTGATGACATATTGCTATAGTTCTACACAAATCTGATGGAATGTTGGTACATTCCTACACAGATCTGAAGGCATGTTGGTACATTCCTACACAGATCTGAAGGCATGTTGGTACATTCCTACACAGATCTGAAGGCATATTGGTACATTCCTACACAGATCTGAAGGCATATTGGTACATTCTTACACAGATCTGATGGCATATTGGCACAGTACTACACAAATCTGATGGCATATTGCCACAGTACTACACAGATCTACTGACACTGATTATGAACATGGTATAGTCAAAGTTTTTGTCAATAGAGGACGTAGCTTGCAGATAAAATGTAAACAGAATAGACAAAGAAGCAATGATGATTGCATAATGGGTAATTTCATGCACTCTGTATTAATCAGTCCAAGTGCTGCATGCATGTAGATCTTAAATTTGTGTATAGTGATAGGTTAGAGGATGCACCAGCTGACTAACCTATCTTTGGGTCAGTCCAAGTGCTGCATGCATGTAGATCTTAAATGTGTGTCTAGTGCTAGGTTAGAAGATGTATCAGCTGACTACCCTATTTCTGCGTAAGTCCATGTTTTTGTTGACATCTTGACTTTCATGTGGAACTTGTATTGCAGTCAGATCTCTTTATCTTGAAATCACTTTTGGGAAACATTATATATTGTCTATACTCCTTTATTTCATGTAAAAATTTATGAAATTTGGAGATTTTCAAATCTTTTTCAAGTTGGTGCAAGGTGTAATTACTCATTTCATTTACAAGATATTATCACCGATTACTTTTAGGTGGTGGACATGAGATGGGGTGTACCAGCTGATGCAACAAATTATCATCAAGCAACAATACTCTGCCGAGAAGAAATCCATAACTGTCAGAGACTCTCCACAGGTCCAAACTTTGTGGTAATATTTGAAAAGAAAATATCCTGGAAATTATTAGTTGTTAATTTTTCTATTGATCAGAGAGTCATTATTTATTTTATCTAAATATATATGGTGGTCATAGAGGTTAAATTTGCATGTAGACAGGTCTCCGCTATAGGAGGTGAAATATAAATCTTGTGCTGTCTCCTTTACATGGAGGTTCAATATATATATGTTGACTTGTTGCCTTTATATGGAGGTTCAATATATATGTTGACATGTTGCCTTTATACAGAGATGAAATATATATGTTGACATGTTGCCTTTATTCAGAGATGAAATATATATGTTGACATGTTGCCTTTATTCAGAGATGAAATATATATGTTGACATGTTGCCTTAATAGAGATGAAATATATATGTTGACATGTTGCCTTTATTCAGAGATGAAATATATATGTTGACATGTTGCCTTTATACAGAGATGAAATATATATGTTGACATGTTGCCTTTATACAGAGATGAAATATATATGTTGACATGTTGCCTTTATACAGAGATGAAATATATATTTGTCATGTCTCCTTTATATGGAAGTTATACATGAGATCTGTCTATATATTGAAGAAATTAGTTTCAGAATTATTGTTCTAGAAATGAGAATTAGAATTAGAAGTGTAAATTTGTGCGTAGATCAAAATCTGTTACTCTGGTAGAGTATACTGCAGCCAAGTTTATAAAATTTGGTGTTGAAATTAAAGGGCACTTGTTAAGGAGTTACCAACTACATTACCTCCCTTGACCATGGTTCATTTTTCTGTTGTGTGTGTCATTCAAGATTGTTCTGCCGAGCCACTGAATTAAATGTAGATGTTTATTAAGTGAATAGTCATTTGAAACAAACATAGATGCTGATCTTACCTTCAACATGGTTGCTATGCAAGCCATCTTTAAAATTTTGTTATCGCTACACCTTCGGCATGATAGCTTCACACAGGATTTTCAGTGAACTTGTTTTATTATGTATCCTTGGTACTAAATGTTAATTGTTCTGATCTGACCTCACAAAATGGTTGCCATGGAGGCCATGATGAAATTCTTGGTACGGAAAGTCCTTTTGAATAGTTTGTTATATTGACTTAGAATTTACACCTACACATTTCTTTTATGTAATTTGTAGAAAATGAAAATGATTTTGATCAGACCACAACAAATATTATCAAGGTGACCATTTTAAAATTATTATGTTTTTGGCCACTTGCCTATGCTGTTATGAATGACCTTGCAAATGAGGTCCTTCCATAACAAAACTTAAATCCAAACTTTTCTCCAATCAAAATGCTGAATATATCATCAGACTGGAGTTCAAATTATCAAACATCAGTGTCACAGCGATTGAAAGCAGGAGAATGTTTTAGTACAGTAACTCAAGTTCCCAAATTCATCTACAGTCATCAGACTTTGTATGTGGCTTGAACTTGATAAGGAATAACCATTTGGATTTGGAGGTAAATCATCAAGATCAATGTGACAAAGAAGAACGTGAAATTTGATCACAGATCTGGTCTAAAGAAGAAACTGGTTTAGGCATAATATCTTCTACATCATAGATCTAGCCTAATTCTTGTTGTCTACTTGTACTTGCAGTTAGGAACAAGTTTTTTTTATGTTGAGATTAAAAGGTCAAAGGTCAAGATTACTGTGATTGATCGAGGGAAAATGATATTAGCATAATAACTAAATGGTGTTAGCATAATAACTAAATGGTGTTGGCATAATAACTAAAAAATGAAAAATAATAAAGAGGAAGAAAAAAATTATGAATGTCAGTTACTAAGTTGATGAGTTCTGTGCTTTTTTAGAGTCCTGTGTTAAACTGTTCTTACTACCAGATACAGAGTGGAATTGTTCTGAGTCCAGATATCTTATTCCTTTGTTTTCTTTTATTGTCAAAATGCAACATGTTGTTCTGTTTTCAAACATTGCATATGTGTTAGAACTTGGGTCTGTTCCATTTAAACATACATTTAACCAATGGAAAGCAGTTTTAAAAAAAAAGCCAGGGTACTTTAATTTTACAGTGTTCATATTAAAATGATCCGAAATTTTCAGTTGTATCTATGGGTGGGTACTCCACTTTAAAAGTGCCTTCCATGGTTCCCATGTCTTTTTCAATGGAACATCCCTTAAATATGATTTACAGTTTATAACATTTTGTGTTTCACCAATATTTTTTGAAACTCTGATTTTAAGTATTATCTTTTTCAGACCTTTTTAAACCAAAAACATGGCTATAAACCACTGCAGACAGCAATCCATGTTGTTGAGTTTGATACTCTCTTGTCAGCACTAAAGGAGTCACAAAGGGAGGTAGCTCAGCTTCTAACTTGGTTTAAAAGGGATGACAACATTGTGCCCCCTATGTATGTACTACAGCCAATCAGCTCTGTCATTCCTGGATACAAAGAAATGGTAAGTTTTCACTTCCTTTTTTGTGTCACATGCAGTGAACATAAAAAGGGTGATACATAGATGGGAATATGTCACCACTCATTTATTAGCTGACCAGCTGTAGATTTGATCTGATTTTATGATGACCATTCAACTTCTGTTATGAGGCCATGTGTTCTAATGGTAATATCCCATTCCCATTGTGCATCATCAGTCTGTTATCTCTCAACATTAACTATTTTAAACTTTTTTTATAATAATCATTGAACTGGTTTGAACCAAATTTGGCAGGGAGTATCCTGGTATAAGGATTCACTAGACTACACACTTTGATACAGATTTGGTCTCCGTTACTAGAGAAAATACTTTAATACTGAAAATAAATCAACCTAATATGAAAGTAGGCATCATGTCTTGAGAACTTTTAAATTCAAAATGCCTAAAAATACAGTGTTGCCTTATACGAAAATTATCACCAAGTAAACTTAATAGATGTGACAGTATTTGAAAAAAAAAGCTTCATGACAGAAGGACCATGATGTTTTTTCCTCATTGATCCTGACCTGCCATCAAGAATGGCTTTTGTTCCTAAAATTAGAAGACAAATATTAAAAAAACTTGCCAACTGTAATACTGAATTGGACTAAAACTAAATTTTATTGACTGCATTTTTACCTAGGGTATTTTGGCATGAAGATCTTTATGAATATACTAATAATTCTGATATGTCATCAAATATGGCTGCAGATGCTACAAAAAAGACAACTTTAAAAGCCGCTTCTTAAAATTACTGCTAAACAGATCTCGACCAATTTTGATAGAATGCATTCTCACATGAAAACCTTTCAGTAGCTTTTACAGAATGATGTCAAAATCACATATAGAAAATCATTTAAAGAACATTATCTCACAGAAATTAACGAGATTTGAAATAAAGCATACTGACATTTAGGTCTTTCAGATCTCCACAAATGGTGGTAACACCCCATCCAGTATGGCTACCCAAAGTTTCTAAAAATATGAAAAGCGAAAATGTCTTTTCCTGCAAAACAGCAAATATTTGAAAATTTTCACACAAGATTTCCTGGCATGAAAGCCTTTCAAGTTTTATAAATGATGCCTTTCTTCCATTATATATTTTTGCCTTTATTAAATAATCTCTTCACAAATGTATATCATATTTACTACTTCACAGCCTGGCATGAAGGTCATTTAGGTTCACGCAATAATACTCTTCTACCATTTGTTATGGCTACCTATAAAAAAATTAGCAAAAACCCTGCAGTGACTTCTAAACAATGGTCAACAGCAATACAAGAAAGTTAGAAAAATAATTTTTATTTAAAACTTTTAAATTTAAACAAATGGTGCTGATCTGAAATGAAGCATGTTGTTTTTTTTCTTCAAAATATAGAAAATTAAAAAAACACTGCTGAATGCAATTTGATCACATTTAACACATTAACCCCTGGAGGATTTTGCTGTTTTTGCATGACATGCGAATAGAAAACACATTTTGGGGACTGTTTCTTAATACACCCTAATACATAGACTTCCCAGCAATTTTCCATTAGCCCAATGCCTAGTTGTGCAAACAAAAATATTTTCCATTGGTTAATTTGCTGGTGCATGAGCAGAAGGTAAAAAGTTGGTGTTATTGTTTTAAAAAAATTCGCACTTTTTTTTTTGCTTAACGGACCAATAAGTTTTGCAAGATCCCTGTCATTTTCATTATATAAGATGTGTGACATATATAGTTTACTTGCTAGTTCTAACTAATAACTGCTACCCTTAGTAGTTGCATCATTAGATAGGGACTGCTCCCTGGCAGGGGGCACCACGATACAATATAGAAAGTTATTGACGTGTACTGTGAAGGTGTGTGAATAAAGACTGTTCGAGTAACAACCTGAGACTCCCTCATTTTCCATGACATGGTGTCAGCAGTGACTCCAAAGGATACATAAACTTTATTGTGAGTGAAAATGGCGAAATTCCAGGCACCAGAGAGCTTTAACTTTGGGAAGCCAGTGGAGTGGCCAGATTGGAAACAGCGTTTCGCGCGCTTTAGGATCGCCACCAAGTTAAACAAGGAAGATGAGGCAGTTCAAGTAAGTTCACTAATATATGCAATGGGGAAAGAAGCAGAACAAATATTATTTAAATCGTTTGAGTTTGCTAACGATGATGATGCCGACAAATACGCCCCAGTTTTGCAGAAATTTGATGATTACTTTGTCCCCAAGAGCAATGTAATCCATGAAAGAGCGCATTTTCACCAACTTAGTCAAATACCAGGAGAGTCTGTGGAGGAATTTGTAAGAAAGCTGTATGAAATTGCTGACCATTGTGACTTTGGGGCACAAAAGGATGAAACAATAAGGGATCGTCCTGTAATTGGAATTCTAGATAAAGAGGTTTCGGAAAAGCTACAAATGGAGGCCGACCTCACCTTAGTGAAGGCTATACAAATAGCGAGACAGTCAGAACTGGTAAAACGTCAGATACATGACCAAAGTCAGATGGTCAAAAAATTTGGATGAAATCTCTAAACAGAACAAGGCATCAAGCACTAAACCAGGGTTGACCAACCGAAATGGACAACGTCAGTGGCGCTAACTAAATCAGATTGGTCAAACAACAGCACAACAAACATGTCACAAATGCAACAGGCTGCATGGTAGAGGTGAGGGATGTCCCGCTAAAGGAAAACGGTGCAGAAGTTATAACAAACTTGACCACTTTGCCATTGTCTGTTGTTCTAAGAAAGTAAATGGGGTCACATTTAATGAAACACCAGCTACAGATTATGCAGAATACCAAGAAACATTCTTCCTTGGCTCAGTAACTATGTGTGACAATGATAAGGAGGCATGGTGTGTTATTTTGAACATTTGTGGAGCCCCAGTTCACTTCAAAATACACAGGAGCAGACACAACAGTTATGTCTGAAGCAACATACAACTCTCTTCCAACAAAACCAAAGCTTAGACAATCGGATTCCAAGTTGTGTAGCCCTGGAGGGATTCTGGATTCAAAAGGCGAGTTTATGGCACATACTACATATAAGAAAGTATCATACCAGTTTCGGGTATTTGTCATCAAGGGACCATGTGCCAATAATCTCCTTGGTCGTGCAGTTGCACACACGATGGGTCTTGTGAAAAGAGTTGAAGAGATCAACAAAACAGCCTCTGGGCACTTGGGCCTGTTGAAGTGTGAGCCAGTGAAGATCACTCTCCAGGATGATGCCAGGCCAGTATAGCTGCGCTCAGGCGTGTACCATTTCCTTTGTTGTCGAAGGTGAAAGAAGAATTGCTCCATATGCAGCAGGAAGGCATCATTGAAGAAGTAACAGAGCCCACAGAATGGTGTGCGCCTATGGTATCAGTCCCTAAGAAAAATGGCAAAGTCAAACTTGATGCAGAAAGTGGATTTTATCAAATACCCTTACATCCAGAAAGTGCAAAACTGACCACCTTTATTACTCCGCTGGGTTGCTTCTGCTTTAAACAAGTTCCATTTGGTATTATGTCGGCTCCAGAGATTTTTCAGAGAAAAATGACAGAGCTGCTGACTGGCTATGAAGGGCTGATGCCATTATGGATGATATACTCATTTATGGCAGAACCTTTGAGGAGCATGACAGACGACTAAATTTTATACTAGAAAAGCTCAATTTAAAAAAAAACACCGGTTATACTGGCTATTTACCTTGTATATCTTGGGTATAATTCAAATAACTTTTAATTCTCTTTATTTTGGTGTATGATTGATGGGTGTAATATGGGTTATAGAGTTATAGGTTGTCCTTACTCGAGATTTGCACCTTTCAAACACATGCTAGCAACACTTGCTTATTTTCACTTCCTGATCTTCAGAAGGAAAATTGTATAAAAGAGAGCCGATAACGTTTTTCTTACATTTTATACATTTGGTAATTCATTCATTGCATTTTCAGAAGCTGGTATGGTCTTGCCTGGCAAAATTCATTTTCCCTATTTTAATAGCTGCTAAGGATAATGTACTTGAGACAAATTCAGGCTGATTTTTGAAGCACAAGGGAGCAGTCATTTTAGTTAACAGTGTGTTTAGATCAGTTGCAATTTCCAAAAGTACAATATCCAAAGAAATGTCAATCACATCTCATTAAAGTAGCATAGAGGTATGCCAACATTCTTTACAGTGTGCATGTTTTAATTGCAAACAACTTCACCTTACATGCATCACTATTAAAAGTGCACAATAATTGGTGAGCAACCCCAAAAGGGACATAATCCAATATCCATAACTATGATAACACTTTTCAATTGTTTTCTTCCAATAATTATGAACTCACTGTATCCCCACAAGCTATCAGTATTCATCATATTTTTCATATGTTTATATTTGAATGTTTATGTTTGAGGAACAAATTAGAACAATTCAAAAAAGATGATGATTTTAAAAAGGCAAATAATAGCAAATTAAAATTCCACTAATATGTATGTCGTGCATGATTATGACTTAGATGTTGACATGTGAAGTCCCCTTTTGAGGGGGAGGAAATCAGGGAACTTGGAAGAATACACCAATCTTAAATTGACTTCCAGTTTTAGTGCTGAAAGAAGTGCAAGGGAGCTTTTTTAGTATCCCTTATGTCAGTGATTGGCATTAGTGTTAGAGTTGTAAATTTAAGTCGATATCTCTGATGAAGTTTTCGCTGCAGTCATATTAAGATTTTTTGTGCAGAACTATTAACCATCATGTCTTAAGTAGGTCATTGTGACCTATATGTCTGTTTCAGCAACTAATTTTTTTTCCTTTTTTTTCTTGTGAAACTTGGACATTGCATTGATAATAAAGATTACTGCACATGCATATGCAAAACGTCACCATGTACTTATGTGATGATGTAGAGATTTTACTTTGAGGTTTCTGGGATGCTGTTGCCTGTATAATCTGAAGATTATTACATCACAATACAATCGTTAGCTCACTGTGACCTACTTTTTTGCTCAGTGATAATGTAGACTTTGCATATTGAGATGTGTTTCTGTGATACTTTTGCTTGGACAGTCATCAGACTGGATACGAGTATTGTTATGTATATTGTATTTAATTGTTTGTCTGCTAGTTTTAAATTTTTCTATTCCATCTCATGTTATTGTTTGCTGGACCTGACCATGTCCAAAATTGAGTTCATTTCTGCTTGACCTGATTGACTTTTTAAAACAAATTATTTATGTAAAAAAAAGTAATAATATTTTCAAATACAAATACAATGCTTTTGTATCTGAATAATTATTGACAAATACAATGCTTTTGTATCTGAATAAATATTGACAGATACAATTCTTTTGTGTCTAAGTAAATATTGACAAATACAGTGTTCTTGTGTCTGAGTAAATATTGACAAATACAATGTTCTTGTGTCTGAGTAAATATTGACAAATACAATGTTTTTGTGTCTGAGTAAATATTGACAAATACAATGCTCTTGTGTCTGAGTAAATATTGACAGATACAAGGTTGTTGTGTCTAAATAAATATTGACAAATACATTGCTCATGTGTCAGAGTAAATATATATGCAACCTTCGTTTCTTAATCTGACACATGCTGAAACCATAGATTGAATGCATTATCAAATTTATACTAACCATGGACTGAATGCATTATCAAATTTATACTAACCATGGATTGAATAGATTATCAAATTTATTACTAACTCAATGCATTATCAAATTTATACTAACCATGGATTGAAAGCATTATCAAATTGACACTAACAATGGATTGAATAGACTTTCACAGGAATATTAACCATGGATTGAGACACTATGACAAAGATACTTATCAAAGATTGAATATACTATGACAGGGATACTAACTTAAAAGATGGGTTCAATACATTACCACACAAATACTAACCATGAATCCAACACACAATTACAGGGATGGATACTAACTGAAACCATGGATTGAGTACACAATCACAGGGATACTAACTGAAACCATGGATTGAATACACTATCACAGGGATACTAACTGAAACCATGGATTGAATACACTATCACAGAGATACTAACTGAAACCATGGATTGAATACACTGTCACAGGGATAATAACCAAAACCTTAGACTGGATACATTAGTACAAGGATGCTAATTAAAGCTATTGTCTCTTCAATGCCAGGCTTGTGTAGGTTAAAATAACTTTTGTAATCATATGGTAGTAAAATAAATTAATTAATCCTGAATGTTGATGAAGGGATGGAGAAGGTAACTTATGAAAACATGTAGTTTAAAAAAAAAAAAATGATCCACCAATCAAAGAATGAAAGTCTAGCATATATGTTTTGCCAATGACTGGATTAATTTCCTACCAAACATAGTATTTTGACAGAAATAGAGAGGAAAAATGGAAAACAATACTCTAACAGACTATCCTTACAGCACTTACTGAAGTATTCACAAAAGTCATAACATTTGCCTTTGTTGAATATCCTAGGCTGCTCTTATCAAATAGCATGCTGCTGAGTGTGTTTTTTTCCTCAATGCCACATTTATTGGGATCTTGTTTTTGAATAATAATTCTGCAAAGCAGAATAATGATAGGTTTTTATTTCACATAATGAAACATACCTTTCATTATCTTCACCTTTTCTTTAACATTAATGCTCTTTCAGTGGCTAAAATTGTACAGTGGAAACCCACTATAACGCGCCCTGTTATAACACAAATTCGGATATAACGCAGTCATGGCATGGCTCCCGAAATTTCGGGTAATTTATTACAGATATTGTTCTCAAAAACCCCCAAAAAATCTTTTAAGTATGAAAAATAAAATACGTCAAGAGTTTAATTATCATTCTCATACTCGTCTAAAAAGTGCGAAAAAGAATGTGTAGAGAATGTATTATCATTTTGGGGAGGAAATCACACACAAATTTGAATATAAAATAATCGTTGTATGGCTCCTAAAATTTGAAAAATTAACAAATTTCTTCTTGTTTTGTACCAAAATAAACATTGGAAATACGAACCAATTGCTGGGCCTACTGAGAACTAAGATCTTTGTTTATTGTTGAGAATTACAGCTCATAAGTGTCAATATTATTATTACTGATCCCTGATCAATGAAGCCATCGTGTCTACTTTGTGTTTGTCTTAATTGCATTCTGAATACAATCGTTGCTCTAATAATCTCCGATATATGTTCTCTTAATTTCATACACAAGTAAGCAACGGCCAATGCGGCAGGTTGATAAAAGATTCTCACCAGAATGTATAAATCAATTAATTTAAGTACATTGTTTATCATCAAAGTGAACTGCCGAGCTAAACTTGTTCAAATCAGGGGGCAACAATTTATACAGCATCAAAGAAACAAAAGCCGCCAACATGTGCGCGTGGCTTGGTGGTGTTGTTTTATGCAATCTGTTGACTAGTAAGTCGAATTCTGCAACTGAGAACTATAATTGGCTTTGCCAAGAGCAAACGTGACATTAGCAGAAAGCAGCTAAAAATCACAGTTTTAAAATAAAATAATAACTATTGACAGATGAGAAATGTAGTGGTATAAAATGTATATAGACACCGTTAATTAATCTTCGGACGTACTATTTCATTGTTCGTTACATACACCCGTTATGTAATTTTGTGTGGATATTTTCAATGGAAATATTTGTATTATGGATTCAATGTATGTTACAAGATTCGCTGGTGAGTACACAGTGTTGATACCCTTTTCATGCAATAGATTTTACATGTATATATAAATTAGACACGTGTATGTACCAATGCATGGTTCTCTGAATAAAGTAATATATTATATATGCAATTTCTGTTTCCACAGCAAATGTTTTTTCATTTAATATATATTGATCAAAAATGGTAATTGTGCCATGCATTTTCGCACCCGTCTTTATGTACACCCTCCCACCAATTAAATCCAAAAATATGTTGGTATTGTTTTTGTTTGTTTTTTATGGTTTAACGCCATTTTTCAGCACAATATATAGGCTATACATGGCGGCCAGTATTAGTGGTGGAGGAAGAAACCGGAAAAACCCCGGAAAGAACCACCGACCCACGAGAAGCTACTGGCAAGCTTTCTCACTTAACTACATTAGCCGAATCTTAGACTCGAACCCACGCACACAGAGGTTGTTGGTATTGTATATGGCTGCTTATAACATGATTCGGTTCATAACACAGTCGGATTCTGTGGCTCCCAACTACCATGTTATAGCGGTGTCTCACTGCATAAATATTTTTAAAAAAATGTATATGTGAAAATGAGACTTGTGGTGCAATCACATCCTGCTTTCCATCCTATCCAGAGATAAACAGTGGTGTGATACCTTGAGGCAGGAATTGACATCATAATGAGACATGTAGTGCATTCACGTCCTGCTTTCAGTCCTATCCAGAGATAAATAATGGTGTGATACCTTGAGGCAGGCAATGGCATCATAATAAGACATGTGCAGTCACATCCTGTTTTCAGTCCTATCCAGAGATAAATAATGGTGTGATATCTTGAAGCAGGCAGTGGCATCATAATAAGACATGTGCAGTCACATCCTGTTTTCAGTCCTATCCAGACCAAAAATAAACTGTGGTGTGATACCTTGAGGCAGGAAATGACATCATAATAAGACATGCAGTCACATTCTGCTTTCAGTCCTATCCAGAGATAAATAATGGTGTGATACCTTGAGGCAGGCAATGGCATCATAATAAGACATGTACAGTCACATCCTGCTTTCAGTCCTATCCAGACCAAAAATAAACAGTGGTGTGATACCTTAAGGCAGGAAATGACATCATAATAAGACATGTGCAGTCACATCCTGCTTTCAGTCCTATCCAGCGATAAACAGTGTGTGGTACCTTGAGGCAGAAAATGACATCATAATGATACATTTAGTGGAATTGCATCCTGCTTCTAGTCATATGGATCAACAAGGGTCATATACCATGAGGCAGCATGTGGCATTATAATATGACATGTAACAATGACATATTTCTTACAGTCATATCCAGAACCTAGTGCCCTGTGATCATATAACGATCATGCCATTTGTAAAAGAACATTCCTGAAATTCAAATAATGTACATCTTTTGTTCATTTCAGGGGAATGAAGAAGCACAGCAACACTGGGACAAAAACTACAATGAACTGAGAAACAGTCTAAAATTTTCAAGTCAGAAGTGCTTTGACAAAGGTCTTATCACAGAGGATGTCATGCACAAGTATTTCATGTCTGGTAAGTAATGTTTCATTTACTAATTGTTAAAACAAATTTGACCATATCTGAATGTGGCAATGGTCAGATTATGGTCATGTAATGTCAGTTTAGAGTTTTGATTATTATCTTCTAAATATTTGGCATAATTTAAAATCCTATTCTACTTTTGAGAAGTTATTCTGTTGTAATTATCTCTACTCTTGATAGACCAGACCAGGTTATGGGATGACTTGTACATTGTCAATCATCTGACATCCAAGTCTGTCTATCCATTAGAATAAGTTTGTTCTCACTTCTGCTATGCTGGAGGATTGCCATGAAACTTTCACAGAAATATTCATTCCAAAATCTTGTTGGTTCTAAATGAAGATTCTACCCACCACAGCAGCCAGCTTGAAAGCTTGTTAGTGTTACTTGATTGGTCAAATTAGCGTGGGCTTTTGACTGTAAATATTTTATGATATCTCATTACCCGAAAGAAAATGGTGTTGATATGATGTCTGTTATCACCACCATGATGGTCATCTTGATTTCGTGTAAAGTCTAGTTGATCTTGGAAACAAATTAGGCCAGTGTGATGCCGCCTGTGACTGCCATAGTGACCATCATGTAAGATTCTTATTGTTACTTCTCCTACATAGAAACAAATTATGCTAATGTGATGCCCAGTGTGGCTGCCATAATGACCATCATATAGGACTCTTATAGTTACTTCTCCTACATAGAAACAAATCATGCCAATGTGATATGCCCAGTGTGGCTGCCATAATGACCATCATATAGGACTCTTATAGTTACTTCTCCTACATAGAAACAAATCATGCCAATGTGATGCCCAGTGTGGCTGCCATAGTAGCCATCATGGAAGAATCTTATTGTTACTTCTCCTACATAGAAACAAATAATGCCAATGTGATGTCAGTGTGGCTGCCATAATGACCATCATATAAGACTCTAATTGCTACTTCTACATAGAAACAAATTATGCCAGTGTGGCTGCCAAAATGGCCATCATGTGAGACTCTTATTGCTACTTTTCCTACATAGAAACAAATTATGCCAATGTGACTGCCACAGTGACCATCATGGAAGAATCTTATTGCTACTTCTTCTACATAGAAACAAATTATGCCAATGTGACTGCCATAGTGTTCATCATGGAAGACTCTTTTTGTTATTTCTTCTACATAGAAACAAATTATGCCAGTGTGGCTGCCATAGTGGCCATAATGTAAGACTCTTATTGTTACTTCTCCTACATATCATCAAATTATGCCAATGTGATGCCCAATGTGGCTGCCATAGTAGCCATCATGGAAGAATCTTATTGTTACTTCTTCTACATAGAAACAAATGATGCCAATGTGATGCCCAGTGTGGCTGCCATAGTGACCATCATATAAGACTCTAATTGCTACTTCTTCTACATAGAAACAAATTATGTCAGTGTGGCTGCCATAATGGCAATCATCTAAGACTATTATTGCTACTTTTCCTACATAGAAACAAATTATGCCAATGTGACTGCCATAGTGACCATCATGTAAGACTCTTATTGTTACTTCTCCTACATATCATCAAATTATGCCAGTGTAATGTCCAGTGTGGCTGCCATAGTAGCCATCATGGAAGAATCTTATTGTTACTTCTACATAGAAACAAATGATGCCAATGTGATGCCAGTGTGGCTGCCATAGTGGCCATCATATAAGACTCTAATTGCTACTTCTACATAGAAACAAATTATGCCAGTGTGGCTGCCATAATGGCCATCACGTGAGACTCTTATTGCTACTTCTCCTACATAGAAACAAATTATGCCAATGTGACTGCCATAGTGACCATCATGTAAGACTCTTATTGCTACTTCTCCTACATAGAAACAAATTATGCCAATGTGATGCCCAGTGTGGCTGCCATAGTGACCATCATGTAAGACTCTTATTATTACTTCTCCTACATATCATCAAATTATGCCAATGTGATGCCCAATGTGGCTGCCATAGTAGCCATCATGGAAGAATCTTATTGTTACTTCTTCTACATAGAAACAAATGATGCCAATGTGATGCCCAGTGTGGCTGCCATAATGACCATCATATAAGACTCTAATTGCTACTTCTTCTACATAGAAACAAATTATGTCAGTGTGGCTGCCATAATGGCAATCATCTAAGACTATTATTGCTACTTTTCCTACAAAGAAACAAATTTTGCCAATGTGACTGCCACAGTGACCATCATGTAAGACTCTTATTGCTACTTCTCCTACATAGAAACATATTATGCCAATGTGATGCCCAGTGTGGCTGCCATAGTGACCATCATGTAAGACTCTTATTATTACTTCTTCTACATATCATCAAATCATGCCAATGTGATGCCCAGTGTGGCTGCCATAGTAGCCATCATGGAAGAATCTTATTGTTACTTCTCCTACATATAAACAAATTATTCCAATGTGATGCCCATTGTGGCTGCCATAGTGACCATCATGTAAGACTCCTGTTGCTACTTCTCCTACATAGAAACAAATTATGCCAGTGTGGCTGCCATAATGGCCATCTTGTAAGACTCTTATTGCTACTTCTCCTATATAGAAACAAATTATGCCAATGTGACTGCCATAGTGACCATCATGTAAGACTCTTATTGCTACTTCTCCTACATAGAAACTAATTATGCCAATGTGATGCCCAGTGTGGCTGCCATAGTAGCCATCATGGAAGAATCTTATTGTTACTTCTTCTACATAGAAACAAATGATGCCAGTGTGGTTGCCATAGTGACCATCATATAAGACTCTAATTGCTATTTCTCCTACATAGAAACAAATTATGCCAGCGTGGCTGCCATAATGGCCATCATGTAAGACTCTTATTGCTACTTTTCCTACATAGAAACAAATTATGCCAATGTGACTGCCACAGTGACCATCATGTAAGACTCTTATTGCTACTTCTCCTACATAGAAACAAATTATGCCAATGTGACTGCCATAGTGACCATCATATAAGAATCTTATTGCTACTTCTCCTACGTAGAAACAAATTATGCCAATGCGACTGCCATAGTGACCATCATGTAAGACTCTTATTGCTATTTCTTCTACTTAGAATTTCAGATAAACATTTGTGTTTTCACTAGAAGATTGTTTTACATTGTCAGATTGGCTGTAAATCAAAATATTAATGTTGTTTTGACATCAAGTATGCGTACTGTGGTGCCTTCTTAAAAATCTTGTTATTCCCACTCGTCCTGAATGGAAAGTCTTATCTGTCCCAGGTATTCACCAGACAAATAATTATGAAATCTTGTTTGCCCTGGATTAATATGGTGCTCATTGACTTCGCGTCTTTTAAATTTTCTTCAAAATGTAAGTCATATTGATACATGGTTTTTACCAGAAGATGTCTTATGGTTTCTAATTGGTCCTGAATGAAAATGCTTTTGATTTGACATCTGATATTGCATTCATGGAAGCTATCATAAAAATTGATTGTTATGATCACATTCAGTTTTTACATCTTCTGATATTTTGTTGATTTTGAATGAAAATTTTGCCCTGCATAATCCTGTATGTATCCACAATGAACATATTTGAAAACCATATCCCACAATCCATTCACACGTGTCAATGATATGAATATCAGTAGATAGAGGTCTATGTTGGTTCATATTCACGACACGAGCCCTGAACTGTACTGCCCCGAACCGTACTTGTTAATTTCTGTCTCACTTGCTTCTGACATCGCCAGAAACAATCTTTGATCTGATCTCTTTTTTTAAAAATTTAATTTAACATGAATTGAATTTGTACTCTATATTAAAGCTTATTACCTTGGTAATTATGAACTGGTGAGTACCCGAGTACCCATTGACACCTTTACCTATAACAAGGTGATTCAATGCGTGATGGCTGTAAAATGTGTCAAGGCTCAATGTGTAGGCCAATTTAACCATTATATAGGCCAGTTGAACCAATATGTAGGCCATTTTAACCAGTATGTAGGCCAATTTAACCATTAAAGATGGTTGCAAATGACATCACAAATTCTACCTGGTGCTGCATTTGAACTTGTATTGATGCAAATGGCTTTAGGAATGGAAAGGGTTTATTTTATGAAGGCTTTCACAAATGTTGTATAATTTCCTTCCCATTAACACAAACAGTATTGACCCTAAGAGGGCTAAGGCCATTATGATTTCGAAACTGCCTCCATGTTGTCAATTTGTTTCCTTGCTGAAATGTGCAGGCTGCAATCACTCAGCTGATTTCTGGCCAGTAACAATTTCAGTAATGTGTATTAAACATTTAATTCAGTTTTATGAATTATATTTTCTCCTGAAAGAACATTTATTTATCTTTAATTTATGATGATAGTATCATATGAATGTTAATGGGAGATAACTCCAGAAGGCTGATAGTAACTCATGCCTACCATTTTCAGGTGCCAAAATTGTCAGTTTAGTTACCGTAGCTGTGAACATTAGATGGTTATTGGAATACATGTTGTCTTTGTTAATGGTGAAAAAAAGAATAGAAAAATATCATATCCCATGTTAAAGCTTCCTCCTCTATTCTTCAAGACATTTGCAGACATTTGCAGAAAGATATTAGGTACGGCACCATTTGCAAGATTGTTTGGAAGCAATCATATTTTCCTATATGAACTAAATATTTGCCAGATACCTTGTTACACTAATCGGTAGTTATACACACACACACACACACACACACACACACACACACACACACACATAGGTACTGTTGGTTTGCTTTTATTCCTTGGACTGACTTCATGGATTTTTCTGCAAACGATGAAATTACTAAATGCACAAATAAGGATCCATAACAACAATAGGGAACCATTTGCTGACTGCTAATTTAAATACTATCAAAGTGTATTTTTCCACAAATCTAAGCAAATTTATAAAGATCTAAGCTTATGGAGTGTTTCTCATCATGACAATATAAGGAACTGTTTGGCTTTATATATATATTTTATATATTATATTTTATTTTAATAACGCTCTGACTTTTGACATTTTCATACCTGACATTTCAGTCACAGAAGATGAGATCTTCCATGGGATTCTGAATTTTCCAGGAGATCCAACAGAGCACTGTCTGTGCTTTGTCAGAATAATTGAAGACCTTGAACAGAATCTGCATCACCAGAAAGCTTGGCGCTTTATTGACATGGTTCAACAGAATAAAGTAGATGAAGAATCACAGCAGATCCTCTCCAGCCTTAGAGATGAGAAAATCATTCATAAGTTGGAGGATTTCAATATCACAAAGTAAATGCCTTCTTATGTTTCAGTCGTATTGCTTCTTTGGAGCTTCTCAAAACCCCGTGTATAGCTATTGCTGCAAAATGTGTTTATTTCAAAATGGAGGTTGAAGATAGAGGACTCTGGAGTAATAGTAATGTGCAGTTGTTATATAGTCAAGTATTTTCAAAGCAGTGTAGTCTTTAAGGACTAAAATCTGTAATGTTTAATTCCTCAGCATTGATATAGCACACAGTGCTATCCTTGTACATCTGTATGACCATCATACATTGGTTAGGTTTTGTGTCTTAGTCCACTTTCAGGCATGGTGGAAGGAGATCTGTTTTACCATTGTCCTTCTGTTTTCAATCAGGGTGGTTGGACATTTATAATACATGAGAAGACATTTCTAATTACTGATTTACAATTTTCTTTTCATACTGATATAGATGGGTTATAATGAGTAAAATTTCACAGCATTGTATGTTAGCGATTGCTTATCTAGGTAGAATACAATGCCTATACATTTCTGGACAAATCAAGAGAAAAAATTAAACATTAAAATGATTGTTAGAGATATATAGAGAGATAGCTACTTGTATATCTGTATAATTACTTTCATTTTACAGAACACAGGTGAAGTGGAGCAATAAAGATGGCATCAACAGAGAAGACCATAAAACTTACTTGGAGTCATTCGCTGCGACTTTCTATGACAGTGTGGTGAACCTCATTGACAAAGCTGTACAGAGTGAACACCGCCTAAATCAGGATGAAGTATACATAGAGGTATTTTCATAAGTGGAGTAATTCTTATTCTGGTTTAATTTCATTCATGACATTAAACTTATGCTTTGATGTTATTAATTAAAATAGTTGCTAGAAAACTGTTCAAGTTATAGTTAGTACACTTAATTTGAAGCAACTGTCTCAAATGAGTTAAATTTACTGTCACAATTGACATTTTATTTATTTGCCTAGATTGACTTATTAAAGACATATATTTCATGTAAATATATGGAAATTAGATACATTTAAACATTTTGGTTGTTAAATAAGGTTGATATGTTTGTAATACAGATGTTTTGCTTGGTTCCATTCATACATGCTATGCAAACATTTTATCCAGTTTGATTCACAAAGTCTTACAATAGTTCTACTGATATTGACATATTTTGCCATTGTCAGCTGTTTTCTACTGATATTCTCATATATTTTACCATTGTCAGCTGTTTTTCACTGATATTCTCTTATTTTGTCATTGTCAGTTTTTCACTGATATTGTCATATATTTTGTCATTGTCAGATGTTTTTCCACTGATATTGTCATATATTTTGCCATTGTCAGCTGTTTTCCATTGATAGTGTCACATATTTTGCCATTGTCAGCTATTGTCCCTTGTACTTTTTAGAGTTTCGCATTCACATCCTTTACCTCAAACAATAAATATCAGCCACACCAACATTAAATTCACAAAGTCAGTACGAAACCTAGGTGTTACTCTAGACAGTACTCTCACATTGCACTAACGTGTCATGAACATATGCAAGGCTGCATATCTTGAGCTGAGACTCATCAGCTCCATTTGCAGTTATCTTTCAGTTGATGCCACTAAAACACTTGTGTGTTCATTAGTACTTTCAAGACTGGACTATTGTAACTCAGTTCTGTCTGGTTCATCTCAAAATCTACTCCAGAAACTTAAAAAGTTCAAAACACAACTGTTCGTATCATCTTTAGAGTACCATGATCAGAGCACACCTCCCCGCTGCTATGTACCTTACACTAGCTATCCATTCGATCCAGAATAAAAGACAAAATTTGTTCTTTGTGTTATGTTTCACTGATGGACTCCAGTCAAGTATATCTATTCAGCCTCACCCATGGGTACACACCAGCAAGATACTTGTGCTCCTCCTCTTACAATCATATACTCATTATTCCCACTATAAAAATAAAGTTATATGGACAACGTACATTTGCATACCAGGGCCCAGGAATGTGGAATGAATTACCCATTAAAATTAGATGCAAAAACAGTGATCCCTTTCAAGAGTGCTCTTAAATCTCACCTTTTTTCTTTACTGCAAGAACAAACTTAAAGACCTAATAATGTATCCTACCTTAAATATTTTTAGCATTTTTTATGTTTTTCCACTTTCATAATATTTGTTTTTTTGTAGTCATTAATTTTAGATGTTGTAAGCGCTTAGAGCTCCTAAAGATTAGGCGCTTTACAAAATCTTCATTGTTATTATTATTATTATTATTATTATTATTATTATTATGTGGAAAACAGATCACATATTGACAGAGCTCACATAATGACTTTTTAGCTGAAAGGTTGAAAACTTTTGTTGTGTTTTTTATGTGTCAGTGTATGGTATTTTTTTTTGTATGAGAATTCATATTGTTATTCTTTCTTCCTCACGACACAGTAGTCTATCATCTGTGTACAGTTGATTTGTTGCTTTGATACTCCTTGCTTATTTTCTTCTTCATTTTTATTTTTGCCATTACAACTTCTAAGTCTCTTTGATAGTTTGAATCAGTGATGCATCTAACTGAAACTGAGACTGAAATAAAAAAGGATATGATATTTTATGATATAAAGCTGTGATTAAACAAAGAAAGTTGACTTTTTTTTATTTGTTGGCTTAAGGAGTTTTCATGTGATGCATATTTCCTTGGTTCTTTTGATCCACATCAATCTTAAAAACTTGCCATTTAATTAAATTTTAAATTTACACTGAGGAAAGATAGAGTGAATTGCCCAGTGACATATCATGGCAGGTGCCCTAGATAAGATCTGAACTTACATCCATTAGACAAGTCTGTATTGTTTTGTTTCATAAATGAAGGTGGAAGTGAGGATAAAAGGGATATTTACTTCAATATAAGTTGTAAATATAGCAGTACATAAAAAGTATTTTTTTAAATATAAAACTAAAAAAAGACCATGCTAGCATTAATGTCTTCAAAATATTTCTTTCTCAACATTATTCTAGATGATAAATTTAGTTGATGTAGCTGTTTGAGATATTTTCTTCATGATCGTATATTAGGGCATGGATGACAGTATGAGAATAAATCATCTCATCAAAGGCAAAAATAATAACTGCTTTTGTTTATTTTTTATTGGCACTTTGAGTACATTATATACCATATCATCCTGGGAACAATTATAGAGGCTTGATTAAATCCAATGAGCACTTACAGTTGATTGGTTAAATCCAGAGAACAATTACACCTAATTGGTTATATTCATCAGTGGTAGCAGTGAATAAAGAGATGTATCTGATTTGTTTCTTCAATTGCTCAGGTGCTGCAACATGTCACTATGGCAGTTGACAGGTGTGCCATGTTCCATGGGAGAGAAGACATCATGGACTCTGTAGAGAAATACCTGACTAATGAAAATTCAGAACCTCTAGTGTTGATTGGTCAATCTGGCTGTGGGAAGACCTCAATTGTTGCTCAGGTTGCCGAACAGGTAATTTTTTAAGTTCAATTTTGATATTTTAAGTTCATTGTACCACTAGCTTCAAAATGTTTTGCAACAAAGGCTTGATGTATGTGAGATTTTCACATGAATGATGAAAGAAAGTCACTTAGTAAGAATTTTGTATGGTAGTTATCAGTATCCAGCTGAAATTTCTTGATGCATAAATAGAAAATAACATTTTATATATTTTTTTTGCCAGTTATCTCCCTTTAAAGTTTAAAACTATTTATATCTGTGAGAATTCATTTGAAAACTTTGTTCAAATAATTAAAATGATCGTAAAATTGTTTCTTTGGAAAAGTACTTTAATATTGTTTAATTATTAGTATTATTAATGTACTTTGAATTTTTTATAATGGATATTATTTTCATCTCAACAGCTTTTGTAGTTTAATTTGTACTTATTTACTTTAAACAAGCTTTATTTTCACTTAATATGCTGAACTAATATTTTTCCACTAAATCAGTGACTTAATCTTTCACAGGTTCCATTGATTTATCACAGAAATGCAGTTGTTGTCCTCAGATTTCTGGGAACATCGTCTGACAGCAGCAATCTATGGAAACTCCTACGCAGCCTCAGTGAGCAGATTTCCATTTGTTACAACAAAGATAGGAAACTTATCCCAGTTGATTTAGAAGGTTTGAAGAGCTATTTTCTTCAGCTCCTGGAGTGTGCCACCGCCTCAAACCCACTTGTGATTCTTTTAGACTCGTTAGACCAACTCTCAACAGAGCATAAAGCTCATAGATTAAACTGGCTTCCTCATAAATTACCCAAACATGTGCACATGATCCTTTCAACATACACTGAAGCAAGGGACATCATCGCTATGCTTAAGTTATTATTTCTATCAAGGAGCTTCATCACTGTCCCTGTTTTCTCTGCACAGCTTAGTACAGATGTCTTGAAATCATGGCTGAAAATGAAGAACAGAACATTGACATCAGAGCAGTTCAACATTGTTGAGGATATATTCAAACAATGTTCCCTTCCACTTTTTGTCAAATTGATATTTGACCAAGTCTTGGCCTGGAAGTCTTACACACCTTTATCTGAGTGCAGGCTGACATCAACAGTTCAAAAGAGTATCGAGGAGCTGTTGTCCCAGTTGGAGAAGAAACATGGGCAAATCCTTGTATCCAGGGCCATGGCCTATGTGACAGCTTCCAGAATAGGAATCAGTGAGGTAGAGCTTGAAGATCTTCTTTCCTTGGATGATATCGTCTTAAATGCTGTCTTTGAAATCCATATTCCACCATTTAGAAGGATCCCACCTATACTCTGGGTACGGATCAGGCATGATATATCTCAGTACTTGGTGGACAAGGAAGTGGATGAAGTGAGGACCTTTTTCTGGTACCATCGACAGTTTTTTGAGGCATCAGAGACAAGATTCTTGAAGAATGCAGATTTCTCAAAGGAAATCCATTCTTTGATGGCTGATTATTATCTTGGGATCTGGCATGGCGTTAAGAAACCATTCACCTATAGCCCTTTACAGGTGATGAGATTAGGGCTTGAAGAAACAGAAAGTGAAGCAGACAGAAAAGTTGCAACCCAACCTCTAATTTTTCAGCAGGGAACAGGAAAGATTCCAACACGATACAACAAAAGAAAGCTGAATAGACTTCCATATCACCTTTATATGGCAGGAAGGAGGAATGACTTGTACTGCAAATGCCTCTTTAATTTCAGTTGGCTCAAGACAAAGTTGGAGGCAACATCTGTAAGCACTGTCCTTTTAGACTACATTAGATATGATGAAAATAAAAGCCCAGTTCATAAGGCTTTGAAAGCAGCTCAGTTAACACTGAAAAGATTTCCACAAACACTTGCAGCTGAGATTTCTGGCCGATTGTTGGCTGTGCAGTCAGGAATGAAAGGTTTGGTAGAAATGGAATTCCTGCAGGACAGCTTGTCTGCATCTGCCAGAACAACCCATTTGGTACCCTACCAGCCATGTTACACAATCCCAAGTGATGCTCTTATTTGCTCTATTGAGCATCCTTCAATTCCAGTAAATTCAATGCAGGTGATTATCTCTGATAGTTCCAAAAGCCTGGTAACATTGACTGTCCACAATGAGGTAATAACTTGGGATCTTACATCAGGAGAAATGGAAAAAACTACAAAGTTGTCTACTCCAAACGGTGAAAGAATGAATGTTATGTACAAAGGAATTGGATCAGAGAATGTCATAGTTGGCAGCACGTATCAGAAACAAAGCAACCCCATTTTCATTATGGACTTGAGATCTGGTAATATTGAATCCTCCCTTATCATGGAGAAAAACTACCCAGCTGTAGGCTTCATTGATGACCTCAAGCTTGACATCACTTCCAAACTAATCCTCATCACAATCTTTGGTCAAGCCGCTGATGTCTATGATAGATTCTCAGGCAAGCTTCTGCAAGAATTTAAAGTCATTACAGACCAAGTGAAAGTGTTGGGAAATGGAGAAATGGTACTTTATCATGCAAGGCAGTCAAACATTTACTCAGTTTACAGTTTGGAATACTTTGTGCTTCTTAATCAGATTTCAACTGAACAAAGCCCTAAAGCCCTGTTCATGGGAGAAAGTTCTCCAATGGGATGTGTTTTAATTAGTGGATCTCCTGCAGCACACATTGTAGATTTAGATCCAAAGTCATCTAAATTTGGGAAAACTGTTTCTAAAATTTATATCCCAAAAGAATCTGAAATCCAGTTGGCAGGAATGTATGGAGATAAATGTCTGCTCATTACAACTGATAATCTCTTTTTGTGGGATATCAAGACAAACACACAAAATGTGGTGTTTACAATACCTCAGTCAGTGAAACCTGACAGAAAAGTGCTTAATTATGAAGGAATTTTGACTCCAGATCTCCAATATCTGGTGGCCAAATATGAAGAATACGTACTTATATGGAGTGTAGTTACAGGCAAACTTCTTCAGATATTGCAGCCAATGAAGACCCTATTGGAGAGGATCATGCTTTCTCCGGATGGACAGTACATCATCTGCATGTTTAGAAAAAACAATTCTGTCATGATCTGGAATCTGTCCAGTGTAGTCAAAGAGGCTGATGCTTACAGACCCCTGTCTGTGGATGGATCTGTCAGTTATATGTCAGTGGCTCTGTCAGGGAAAGCTACCTTAGCATGTAGCAATTTGGGGAATGAATTCATTACTGTTGATGTGCCATCTGGAAAGGGGCGATGCATTGTGTCCAGAAATTATTCTGTCATGGAGCCCACAGTAACTGCTGATGGGAATTATGCTGTATTGAGAAACTACGATAAACAAAATTGTATTAAGATGTGGAATATGGAGTCTGGTGAGATGGAATCTGAACTTCTTTTCACAGGGTTACAGGTCAAACATTATGTTTTAAGTTTTGACAGCAAGAAAGTATTGATTATTGTGGAAAATGACATCACCAGAATGTTAACGCTCAACATCTATTCTATACCAAGTGGTGATTTCATAAGAGAAATTCATGTTGGCAGGTTCCACATCACTGAGGTATTTTTTGCAGACAGGGACAAATACATTGTACTGTCAACGGAATACATCAAAGGAGAGGATGATGTTGACGTTGCTGTTAAAGTCTATAAAACACAGAGTGAATCTCTAGCATATGATCTCCCAGATATGCATCCAAAAGCCACTCAGCCAGTGGTACAGGGTGAGAAATTGATAATAGCTATGCAAAAGAGTAACAGGTATGAGAAAGATGTAGAAGAACAGAAGTGGAAACTCATAGTCTTTGACGTTGAAGAGGGCAAAATTATATTCACGAGTAATGTGATTCCGGATGGTAAGCTGAAATTTGGTAACATAGGAAGGTATGGCATTGATCGTTACAGGTGGGTGTATGACCTCAAGAAAGGTGCAAAGTCTCATCATTTTGATTCAGAAGAGGTATATCATAAGGAGGCATCAGGACGTTTGACAGCTCCCAAAGTATCTGCAGATGAGAGGTTTGCCATTTGGGTCCATCCAGAGGGTCAGTTGCTGAAGCTTGGTAGTATTGAATTGGGACAAATTGTTGGTGTTTGTCCACTTCATAGCATCCCAATGAATCTGTCAATCACACCTCAGAATATCATCCTCATTGGATGTGAAGATGGTCGGATCATGATGGTACAGCTTGTGGATGAAAGTGAACAGAACTTAAGAAATACCGTAATGGGCATCCTTAATAGGTCCAAAATACAGGTCCAGAAGATAAAACGTTACCTGTCTTGGAATGACAAGAATGAAAGAAAGAAAGATGACCAGAGGAAAAATACACAATTCTCAGATGAAACAGAAAACAAATTTATGGCATGCACTGTGTTGTGAGCAAAAACAATTTTTGGGGGGTCTAGAAATAAAATGTTTTAAAAGAAATGAAGGAGAGTAAGTTTGGAAGGATAAGATGCCAAGTCTTTGTTATGATTTAAAATATGTTAAGGAACTGAAATTGATTTAAATTACCTGAAGGAGATTTGCTTGTTGACAGTATGATAGATGTTCAAAAATGATATGTAAATTTTACTGAAAAGGAAAAGGTAGACTGTGCAACATCTCATTAAAAAGATCTGAAATGCTCAACCAATAAAAAGTCATATTATGTCAGTGTCTTTCATAGTCTTATGCAAACTGACTGAAATGATGAAAGAAGGAAAAGCAATAAGAATATAGCACAGAGAAAACAAATTAGTATTGGATGAAAACCACCATTGTTGCATGTATGTATGGATGTATATATATATATATGTATGTTTGTATGTATTTATGTATGTATGTATGTATGTATGTATGTATGTATGTATGTATCTTCATTTTTAATTAATATCTTTCCATCTGAGCAGAAAATAAATGTGGGGATTAAACCCAGATATTCCAGTCCAGGAATAAACATTTTCTGTTTCTCTGACTGAATAGTTTTATTTATTTCCAAGAATGAATTTTTTCCAAATGACATTTATGTTCTCTTTATGCGTATAAATAAATATGAAAGCTGTCTTCAAGTTGAATTTGAGTTTATTTTGGATTATATTAGGGTGATGATGGATTAAGCAATTATATATATATATATATATATAATTATCTTTGTTTTCATTAGGGTTCCTGGACGATTTCTATGTTGTTCTGGATTATCAAAGAAAATAATTAAGTGGGATTTTAGAAATCGTTCAGTGTGGGTCTATTTATTAAATGTATCATGGCTGAGACACTGATTGTGTTATAGTACAGTTACAGACATTTCTACCGATGCATCCCAGTACTCTCTTGATAATGGAGTACATATTAACATATTAGATGTTTATGGGACCCAAATGGAATAAATTCATTATACTTTAATTTGGCCAATAAATCTCTTTTATTTTTCAATGTTTATTTTCATGTATTTTAATAGATACATTTACAAACTTCAGAGTACTAATAATTTTATAAACTGCTTTATGCGGGAAATATATCTTTAGATTTTGTAAAGACTTTATGATGTTGCTTTCATGTTTACTTTTTTGCAGGCAGAATATTATATATATATATATATATATATATATATATATATATATATATATATATATATATATACCTACTTGTCTCTGAAAATGTTTTCAAAGCTTTGTATTTTGGGGATCAAAGCTGTGCATTAACCATGCTTTAATATGTGCCAGCAGTTCAAATGGAAGACAGTTTTCTAAAAATTATGTCCAGAATGTGGAGGAAAATGGTGCAAAATATTTTATATACTCAGAGGGTTTTTCCCTTTTTTTTAACATAAATATGCTTCTATTGGATGCATTTTTATTTATTAGAATTCCATTTTAAATTAGTTTATTTTTCATCCAAAGTGGTTTCAGCTCTCATTTAATTTGGTTGCATTGATATTCTTTCAGTACTGTTGTATAATTCAGAACATTTAAATAAAAACAATGAGTATGTGATAAAAATCAAAATATTGTTATTTCTCTTCTTTTTCATCATTTATTGATGCAGTGTGTATATATATATATATATATATATATATATATATATATATATATATATATATATATATATATATATATATATACTTTGCTGCTTACAAACTAACTGGATATTGTTGCACATTATGATGTTTATCCCCTTGCCAACACCAGTTGGAGGGAAATAGCATTTTGTATGATTTTAGTTTTGTACAGTTTTCATGTTGTATATTGGCTTCTTAATTGCTGTTATTGTTTATATGTGTATGTATATATATCATTGAAACTGGCTGTCATAACTTAACGGGCTTGAGGCAGCTACTCTGGATTTTATGCCATTTTTAAAAAATGTCATGTGTGTTTGTTGACCGTGGCTTTGTCACACATTGTAATTTCAGTTGGAGTATGTATTTTCATTTCCTTTTTTAATTTTGGTGGGGAGGGGGGACTGTTTGACTTTTTCTCAAGTCATTTGCCCCACTGGTACAATTGTTTGTTTTGAACATGAGTTCATCATTTTTTATAAATAAAATGCAACTAATCCAGCAAGCATACATTTTTGTTTTGTAATTTCATAGTATTTTGTAAATATGTTGTCATACATGTTTTTATATATTATCTCATACTTGAAAGCACTTAGATTAGGTACTGTACTAAGTCCATATTATATATATATATATATATATATATATATATATATATATATATATATATATATATATATATATATATATATATATATATATATATACAAGATAGTGGTAAGGCATGAATGAAGGTGATATGTCCATCTGTCTGTGTCTGGAACATATTGGTTAAATTTGCATTAGCTAATTTAAGGTACTGTCATGGGACCTTCTTTTTCTTGCCTTTTTACAGGAATACATTATTATGTCACACTTGGTTATTCAATCATATGTCAGCCAATTATGTTGACACTTGAAGCCTTTTAGCCACCAAACTTGGCATGTGGATATCTCTTTAATACCCCTACATGCTTAACCAAACAATGGTCACATTGATTTTCCAGTAATAGAGTTGTTGCTAATGTTCCTGTTAATTTCCTTATTGTATGGAAGCAAAATGTCTTCATTTAATCTTACATGACAGATGATCCAGGTCTTAAAATGCTATGCACTGTAACCTAGTTCTGATGCTCTATCTTATTACCCCGGACTTAATAAGCCCGTCCATATAACTGTCACTATGAAATCAATCTGATGCAACTTTTTAATATTGCTCATGATAAAGTGTCACATTGACCTAGTTAACTAAATTAGTACCTTCAATACAAGTCCATACATCTCCATTTTTCATGACCAGCTGCATTAGGTAACTACCATATGCCAACATTGTGTCATATGTGTAATAAAAATTTAGAGAGGTATTGTAATTAATGTTTAGTGAAGCTTAATTGTATCATTTGTGTCCATTATTGTCCTTTTTATAGCTTTTACTTATTGTTTAAATGTAGTATTTATTCAGAATTATTGTGATATTATGTATGGTTGGATCAGTGTAACTCTGACTTCGATAGTAATTACTGTATTATTGTTTCTGCAGTCTGTATTCAGATTTTCATACTGAAAAACCTGGATCTAGATTATTATCTTAAATTTTGAATGTGAAGACATCTTTCAGTGTGATTATTATTATTATTTTTATTATAATTATTATTATTATTATTATTATTATTATTATTATTATTGAATGAATAGGGTTTAATTTCTGTTTTATATTTACCTTGCATCAGATTTTCCTCTCCCTTCTGCTGAGTAAATATTAACAGTACTTAAAGATATATATATGCTGCAATTCCTCAAAAAATCTCGTTTTATTTGGACCGATTCAAACAAGAGCCACTGATTAATTGGATAGTTCTCCTTTGGAAATATATATTTTTAGCTATGCAAGAATATTATTATTTTGAGTGTCACCCAGTTGGGTGTGAGTACTAACTGATACATAATTTTCACCCTATTGGGTGCAAATATTAATTACTGTACATAAATTTTCACCCTAAGTAATGCATTGTCCATTACTATATATAATTTTCACCCTATTGGGTGTGAGTACTGATTATCATACATAATTTTCACCCAGATGGGTGTGATCTCCCATTATCAAATTTACCTGTAAGGTTGGTCTAGATCAACAATGGCAAAAAGAAAAAAAGAAAAATAATTTTTATTCCTAAAGACCCTTTCAACCCAAAACTAGAATAGTTTGTCTTGACAAGCCACATGTAACTTACCATCCAAAAAAACAAGTTTGTTTTCTTTCTAAGGGTGGGTTGTTGATGTCGATGAAATGAAGCCTGAAATATTATTTTTCCTTTTCAACAATATTGCGTTGTTATAAATCCAGAAAAGAACTGTTGCATGAATGATTAATTTTTTTTAATTCACCTTTAAAATTCAAGAGGATAGATATTGTATTATCCTTTGTAATGTATCACTGATGACATTATGTTTGCACAAATAAAACATATACCCATCACACCATCACTGAATCACAAATATTCTTTTTTCTTAGGTCTTCTGCATTAATTTGGAGTGGAGAGGATTGATGGATTTTACATGTGTATTATTTGTAGATTCTTGGTTACGTTTTTGCAGTTATCTCAGGTATTTTGCATACTCCATTAATACTCATACTACCATAATCTTGCAAGTTGTTAAGCTGATGCATCTTGAAGAGTACTACACATTCCATCACAAAAGTTAGTCCCTGTTAATTATTTCATGTTTTACTGACTTTTGGACCACTCCAGTGGCCTAGTGGTTAGATCGTCCAACACAGAGGCGGGAGGTCGTGGGTTCGATCCCTGGCAGAGTCATACCAAAGACTTACAAAAATGGTACTAACAGCTGTCTCGGTTGATACTCAGCATTAAGAGGTTAGTGTTAGGATTGGTCGGCCCGGTGTCAGGATAACGTGACTGAGTGGGACATCACTATAAAACTGCCTCATAGCAGACATCATAGCGATATGACTGGAAAATTGTTAAAGCTATGTTAAAAATCCTAATCAAACAAGCAAACAAACTGACTTTTGGCTGTGTTCCCTGTCCATAGATGAACAGTCAAATGATTTGACTGTATGCATAGTATCATACACATACATCAAATGGAGGTCATGGTGACATACATTTCACATGTTACTGACTTTATGTTCCTGTGTTTAGCTCAATAGTGAATATTTTTGCCACCCATTATAAATGTTATACCAAGAGAAATGAAATTAGACAAATGGTTACAAATTGATGTATACTGCACCCTTATCAAAGTAGGTCACTGTGAATGTGTTTCACTCTTGGTCGGGTTGAATCTCAAGCATCATCAGTATCATCAAACTAGGTCACTATATCACATCCGTACATTCTGACATATATTTCACTAGCTGTATTCAATTTTTATGTAATCACAATTCTGATTATTTGCTTTTTTATAAACATTATTTTTTTTTATCTTATTTTGTTATCTCGTGTTACCTGGAATCAAGAAACTTAGTGGATGCCTCATTATGACTACACTATCATCTTAAAAATAAATCAGTTTTCACCATCTTTCTCAGTACTACAGTAGAGCTTAAAACAAAGGTCATAGGAATCCTATTTTTCACATTTAACTGGAATATGTTAAGTGTTTGCATTTTACTCATGGCCACACATATTTTTTATGATGTGTACAAACTGTCAACTCAAAAATCATGAAACATGGTGCAGGATTCGTCATGGTGAGCATCACTTCCTTATTTCAGTAATACGTCATTATGGACCATAATTTACGCTTCATTGAACTGGGTCACATTAAACAATTCAGTAGTATGTCATTATGGCCCACAGTTTACACTTTACTAACTTAGGTTAAATTTTGTTTTTGAGCATTAGTTCTTGAACACTGCTCATGATACAATCATACTTGAATCATGAATCGTATGAAGATGTATTTCTCTTTTACTGCCACATTTTTACAATAAATGAAGCTCATTGTGACCTGTATTTAAGTTTTTTTAAAATGTTTACTATACTGTTTTTTTTTGTCTATCTCTGCTCAGGACATGCATGTACCAATGGGTATACCTTTACAACTGTTATGAGTTACCATTCATCTATAACAATCCATGCATTATTCTTTTCAACTTTTAATAACACATTTTGAGTCTTATAGTCAAGATTTCTTCTTGATAAGTGCATAAGGCATAAATTTAGTTTTATCAGTAAGAGCATATAGTACTACCATAAGTTACATAACCTTATATGTCAAGTCCAACTGAAAATTGCACAGACCCAGATCTTCCATCACATAGTGTGCTGGCAGATCTGGATCTGCGCAGTTTGTTAGGGGTAATCAACAGAGCATAGACTCTAATCTGCAGGTGCTATGCAAGATCGTTATTGTTTGCAGTTTGACTTGACATAAAAGCATGTATATATGGTAACTTGTTGGTTTTCTTAACCCATTTAAATTGTACAGTGATTTGTATAATAATGGAGAAAAACAGATTTCTACACTTATAGGATCATTTGGGCAAAAGGATCATCAATGGAGTACCCTATTTATTTTAAATGTCTACCTCTGTAGTACTCAATTGAAGAGCATACTTGCCTTATGAATTGTTTTAAACCAACGTTTATTGTTTGATAAAGTATGAATTTTTATACGTTTAGCTTTGTCCTTGTTGCCATAGTTTTGTTTTCTTCATTTAGCACCAGATTTATATTATCAAAATTTAATTCAGATTAGGTTCAATTGTCATATTACTTTTTTAGGTTAACTTTTTCTCCTGTCATACATTATCTATGATCGGCAATATTTGTTTTAAAATAAACTACTCGTTAGAACCCGACTCCATTGTTTTCAGTTTTTCTTCAAACGTTGGTATGGTATTGTTTTTCCAAATGAAGTAAACTTTATCTCAAGAAATATTTCGCTGACAAATTGAATGTAAGGTATGTTATTTTTGGGTTAGGGTGCGGATGCAAATCTAACTTTAGTTTTTAATTCAGATGGAATATATATATATACATATGTGTGAAATGTATGGAAAATAAACTTGCTGAATATATCTCTTCCGTGTTATAGAAAATGAGAAAAAGGTAAAAGGTACATGAATGAATTTGTGAGTGGTGCAATTTTGAGGCTATAATAATTCCAATATTGTGATTGTGATTACTGTAATCTAAGTTTCAGCCTTCATGGCATGGCATATTACAGGTACATGGATGGACATTGCGAGATTTTACAAAATGCAGAGGTTCACGCAAATTAGGTTTTCTGACTTGTTGAACCATTTTGCGAAAATACATTTACGCCAAACATAATGAAACTGCTATGAATACAGAAATATACATGAGAAAGTTTAAAGTAATGGTAATGTTAATTTTGGAATTGTATATGTTATTTGCTGACATTCATGAAGGTGTCTGAGCTGCTCCAACAGGCAAGGCCACAAACGTTCAGGACACCTAGACAGCAATAGCTCTGGTCAGCAGCCATCGTTATTTGCAATGTTCACTTGTTAGTGTGTGTGAGTGTATGTGTGTATGTGTGATTTAAATTTTTAATGTAGCTTTCAACAAGTTTTTAGTCATATCGCTACAATATCTGCAGTTTGTCAGTTTATAGTGATATCTAGCACTGATAATTGATGATGTGGACATGTAGCATGATGTCCTACCCAGTCACATTATCCTAACACCAGGCTGACCAGTCCTAACACTAACCTCTTAATGTTTAGTGTCCAGTCTTTGGTATGACTCAGCTGGATTGGAACCCGCGACCTCCTATAACTGAGGCAGATGGTCTAACCACTACACCACATTTTAGTGAAAGATGGCAACGCTGATAACCAATCCATCTGCTGGAATAAACAACACTGATAACCAATCCATCTACTGGAATAAACAACACTGATAACCAATCCATCTACTGGAATAAACAACACTGACAACAATCCATCTACGGAATAAACAACACTGACAACAATCCATCTACTGGAATAAACAACTCTGATAACAATCTATCTACTGGAATAAATAGCACTGATAACCAATCCATCTACTGGAATAAACAAGACTGATAACCAATTCATCTACTGGAATAAACAACGCTGATAAACAATCCATCTACTGGAATAAACAACACTGAAAACCAATCCATCTACTGGAATAAACAACACTGAAAACCAATCCATCTACTGGAATAAACAACACTGAAAACCAATCCATCTACTGGAATAAACAACACTGATAACCAATCCGTCTACTGGAATAAACAACTCTGATAACAATCCATCTACTGGAATAAACAACACTTATAACTAATCCATCTACTGAAATAAACAACTCTGATAACAGTCCATCTACTGGAATAAACAACACTGATAACCATTCCATCTACTGAAATAAACAACAATGATAAACAATCCATCTACTGGAATAAACAACACTGATAACGAAAATCCATCTACTGGAATAAACAAGACTGATGACCAATTCATCTACTGGAATAAACAACACTGATAAACAATCCATCTACTGGAATAAACAAGACTGATAACCAATTCATCTACTGGAATAAACAACACTGATAAACAATCCATCTACTGGAATAAACAACACTGATAACCAATCCATCTACTGGAATAAACAACTCTGATAACAATCCATCTACTCGAATAAACAACACTGATAACCAATCCATCTACTGGAATAAACAACACTGATAACCATTCCATCTACTGGAATAAACAACAATGATAAACAATCCATCTACTGGAATAAACAACTCTGATAACGAAAATCCATCTACTGGAATAAACAACACTGATAACCAATCCATCTACTGGAATAAACTATCTTGCCTTATTTGTTTCCTCCGTTTGCAAATTATTCATACAAAAGTATATATGATAAAATGATATTCCGGCGAGAGGGAAAGCACTTGAATTTTTTAGCAATCTTAATGGTTTCTATAAATAGATTTCTCAAAATTAAACTGCATGACAATTATATCACGTCACTGGGTTGCATATTATATTTCATCTTGATTTTTAAACAGGATGGCACAACTTTATGGCTAAGCGGTGTTCGGGTCATTTATTAACTAAATGGAAACATTATTGATAAGTCACAATATACAAAATGTTTCACATACTCTGTATATGGGTAACAGTATAAGGTTAATGTGATTCAATATCTTTAAACACAAAACTTTGTATCTTGGATTTTTATGGCACATTAACATATTATTGGATATTTGATGCCAAGCGAATGGAAACTAAATATCTTTCTCAAAGATGATACAAGGCACCTGATCCAAGTTGTCATTTGTGGATCTTCAGCCTCCGATCAGTGGATTACGAGACAGATGATACTGAGATACCACAACATATACTCAATTATACTGATTGGTTGAATCCAGGGAGCAAGGTCAGGTTATTGGATGAATTCACTGATGGTACCAATTATAAAATTGTATGATTTTCTGTTCAATCACTCAGTTGCTGCAGCATGCCACATATATACTATGATCCACTAAGGAAAACACATCATTAGAGAAGTACCAATAATATTGCACAAGTTATGTTCTGTGGTTAAATACAGCTGCCAGAGGATACCCTTTCTATTTTCAAAAGAGTTCAATTTCTATTTTAGGACACCCTTTGTATTTTCAAAAGATTTTAATTTCTATTTTATATTTAGTAAAACAGTAGATACCGATACTTGTTCATCTAAAGTTTCATGTGTGTGTGGTGGTCATAGAAGCAAAAACAAATCACAGAATCATGACAGAACTATCTAGCATGGCTATTTGGTCACAGTTTCACTTGCTAAACAGCAGTAGTGAGAAACAAATTGCCAATTATCTAGCTGATATAGCAACGTGTAAAAAAATACAAAAAGTATTTATAAAACTATTTTGATTTATTTGAACTAGTGTTGGGCTCTTCTGGACATTATTGCAATCACATGTTGAAGAGTAGGTACATGTAATGCAGTTACTATTATATCTTGTTTGCACTTGATTTAATTGTAATTTTGCTATGTGTAAGGTAGGAATCCATTAATGGATTTAACGATATATACATGAGAGGTTAAAAACTCTAAGTATATTACATCAAATAGGCACAGCCTTGGAAGAGTGTGGGATTCACAATATTAATGTTATAGATAAATATTAGGTTTATTCGGTTCACAGAGATGCTTTCCAAAAGAACATGCGACTTCCCCGTTGTAAGTGATTGTTTTTACGTTGCATGGAGAATTAATTTCTTTAAATTTTATCAACAATAAATCTAAAGGTTTTGCTTCATGAATATCTAAATTTCTCCACCCTAATATGAAATTAAATTTTTGAAATTCGAACACATAAAATCACAATAAACAGAAATCTCGAAATGGTGGTTTCTAATTTAACCAGAATGTAGATTCTCTTGCAATACAGCTTTATGATCGCGATCACTATGCCATGTTTTGGTAAACAAATGTTACCAGGGATAGATATAAAAAAATTATATATATATATTGCACTATTTTTCAAACAATGTTTCATTAAATAAGCATTTAGCAGGATAATATGTCCTTATTGAAAAAATGTCGATAAACGATTTTCTCTATTGTTAGAATCATTTACTAATGTAAAGTATTTCCATAAGCTAGAGTCTCCGAGGTAACAAATATACCATTTTAAATAAATTAATATACATTTTGCTTTCAAAATATAAACAAAATCCATGCCAAAGATATTTGCGTGAGTAGAGTGTCTCCGATTTGTTTAATATTCTTGATTATACGAATCCCACGTTTGCGTTTAAATTCACTGAAAAAAGGTCACTCTGTAGGTAGACTTGCTGAAATCCTTCAAATAGGGAAAAGTTTCGTTCGCGTTATGGAAATATTCTGCGACTTCAAGAATTATGACAATATGTGTGATTAACAATTTTTCCATCATATTGCTGCGATGTCTGAAGTCAGGCAGTTCATAGTGATGTCTAGCACAGGGGCATCATGCAACAGACATGTAGCATGATGTCCCACCCAGTCACATTATCCTGAAATCCAGGCAGACCAGTTCAAAAACTAGCTTCTTAATGCTGAGCGCCATGCGAAGCAGCTGTTGGTACCATGTTTGTAAGACCTTGGTATGACTCGGCCGGGGATCTAACCACGACCTCTCGCTTACGCGGCGAACGTTCTAACTACTAACCGGAGCGGTGACACTAATAAGAGGAAGCCGAATTGAAGTATAACATATAATATAACCATCCCTATTGTCATATAGCCATTCATCAAATTCAAGTCACCTGTTCTAGCTTGGATAATGTGGCAGTTAAAGGAACTGAATACGTTTTTCTGTAAAGTATTCACATAAAAACAACAAAACCAGATCTTATCGACGTAAAGGAGCGTCAGCTAATTGGTCATCGATGGACTAAATCTCAGCCTATTAGTTATTTAAAACTGTTTTCAGATTCGTCATGGTAAATCTGAACAGACGTTTGCTTTGATGACGTTCATTACTGAATGTCAAGATTCAAAATATTGTTTTAAATAAAATATTTATTTAGAAACTGGAAAATAACAGTCTTTTTAATGTGTTATCATTTTGAACCTACATCGTGAAATGTTTGTCATACAATTTCCGACAAATACAACTAATCCGATTTCGTATTTTTGAATATAATATCGAATGTTAGTAAATTGGTTCATGTTATGATATACTGCTATGTAAACTATATGCAAGAACTGAAACTGATGTCTGTCTTACTTCATAATCAAGCACTCACTAATGATATGCACACGAATTATTCTTAACATAATATAAAGGAATAATAAATAGATAAACTATAACAGTTTTGTATATACAGAGAAGACGCATACAATACTTTTTATAGCTACCTTTTCTCACCCATCCTTACTAAGGTAGAGCCCTATAAATAAGTGTAACGTACAATATATAAATACAATTCATGAATTAGACCATACAAGAAAATCAACCAAGAACCTTATATTTTATCGCTTGTTATTGTTATTGCAGTTGGCACCCCGACAAAAGAGCACTCGACCCAAGATCGCAGACAAATGAGCGCAACACAAAAAAGCTCAACACGAAAAGAGCGCCGACCAACTAATTTCATACTAATATTCACATTTGTTTTATAAATAATTGCAATCGAAGTAGCTGGTAGAGGAAAGTAATGTTTCGATTGGTCAGAATGTTACCACGTGATCAAAATGACTTGCGTTCATTTCGGTATGAACTTTTAGGAGAACTACTTTTCCAAAAATACCCACGTCTATAAATGGTCACGTGTACAGCAGAAGATAAACACTGCTAGTGAAGACAGACACGAAGTAAACATTAAAGAAAAAGAACCATTTTTACAATTTTTTAAACAATAATTGAATAAATTTAGTTTGAAAGATTAAAGCAAAATATATTTCTCACCTTTTATGAATAAAGTGCGCTAGGTCAAGGTCACCGGTATTGTGGCTATCCAACGTTGAAACTAAAATGTCAGAATTTCGAGATTTTTCGATAATTTTGCCGTATCCAATAGATTTCACGCATGATGATGTTGAAAATTTTGATCCATCGATATTGGACGAACCTTTTCGGGCGTTATTTGCTGTGTGAGTCGGCAACTGACAGTTTATACCACGATGAACGCAGAAAAAACGTTAAACTCTTAAATATTTTAGTTGGTTTGGGATTTATTTGAATAAACACCAGGTGTTGACCTCATTTCTGACCAGGCTTCAGCTTTTAAAATGATTGCTTGGTTCCAAGGACATTATGGAGCTTTATATAAAAATCTTTCTAGTTTTAGTTGGGTCATACGGTGGGTGCGTAAGTTTTTGAACGTAAATTTGTTCTAAGAGATTCTAGAAGATCACGTGACCAATTTCTTGTTTACGTAAAAACAGGTATATAAATTATGTTTTGGAGCGAGCTATTCAGTAGAACTTGGGCTTTTAGAATACTAAGTTGTGTGTCGTTTTGAGTTATTTTTAATTACCTTGAACTGGAAATTATGTCAATACGTTTGGATCAAGAGGAATTACTTTGTTATTTATCTGGAAAAGAATTGTGGGCATAGACTTTTATTACCAAGAACTGACTTCATCAAGTGACATCGTCTTCCATATTGGATACTTCGCTGGGATTCGAACTTAGAATTATTTGGACATTTTATTAGTATGACTTTTGCAATTTCTCTAGCGGACAATATTTTGAATTTATTTTTGGATTAATTTTGGAATTGATTCTTAAAACCGTAAGTTCATTTTTCTTTCCTGGAAAATATTTGTGGTCAATAAATTGTTTATTAAGGTTTTTACAAGCTTGTTAATTTTCACTCTTTCTATGTTACTGTTTATTCGAGCCTAATAACGTAACAATTGTATCTACTGGTATGTCGTGACAATGTACAAGATGTATGCACTTCAGTGGGTAATTACAGAAGAAATTATAGAGTTGGGATTAACACAATTAGTAGCATTGTCATAGAAGAAGAATACAAGAAATTCGATCTGTTATTTATCGACGCATGAATATATATATATATATATATATATATATATATATATATATATATATATATATATATATATATATATATATATATTACTAAAGTGTCCATTATGACGACAACAGATAAATGTTGTTGTTAATTCAATCAAGAATTTTATATAAGTGTCATTTTTTTAGACAATGCTAAACAGCAGATGGAAATGGGAAGTTGTCAGTGGCAGATTTTACAGACATGAGTCTGGTATATGCGACAAAAATGACAAAAGAAAAATTTGAAGATTTTGAAGATCAAAATAATTAGACATAAAATGTAAGAACTAATTAAACTGGAAAGATGTGAAAACTCCCTTATAAAATGGCAATCAGCTAAAAATATTATGGCATAAGTATAAATCAAAAATGCTCAGTGCACAGATAATATTGTTAAAATCATTAAAAATCAGTTTGATATTAAATAACGATATTTTAGAATTTGACAAATGATGATGACAAACAATGTTTTAGAACTTGTTTTAGAACTTGAAGGAGTTAACACTGAACATAATTTTCATTATGATGTATGAAAGGAAAAGGAAACCATGTCCCAAAAATACTTTGCTGTAAAAATAGTAACAGGCGATATTATCATTCTTTTTTCATTGTCTCTAACAGTTATTATAAGACCTGTTCTTAAACAATTGTTTCATTCTGTCACCTGATGGTGATTGGTTTCTTTCTTAGTAATTTTCTTTGACCAGAATGCAAACTGGACGTGTATTTCCCAGTCTGCAGTAAACATGGAAACAAATCCCTTAAACAACTGGCACTGTTTCCCCCAAAGTCAGAGGCCCAGGTTCTTGATATCCATGCCTCTGAAAAGGAGATCACATAGGAAGCTAGACTTAATGGCACACTAGTACAATCCCGTGTATATAAAGCCAATGAAGAAAGCAAGTTATGGATGTGAAGGTAAAAATACGTAAATTCTTTCAAATCTTATATATTTATATCGACATTTTTTTAACACCTGGAATCAAGAAACTTAGTGGATCCATCAAGATGACTACACCCACATCTTCAAAATAGATCACTGTGGCCTACATTTCAATGTTCAACACCTTCGGTTCAATTTGCTTGAATTATACAACTTGATGGTTGAATACATCTTTCTCAGTACTACTGTACAGCTAAAAAAGAAAGGTCATGGGTAACCTATATTTCACATTAAACTGGAATATGTTAAGTGTTTGCATTTTACTCATGGCCACATGTATTTTTTATGATGTGTACAAACTATCAACTCAACAATCATGAAACATGGTGCAGGATTCATCATGGTGAGCATCACTTCCTTATTTCAGTAATATGTCATAATGGACCACGTTTTACGCTTCACTGAACTGGGTCACATTAAACATTTCAGTATTATTTTATTATGGATCGCAAGTTACGCTTCACTGAACTGGGGTAAAATAAATGAAGCTCGTTGTGACCTGTATATATATATATATATATATATATATATATATATATATAGAGAGAGAGAGAGAGAGAGAGAGAGAGAGAGAGAGAGAGAGAGGAAGAGAGAGAGAGAGAGTGAGAGAGAGAGAGAGAGAGAGAGAGAGAGAGAGAGAGAGAGAGAGAGAGAGAGAGAGAGAGAGAGAGAGAGATGATACTTATATAAGCTTCCCATCTATGACTGAACTTCTTCTAATCGCACAGCTTTTGTGTACTGCATACGTTTCGAAGGATGTGTTATTTCTTTCTTAAATATTTCCAAGTTCGTATTATTTTTTTACGAATATGTAATTTAAAGATGTTTTCCAAGAAGTAAATCCTGAAATTTTATTTCTTTATTTATTCTTAATAATGTGTTACGTATATTTGATATAAGTCATTTATATTTACTTTTATTGTTTGTTTGTTAGATTCAAATTTGGCATTTTAAGTTTAAGATTCGTTCATGGGCGGGTGACGTGTACTTTACAGAATAAACACCAGGTGTTGACCTCATTTCTGACCTGGCGTCAGCTTTTAAAATGATTGGTTGGTTCCAAGGATATTATGGAGCTTTATATAAAAATCTTTCTATTTTTAGTTGGGTCATACGGTGGGTACATGAGTTTTTGAACTTAAATTTGTTCTAAGAGATTCTAGAAGATCAAGTGACTCTTTTCTTGTTTACGTAAAAATAGGTATATAAACTATGTTTTGGAGCGAGCTATTCAGTAGAACTTGGGCTTTTAGAATACTAAGTTGTGTGTCGTTTTGAGTTTTTTTTAATTACCTTGTACTGGAAATTATGTCAATACGTTTGGATCAAGAGGAATTACTTTGTTATTTATCTGGAAAAGAATTGTGGGCATAGACTTTTATTACCAAGAACTGACTTCATCAAGTGACATCATCTTCCACATTGGATACTTCGCTGGGATTCGAACTTAGAATTATTTGGACATTTTATTAGTATGGCTTTTGCACTTTCTCTAGCGGACAATATTTTGAATTATTTTTGGATTAATTTTGGAATTGATTCTTAAAACCGTAAGTTCATTTTTCTTTTCTGGAAAATATTTGTGGTCAATAAATTGTTTTTTAAGTTTTTACAAGCTTGTTAATTTTCACTCTTTCTATGTTACTGTTTATTCGAGCCTAATAACGTAACAATTGTATCTATTGGTATGTCGTGACAATGTACAAGATGTATGCACTTCAGTGGGTAAATACAGAAGAAATTATAGAGTTGGGATTAACACAATTAGTAGCATTGTCATAGAAGAAGAATACGAGAAATTCGATCTGTTATTTATCGACGCATGAATATATATATATATATATATATATATATATATATATATATATATATATATATATATATATATATATATATATATATTACTAAAGTGTCCATTATGACGACAACAGATAAATGTTGTTGTTAATTCAATCAAGAATTTTATATAAGTGTCATTTTTTTAGACAATGCTAAACAGCAGTTGGAAATGGGAAGTTGTCAGTGGCAGATTTTACAGACATGAGTCTGGTATATGCGACAAAAATGACAAAAGAAAAATTTGAAGATTTTGAAGATCAAAATAATTAGACATAAAATGTAAGAACTAATTAAACTGGAAAGATGTGAAAACTCCCTTATAAAATGGCAATCAGCTAAAAGTATTATGGCATACGTATAAATCAAAAATGCTCAGTGTACAGATGATATTGTTAAAATCATTAAAAATCAGTTTGATATTAAATAACGATATTTTAGAATTTGACAAATGATGACGACAAACAATGTTTTAGAACTTAAAGGAGTTAACACTGAAAATAATTTTCATTATAATGTCTGAAAAGCAAAGGAAACCATGTCCCAAAAATATTTTGCTGTAAAAATAGTAACAGGCGATATTATCATTCTTTTTTAATTGTCTCTAACAGTTATTATAAGACCTGTTCTTAAACAATTGTTTCATTCTGTCACCTGATGGTGATTGGTCACATTAAACATTTCAGTAGTTTGTCACTGTGGACCACAATTTAAGCGTCACTGAACTGGGTTACATTAAACATTTCAGTAGTTTGTCACTATGGACCACAATTTACGCTTCGCTTAACTGGGTTAAAATAAATGAAGCTCATTGTGACATGTATCTAATTTTCTTTTTTACTATACTATTTTTTTTGTTGTCTTTGTCTCCTCATGATATGCATGTACCAAAGGGTATACCTTGACAAATGTTATGAGTTACCATTCATTTATATAAATCCATGCATTATTATTTTTCAACTTTTAATAACAAAGTTTGAGTCTTATATTCAAGATATCTTCTTGATAAGTGCATTAGGCATAATGTTAGTTTTATCGGTAAGAACATATAGTGCTACCATAAGCTTATATGTCAAGTCCAACTGAAAATTGCACAGACCCAGATCTTCCATCACATAGTGTGCTGGCAGATCTGGATCTGTGCAGTTTGTTAGAGGTAATCAACGGAGCATAGACTCTTATCTGCAGGTGCGATATGCTATGCAAGATCGTTATTGTTTGCAGTTTAACTTGACATAAAAGCAAGTATATATCGTGACTTGTTGGTTTTCTTAACCCATTTAAATTGTACAGCGATTTGTATAATAATGACGAAAAACCGATTTCTACACTTATAGGATCATTGGGGGAAGAGGATCATCAATGGAGTACCCTATTTATTTTAAATGTCTACCTCTGTATTATCTAACTGAAGAGCATACTTGCCTTATGAATTCTTTAAAACCATTGTTTATTGTTTGCTAAATTATGACTTTTTATACGTTTAGCTTTGTCTTTGTTGCCATAGTTTTGTTCTCTATATTTAGCACCAGATTTATATTATCAAATATTAATTCAGATTAGGTTCAATTGTCAGTTTACTCAAGTTTGTTAGGTTTCTTTTTTACCTCTTATACATTATCGATTCGCAGCAATATTTGATTTAGAATAAACTAGTCTTTAGAACCTAACTTCCTTGTTTTCAGTTTTTCTTCGAAAATTGGTGCATTTATGGTGCTTTTGTCCAATTAGCTTGATGTTTGGTTGAGTGCCTTTCACATCAAATTAACTTATTTCATGCCATGTTAATTGTTGAAGCAGCAGGTCCTATATACAATTTCATGTCTTCATAAGCGTATCATTTTACGAAAATACATTTACACCAAACACACAATGAAACTGCAGTTAATACAGAAAAATGCACGAGAAAGTTTAAAGTAATGATAATGTTTTTTTTGAAATTGTATATGTTATTTGGTGTCAATCATGAAGGTATCTGAGCTGCTCCAGCAAGCACCTAGACAGTAATAGCTCTGGTCAGCTGCCATCGTTATTTGCAATGTTCATTTTTTAGTATGTGCGAGTGTATGTGTGATTTAAATTTTTAATGTTGCTTTCAACAAGTTTTTAGTCATATCGCTACAATATCTGCAGTTTGTCAGTTTATAGTGATATCTAGCACTGATAATTGATGATGTGGACATGTAGCATGTCCTACCCAGTCACATTATCCTAACACCAGGCTGACCAGTCCTAACACTAACCTCTTAATGTTTAGTGTCCAGTCTTTGGTATGACTCAGCTGGATTGGAACCTGCGCCCTCCCATAACTGAGGCAGATGGTCTAACCACTACAACACATTTTAGTGAAAGATGGCAACGCTGATAACCAATCCATCTACTGGAATAAACAACACTGATAACCAATCCATCTACTGGAATAAACAACTCTGATAAGAATCCATTTACTGGAATAAACAACACTGATAAAATCCATCTATTGGAATAAACAACTCTGATAACCAATCCATCTACTGGAATAAACAACACAGATAACCAATCCATCTACTGGAATAAACAACTCTGATAACAATCCATCTACTGGAACAAACAACACTGATAACCAATCCATCTACTGGAATAAACAACACTGATAACAAATCCATCTACTGGAATAACAACACTGATAACCAATCCATCTACTGGAATAAACAACACTGATAACAATCCATCTACTGAAATAAACAACACTGATAACCAATCCATCAACTGGAATAAACAACACAGATAACAATCCATCTACTGGAATAAACAACACTGATAACACTGGACAACAAATTTTTACAAAAGTCATGTTACTGAAATAAAATTAGTCAATTCTTATCAATTGTTATGTGATGAACACGAATATGACAGTCAAATTGCAAAATTGGCTCTAGTTTTTTTGTAATCTGCAAGAAATAATGTTTACATAACGAAATGCATTCCAATAGTAAAAGGTCAACTGTAATAGCCTACCTATAAAAAAATCAAGTCATTGACTACATCTTAGGTTTCTTCGCCTGTCTCTTGTACAGCTGTTCGGGAGCATCTCTGAGGAGTGTCCAGCAGTAGTCAGCCAGCATTGTAGTGGACCATTTTCCTTGGTATCTTTGTTCCATTGTTGCGATATCTTGATGAAAACGTTCGCCGTGTTCATCACTAACAATACCACAGTTGCTAGGAAAGAAATCCAAATGGGAATGAAGGAAGTGAATCTTTAGAGACATATTGAAGCCAAGTTTCTTATACTTCATCAACATGTCTTCTACTAGCTCCTTATAGTTTTATGCCCTAACATTTCCGAGGAAGTTTGTAGAAACTAGGCGAAAAGCATTCCATGCTTGTTTCGCGTCACCTTCCAGCAAGTTGTTGAACCGGTCATCTTTGAAAAGCTCTCGAATCTGAGGACCCACAAAAACTCCTTCTTTAATCTTTGCTTCGCTGAGTCGAGGGAATTTTTCATGCAGGTATCGGAATGCTGGCAAAGTCCGGTCAATGGCTTTCACGAAGTTCTTCATCAAACCTAGTTTGATGTGAAGGGGTGGTAGCAAGATTTTCTGAGCCTCAACCAGAGCTGGGTGTTGGATATTCTTCTCTCCAATGGCTACATTCTGACTGTTAGTCCATTCCTTCCTCATGTAGTGCATTTCCCTTGCTCGGCTATCCCACTCGCATAAGAAACACATGTATTTTGTATATCCTTGCTGCAGTCCCATTAAAAGGGCAACTATCTTCAAATCACCACAGAGGTGCCAGCTGTAATTGTTATACTCAATGGAATTCAGTAGCTGCCTTAAGTTATCGTATGTCTCTTTCATGTGGACAGCATACGCTACTGGAATAGATGGAAGAATGTTTCCATTGTGCAAAAGCACAGCCTAGAAACTCAGTTTCGAAGAGTCCACAAATAGTCTCCATTCTTGTGGGTCATGAGTGATTTTTAAAGCATTCATGAGGCCCTCAATATCGGAACAGAATATCAGATTACTTTCCTTTCTGAAGAAAGGCTCCAATTGCTGGTGGCGCTTTCGATATGCAGTAATTGTGACATCTTCTTCTAGAAGATTCCATTGTTGGAGTCTTGATCCTAGCAATTTTGCCTTGTTCTTTGATAAGTCCAAATCACGAATCAGGTCATTTAGTTCTTCCTGTGTTATTCTGTGTGGGGTTGATGATGCACCACAGTGAAAATCTGGATCACAGCATGCTGATGGACCAGTAGAAGAACAGGTCGACTCACCTTTGTCTTCGTCAGATGAATTAAGAGAATATTCTGCTGGAGGTTCTGGAATAGGAAGTCCCTCACCATGTGGAACTGGTCTCAATGCAGACGGAATGTTTGGGTAGACTATTCTCGACTTCTTTCGCTTCGTTATTCCGCCGGAAAGAGGAGGAACCAAGCAGAAGTAACAGTCATTTAGGTGGTTGCTTGGCTCTCTCCACACCATTGGGACTGCAAACGGCATTGATGACCTTTTGCAATTCAACCACTGTGAAAGCTGTGTTGTACATGTAGCACAGCATATATGCGGAGCCAAAGGCTTGTCTTGGTCACCAACCTTGCATCCGAAGTAAAGATGATATGCCTTCTTCACTTGAGAATTGATACTTTTTTTCTGGTTGGCAAATGTCACTTCCCCACAAATATAGCAAAAATTGTCCGCCGTATTAACATACTTTCAAGGCATTACTGTTCTTTATTGTACGTAAATGGATAAAATAATAAGTTTTATGTAACAGTAGCTTGAACTGTCTCGCACAACGTCTAAAATATTTTAAATGCTGAACCTATCTGATTGGGCTTTATATAGTACATTGCTTACGTCAGCTTCAGCAGCCGCCTGGCATTAGTATAATAGGCCTACACATGTATAGTACACAGCTGACGTCAACTTACTTCAGCAGCCGCACGGCATTAGTATTGCATTGCATCAGAAAATGATGCAATCAACTGTGGATGATGTGAGCATGATGGTATTATGCAATGTTACATCATTATTCCGGATGTTGCTGCAGTCCTACTGGAGAAATTTACACAGTGAAACATAGAAAATGAGGTATATGAATATCTTCAAAACGAGAGCCAATAAAAAAAAATCACGGTTATATTCGTGTTCGGCACACCAAAATACTACAGATTAGGGCCTTTTCAAGTCAGTAATGATTTCACTGTTGACCAGTGTAACCAATCCATCTACTGGAATAAACAACTCTGATAACCAATCCATCTACTGGAATAAACAACACTGATAATCAATCCATCTACTGGAATAAATAACTCTGATAACAATCCATCTACTGGAATAAACAACACTGATAAACCAATCCATCTACTGGAATAAACACCACTGATAACCAACCCATCTACTGGAATAAACAATACTGATAAACAATCCATCTACTTTAATGAACAACACTGATAACCAATCCATCTACTCGAATAAACTATCTTGCCTTATCTGTTTCCTCCTTTTGCAAATTATTCATACAAAAGTATATATAATAAAATGATCTTCAGGAGAGAGGGAAAGCACTTGATGTTTTTAGCAATCCTAATGTTAAGCAACTAGCTTCATGACAATTATATCTTGTCACTGGGTTACATAATAATATATCATCTTGATTTTTAAACAGGATGGCACAACTTTATGGCTAAGCGGTCTTCAGGTCATTTATTAACTAAATGGAAACATTATTGATAAGTACAAAATGTTTCACATACTTTGTGCATGGGTGACAGTATAAGGTTAATGTGATTCAATATCTTTAAACACAAAACTTTGTATCTTGGATTTGTATGGTACATTAACATATTATTGGATATTTGATGCCAAGCAAATGGAAACTAAATACCTTTCTCAAAGATGATACAAGACACCTGACCCAAGATGCCATTTGTGGATCTTCAGCCTCCGATCAGTGGATTACGAGACAGATGATACTGAGATACCACAACATGTACTCAGTTATACTGATTGGCAAAATCCAGGGAGTAGGGTCAGGTTAAAGGCTGAATTCCTCGATGTTGCCACTTATAAAATTGTATGATTTGCTGCACAATGCCACATATATACTATGATCCACCAAGGAAAATACATCATTAGAGAAGTACCAATAATATTGCACAAGTTGTTTTCTGTGGTTAAATACAACTGACAGAGGATACCCTTTCTATTTTAAAAGAGTTCTATTTCTATTTTAGGACACCCTTTATATTTTCAAAAGATTTCAATTTCTATTTTGTATTTACTATAACAGTAGATCCCTATACTTGTGCATCTAAAGTTTGATGTGTGTGTGGTGGTCATAGAAACAGAGAAAATCACAGAATCATGACATAACTATCTAGCATGGCTATTTGGTCACAGTTTTACTTGTTAAACAACAACGATGGTGCGAAAAACGTTGCCAGTTATATAGCTGATATAGGAAAGTGTGAATAAATACAAAAATTATCTATAAAAATATTTTGATTTGTTATCTTTATTTGAACTCGTTTTGGGTAGTTCTGGATTACCATTATTGGTCGATTACGATAAGTAAACCTTTAATTTATTATCAAATCTGAATTATTATCATGTGACCTATACTGACTATTGTGTTCCGTAAAGTTGGTTCTCTAATCGGTTCATGGAGATGTTTTCCACAAGAACACGCGTCTTCCCAGTTGTAAGCGATTGTTATTATGTTGCATGCAGAATTAATTTCTTTGAAGAATTTCAACAATAAATTTAACGTTTTTGCTTCATGGATATCTAAATTTCTCCACCCTAATATGAAGTTAAATTTTTGAAACTCGTACACTAAAAATAGCAATAAACAAATCTCGAAATGGTTGTTTCTAATGTAGATTCTCTTGTATCATAAATGTTAGCTTTATGAGTGCGATCACTATGCGACATTTTTTGGTAAACAAATGTTACCAGAGGTAGATAAGAACTTTCACAATAATCACTTCAAACAAAGAATACATATTTTAGCCAATATATATATATATATATATATATATATATATATATATATATATATATATATATATATATATATATATATATATATATATACTATTTTGCAAACACTGTAGCATTTGCTGCAGAAGTGGGAGATCGTGGTTTGATCCCCTGCCAAGTCCTACCAACAAACTTACAAAAATGGTACTAATAGCTGCCTCACTTGGTCCTCAGCATTAACAGGTTAGTGTTATGACTGGATGGCCTGGTGTCAGGATGTGAATGGGTGGGACATTGTGCTCAATGTCTGCGGCATGATTCCCCAGTGCTAGACATCACTAAAAACTGTCTCACTGCTGACACCGCAACTTTTTTCGTTTTGTTTAAGTTTTTAACGTATCTTTTAACACTTTTTTCAGTCATATCGTTACTTTACAAATCTTAATCACACACACACCACACACACACACACACACACACACACACACACACACACACACACACACACACATTTATTGATGCAAAGTATCTCCATAATCTATATATCTAAAAATTGTTCCATTTGAAATAAATTACTATACATTTGTTATGTAAAGTTCTTCAGTTAATCATAACCTTCTTCTCATTTCCTGCTATGAGAAGGGATTACTAATAAGTTACGGAATGTTAATGTCCATGGTGAGAAAGGGAAGAGATTCTCCCTAGCTTTTATGAATTGACTTTTCCACTGTATTTATTGAATATGATTTTTCATAGTTATCTATTGCTGTTGTGTTCCATGATTAGAGCGAAGGAGGCGGAAAGAAAAGAAGAGCTCAGGCTCTCAAAAAGAAAGGTCGTCATTCATAACGGTGTAGTTACGGCTACATCTTGGGAAATTGGCAGTGTGAGAGGTCCAGATATGCTGTAATGATACACGTCTCCTCTGAGTTTCGACGAAACGGCTGGTTTATTAAAATACTCAATATATAACACTACATTCAAGCATTAATCTACATAAACGTAAATTACAGATATAAGAGATACATATAAAACTACGATATTCCATCACTTACCAACATCATATATTTGTATGATTTCCATCTTTTTGTATATAATACAGGTAATTAAATATCTTATAAATTCACGATGGCTAAAGAATCTAAAAAGTTCAATATTTCAGACTAATTGAAACGGACAATCAGTTTATGTATATATTTATTTGTCCATCCATTACCTCTGGTGTACTTTTACTGACCCAAACATCGAATAAAGTTACTCTGCGACTACTCTATGATGCATACTAATCTAATTAGTGCTTAATTTGTACTGCTTGTTTCATCTGATTAAAACGGATAATCAGCTTATGTACTTCTAACTCTGTCTGGCTATATCTCATTCGATTATACAGATAGCCAACACATATAATTACTAAATGTCTAGTAGGCATATCAATTTATTTTACCGAATCACTTAAACAAACAATAAGTAGTTGTTCGTGTTTGATGATTGTTTTAAAGTCACAAACTTTTTCTTCTAACGCTAATTTCTTAAGCAACTAGCTTGATAAACCGCTCCGGTGGTAGAGAGTTTTACCATAGTTCATAAGGGCCTAATCTTTATCATAATGGTATATAGCTGTGATATATAGAATTAAATGAAATCAATCTCAATATATATTAGTAGAAAATGAAAAAATAAGGTAGTGCCCTATAAATATGTGTAACGTACAATCTAGAGATACAAATGAATAAATTAGACCATACTCGAAAATCAACAAAGAAGCTTGTCTTTTATTGCTTGTTATTTTTATTACAGTTAATACTGTACCAGTCGTATACAGGGTGTTTAAAGGGATTTAGTTTAGTTTGATGAGAGAGAGAGAGAGAGAGAGAGAGAGAGAGAGAGAGAGAGAGAGAGAGAGAGAGAGAGAGAGAGAGAGAGAGAATGCGTGTTTCATAATACAAGATAGTGTTGTAGATTGAATAAAGAATTTGGAATTGCGATGATATTTTGTTGTTTTTCTTCCCAAAACTTTATAAAATTGTATCATCTTTATCTATAAATTTATATATTACTTACTAAGATTAGAATGTGAAGTGCCAAACATTAACATTTGATTGTAGTATTTTGCACATACTAACAAACCACCACCACCACCAATAACAACAACACTTTACCTTTAGATTAATAAAAACTGAATAGTAGTTCATGTTGTAGTAATGAATGACACAATGTCTGTCCAACCCTCTGAACGATGTTACTTTTCCTCCAAAAGATGATATGGATTCAGAAGGATCCAAAATAAGATCACCGGTTAATCTTTATCACACTATATGTAAATGAAATGCATATTTTGCGATAATTTGGGTAGAACCTTTATAAAAAAAAATAAGTGTTTTGTGCACATCTGGCTATTTTCTGTAAGAGATTACTTCGGACAAATCTTTGTTCTATGTGCAATAGTGTTAATTCAATTAATAATTTTATGACATCGAGTGTATATATAGAAGTGATTGATTTGTTTGAGATAATGCTAAACAGAAGTTGGAAGTGGGAGGTTATCAGTGGCAGGTTTTATTAACATGAGTCAGGTCTATGAAATAAAAATAACATACAATCTTTGAATATTTTGAAGATCAAAATAAATAGCTAAATAAAAAAACTGTAACAACTAATTAAACTGGAATGATGTAAAGACTCCTTTATAAAATGTCAATAAGCTAAAAACAGTATGGCAGAAGAATAAATCAAAAATGCTCAATGCACAGATAATACTGTTAAAGTCATTACAAATGAGTTTGATATTAATTTACGATATTTTAGAATTTTACTAATGATGGCTACAGACAATGCCTTAGAACTTCTTAACACTCACGATATATAAAATAGTTTTCAATAAGCAGCAGAGAGGGTGAACCCTACAACGTTTTGAGACAAAATTTTGATTGAAATCTTAAAACGAGCCTTCCTACGATCTCATTTTAACCAAAAAAAAATGTCTCAGGAGCAAACCCTACAACGTTTTTAGACAAAAAATTGATTGAAATTTTAACGAGCCTTCCCTACGAAATCTCATTTTAATAAAAAAAAATGAAAACGGAGATTTTACGATTTTTTAATCAATTTTGCTCGCAACTTATTGTCATTCACCCTCTCTGCTGCTGAACTTTCAGTTCTGGTTAAAAGCAATTTACGATGAAAATCACTAAGATTTCAACCGAATATTTGATCGAGTCCGATACGATATCGTGTCCGAGGATCATGTAAATTTATTGTTACAAATCCGTGCGGGGTTGACTGAGCGTTACTAAAGAAATTTCTAAATTGATTATGATCCATATCACCGCAGCACCATGTCTGCCAAATATTTCGTAACGCATGAGTATCAACTCCGTTGAATACACACAATAAATTGCAGTTATCTCTGATCACTTTTGGAATCTGTGTGTAGCGTTGAGTGACATATATCACGTCCGTGTTTTTATGCCTGCCTCGGGAAAATATTCTAGCAGGATTTTTTTGTTTATCTAACATCACATCGTCGTATACGACTAAATTGTTAATGTTTCCATCAAGATCTTCAACTGATGGTGCCTCGTCAATATCGGTAATAAAATCAACGACGTTTTCATCTTTAATCTCTGATGCATTCTCGTTAAAATCTTTTAGTATTTCATAGCATCGTTGATCATCTACGCTAGGGGCAATTAAATACAACTTATCCCACTTCATCCATCTCATTATTAAATTGAGCAACAATTGAGTCTTGCCGGATCCAGATGGCCCGATTATAATCATCCGGATAGAGTTTGGTAGCGCTGCATGATGATTAACCGGTTCTCTTGCTTTAGTCGCTGAAAAATCAATTATATCCATATCTCTATACATAAATTATGGATCTATATTGTGTGAAGTGTAAAACGCGTACTGGCACAGATGACTTGACGACGATTACAACTAAAAATAACCGATCAGCGCTTTCTGGTAAATGCGTACAATGTGGTACAAAGAAATTTAGATTTGTGTCTATGAAATCCGGAGATGTTTTTAAAAAAAAGAGGAGGTGATATCGCAGCCAAATTGGCAAAGCTCCCTGGAACCCCATGGGCAAAGTACCCCGGAGAAAAGCACCTTCCGGGATATAGCTACTGTGGCCCCGGAACACGATTAGATATCAGACTTGATGATCAAAATCAACCTCGACGTGGTGAAGAACCGATAAACGCTATTGATAAGGCGTGTCATGCTCATGATGTTGCATATAGGAGCAGCGATTTGCAGCAAAGACATCTCGCAGATGTGAAATTAATTCATGCATTAAATGCTATTCCTGATAAATCTTTCAAAGAAAAATTAGCTTCATGGTTAATAAAACCGGTTATGAAAAGCAAATTGATGTTAGGTGCCGGTAATTAATAACAACATGGAATCTATTTATTATTCTCCAAAAGGATACTGGCGGGGTAACGCTGCAATCAATAAACTCGCTAGCGCCGCAAAAGTGAAAAAGGCCACTGCGGCTAATTGGTTATCCAAACAGGCTATATGGCAAATTTATCTACCGGCGCCTAAACAAATTAATTACTCGCATTTTGATGTGACTGTCCCTAATGAAGTTCATCAGGCTGATATATTATATTTGCCACATGACAACGGTTACAAATACGCGCTAACCGTAGTTGATGTTGCGAGTCGATACAAAGAAGCAGAGCCGCTGAAAACAAAATCATCAACTGAAGTCGCTTCTGCATTTGAAAAGATTTATCGAAAGGGTTCTCTGAGTTGGCCAAATCTATTGCAGGTTGATCCTGGCAAGGAATTTCAAGGCGTTGTTTTATCAACGATGAAACATCACAAAGTCACCATCAGACGGGGGGCATACTGCGTTACATCGTGATCAGGCAATTGTAGAACGATTTAATCGGACTCTTGCAGAGCGGTTATTTGGATATCAATACGCGAAGGAGTTTATTCAGGATAAAAGATCCCGTGAATGGGTTAAGAGATTACCAGCTGTGATTACCGCACTGAATAATGAGATTACTCGAACAATTAACATGAAACCTATCAACGCGATTAAGAAAGCGTCTATACCAGAAATGGAAATCCATGGGATTTCACAAAAGATTTCAAAGAACCAATTCTTGGTAGTAATGTCACTGTTAGGTATTTATACGAACCAGGAGAGCTGGAAGGTGGCACAAAAAGGGCTACTGATCCTATTTGGAGTGTTACTGCACACAAGATATCTACTATAACACGATCAACTGGTAGACCTCCAATCTATAAGTTGGATTCAACTGCCCCTCAGCGGGGGTTTACACGCGAACAACTCCAAGTGATTCCTGACGATACTCAATTACCACCACAGGGTCTTAACTAGCGCCGTTGCGTCTATTGCACTCAAGACAAGTCAACATCACATTGTTTCTGACATGACCGAGACTGTTATTTTTTCTGTCTACGGTAAATTGGCGAGGATCCTTATCTAAATAACGCCAACGCATTATACAATTGCAACTTGCGCAGTGATTATTCTGTTGTTGTTTCAGCGTGATTATTAATCCAGCATCAATGTCAAATTCTCGTTGTTTTTTTTTTTTGTCTTGTTGTTTGTAACCGGATAATTTTTTATCAATAATTTTAACATCAATATCATCCATTGTTGTGTCATTATCATCGCCTGACTCTGTCAGGACAATTCTTCGAAGTTGATTTATTTTTCGTACTCTGGATACTGCGAGATAGACTAAATTTGACCATTCGATGCGATTATCTACCATCCAAACAATTGTATCCGATATAGTCAATCCCTGTGAAGAATGTATCGTCGCTGCGTATCCTAGCGTCCACGGGGACTTATTAGCACGCAATGCATCTTCAACGACGCTGATATCAACCAGCACAATATCATTTAATACAAGAATTTGTTTTTCACTCTGTCCAGGAATATCAACTTCTATATTTTGCTTTCGTGTATCCGAAGGCCTATAACACAACGGTACTGGAAGCGTTGCAAATTTTTCTTTATGCAATTCAAATAACTTCATCTGAAGTGCGTCTCTGACAATTTTTCTACTTGCAATTATCAAATCGTTTGGTCTCCATGTTTCCCAAAAATCATTCATTGGAGTCTCTGAAATCACTTCACGCGCTATTTCACACTGGATTCTATCCGGTTGTAATCTAATTAGCGCTTTGAATTCTCGTAATCGTTCATCAAGTGATCTATAATCAGTGTTAATTTCTTCATAATAGTCTACAAAACCCTTTAGCCATTCATGTGGGGATCCACCAACAAATGGTGGTGGTTGTCCGTGATCACCGCACATAACGACTTTTGTGTTTTTGTTTAACAACCACTCGAGAAATGTTTGTAATACATCTAATGATACTGTGCATATTTCATCCCAAATTATGATTTCAGGAATGAATTTATCACCCATACGCTCAGGAGTCCATTTGTCACCCTTCCATCGAAAGAAACTGTGATAAGTACAGGCATTTACCCCTCGTTGTTTCATCTCTCTGGCGAGTCTGTGAGTCGGTGTTAACACAATCATGTTTGTGAAATCCGTAGGACTTTTCCCACGGAATAATTCAATTGCACGAGTTGTCTTTCCTGACCCACCACAACCGTTTAAATAAACTGTCTTGTATCTACAGATTGGATCAGATACCGGTGGTGCATTAGAAAATTCTGATTGAATTTCAATACGGTTACAACAAAGATATTTATCATCCATGGCAACGTCTGCGGATTCGCAATACTCATATAGTGTTTCCTTTTTAAATCGCCAACGTCCCCACGCTTCCTCGGGATCTGTGAATGCCGCTACAGCTGATTTGTATTTACTGTGTGTATACATCGAATCAGTGGCTACTCTAACTGCGGTATTAGGAAATCTATTTATCATCGAAAATAGATTAATACAAGCATAGGCTAGCATAGAACTTCTTAAGTGTGTGTACTGGGAATTATATCCATCACAGTAGGTAACAACCGTACCTAATTTTTCACCATTTGATAGAAAAGCATCCTTACGGGATACAAGTTTTCCCTGTTTCGTTAAATCCGCTACAATAAAATCGTATTCAGCGACGTCTATGATCAACCGCGAAGAGTATTTTGCATTGTCGTATCTTCCACCCTGGGTAAATTTACCGATTATTCTTCGTCCAAAATCCTTTGCTTGTTCTTTTTTAATTTCAAATACCTTCTTAGACCTATCCATGATTTGTTCTTCATTGAAATCTGGAAACAGTTTTCGCTGTTCGCTAATTATTCTATCTAGATCGGGTTGTGGTAGCCAAACTTCTTTCTGAGCTCGATAGGATATAATCGCCTCACTGACAATTAACGATATTAGCATGCCACAATCGATCATATGCCGCAATAACACTATTGGCATCCAGGCCTTTTCAGATAGGTGTCTACCAAGCCAAAGATAGCTACACGGATGTAACCCTGCAGCTAATTCGAATGATATGACACGAGCGAATCCAGTTAAATCAAAATCAGGCAATGGACCATTAATCGCAACACGAGTCATTTCATGCGTGGGGTGTCCAAATCGTTTAAAGTACTCAGCGCATTCTCCATACCCGAGAAAACTTCCAGGATAACACGCGGATATATCAATTGAAATCATACCATCACGTGAGTATTTTGTATTCCACAGTCCTCCATGACTAAATTCGACGCAACTCAATTTAACGTGTTCGAGAAAATCACTTCGTGTTGGACGCCATGAGTTTTTTTTCTCTTGCAAAGTGAGCTACCACTGATGGAATAGTAAAACTATCCGTGAGTAGTTTTTCATGGAAACTCTCCGGTGAAAAATCATTTGCAATTTTTCTCATTCTGTTATCTAACTCTTCAACGCGATATAATTCACCATTTGGTCTTACAAATTGATCGAATCCTATTTCGGGATCTTCATCACTTCTAAGTAACCACACTGACACAGGATCATCCTTACACAACGCGTGAATAGCATCGAATAATTTCTCTTCATAAAAAACATCCCCGGAAAATTCCTCGGGGATATATTTCACGATTCGTTCTCGTGGAAATATTGTTACTGCAGCCGTCCACGCGTGTTCGTTATGATCAATAATTTGTATTGGAGCTCCATTTTTTTTATATTTCGGTTCGTATAAAACTTCTCCGGTTATCGTCATAACGGTTATTGGGAATCTTAATGATGTTTCTAATTTAGCTATATCAGAAATCTTTGCACCGTTCTGTTTCACTGTCAGTTCCCATTCGGTTATTTTTCTACGTCGCAGATCAGTTAGTTTATTTCCTCGGGATGAATTTGTGAAGTGTTCCATTACCCGTGTTGCTACACAATTCAACGTCGAAGATAGTTTCATAGAAGCTAGTTTTGTAATATCAGGTTTATCATTTAGCGGGTATATTCCATAAACGACTGCTGTTACAGGATAAGATCTCTCGTAGTATGGTTTGTCGATTCCAGTTAGAATTCCTGGTTTGGAATCTCTACTCAGTGTGATTGTTTTTTTATTCTTGAGGATTGGTTCAAATTTATCCCTAATAATCCATTTGCCATCGACTTCGATAATGAATTTTATTCGGAAAAAATACCTTTTTTCCCCAACACGTGAAATTATCACTGCTGCTTTTTCATCATTCATGGTAGCGTCAACAACACCATCAATTCGAAATGTTGACCAACAATAAGATGCTCCATCACGCTTGAATTCATTAAAACAGTCTCTGATTTTACTAATCATGGCTTTATCAAGAATTGTATTCTTTGGTGTATTAGAAACTATATCAAGATTGAATTGAGCATCTTTCCAGGGTAATCTCTTGGACGTTTTTTTTGGTTTATCGAGATTAAATTTAGGATTAATTTTTAATAATCTCTTAAACTCTTTCATGTTTCCGTCTCTTGGACGTTTGAGATTAATTTTGTTACGTTTTTTGGGTTTATCGAGATTAAATTTAGGATTAATCTTCAATAATCTCTTAAACTCTTTCATGTTTCCGTCTCTTGGACGTTTTTTGGGTTTATCGAGATTAAATTTAGGATTAATCTTCAATAATCTCTTAAACTCTTTCATGTTTCCGTCTCTTGGACGTTTTTTGGGTTTATCGAGATTAAATTTAGGATTAATCTTCAATAATCTCTTAAACTCCTTATCAGGATTGAATTGAGCATTTTTCCAAGGCTTAATTTTCGATAATCTCTCGAACTTCTTCATACTATAATTAAAACAAGCATTTAAATGAAAGATTTATATATAATGAATCACTGCAAATGGCTCATGATTGGATCAACGACTCCGTGTAACAAATCATGCAGAAAGGAATTCTGTGGGTATCATATGCAAAGCTTTCGTCGTGGAAGCCTTGGTCCATTACCCTGCATACGATGTGGGGTTGGGGTCAGGGGGGAATCGCAGTTATGTCTACGCTGTGGTGGTAAACGATATAGGGAATTGAAGCGTTATTATGACAAAAGAATAAAAAATGGACAATCAATCAGAAATTGTGACCCTGAAAAAGTCCTTGACGTTGACAAAGTCAAGGATAAAGTCATAAGAACCCCCCAAGACTACATTGAAAGATTTTCCAAAGATGTAATCATTAGACCAAACAATGCATTAGACAAACAATAGTATAGTATATAAATGAACCAAGAATTCAGACCACACCCTCTGATTACAAATTATGAAGCATCCAGTGATGGTATTGTAAGAAACCGTAGACTGAAGAAACCAGTTGGTGTTGTGAATAATCGAGGGTATTTGAAGTTTGGTGCTGGAAAGAAAATGTATTACTGCCATCGTTTTGTGTATGAGTGTTTCCATGGATTAATCAAGGATGGTTTTGTTATTGATCACAAGGATTCTAATCCAAAGAACAATTCTTTATCAAATCTGCAAGCTGTTACACAAAGTGAGAATTTGAAACGAGGAAAGACTGGTACTTGCTCAAAAAAAGCGAGACCCGTAAAATCTTTGAATACAACAACTAACGAAGAAAAAATATTTCAATCGATATATGAAGCCAGTGGGTACTTCGATATTTGTAGAGCCTCAGTACGACTCGTTGCAGAGGGAATAACCAATACGGCGATTTCAAAAAAGACCGGACAGAAAATTCAATTTATTTACGTCTCATGCGTCATATTTTTCATTTAGAAATATATAATTGTTATAGAATAATGAATTCTGAAAAAATGAATAGCATTATTGATGAAATTTCAAAATTGAAAAGTCAGGATATCAAACTATCAGATGGCTTAAATCCTGATCAAATCATGTCAGATTTTCAGGATATAGAATACGGAGTTAACAACAATAAATATATGCTGCCAAAGCAATACGCGCTCATCAAAAGAATTCAGAATTCTATTCGGGACTCTCTTGCATTCTCCAGTGAAGTAAGTGTGTTCGCTCCGTTATATACTATCGTAGAACGAATACGAAAAGAATTAGGTAACGAATACGAATTGAAAAAGGAGGTTAATTCTAAAATTAGAAACCTACGGGCGTTAATTCAAGAAAATGAACAATTTTGACCGTGACCGATCTTCAAAGAGATTTTGATTGTGACCGACCCTCAGAGAGATTTTCATTTTTTTTTAGCATTGTTTGATTGAAAACAACAAAATCGATAGGCCGTTAATGGTTGGTTTTCTCGATATGATATGTCAGATTGATCAGCGTAGAAATGGCGCAAGTGTGGTATTAATTATTTTATATACAATTTCCACACTTGCGCCATCACTGATAACGCCGTTAAAACGCTTCCATGATCGTGTTAAAAATCATCTGACATGTCTGACATGTAACAAAAAGTGTGGAAAGTGCCAGTATTATTTTATTTTATATACAATTAGGCACTTTCCACATCAATGATAGAGCTGTTAAAGACTTCCATGATCGTGTTAAAAATCATCTGACATGTCGAAGTGTTTTCGTCTGTTAGGTCAGGTTCGGAAAATTGTTTTACAATTGAAAAATTGTTTGCGATTTCAAATAATGGTCAATGAAGCATTAACGACCCGATTGGCTCGTGAACGACTTGATGCAATCAAGAAATTTATACCAATTCGCGACTCTGTAAGAAATAAACTGCAACAACGACAGAGTTTACAAACTGATTTTGCTGTGGGGTCTGAAGAATTGTTTAAACCAGTAACCACAGCAACGAAAGGGGTAGAGCGTGCTATACTGGGAGATGATCCCGAGACGGGGAAATTTGTTATCGGTGAACTCGAAAAAATAGCAGCGAAAACTGAACAAACAAAACAGGCTGTACAAAAAATGGAATCAAAAAGAACAGTAGATGATTTACGCGTGAGATTTAACGAGGAAGGGTTAGCAACAATCGATAAGACTGATCCAACAGAAATTCCTAAGCTTGTTGTTACGACTTATGAAGACAGAAAAAAAATGTTGAAACCAGAACATCATAAGTTTGTTAAGAATTTAACTCATTGGGCTGATATATTCTACAAAATCAAAACTAAAAAAAATCAAATTAAGACAGATAGTGCATCATACATTGAATATATCAATGCGGTGGGTATAGTGTATAAACAATATGAAGAGTTTAAACAACAACAAAAACCGCGAAAATTGCGAGGAAAGCGACAGCAACCTGCAAAGAAAGTAGTCTACTCGCCTAAAAAACAACAACTACCACCTGATGATGATGATGATCCTGATTATTTACAAGAAACCTATTTAGAAAAACTGGATAAAGCAACTGGTTTTAGCGGAAGTGGATTGCCAGATTCCAGTGAAAACGCTAGCGTTTCATGTCCTGGTAGTGTTCTCAGTGATATATCACGATTAGAAGTTCTTGTAGGAGGTTTCCGAGCTGGAAACAACTCACCGGAAATAATTAATGAAGCATTTGATATCTGTAGACGTTTATTTCAAGGTGGTATTATAGATATCAGCACATATCGAGATTTCATTGGCGAGTTAGTGGAGGATTATCACAGTGATTGAATAAAAACGCTAGCGTTTCCAATTGACAAATTGTTTTACAATTGAAAAATTGTTTCTGATTTCAAATAATGATCATACATTACAATCATGATAAACCAACCCCCGTCTATGTAGTTAATTCACGGTTTCCAGTTTATAAAGCATACTATGGTGATGGTTTAGGTAATACCATTGCGGGGTTTTTTGCAAGAATGGCTCCAAAAGTGATGCCGTTAGCTAAACAATTATCAATGAAAGCAATTGATGTTATTCGTGATAAGGGTACCAGCAAAATCGGAGATTTCGTTGGAGATTTTGCCGGGAAAGCGTTTTCAGCCGCGAAGAATAAATTAACATCATTAGTGAAATCACGAAAAAAGAAACCGTTACCGTCTACCGCGGAAATGCCTGCACGGGTTAGTAAAATAATAAATAACGCAGTAGACGAAAAACTAGCGTCGATGGCTTTGCCATCATTGATAACTCCCGACCAAAGCAATATTGCAAATATGATAGCAGGAAGCGGCTTTAAAAAACTACGTCGTTGAAATCCTACGGATTTTCACGCTAGCGTTTTTCACGATGAAAATCGTTTACGATTTAGACTCTGATAAATAGAATAAAATGTTCAAAAGTCACATGATCCGGCGTTTGATATAGACGCCCCAGTTGGCAAGGATGATTCTGTACGCGATTATCAATATTACGCCTATCATGCAATAGACTCAAATAGTCGATCGCGAATTGAACTTCAAGTCCATGATACCAGTAAATATTTTCTACCCGCTGAAGCGTTTATTGAAGTAGAAGGTGAACTTGTAACAGCTGCTGATACTGCTGCTGTACCAGCACCGTATCCAGCTGGTACTCAAGTCGGTTTTGTCAATAATGGTATCATGGTGTTATTTGAGAGTGCAAGATACCTCATTGATGGAAAAGAAATCGAGTCGATAGATCGCGATGTTGATGTGGCTACAACAATAATCGGGTTAGCGAGATATTCTGATGATTATACAAGATCAGCAGGACCTTCTATGATGTTTGCAAAAGATGTTAAAAAATACCGCTGGAGGAATTCAATTTGTTGTAAGACGACCAAAGAATAATGCTGGCACTGCTAATATTGATGCCGAAGATATGATTATAAGCAACGACGTTAATTTCAATCTAGGAGCCGCAACACGTATTTCAATGTTGCAAGGGGCGCGTAAATCATTTTCATGCGCGATTCCACTGCATCACATATTTGGATTCTGTAGAAACGTCCGAAAAGTTATCTACGGGGCGAAGCATACAGTAGCGCTTGTACGAAAGGGTGATGATAATGACGCAATTTGGAGGATTCCAGCAGACAATGCAAATCCCAATGCTGATGCCGGTAAAGTTATTTTAACAAAAATATCATTGTGGATGCCAGTGTTGACTCCATCAATCACCGCTGAAGGACGATTACTATCATTTATGGACCAAGGAGGAAAGTCGTTGTTAAGTTGGTTAACCGTGAGTACAGATGTTAAACAATCAAATCTGAACGGGTTATTCACGTGGAATCTAGCATCAAAACAAGGTGTTTCAGCTCCACGTCATATATTTGTAGCCCTACAGGATAACACACGAGTTGGCGATCAACGTTTCAGTCATATGATATTTGATCCATTAGGTGTTAAAGACGTCTCACTGAGAATAAACGGGCAGCAGGAACCATCCGAAGATGTGCAACTTGATTACGGTCAAAATCATATTGCACGCGTGTATCATAGATTGTTGTCGTTCATGGCACGCGATCAAAATGTCGATACTGGTTTGCAAATATCACAATTTGATTTTAAGAATCTATATCCGATCTATTACTTTTCGCTGGAACATCTCGATTTAACAAGACAATCCGTCGTTGATATACACTTTACAGCTAATGTGACTCGTGGTGCTATTGCTAATTATAGAGCGGTTGCTGTCATTCTCAGCGATAAATCAATGCTACTTGAAGGTGTTGGAGGAAGAATGAGAGTGGTAGATGCGCCAGTGGAAAACATGTAATTGAAATCCTCTATCTAGAATTAATCTATTACGTATAATGTCGTATAGTAATATCAATGTGTCGTTGACACCTGGTCAATTAAAAAAATTACAATTCAAATCAGCTAAGCAATGTGGAACCACAATTACGCTGAAACCCAATCAAATGACTGGCGGGGCGAATAAATTATCGCTTACAACTCGTCAAGTAAAACATTTCAATGATGCACTTGTAGCAAAAAAGGGTGTTCAGATTACTATTTCTGCGGCTGCCATCAAAAACATGGAAAAAACAGGATGTATATTCCCGTTGCTAGCTGCGATTCCAGCATTGATTGCCGCGGCTGCCCCAGCGGTGGCTAAAGCGGCAGCGTTAGGGGCTGTTGGTACCGCGGCAGGAATGGCATTAAAGAAAGCAACGGGGAAGGGTTATAAAAAAAGTGGAAAGGGTCTAAGACTACCAGGAACCCCGTATTCGTGGTACAGCGGAAAAGGTCTAAGACTAGGACCGGTTTATTAACTCGGGAACCGATGGTTCCTATGTCCAATTTTGATTTAATTGATGCTGCTAAAAAACTCGCCATAAAAAACTTCAGAGGTGTTTTTATGAAAGATCAATTACCAGCACAACCCAACAGTGTTGAAACAGGCATCATTAATCTCGATAACAGCACCGGACCTGGTACTCACTGGGTTGCATACGCTATTGACCCACGTGGGATTGTCTATTTTGATTCATATGGATTAGCACCGCCAAAAGAGTTTATGCGTTATATAAAAACTTTTCCAATGAAGACTTGGTATTCTACGCTACCAACACAACAAATGAATGATCCACCAATATGCGACAGCGAAGTATTAAATGTTCTTGATGCTATTTCTAACTCCTTGGGTAACCCAAGGGGGAAACCACCTCATGTTGTCGTGAATGAATACACCAGCAATCGCTTTTTAGAGAGAGAGAGAGTTTTACAATAATATGATTGATATTTGGGGAAGACCTCTGAAACCTAAACCCGATGGCGTTGCAACCGGTGATTCTAACAAGGATATAAAAAAAACTAATCGAAGATGAAATCGCTGAGACGTTAAATTTAACAGATGTTGATCCCGGGGAAATAGTTGTATTTCAAGATCGTCAGGGTAAATTAAAAAGCAGTAATGTGTCGTTGAATGATATTTTAGTTAAACAACAAAACGCCGCTGAAAACTCTATTGCGCTGTATTCCAGCAGCGGACGACTTAAACCAGGCGCAATTGTGTCTACGATCACCGACGCAATTGCCGCCCAAGACCGTAATCTTGATGATCATATACGAGGTTATAATAATTTTCGCAAAAATGTCATTCATAAATTCTTTGGAACCCCGCTTGTGGTTGGCATGACTCTCGCTGAAATCAAAAAACTTTCTATCGCTATTCTTCGCTAACAAGGAAGCTGGAAGGATGATGAATGAAAATGAAATCAAGGCAAATTATCTTGATATTTACAATGATATTTCTAAACTAATAGAAAATCTTGAAAAAGTACAAAAACCCACTAACGACGTCGTTGTTAAGTTTGTTGGAACCCCGCTTGTGGCTGGCTTGACTCTCGCTGAAATCAACGAGTTTATCGGCAAGCATACTCATAATGCCTACGTCGCTAATAATTTCTTTGGTGTCCCGGTTACATCTACAATGACTCTCAAAGATATTAATATGTTTATGGTGAGACAAACAACACTTAATACCATCGTTGATAATTTTTTAGGGAGAACACCTGTCTCTGAAACCACATCGTTGACAGGCCCGACTCTCGCTGAAATTAAAAGCGCGTTTGACGAACAAAAACGCATCAGCGAAAAGGCTAAAAATTTCTTTGAGGGCTCTGAAAGTTATAATATCACGACGACATATTCTCAACTCAGCCGGCATTATGGCATGCAAGAAAGTTTGGAAATAAACCTCCTTTTGTTTTCATTTTTTAAACGCCGCAATGAAACGATGATGAAATATACCGAAATCAATAAAACCTATCTCGACGATTACGACGATATTCTTAAACTAAAAGAAACCTCTGAAAGGGTAAAGCATGGGACCTTTGATTGGGTAAAAGAATCTAATGCTAAATTGAAGGTCAATATCGAGAAGTGGCCTCATGGTATGTACAGGATGACGTTAATCTCTAACAAGCAATTTGATATCATCGTAAGCGGTAAAACCTACTTTGGTGGCACCGCAACAGTAATTATCGGAGGTGAAGAAGAATTTGAGATTGTCGCGGTTGATAACACCGTTAGAAAAGAAATAACCTGGTGCTTAGAATTCGTATGCGAAGTAAATAACTAAATTGAAAGGAAAATCCTTTAGATTTCACAATTGAAAAGGCTAGCGTTTTTAAAATAAAAATGATTTCATCAACGCAATGTCGCTATGATCAGGTCAGAGAATTTCAAACTAGACTCAAAACCCTCGCCGAGGAGTATCAAATAAACATAAAAAAATACCGACGAAGAATCACCGCGATTGATATTACTATGTACTCGGTGTCAAGCGTTCTCACTGGTGCCGGAATACTAGCATCTGTTACAATGATTGCCCCGGTCGTAGTTCCAATTTGCATTTCTGCGGTGGCTACAATCGCGGGTATATCAACCGGGATAACAAAAAAGATATCATCATGCAGCCAGAGTAAACTGCAAGATTACTTAATTCAATTTCATATTGTATCAACCGCGTACTCGCAATTATCCTCGATGATATCATCGTCACTCGATAATACAAATATATCAGATAGTGAGTTCTCAGCGATGCTCAGTATTTTTGATTCCGCGATATCAAAATTAGAGCGACAACAACAGTATAATTATAATGACAACACAGATGGGATTAGAAAACACGAACCCAAAAACCAGAATGATATCAATAACATCAACGATATCAGATTCTGAGTTCTTAGTGATGGTCAGTATTTTTGATTCCGCGATGTCAAAATTAGAGCGACAGCATGAGTATAGCAACTATGACAACATCGATGGAATTACTTCAACGAATAGTAGAAAATACAAACCCAGTACAAACAAGTATGATATCAATAACATCTACGAAACCCGAGTTTAGTGTAAATTTTCCTAGCCCAGTCCCCGTGAAGGAGATAACGCTAGCAAAACTACGAGTGTATCACAGTTGGCCTAATATCAGATCAAAATCATTTGGTGAGCAGCAACCCAATAATTCACTGGTGTTTGCGAATAAGAATAAACCAGACGGGACTCGAGACTGGAACGTCGTTTCAATACCAACAGGGTCATATCAAATTGAACAAATCAATAATGAATTCGCGCGTAGAATAAAATCGATTACTGGAAAAGAATCAAAAATCGCTATAACGGTTCATGAACCGACACTATCATCCGCAATTGAAATAAGCACAGAAGGATACGTCGTAGATATTTATAACAGCTCGATCAGAACCGTACTAGGATGGCCTGAATTACCACCCGGGGGAAAAACCGTTGATATACCCGAACCTAAAAAATCTGATTACATTTCCGCAAAGGAAGATTACCACGGGTTTGATAAACCTTATTTTGGTAATCTTCCCCCTGGTTTTACTATTTATCCATTAACATATGATTTACCGTTAGATAATTATTTTAATCGGGAAAGAGTAGAGATGGAAGCCACTACTAATTTTCTTCTAATAGATGAAGCACAAGTTAACAGCATGTTCAAAGCAATGAATAACGATTTTGAGCGGTTTCTAGGCTATTTAATAACAGCAATAAATGAAACCCCACCACACCACGAGGAATTTATCAAGTACTACGAGGTGTGTAATAAAATTATCGCCGACATGGATGAGTATAATTTGCGATTGATTCAGCTTGTATTAGCTGATGATAATCCTGCAACAAGAATAGAATTCGCAATAAAATATAAAATCCTCGTTGAAGATATCTCTGAGTTTAAAATCCCCGGATATAACGTACCACAGATGCGCAAAAAACTCAAAGAAACCATTGATACTGTGTTTGAAAAAATGCACAACACATGGGAGAAATTATCACAACCACAAATAATAATCTTAAGACATAATAATGACCCAGACGGCGGTGGTAGACATATCGTTCCGTTCAACGTGAATATATCCTCAGTGATTGCGCTAAATTTAGTGTGTGACGTTATCGAAGGCAGCTATCAAATAAATCTCGAGCAATCAAATCAAGCTCAGCAAGGATATATTTTGTATTCGTTTTCACCAATAGCCCCTCCAGGATTTTTAATAATTGAGTCTCCGGTTAATCCTGTCTATATGCGATGTCATAATAATTCGCTAACCAGAATTAATTTCAAACTCACTCACCAGTCCAATAATCTGATTGATCTACAAGATGAGGTGTTAGCGATTAGTCTGTTTGTGAAATCTTAGTGATTTTCATCGTAAATTGCTTTGCAATTTCAAAAATTATTAACCAGAACTGAAAGTTCAGCAGCAGAGAGGATGAATGACAACAAGTTGCGACCAAAATTAATTAAAAAATCGTAAAATCTCCGTTTTCATTTTTTTAATTAAAATGAGATTTCGTAGGGAAGGCTCGTTAAAATTTCAATCAATTTTTTGTCTAAAAACGTTGTAGGGTTTGCTCCTGAGACATTTTTTTTTGGTTAAAATGAGATCGTAGGAAGGCTCGTTTTAAGATTTCAATCAAAATTTTGTCTCAAAACGTTGTAGGGTTCACCCTCTCTGCTGCTCAATACAATATCATAACGGAAAAGGAAACCATGTCCAAAATCATAGTCTGCTGTAAAAATAATAACAGGCGATATTATAATTCCTTTTTCACTGGTTCTTAAACAATTGTTTAATCCTGTAACATGATGGTAATTTGATGGTGTATTTCCCAGCCTGCGGTGAACATAGAGACAAATCCCTTAAACAAATGGCTCTGTTTCCCCCAAAGTTAGAGGCCCCTGAAACGAGATCAGGCAGGAAGTTAGACTTAATGGCACACCAGTGCAATCACGTGTATATAAAGCCAGTGAAGAAAACAAGTTATGGATGTGAAGGTAAAATATAAGTAAAATCGAAAAATTCTTTGTGAATAAATAACCAACCAAAGAAACCAAAATACATTTTTCTTCATAATAAAATACAAAACGTAAAGATGCTAAAGTATAGTTGTACTTACCCGTACACAGAGAGAGAGAGAGAGAGAGAGAGAGAGAGAGAGAGAGAAGAGAGAGAGAGAGACACACACACACACACACACACACAGATATATATATATATATATATATATATATATATATATATATATATATATATATATATATATACTTATGTCATCTCTATAAATTTCTACTCTTTCTACTCTGCTATGCCTAGACTCTTGTGAATATATACGTATGCCCCTACTCTGGTCATATTAAGAGTGTAAGGTTCAAGATTCAAACAGCATGTGACGATATATCAACATTTTTCTTAAGTAATGGTGTCGCAAACAAATTGAACTAAGAAATATAATTTTGGCAAAATTGCTATGAGTACAGATGCATACCTCGCCATTATTATCTTGGAATGAACTGTTCCCCCCATGATGAGCTGGATGGTGAATGTTCATAGCCCCATGTTGCACTTGCTATGTAAATTAGAAAACACATTAATCATTTCAAGTGCCATAGTCTGAAACAAGGTCAAAACGAAACATTTTATTATATTCTTACTTTAATGCAAAAAATGAAAGTATCTTCCAAGATCCAGTTGTGACTCTACAGTTAAAGAATACCCCGAGCATATATTTGTACTACTTTATTTTGCCTACTCACTGTCTAATTGTGACTCCTTGCAGATTATGATTGTCTACCTACTGTCTACATTTGCCAACGTACAATCTGTTCTTGCCTATCTAATACATTTTTCTTCCCGTTTATTGTCTTCTATCGTCTACTAACTGACTACTCTTACATGTTTGCTGTCTATTCGTGTCTAATTACTGCCTACTTGAAACCATTGCTTCCGCTTTTTCCATCACTTCCTCTGCTGTGGCTAATTTGGTTTTAATATCAGAGTCTGCACCAACGCGATGGTTTGTTTTCTAACCTCCAATAGTAAAATGTCTTTAGATCTTGGCTTGTTAACTGTTGCGTTACCAATTTTGTACCTTGATATGTTACATGGTTTCTGTTTCTGATTCTTTCTACGCGTTGATTTGTATCATCTCTACTTAAATGGCGACTGAATATCACGATCTTTCAAAATTCCACAACATGTTTATATTGAAATGTTATCCCTTTTCCCAACATATGCCTTGCATTTGTGTTGGTGATACGATTAATAAATTGTCAGATCTCTCGTTCTCTAAGCATAGTATAAGTACCAACTAATTTCATGCTAACATAAATCACTGTATTCCTTTGCTACATTTGTATATAAAACTTATTCTCAATATTTTTCTATACACACTTCATACACTCCTTTAAATTTTATGTCCTTTTACGTACATTATTCAAATTAAGACCTCTTTTTCCTTATCTTTCCCATGCTTCAATTATTTTCCGTCCTCTGGCACTGGTAAACATATTTCAATACATAAAATATTAAAAGCATTAGATTTCACTTATTTGTTTACCTAACCAAAACCATTTTCGAGATTTATATCATCTCTTTCTCATAACACTAATTATTTATTATAACTTGACAGGTTTTAGAAATTATCAATTAGGCTCTATTAGAAATAGGACAAAGCGTACCTGTTGAATTATTTTCGGTTTGGGAGTGGAAAATGTAAATGTTAGCACTTAGGTGTTGCGAATGTAGTCCAAAACATGTTTAGAGATGCAATCAATGAATGTGATGGTGGGTTATAGGGAAAACTTCCCTCCCCTCGAGGGTATCCATGCATAGGACTCAGTTTAAAAAAAAACTCTTGATGCTGTACCACCCTACTTCTGAACGATCTCACATTTCCTCCAAAAGATGACATAGATTCAGAATGATCAAACATAAGAACACCTGTTACTATCTTTCATACTATTTTTAAATGAAAATTCATTTATTGCGATATTTTGGGTAGAATCTTTATCAGAAAATACATGATTTATGCGCACCTGGCTATTCTCTGTAAAAGATTACTTCAAATAAATCTGTCTGATGTGCAATTTTGTTAATTAATCCAGAATTGTTTGATATAGAGGGTATATATAGCAGTGAGTCATTTTATTTTATTTTAGATCAGGCAAAACATTTTACAACTGTGATGCTACCAAATGGTATAATATATCTTTTAGACCGATAATTTATTGATTTTGTTCTACGTCTACGTTTTTTTAACCTCTTCTTGATAATAAAGTTGTGCCCCAAAAGTTAAGAATAGCTGAAAACGGTTGGTTAGTAAACAGCTGTTTTTCTAATTAATTTGATAATTCTAATATAAGATATTTTACTCTATCTTGACGTCATGTTACCAAATAACCTTAATTTTGTGTCACCTGATTTTTTTCAGGCAGTAAATCTTATATTTAGACTGTTTTCATTACTTATTTTTTTTTATGATTGCGTAATTACAGATCGGTGAGACAGACATTTCCAGTTGCATAACTGTGCAAAGGAAATATTGAAAATCAGGTAAATAGTTTAGGTGTTTGATACAATAGAAAGTTGAAAGTGGAAAGTTATCAGTGGCAAGTTTTATGAACATGAGTCAGATCTATGCTACAAAAATGACATAAGAAAAATTTGAAGATTTTGAAAATCAAACTAATTAACCATAAAAAGTAAGAACTAATTAAACTGGAAACATTTAAAGACTCTTTTGCAATATTTTTTTAATATTGAAAAGATCATTCAAAATGAGTTTGAAATTAAATAACGAAATTTTAGAATTTGAATATTAGTGAGGAAAAACAATGTTGTTGAACTTGAAGTAGTTAACACAAAAGACATGTGAATTCGTTTTCATTACAATATTTAAACGGAAAAAGACACCATACCTTGGTGTAAAAGTAGTAACAGGTGATATTGTCATACCTCCTACATTGGTTATATCAGTTAATACATGACATGTTCTTAAACAATTGTTTCATCCTGTCATCTAATGGTACATTTGTCTCTTTCTTAGTAGTTTATATATATATATATATATATATATATATATATATATATATATATATATATATATATATATATATATATATATATATATTATATGAAACGTTCTACGAACGTTTTAGATATCATGCTATATCTACCTCCATGCTCTCAATATCTAACAATGCTCGTGTATCTCACAATCCTTGAGTAAACATGGCTAAAAGTTCTCTCCAAAAATATATTATCATATACTCAACCGTGTTTCGAACCAAAATGGAAACTGGACTTGTATTCCCCAGCCTGCTGGAAACATGGGAACAAATCCCTTCAACAACTGGCTCTGTTCCCCCTAAAGTCAGAGGCCCAGGTTCTTGATGCCACTTAAAACGAGATCAGACATAAAGCTAGACATAATGGCACACCAGTACAATCCCGTCTATATAAAGCCAACGAAGAAAACAATTTATGGATGTGAAGGTAAAAATAAGTAAAATCTAAAATATCTTTAGTGTAAAACATCAACCAAACAAACCAAAATACATTTGCCTACATTATAAAATACGGACTTATCTCATCTTTATAAAGTGCCCCCATTTCTGCTTTGCTAGGTCGAGACAGGCGTCTAAAATCTTGTGGATATATACGTATGCCACTACTCTGGTCAAATTTAGAATGTAAGGTTTAAGTTTGAAAGAGTATGTGACGAGATATCGACGTTTTATCCAAGTAAGTTGTCGCATACAAATTTGAAGACTTATAACATTAGTTGATACATCAATATGCCATACATGTTACAGCGACTTTTATTATACTACGAAGAAGCAGAAGAAACAATTGCATCCAAAATACAACTTATTGCATCTATGTTCATTTGTTTGTGTTTGAGATCCGCTGACAAGTTCTTGTACAATATAACGTTTTAAGAAGGAGACGCTTTTTTCTCAGTAACCATTATCTACTTTATACGTCTAAGTTAGACGCGATGTGTGATTTCTTTTTTAAATATTTCTATGTAATTTAAGAGATGCAGTGTTTACCAAAAAGTAAAACCTGAAATTTGATTTCTTTATTTATTCCTAATATTGTATCTACCGGTATGTCGTGAAAATGTACAAGATGTATGCACTTCAGTGGGTAATTGCAGAAGAAACTATAGAATTGGGATTAACACAATAAGTAAGCAATTTTTTTAACTATAGCATTGTCATAGAAGAAGAATACGAGACATGCGTTATGTTATTTGTCGAAGTATATATATGTATATATTACTATTGTGTCCATTATGACTACAAAAAAAAAAATATATTTAGATCGTATCATGTTTTTCTTCAGTGGTTAATTATATAACAAAGGGGCTTTTGATCATTCAAATTTAAATTATTGTTTGGGACAGAACAGTTCAGTAGTTAGTTGGACATTGGAATACAAACGTGTGTTATTGTTTGAGTGTAAATTATTCGTTTGGGATCAAGAGGAATTTATTGTGTTATATATCTAGAAATTACTTGCGCTTATTTGGATTATTGTAAAACTAGAACTGACTTCATCACGTGCCATCGTCGTCCATATTGGATTACATCGTCAAGATTCGAACCGGGAACTATTAGGACATTTATTTATCAGGATTCTTGCAATTCCACTAGTGGATTATATTGTGAATTTTTTGGTGGATTAATTTTTGGACTTGATTCTCTAATACCGTAAGTTTATTTATTTTCTTTTATGAAAATTTTTGTACTTAATAAATTGTTTGTTAAATTTAACAAGCTTGTTATGTTCACTTCTTTCTATGTTGCTGCTTATTCGAGCCTAAGCACGTAACAGTTTGGAGTTCTCTTATTCCGTGCGTTATATTATTATTATTATTATTATTATTATTATTATTATTATTATTATTATTAATAATAATATTGGACATATAAAAATGACATTACGAAATAATTGTGCTACAAAAAATAATTTATAGCAATTACTGTCACCTTCACAAGCGAGATAGTTTCTTCGCGAAATAAATACAGGAATAAATATATTTGGATAATCATTTTTCGTAACTTTTTATTCATGAAACGTCAAACTCCTGTGACCAAAACATTTACGCTCCTTGGAAAATAAATTACTATGCACTAAAAGGATTTGATTTCTACATCTACAGCAGTAAAATGTCTTCTATTCCACATCAAGTAAGGTGAAAGCCCGTCGAGGACTACCTGCTATTACTGCTCCAAAAAATACATTTGACTGTAATAGGAGATAATTATTTGTAGTCATGCTGTTATTTTTCAACTTTGCAATCGAACTACGTCCTTTGTGTCAACACTATTTTGACCTTAGTCAAAGACAATCTTTATTCATTTCAATAAGACAGAAGAAAATAAAAAATTAAAGAAAATCTATGTAACAATGCTCATTGCAGTGTCGCCCTTAATTAAAGCTGCTAACAGAAATAATAAAAAATTTGCACAGATATATCTTGAATCAACCTTTTAGTGTTAGGTGTATTTATGCAGAAACACTAAGATCCATGTCTGCCCTAAAAAATAGGGTCATAAAGCAAAGAAGATAAAAAGATTTTAATCAAATTGTCGTTTGTTCCTCCTTTGATAGCATGCATATTGCTTAAAAACTACAACTTCATTTTTGGCAGTTAAGCCCCCCACTGAAATTCTTACGCAGAAAACAGAAAGTGGCAAAATATCATAAATACAATTTGATTTTTGGAGTGTTCAATGTTTTTTCTCTCTGGTTTTACTTAGAGCTTGATTTGTACACTTCCTTTTGTCATAAAATACATATGCCGTATAACACGGTGTCACAGACAGTTCAATATTGTCGGGCATACTATTTGTCTGTACAACGTTTGTGCCTATGTACAAAAAAATTATGCTATTCGATAGGGTACCATTCTTCATGACGTGATAAAGATCGTCCAATAAGGTAGTACCAACCATAAACTACCAGTCTGTAGAAACCTAAAGAGAGAACTTTCCAGCGACTTCTAAAATCAATCATTTTTATATATTAAAATATAGGAAGACCTCTCTGTCTTGCTCTCTTTCCCAGCCAGTGTTGGTTGGTAGTTATACGCCAATTGATTTAGCTCTTATTGTCCCTCTCTCCACCCCATATTCTAGTACATAGTGTACATATCGTAAGTCCCTAACAAATTTGTTTAACTAATATGTCTATGCGACATATAAAAGTGTAGTCACTGTTTGGTAATAAAGTTTGTTAATTTTGAGCGGTGTTCATAATTGATCAAGTCTGGTTCGTAATAGAGATTGTTCAAAGAGGGTTTCTCGTAACCAAATGAGAACCCTATTATCAAGGCAAATGAAAGGCAAATATGAAAATTATTCACATCTTGCTCCGCAGGCAGTCTTCTTTTGGGTGCAATAGGTTAGCAGCTACAGAGTTTCTATTGCGGCTGCCTGTTATCCTTCTGTCTGGTTAATTTGCATCTTCTGAGGCCCTAACGTTTTCCGGGTACCGATATCTTTGGTCCACTGGGGCCACTCCATTTTCGTCCTCGCCGCTAATGAAGTCAATCCGACTTCGTGCTTGGACGTCCATCTTGTTTTCCATGTGGCCGCCGCCATTATCCTTTGTCAGTATGTCAGAGATTTTACCGCTAACTGGCCCTTTAGTGGCTCGGTTCCGCGCAGTGGTGTTCTCGTACACTACCCAAAGTACCTTATTACTCTATGGGTGCATTCTTCCTTTTTGATATGCACTCCTAAATGGTAATATTTATCTGCTGGTCGCCTAGCTTCACCGTAGCCAGCTGCAGTCCCCATCCGGCCTGCTCTGTATTCACCGCCTGAATGAATGAATGAATGAACTCTCCACACACACACACACACACGGGACGAAAATACGTGCTATGAGATGGTGTTTCTGAAAACAGACCAACATAGAGAGAAATTAAATAAAAAACTTAGTAGTAGTGATAAGCAATGCATACCTTTTGTTGGCTCGTCATGTTGCATAGCCTTGCACTAGTCATTCTACTATAAGATAGGGTACCATTCCTCATGACCTGATAAAAATCGTCCAATAAGGTAATACCTTTCATTATCAAGAACCAACCATAAACTACCAGTTTGTAGAAACCTAAAAGAGAGAACTTTCCAGCGTCCACTAAAATTCGATCATTTTTACATATTAGAATGTACGAAAACCTCTGTTTCGCTCTCTTTCTAAGCCAGTGTTGGTTGATAAATATGCATGTTAGTTTCTCCTACCTCAGCATATCTCTCTTTCCCTTTTTTACTGGGTAAATGAGCATATGACCATTTAGTAATCTGCTATGTCCTATTGTTTTGATTACAGTTTAGCCTCTTAAAAATGCTGGTGAACCTTGTGTTTATCTTGCTTTGAAATAACATATGATTTATTAAAATTTGGAAATAAAATAAAGGCATACAAATGTAGGGACTCTATGCAGGAAATAATTTGACCTCAGTTTTGTGTACTCACCTTAACACTTTTATTTGGAATAACATATTTATTAATTGAGATGAAGACCTGAACGTTTGATATTCGATGTATACTGACTTTAAAAAAAACAATAAAATTAATTCAGTTACAACATTTGTTGGAAAGCCAACTCATGCACATTTGTGGTTTTTGTGACGGTGACGGTTATCTTGATTAAAACGTATGAATTACCACAAAATCTAAATGTTCAAATGTGATATAGTTTTTAAAATTCTGTCAGGGAAAATATCTTTAATAGTTAGAATGTATCCCTTTTTAAAAATGGATGAAAACTCTTTGTAGCTGATATTTTGCTTCCATGCTATTTACACTATTTATTATGGGGTCAATCAGTTCAATTATGTGCTCATGATGGTGTGATACATGTGTTATGTATGACTGATTATGTGGCTTGTGATAGTTGTTTATAAGCATAGTAATGTGGTGCTGAATGAGAAGGTGGAGATGAAGATTATGTAGTTTCGCATACTCAGTCTGTCTAACGTGGCAGAGAATGAGAGATAAATATATATCAGTGTGCATAATGCTCTTACCCCAGGTCCTATAAACTTCAATTGAGGCAAACTGTGAACTGAGACAAGAGTAACACAAAATGAATTCCTTTAAGTGCTAATTTTGCCCCAGATATTTATTATTAAGTGGAAATTGTAACATAGGTTAAAACACCTAATCTAATAAAATAATTCCACCTATGGCTGAAGTTTCAATCACATATTTTGATGTTTTAACTTTATAGATAAAATGTTATTCAATGATCAATTAAGTTACTGGCAATGTCTTTTAATTTAGTACTCTGAAAGAGTAAGGGATTGTAGCATAAGATCATATGATATTATTTAGATCCATTCTTATTAGTAATTGTTAACTGACACTATTAAAGATACACCATATATGTTCAATCGGATCATCGGATTACCTAATTCAATAAACCCAAGGTTACATGCGCTAATGTCCAAATGTCCATCCTTATTTTGTTTTGTTTTCAGATCCGAATTTCACATTTAGTTGATGATACAAGATTGAATAGTACCGATAGTGGTATGTTATTTACATAACTTGCTCGGTGCACTTAAAATATCCAAGACTGGTATTTCCAGCATGAATTAACTTACTGAGGGCAATATCTCGGATTGAATTTAAAACTCTGCAAATTATTTTCCTTGTATACTATCATGTACTATTTTTGGTATAACTGATCAAAACTGACTGGGCATTGTCTGATAAATATACTTATAGAATCCACACACACATACACACACACACACACACAGATAGATAGATAGTTATATAGATAGATATATAATGAATTGTTACTTTAGTACATTGATAATCTTATTTGAATGTGTTTCATGTTTTTCTCTTCTATTCTTGCAAATATAGCGTCATTTTGGATATGACCGTATCAAGAATAGTTTCACATCTTTTACTTAGAATTTAACTGAGGATATTAAAAATACATATGTCATATTTTCTCAGGTCAAGACTAGTAGTTAGAATAAGATGGAACAAGTTAGACTAGCATGTATTCTCTCCAGCAAATAGATGTTGACAGCATGGCTTCACTTGGACATATGTAATGTAACCTACAAAGGTGAGCAGGATTTGTTGATACTACCATATTGAAATACCCCAAATACATGGTTTAGGTCTTCACGAGAGAGATGTCCACTGTTACGTAACCTAGAAATATACTGCAACTGTATGTTTCTATTTCAGTTTCACGTTATATTCATTGACATTTAAATACTTTGCATTGTTACGATAAAAGAATTAGGTCCCTATTAAAAAAATAAATCTGTTGTCATCTATTATAATAAATGCTTTAATACTTGCGGCAATCAAGCAGATTGATATAAAATGGTGCCAACCTGACATCCAGTAAGTCTGCCAGGGTGGCCAATTGAAATTGTTGTTATGGTAATTTTGTGCTACTTTATATCTGGGGGCATGGCTAAAAGACCTGTTGATATTTAAGTGGTCCTAAATGAAAACAATGCCAATATGACATCCAATGTGGCCACCAAGGCATCCATCTTGTAGATTTTGATATTGGTAATCGTAAACAGTGTCCAATCTCTGAGGTTTTCACAAAAATGGTTTTCATCGTTTGTCCTACATGAAATGGTTCCCGTCAAACGCCACAGCAGTAATCTTGGAAATCATGTTATTGCTATTTCACAAGTTCCTCAGGTGAGACTTCCTAAAAAATAATTGGTGCCGCTCAGACTCCCAACATATTGGCTGTGGAGACCATCTGTGTGTTTATATATGACTGAAAATGTATGAGCAGAGGGATATTTGTCAAACTTCAAAACATGTCAAATAAAAAAAGAAACAAAAGCAAACCTTAAAAAGAAGAATATGAATGATGTGATAAAGCCGTCATATTGAGCACATCATCTTAATTAGTGCAGAATTCACAATCTCACAAATCATGCAGCGAAAGTTAGGCTGACTAGTTAAGGTTAGTGCTGAATATAAATAATTTGTCACTGTTTTTGTCTTTTGCTTCTATGCCGCAAGGAATTTGCTCATTTGTGACAAAAAATTTGAACAGCTGCAAAACCAGGTTAGTAGCATTTATTATATAGTATGCTGTAATTATGGCTTTTGATGTATTGATGTATTTTTTACCCCAGATGATTTTTTGCCCCATTTCAGCAATAATTATGTTTTTTGCCACTTTATCAGCAATAATTACGTTTTTGCCACTTTATCAGCAATAATTACGTTTTTGCCACTTTATCAGCAATAATTGTTTTTTGCCACTTTATCAGCAATAATTATGTTTTTGCCACTTTATCAGCAAAAATTTTGATTTTTGCCACTTTTTATCAGCAATAATTATGTTTTTGCCACTTTATCACCAAAATTTTTTTTTTGCCACTTTATCAGCAAAAATTTTGTTTTTTGCCACTTTATCCGCAAAAATTATGTTTTTTGCCACTTTATCAGCAAAAATTATTCTTTTACCTCTCTTGGGGTTGGCATACATGTCATACTCGTTAAAAATGTGTCATGGTTTTGGTTAGTGTTTTCTAACGATTTCTTATTTTCTTGTGAATGATATAAATTATATGAAATTAGGTAAGAGATATGTGTTCTAAGTCATTAATATGCATGCAAAATGTGATTAGTTTCCTGTGTGACCCAAGGGATCGCTTGATATAAGAATGTGTGGCATGTTTTATAATATATTTTTCATTTGTTTGTGTTCTGATGTTTAATGAAAACAACGCTAGGACATAGATAGGCAAGTTTGAGTTAATAGTGATTATTTGCCATAATTTCAATGAATGAAATCAAAATTGAGTTTTTTTAAAGTACTTTTTGTTGAGTTGATCTTGGTGCAAGTTTGGTGTCCAAGCTGTCGATATGGTGAGCTCAACAAAAATTATTGTGTGTATGTTGATATGTGCATGTAACTAGCTTTCCTACTTCAGCCTCAAGTTAATTTTTAAGAAATATTTTACTGAAAAATTCATCTTTTTTGCAGGAAAAGATGTACAATGATGCACAAAGATGGAGCCTTGCTTTTCAGTCTTACGTTCAATTGACTATGGTTGATATATATAGTAAAGAGTCGGTAAGCCTGAAATCTGATATCTGGCATGGTCAGTGTGTAAGCATGTGGAAGTGGAACCAATGTTGAAAATTGTTTTCTTGCAAAGACTTGCTTCTTTTTATTGAGATGAATGTGTGGAGCCTCTCTGTGAATCAAATTGTAAGATCTCTACATGTAATGTACTATATTCAAGTGGTCACATGGTTAATGTAGGAATGAAAGTTATTAGTCCACCCATCACATCTTTGTTTTGTTGAGAACCAGACAAAGCATGGTGTGCAAACACATCATTAATAAGTGTGTTGTGTGCCATAGTTCTCTTCACTTTGAAACTGTATGAGATTAATGGATGTAACTTGGTAAACATAGATTTTCCAAACTTGCTCAAGTTAGCAGAATTTGCACTAACTTCAGCAGTACATACTCCTGGATGTGAGTGGGGTTTTCTGCTCAGAACAGAATTCTGGTTAAAGCTAGAAACGGCTGAATATTGAGACTCGGCACAAACTGATAGCTGTAAAACTATGTACTGTGCCATTTGATTACAAATCAGTATAACAGACTTGGAGATCTAAGTAAGACTGGTGAATTTATGAACTAAAAGTAAAGCGAAGAAGGAGTTGATCTTGTTGTTATAAAGACCTTGTTGTAATAATTCTGTATTATAAATCAGGAAAATTCATGTATCTCAATGTGTATGCCATTTATTAGCAGAATCATTGTACTCATTACATTTGAGCGGGACTCATTGTTTGAACATGTGCAAGTCCTGGGACTCTTTGGGATATATTGTCTATTGATCACTGGTCTCATGATTTTTTAGTCTTGGTCTTGTACCCTGTTTTGTTCAATGTCAATTTCTCTGCGTGTGTATCCACAAAAACTGTATTTAGCCCATGTAGACCATGTTTGGATTTTGACTATTATGTAATCCTCACAGAGAAGAACTTTACATCTGTTTGAACCATGACAATTTTTCACAATATTATTGAGCCAATTTTAAGACCAACATTTGACTTTATTTGTCATGGCTGCCAAACAAGAGGTCATGGATTTAAAATTTGCAATATCATCCCAGATTTTTTAAATATTTTTTTATTGTTCAGAATTTTTTAAAACTTGCACCTCACAAATTGTTAAAAACTTTTTTAAACTTTTTTTAAAATTCCTGCCCCAGGATGAGCAATTAATCTCTTGATAAAAATATTAACCATAGTCGTACATGTTATATAATCTACCTTAACCAACACTTATTTCTCCTTTGAATACGTTCCCCGATCACATTACTTTAGGGATATTAGCCTGCTACCTCGCGAATCCAGCCCTACCAAAAGACGAAAATTCGTCTTTCCTGTCTATGTCATATAGACAAAGGGCAATAACTCTTGCCCCTTACCTCCCCTTGCTACCCGCTAGGTGTCGCATCTTTAGTTTTTTAGCTTCGCTTGTACTGTGCAAACACGTACAATTAGACCTACAATGAATCCAAGCCATCTTAGTGTAAATTCTGACCATCCGAAGTTAAATTTGGAATTACTGTGTTGGATAATCATTCCTCTACAGGTTGTATACATTATTTTACAATATTTTCCAATTTGAGTGACTTTGTCACCTTTTCTAGACTTCGGACTAGGTTGCAACGTGGTCAAAAAGCACGCTTATGGCGGTACTAGCATGTAATACATGTAGCACTCATTAATTTCGCTTATTCCGTATGTAACGTAGAAAATTACGATATTAGCGACTAATAACGTGCTGCATTGATAATTTGTGCTTTATTTATCTTCTTTGACGTTTCAGTAGACTTCAAAAAAGTCTTTGAACGACCAATTTGCGACTTTAATGGCGGACTTCGTGTTGTAGTCATGAGTTCACGCGACACTTAATCATTTCGCTTCCTTCGTTAGTTACAGTTTTGGTAATAGCGACTTAATAGCGTGTTGAATTGCTAAATGTGCTTTGTTTATCATCTTTTTCATTTCAGTAGACTTAGTCTTGAACGACCTATTGCAACACGCTCACGGCGATAACTAGTGTGGTCATTAAGAGTTAACATGGCACGGAATAATTTGACTACTCCGTTAATAACGGTTATAGTATTATCGAATTAATAATATGTTGAATTTTTTAATTTGTGCTTTGTTCTCTTCTTTTGTCGTTTCAGTAGCAAAGTCGACAACGAAGGCATGAATGGCAAAATGGGTGTTGGCAATGTGGAAATGGAGGAAATTATGTTGACATGGTTTAGGCTGCCCAGTGGATGTAAATTTCACCGCAGGTCCGTGCATGGCTTTCGGGCCTGTAAGTCCGGACGCATGGAATCTAGGCTGGATCAATTGGATCCATTTTATTATGCACTTTCGCCGGCCGTCCAGCCGACACCGTCAGTTCAGCAGGCACTTCAGCAGGCACCAACCGGCACTAGCCGTCCATCCGGCACTGTCCGTTCAGCCCAAATGGCACCGGACGGCCAGCCGACCTTCCAGCTTGCATCAACAGGCACCGGCCGTTCAGCCCAAATGGCACCGGCCGGCCAGCCGACCTTCCAGCCTGCATCAACAGGCACCGGCCGTCCACCCGGCAACGACCGTTCAGCCCAAATGGCACCGGTCGTCCAGCCGACCTTCCAGCCGGCATCAACCAGCACTGGCCGTCCATCCGGCAACGACCGTTCAGCCCAAATGGCACCGGACGGCCAGCCGACCTTCCAGCTTGCATCAACAGGCACCGGCCGTTCAGCCCAAATGGCACCGACGGCCAGCCGACCTTCCAGCCTGCATCAACAGGCACCGGCCGTCCACCCGGCAACGACCGTTCAGCCCAAATGGCACCGGTCGTCCAGCCGACCTTCCAGCCGGCATCAACCAGCACTGGCCGTCCATCCGGCAACGACCGTTCAGCCCAAATGGCACCGGTCGTCCAGCCGACCTTCCAGCCGGCATCAACCTACACCCGCCGTCCATCCGGCAATGACCGTTCAGCCCAAATGACACCGGTCGTCCAGCCGACCTTCCAGCCGGCATCAACCTGCACATACATGCCAACCATTACGCTTTTGGCGTAATCATTACACTTTTTGTCACTAAATTACGCGTTACGCTTTAACGTATATGGATTACGCTTTTTTGGTACATCAACCTCCCAAAAAAAAAATTATTTGTTTTCTCGTTATTATTAAAGTTCCATTAATCCCACAGACCGTATTTTAGAAAAGACGGCTTTTACGTAACTACAATATAAGAGTACGCTAAACCGTGGACTTTCGTAATAGTATCATGTTCTATTTATAGCTAACCTGGTTCTACTGTTGACCTCGATTCTATTTATATTTATTTATATGCGTAGTGAGGAGATAGCAGACTGGTTTTCCAAATTTAATATTTACTCGCAGATTCCATATTCTAATTCATATTTCTTGCAGCACCAGTCTAAATATATTTTAGCGCTTAAAAAGTATATTTTATTTTTCTCTATGCATTTATGTGAGCAAAAATATCTCCTTTCAAAAATTTCCCAGATAAATTAGAAAAAGGCAACCGAAAACCCCGAAACAAAATATAACAGAATCCTCTAAATATTAAGAACAAAAAAAAAAAAAAAAAAGTACAGCATCACGTGACATCTATTTCCGGCCGTGTCGAAATTTTTTTTAAAATTTAGCGCGAAACGTCTTAAGAAGGTTTCTAGTCAATGTGTGTAAAGCTAAAAGTGCTACACATGAAAACTTGAAACAGTAAAGGATGAGCAGGGCAAATAATTGTTGTTTATTGAAATTTTAGCATGTTATATGTGGATTACGCTTTTTCCGCCTGGATTCCGCTTTTTTACCACTTGGATTACGACACTTCCTCGTCAGGGGTTGGCATGTATGCCTGCACCGGCCGTCCATCCGGCAACAACCGTTCAACCCAAATGGCACCGGTCGTGCAGCCGACCTTCCAGCCGGCATCAACATGTACCGGCCGTCCATCCGGCAACGACCGCTCAGCCCAAATGGCACCGGTCGTCCAGCCGACCTTCCAGCCGGCATCAACCGGCACCGGCCGTCCATCCGGCAACGACCGTTCAGCCCAAATGGCACCGGTCGTGCAGCCGACCTTCCAGCCGGCATCAACCGGCACCGGCCGACCATCCGGCAACGACCGTTAAGCCCAAATGGCACCGGTCTTCCAGCCGGCATCAACCTGCACCGGCTGTACATCGGATTTACGGAGATTATAGTGATGTACCCGTCAGTCAATCTGTACTACTGGTTACATATCACTACCATGAGAGAGATGTTATAGATGTATCTCCGTCCAATCAGACCATTCGAGAGGCAGGTGCCGGTCATAGCCGGACCTTCGCCGACATTCCGGCCGACCATATACCAGACAAATCAGTCGGTATTGCCGGTGTACACCTCCCGTCACGTCAAATACGTGACGGTGTGATTTAAAAAAAAAAAAAAAAGAAGAAAAAAAAAAAGGGAGAATTAGTGACATTATCAGAGATGACGGAATTGAGTTATCTATGCCACTTGGTATGTGCTACCCAGATATGGCAGCTTTACCAGAACAGGACTTTCAGGCCGACCATTCGCCAGTTCAATCAGCCGTTAGTGCCGGCCGTCCATATGTTCACGGCTTCTCCACAAGGGAGATTTAGTGAAAGTGTCAATTATGACAGAATTGCGTCATCTAGGTCACCTGGTATGCTGTCCAGATATGCAAGCTGTACCAGAACCAACATTCCCTCTGAGCGAATGGTAGATGGGCGCACAGTGCTGGCCGCACTACATAAGCATTATGTAATTATTATTACCTTCCAGCCGGCACCAACCGGCACCGGGCGTCCATCCGGCAATGACCGTTCAGCCCATATGGCACCGGTCATCCAGCCGACCTTCCAGCCGGCACTAACCGGCACCAGGCGTCGATCCGGCAATGACCGTTCAACCCAAATGGCACCGGTCATCCAGCCAAGCTTCCAGCCGACACTTACCGGCACTGACAGTCCATCCGGCTCCGGCCGTCCAGCCCAACAGGCACCGGTCGTCCAACCGTATGGAGATTTTAGTCATATACCAGTCCGTCCGACTGTACCAGCACGGGGACTTTTATCATACCGCAATCCGCACAAATCGGATTGACGATGATTCTAGTGATGTTTCCGTCTGTCAATCCGTACTACCGGTTACATATCACTACCATGACACAGATGTTGGCGATGAATCTCTCGATCCAACCCGACCATTCGAGCGGTCGGTGCCGGTCATAGCCGGCCCGTCGCAGACATTCAGGCCAAACATATGCCAATCAATTCATTCGGCATTGCCGGCCGTCCATAGGCTAACAGCTCATCCACAAGGGAGAGTGAATGCCTTTATCAGAGATGACGGAAGCGAGTCATCTATGCCACCTGGTATGCATTACCCCGATATGGATGCTTTACCAGAGCAAGATTATGCACATAGTGAGTGCGATGAATCGCAGGCAAATCAGCTGTATGCAGATCCAACTATGGAACGGACTGAGTTCAGCTTCAAAGCCGCAGTGGAGGAAATTTATAGGGTGTTAAGGCCCCTTCAGAATGCCCTCCACCTCCTGCTGCCGACTATAAGGTTAGAGCGTCGGTCGATCTGGATGAGGGGGAAGAGACTCTATCCTTCCGCCTCCTTCCCCAGTCGACAAAAATTAAAGAAATTAATGACCGTCTGTCGACACATATAGGGATTCCAGGAAATGCTAAGGCGTTCTTTTCTGAAAGCCAAGTACCAGCATCGTTTTCAGGTCGATGGTACAAAACTCACTCCGATGCGTTCAGTACTGAGGTCCTGGCTCGGGATAAAATATGGCAGCAGTCCATATGTCTGCGGCATTGTCTTATAAAGTGGACAAAACTGTGTTCAATGCCACGTCCAAGCTGGTTCGAAATGTAGTCGCTACGTCTTCACTGTTAGACCTAGCCTCCCTAGCCATTTTCAGGATCGCTGAAAAATCTGGCAATGAACATGCATGGGAATCGACGGGTTTTTAACAGGGCAGCTCACCATTCCATGGCCAATGCGCTGACTGCTTCTGCCAACCTAGACCTGATACGTCGTGATGCATGTCTGAAGGGCACGTCGCTTAAACCCCATCATAAGCTGGCTAGATATGACTGACGCACATTTCACGTCCCTATCCCACGAGTAGTGGACATTTCTCCGTTGTACTTGTCGGGACTTGGTTTATCAGTTCCATGTCATACCTTTTGGCCTCAATTTAAGCCCTTGGGCTAGTACCAAGGTTATGGATTACGTCGTCACCCTGTTCCGCTCGACTTCATCTATTGCGTCGGCAGTATATTTGGACGACATCCTCCAGAAACATCTGTCAAGTTCTACTCTGCTCAAAGGCAGAAACGATTTTATATCACTTTACATCATATAGGCTTTCTCGTGAGCTGGATAAAGTCTGATCTCTGTCCAATCCGGATTTTGGTCCATCTGGGTGTGGAGTTTCTCCCGATCTGAATCTGGTAAGGCTTCCTCGAGTTTGCGATCATCCAGATAATTGCACTCGTAGAGTCCGTTTCCGACAGAATGCGCATTTTAGCGAGAGAGTTGCAGATCCTCGGATTATTCAATGCGGCAGCAGACTTGATCCCGCTCAGCCGTCCTTTTATGCGCCCTTTACAAAGGACGTTGCTAGCGTTATTGCGCCCTTTTCAAGTCCCTTCGATCCCAGAAAACAGTCATGCTCACGCCAGGGATACGATCATTCTTGAGTCAATGGCACAACCCCTGTAGGCTGTCCACAGGGATTACTCTGGAGATACCCCAAGCGGGGATAACGGTATGTTCCGCCACTAATACCTACGGTTGGAGTGCCCACCTGTTGCCGGACTTCGATACTGTCAGCGGCACGTGGGTGCCAGGGGCGAGCCCCTTTCCACATCAACCTTTCAGAAATAATGGCTGTCATCAATGCCTTTCATTTCGGGCAGGATGAACTCTTATTACAAACTGCCCTCATTATGTCAGACAACATTGTGGGGGTGCCTTGCCTCAAAACAAGGGGACACCAATCACCAGACCTGTGCAATCTGAACTGGCAGTTTCTACATTGGTTCGACAATCTCCACCTCAATGTACAATTCAGACACATTCTTGGCAGACTCAATGTCTTGGCTGACACTCTATCTAGTCATTCACACAGAATGGTCACTCCATCAATCGGACTTTCTTCCAATTGACACACTTTGGGGACGTCCGATGATTGATCTTTTGCAACAAGGTGGAATCGCAAGTTCTCCACCTTTCATCTCACAGGTTCCAGACCCAGAAGCTTGGGTCGTGGATGCTCGATCAATCACCTGGGAAGGGTTGTGGTCATTCTCCTACCCTCCCACGGTCTTGGTACTGAAATTAATCCAGAAGTTAAAGGGTCAGAACTGTCGGATGGTTCTGATTGCCCCTCTCAGATGGAACAACTCCTGGGTCTCCGATCTACTCAATCTAGGCGATAGATCTACCCAGGAAGATTACAGTCAGCACAAAGTATTCACAAGCAACCGCGGCCAGGGGTGTTCCACCCCTGTCCGGACCGTCTTTATGTTCAAGCTTGGCTCTTGTCCAGACAGCCTTGCAAGACAAACAATTTAAATCTTTGATTGCGGAGAGAATCTCGAGAGCAAAAAGGCCCTCTACTCTGAAGGTTTACGAGGGCAAGTGGCATGTTTTCAGAGACTGGTACCATATCATTCACATTGTTCCTCTGAGTGTCACAATCCCTCAACTGGCCAACTTTTCTCTGGCTTTTTGAGGAGAAACAGCTGGCTCCAGTTATTCTCCAATGCTACCGCTCCATGATATCAGACACATTCCGCCATTCTGGTACATGTGCTATCAGCCATGACAAAGATTTGTCAGATCTTTTAGACATTTTAAAAATTCAATCGACTTATATCCCTCACCCTGTTTCCAAATGGAATCTGTCCTGGGTTTTAACATGACTCAATTCAGACAGTATTGAGTCTTTAACCCACGATTAGTTAAAGCTACTATCATACAAATTGGGTTTCTTGATAGTCTTAGCTTCAGCATGCAGGGTGAGCGAGTTACATGTCCTTTCTAGTGACCCGAACTCTCTTCCGTTCCGATCAGAGGGTTTGATGGTCCTCTTGACGCAGCCAGGCTTCGTAGTCCAAAATAGATTACCATACATTGGTGATCAACGAGTCGTCATTAGCTCGCTTTCTTTATAGATAAGTCAGGATCAACAGCCATGTAAGATCCTGTTTGTGCACTCTAGCACCATTTCAATGCATAGAGGTGAGTCAGGTCACATACAAGCACCTCTTTCTTCTGGTGATAGCTGGGATATGAGATATCACCATTCAAGCCCTTGCTTCATGGCTGTAGTGGGTTATACGCTCGGCGTACTCTGAGAATTCGCAAATCAGTCACCTTATAGAAGCTGTTGGCTGACATGCAGAGTCAACCTTCTACAGTTTTATCTTCAAGTTTGTACTCGCAGAGGCAAACATTGATTCTAGTAGGTCCGGTGTTGGGCAGCCCAGACGCCCACCAGACCCATGTGCAACAATCAGCACAGCCTATTAGCTTCACTGGATTCGCCAGATAAATTTTCGTAGGTAAGAAGATTTCAATAACTATCTTCTTAACCGTATAAAGGGGTCACATATCACGTGACCCTGGGCTGTGTTGCTGATTGAAAATTAGGAGACCGGGTTATCATTCACATGGGGAATCCAGCCATCATTCCCTAGAGGATACCTGGGGTGGAGGTCGGATGCTCCACATTCCCTCCTCCTATTACTTATTCTCCTAAAGTAATGTGATCGGGGAACGTATTCAAAGGAGAAAGCAAGTTTTTTTAGTAAATTATGTTTCTCCGAGAATACTTACCCGATCACATTACTAAGAAACCCTCCCAACCACCCCGCCATGCGAGCATCCTCGTGTTTTATATACCGCTCAGCTTAAAAACTAAAGAAGCGACACCTAGCGGGTAGCAAGGGGAGGTAAGGGGCAAGAGTTATTGCCCTTTGTCTATATGACAGACAGGAAAGACGAATTTTAGTCTTTTGGTAGGGCTGGATTCGCGAGGTAGCAGGCTAATATCCCTAAAGTAATGTGATCGGGTAAGCATTCTCGGAGAAACATAATTTACTAAAAAATTTGCTTTTAATGACAAAAACCTGACGTCGGGGGAAAAAGGTTCTGAATTAGCAGAGATAGTTGGATTACATACCTTATGAATTAAATATTGATTCTGAACACATTAGATAAAAAGTGGCCACTTGTGATGGGTAAATTTGCCATTTTTGTACCAACATTTTGGCTGAATGCTACATTAGAGGAGTTGCAGGATTCTTTCTGAAGAGGGTTGGGGTTCTCTTTGTAAAGATAAAAAGCTGCACCATGTAGTGGATGGCCAAGATTCTTTTTGAAAAGGGAGAAGTGCAGCAGTACTGTTTATACTGTCATTTTTTCACCGAGTCGCTATGTTTATCAAATTCTTGTATCATCAGGTTTGATGGTAATGCAAATACTGATTTTATCACAGACTATTATTTATTATTAAATAACTGAGTTTGAGTTGTATAGTCATTTTTAATACTCTGAATTCATTTATTTTTTATCGGTTTCAGTTTTAGTGGCTTTTTGAAAAATTTCATTTTGTTGGTACCTGATTTTAGGGATTATTATTAAGAATTCGCTACTTATTTACATGGAAGAATGACTGTTCTTATGTGCTTAAAACTCCTGGTTGGTACAAAATCTGAAGAAAAAAATTAAATTCACATAATAGTGCATTTGAAGCAGATCATAAATTACTATACCTTATTTGTTTTTTTTTCAGGCGCATGGGATCAAGTTGATTGAACGGTCCTTGTACAGTGCCAGATACTGCTTTGTTGAAAATTTGTACAGGAGGTAACTTGCCATTATATGATGTTGACTGGTATAGTTTGCAGAGGTTATCCATGGCTTTTAGAGAGGGAATTCCCCTCTGGCATTCTGTAAAATGTTTTAAATAACTAGAATATAAAAGAAAACATTTCAGCTTACCCTCCTGTCCGTTGGCTTAATTCATCTAAAATGTCAAAAGTCACGTGCTTAGATGATGAATCGAATATTAATTAATTAATATTACATATTTCGTTAATATCCTTTCAAATTAACTGTGAACATTTTGGATATTTTTAAGGTAGAATTCTGGGATTCATAGATCATGGGGAAACCAACAATTAATAGCATGGTTTATACATTTTAATTATGCACCCATAGAACATTGGTCATTAGTACTGGTAATCAGAGCTTTCAATTTTGATGTTTGATTCCAAGTTACATTCACTTGTTCTGTGTATAAAAAAAAATTCTTTGGATGTATTGTTGCTTTCCTCATCTTGAAATTCGGTACAGGTTGGAATTTTAGTTTGTTTTATACACTGAAATGCCCATCATCCTGAATTTGGTGTGAATGTCCTGAGTTGCCGAGCCTGTTCATGAATCATGCCACCATATACAAAGTTACGATTGTTTTGTGAAAAAAAAATGTTTGAAGGTTTGAAGCCATATGCGAGTATATGCTGATAAACGAGCTTGCTACTTATCATCAACAGCACAGTCTGATCTAGAATCCACCTCTACTGCGAATAAACTTTTCTGTCTATTTATATCAACTCTTTTACCTTTTTGTCATCTATATGGTTGCCCATGTTTAGCATTTAATGGTTTCCCTCAGTACAGTCAATATGGGGAATGAATCACTCATTCTGGTCTGGGGCTTTAATTAAGGTATGTTACCTGCAAGCTTAGTGTCATAGCCAGCACATTGTGGAGAGGGGGACAGGTCCTTTATCCTCTGGGCTTTATCAGATTTGTATGCTTTGGAGGTGTTTAATCATGTCTTTTTGTAGCGAGGTGGAACCACAAAGTGTCCACCTTCATCTTGACATTCCAGTAGCTGTGGATGTGCTATCTGGTTAGTTGGGAGTAATTTCAGGTCTATGCCTACCCATCCTACTGTTCTTTTACCAAGTATAGTACAGAAAAGCAAATTTTTTAGTAAATTATGTTTCTTCAAGAATACTTACCCAATCACATTACTTTAGGGGATATAAGCCTGCTACCTCACGAATCCAGCCCTACCAAGAGACGAAAATTCGTCTTTTCTATGTCATATAGACAAAGGGCAATAACTCTTGCCCCTTACCTCCCCTTGCCACCCACTAGGTGTCGCCAGTTTTTAAGCTGAGCGGTATATATTGTACGAGGATGCTCGCATGGCGAGGTGGTTGGGAAGGTTTCTTAGTAATGTGATCGGGTAAGTATTCTCAGAGAAACATAATTTACTAAAAAAATTTGCTTTCTCCTTTGAATACATTCCCCGATCACATTACTTTAGGAGAATAGGTAATAGGAGGAGGAAATGCGGAGCATCCGACCTCCACCCCGGGTATCCTCTAGGGAATGATGGCTGGATTCCCCATTTGAACGATAACCCGTTCTCCTAATTTTAATCAGCAACACAGCCCAGGGTCACGTGATATGTGACCCCTTTATACGGTTAAGAAGATAGTTTTTGAAATCTTCTTACCTACAAAAAATTTATCTGGCGAATCCAGTGAAGCTAATAGGCTGTGCTGATTGTTGTAAATGGGTCTGGTGGACATCTGGGCTGCCAACACCTGACCTACTAGAATCAAGGTTTGCCTCTGCGAGGACAAATCTTTGAGATAAAACTGGAGAAAGTTAACTCTGCATGCCAGCAAACAGTTTCTATTATATCTCTGATAGAAACATTGCATTCGAATGCTAGGCTCGCTGAGATGGCTCTAATCTCATGAGCAGTAATCTGCATGAGGTGACTCTGATCTTGTGAATCCTCAGAGTATGCTGAGCGTATAACCTACTTCAGCCATGAAGCAATGGCTTGAATGGTGATATCTCATTTCCCAGCTATCACTAGAAGAAAGAGGTGCTTGTATGTGACCTGACTCACCTCTATGCATTTAAATGGTGCTAGAGTGCACAAACAGGATCTTGCATGGCTACTGCTCCTGACTTATCTATAAAAGAAAGTGAGCTAATGACGACTCTTGGATTGCCAATGGATGGTAACCTATTTGTTTTTGGCTACGAAGCCTTGCTGTGTCAAGAGGACCACCAAACCATCTGATCTGAACTGAAGATAGTTCTGGTCACTGGAAAGGACCTGGAACTCGCTCACCCTGCATGCTGAAGCTAAGACTATCAAGAAACCCAATTTCTATGCAGTAGCTTTAACGAATTGTGGGCTAAAAACTCAATACTGTCTGAATTGAGCCATGTTAAAACTCAGGACAGATTCCATTTGGAAACAGGGTGAGGGATATTAGTCGAATGAACTCTAAAGTGGCTAAAAGATCTGACAGACCTTTGTCATGGCTGATGTCACATTTACCATAATGGCGGAATGTGTCTGATATCATGGAGCAGCAACATTTGATAATAATTGGGGCCAACTGTTTCTCCTCGAAAGCCAAAGAAAAAAGTCGGCCAGTTGAGGGATTGTGACACTCAAAGGAACGATGTTAATGATATGGTACCAGTCCCTGAAAACATGCCACTTTCCCTCGTAAGCCTTCAGAGGTCCTTCTTGCTCTCGAGATTCTCTCCACAATCAAAGATTTAAATTGTTTGTCTTGTAAAGCTGTCTGGACAAGAGCCAAGCTTGAAGATAAAGAAGGTCCGGACGGGTGGAACACTTGTGGCCGCAGTTGCTTGAGAAGATTTGGGCTGACTGTAATCTTCCTGGGTAGATCTATCACCAGATCGAGTAGATCTGAGACCCAAGAGTTGTTCCATCTGAGAGGGGCAATCAGAATCATCAGACTGTTATGACCCCTTAACCTCTGGATTATTTTCAGTACCAAGACCTTGGGAGGGTATGAGAATGCCCACCGGTACCAGCCACTGCCATGGTTTGGCTGGACGGATAGATTTCTCATTAAAATCTCCGTCATAGTATTGGCAGGTTGTCAGCGGTACAGCTTGACGGGCAGATTTGTCACTAAAATCCCCGTAAATCATAATTGGTCGGACCATGTTAGCAATACGATTGGAATGTCGGTGTGGTGACTGCAAGATTGCATAATGAAATGGATTCAATAGAACCGGTAAAAACCCTATGCGTCCTGACTTACAGGCCCGAAAGCCATGCTCGGACCTGCGGGGGGACTTAACGCCCACTGGGCAGCCTAAAATTGGGGGAACACTCCCCAAATATACCCAACGACGCATCTGTTCAAAGGCGGACTGTTGTACCATGCAGGGTTCGTACGGTCTTTGAAGGTCTTTGAGAGTTTGGGAAAAATGAGGTAGCATTTTCAAGGCCTTGAAAGTTTGGGAAAATCGAGCATATTACCCTGAGGTCTTTAAATGTCTTTGAAAATTGAAATAAACCCCCCAAAAATTAATTTCTTTCCAGAATCACAGATAAAATTATCCGAGGTTGTTAGATTCAGATGTAATCTAGTTATCCTGGTTTCTTTCTTTTGATGACCCGTTCAGTTTATTGCTGCCGCATTAACAAGAGAGGCTTTGTTTTGTTTGACCATCCAAAGTATGCCTCGGCGGCGACTTCAATCACACATGCACTCTTCATCAAAGCAAGACGGTGCCGCTACACACTTCATCAAAGGAAGTCACCAATAAAATTGCCCAAGGTCGTTAGCTTCGGATATAGCTGGTTTTCCTGGCTTCTTTCGTTTGACGAATAGTTCAATTTGATTGGACGAGTCCATCAGATTTAGCCAATCAAAATGTTAAATTACACTAATTCTACGTAGAAAGTTCGCGAAAGTTGCACGCTCGAGAATTGAAAATTTGTTCATTCAATTTACATCTTCTTCAAGTTCAAGTGTTTAAAAATGCCAGGTCTTTGGTCTTTCAACGATATTTGGCTTGAACAAGAGAAATACAAGAAATGGCTGCAAAAGGATAAATTATGTAAACGAAAGACGTTTTGTACATTGTGTAAAAAGACGAGCAACTTGGCTTCAATTGGAGAAGGAGTCCGTGCAAATTAGTAACTACATACTGTTCATTTAGTGGAACGAAGATGCAGAAGTATAAACTATTGGTAATTTTGTGCAAAATAATGTTAATTCATTACCCTTTGGGTATAAAATAAGATATTGTTTAATGTGATGATTTGGGAGATATGGCAAAAGAGGGCCCGTTTAAATGTACTTATACCGTCGGTTTATTTAACACGTTTGAGGGGGGGGGGAAATAATTTTCGAAAATTTTGTTCTACATAATAATATTCCTTGGTTTAATATAAAAACATACATTGTAATAAATTCAATTCACGGATATACAGTTTCAAAGTGCGTATGCGTACACTATAGTAGAGTTAAGCAAGAGTCGTTGTTCTTGAATTGTGAGTATATAAAAAAAAAACGTGTGCTGTGAAGCTTTAACTGTAAGAAGTCAAGTCATTTTTGATTAGGTAAATAAATAAAAGAATTAAAAAAAACTTATTTCCAGTTGACGAAATATCCCCGTTTCTCATTGCCGACCCTCGACTTTTTCCCCATTGGTATTAAAAAAAAAATTAAAATCACATTGCCGAAATTGATTTGTGTAACTATAGTCTGACTATACATCCCCGTTTGTTTGTACCCCTATCGATTTCAAAAACGAAAATAATTAAATGATAAAAAGTGCACAGAAGTCAGAACTAAGGCAACTAAATCATTGATTTATAATTTCTAACCTGAATGTGACCAGAATGGCACAAATACTGCCATCTCCTGCACATTTCATGATTAACGGACTTTCCAAAGAAACAAACGGGTTGGTATAGTTAGACTATAATTGAGCCCGTTTTGCACAGTACTTTGAAGTGCTTGAAATATTACTAGTTTTATAGATAATATTTATTTTTTTTAAAAATGGAGAAAAAAACACGCCCAATCTTGATGAAGTGTTTTATTTTGACCTTTCCAAAAGAAAGGAATATGTTGAACTTTAGTGTGGTCTCCATAAAATGTTGTTGTCACACGGACAGGCAACAGTGGAGAGAGGATTTTCTGTCAATAAACAGGTATCTGTTGAGAACCTCAGCAGAGAAAGTCTCAGAGCTGAAGGGCTAATCATTGACACAATGAGAAAAGCAGGTGGACCTTTGGAAATCATCATTAGCAATGAAATGATGACACATGGCTCCTTTGCAAGACATAAGTACCATGCTTATCTGGACAAAAAGAAAGCAGAGAAGGATGAGAAAAAACAAAAAGGAAAGAAACTGGAGTTAGCCTTGGATGAAGTGGAAGCCAGAAAAATGCCTCTTGAAGCTAACATTGTCAGCCTACATGCTTCCTCTGTACAGAAAGCAGAAAAGGCGGAGTTAAAAGAACCCATTGTGCATGTCACAGAGTCAAATGCTCTTAGGAGAAAAGCAGAGGAAGATATGACAGTGGTAGCGTCTCTTTCCAAAATGATTGAAGAGAAAAGAAAGCAAATATAATAATGCATGTAAAGCAGTGATGATGTCTGTTAAGATAACAATTTATTTTGTATTAAATCTGACATGTATGTTACATATTTCTGAAAGAACAATGAATGTTAACCTATCTTTCAGATAATTATAATACAATTTTAGGAAATTAATTATAGTTTGACTTAATCAGTAATCAGTATTGTAGTATTTGGCATTCATTGTTTTCTCATACAACCTGTATGCACAATATTAGCAAAAATAGGTCTTGGAAATCTCGGTTTGTGGTCTTTGAAAGTTTGGGAAAAGTCTTTGAATTTATCATCCATAGTTCAGTATGAACCCTGCCATGTCAACATCATTTTCCTCCATTGCCACATTGCCACCACCCTTTTTGCCATTCATGCATTTGTTGTCGACATTTTTACTGAAACGACAAAAGAAGATAAAACACAAATTAGCAATTCAGCACGTTATTAATTCGCTATTACCATAACTGTTACTAACGGAGTAAGTGAAATTATTCAGTGTCGCGTGAACTCATAATGACAGCACGAGTACCGCCATTAAATAGTCGCAACTTGGTCGTTCAAAGATGAAGTCTACTGAAACGACAAAAGAAGATAAAACAAAGCACAAATTAGCAATTCAGCAAGTTATTAATTCACTAATACCATAACCGTTACAAACAGAGTAAGCGAAATTATTCAGTGCTGCGTGAACTTGTAAATGACAACACGAGTACCGCCATTAGCATGCTCTGTCCATGTTGCAACCTGGTCGTCCCATAAAGGTGACAAAGTCAGTCAAAATTTTAAAATATTGTAAAATAATGTATACAACCTGTAGAGGAATGATTATCCAATGCAATAATTCCAAATTTAACTTCGGATGGTCCGAATTTACACTAATATGGCTTGGATTCATTATAGGTCTAATTGTACATGTTTGCACAGTACAGCGAAGCTTAAAAACTGGCGACACCTAGTGGGTGGCAAGGGGAGGTAGGGGGCAAGAGTTATTGTCCTTTGTCTACATGACATAGACAGAAAAGATGAATTTTCGTCTTTTGGTAGGGCTGGATTTGCGAGGTAGCAGGCTTATATCCCCTAAAGTAATGTGAGCGGGAAATGTATTCAAAGGAGAAATGAGAGTCCAGAACTGCAGAGTGCTTTTGATAGGGGCTATATAAAATTAATCAGCTAACAAATGTAAGAAAGTTTCATTTCATACCATTACATCGTGTAATCCAAATAAAACTTTGGTATTGGGTTGTTTACAGCACATGACCAATCATATATTTATAATTGCAAGTATACCTGATTATAGAGAGCATTAAAAAGTACTCGTCTTTTTCAATTTATTTTCTGTGGCAGCAGTACATCTTTGTACTTTAAATGATGGTGAATCATCTGTTCAAACTCTCACAATAAAAGATTATGAAAAATAAACACGAAAATAGTCAAAATTTATTCTTATTGGCTGTATAAGCTTCTGATTTTCGGCATACAATCTGAAATTCGGAAGTCTATTTTGGTGTCTTGACCAAACTTTGCTTTCTTCATAATGTACTTCTATGTGTAAATGTACCTGTAAAATATCATTGAGCGATCACACGACAGCAGATATAATTTGTGTGGTGACATGCAGAAGACACAATTTTAAGATGCCACATGAATGCATCATATAATGTGTCTAAAGTTATTCTAGAAGTTAATTTTGCCTGCTGCAGACAACTTCAGGTATGCATAAATTATGCAAATCTCTATATACGAGGACGGTCAATTATGTTTTCGTGAAGTGTGTCAGAGAGAAAAGATGGACTTTGGCAATTTCCGTAAACTGATCGCTGCTGAATATTCAGGAGGCTGCATTCAGACCCACCAAAAGATGAACACATACATGTATGTGGCATTGAGAATACTGAAGATTTTTCTGCGAGACCTTACCCATTTCACTTGGAGCAAAATGCATGGGAAGCGTGTGTGCTTAACCCCAATTGGTGTTAAAAAACAAGACTACAAGATCTGGTAATTAGTTTTTCATATACTGGAAAGCGAAATAATGGTAAATTATAACTTCCATAATAAAACATTATACAAATTTGCCTTTACAAAATAACTGGGCTATCAATTCTGAATCTCGATCAGAATTTCCATCCTGTTGATTTTTGTTAGTGTTGTGTATTTATTCATCTCATCTGATTTATTGGATATTATCAGTCGCATAGCAGTGTCTTCAACTGACAACAGGCCATGCCATTTTTACTTGAAACTGACCTGAATTCATTTGTTATTCTTGGAAATAAAGTATTATTATTCTTATTTTTAAAATTCTCTATTATAAAGTCTCAAGCCTATTGCACAAATATTAGGAAACCCCTTATCAGGAAATTACAACATTCCCCCTAATCTTTTAAATGGCCATTAATAAATATACCTAAAGTGCAAGGGCCATGCGGTCCTTGAACAAAAATGGATAGTCCTTGAAAAATCCTTGAATGTTGTCATGCCATTGGTGTATGAATCCTGTGCTATAATGAGTAATACACTTAATGTACTCAAAGATAAAACATTGTTTACATCTCATGAAGATTTTAGTTCAAAATATGAGTGATTACTGGGAGCCTTACATTCAAACATGACGCTTCAATCTAAAAGCAATAGACTGGCTTGCACAGTGAACTGACTTTAATTTTATTTTCTCTAAGATCTAGCTTCACAGAGATGAGAATGTTAAGCTGGTGGATCCAGTAGTAGCAGCCCAAGTGATCACCAGTTTAAAAAAAAAAAGGAATCCAGATATTTTTTTATGAAGTTCCTGTGGTAGATACTGGGTGCTTGTACATTTCCACCAGTTATTTCCTATTATTCTTAAATAATGTGATTGGGGAATTTGTTCAACAGATAAAGTACATTTTGTATTATCTTTTTCTGAGGATTCTAACCTGATCACATTAAATTTGATAAAAACTGACACCACCCCACCTATGCAAGCCTCATGATGGATGTATTGCTTGGTTTAAACTGGTTAACATTTTCGTTTATGTGTAGCCACCTAGCAGTTCTTAGGGGAGGTAAATGGTAGGAGTTTGCACCCTTTGCCAATATGCCATCTAGATGGAAAAGACTAAATTTTCTGCTTTATTTAGGGCTGGATTTACAAAGCAAGGCTTAGTTTCTAATGTTAATGTGATCAGGTAATTAATCTAACAAAAAATATTTTTCAGCAATTTAATGCCAGAGGTTGACTATGCTGTTCTGTCCGAATTTTACAACTGGATTCAAGAAAACCAGGATATGCATGTGGACCTAATTGGTAAGACGTCCAATATTTTATGGATAATAAGCACTTGAACATGTTCAGAGGTAAAATAAAATATGTTTGGGATGGAATATGGATTGCATGTTTTGTTTTAGAACACATGATTGCAGAATTCTTGATAATGTCACACAAAAAGAACATTGAAAAATATAAAATAATATGCGCATTCATTTCTTGATTAAATCCCTCAAGTATTCAGACCCACCCCCATTTTTACCCCATCCACCCACCTATATATAGAGGTTGGAGCATATAATAATCCACATGGCAATCTGTTTATTCTTTCATCAGGCACGCAATCTCATAGTTTAGCTAATAGACTGTCATGGTAATATTTTGGTTATCATCTGAAGATGCACTTAACCAACAAATTGCTTTGCTCCAGGAATCTCATTGTAACAGACCATATTATTTTTGATAGATTGCCATGAAAATTGGTTAATATTCTATGCAACTTTATAATATTATGATCACTGCCAGGAGATGCACATGGCAGCAAATTAATAATGCATTGTATAACAATCTCATTTTGCCGGCAGGTTTTGATGGATTAAGTATTGTTGTCATCACCTAAAGATGTGCCAATGAATCATTTTACTCCAACAATATTTGTTCCAGTTACCCCCCAGTTACTATAGCTAGCCTCCCCCCCTCCATTTTTATAGATTGCCAATAGTTTTTAAATATTATGGTTATCGCTTGAAATAATTCACTTCAGCAGATCACTTTGCACCTGCATTGTTTGTTTGATTTATAGCTATTTTGTGTTGTAGCTTAATACAGTCCATGAAACTTTAAAAACATACTGTGGTGATTACCTGAAGATGCACATATCAGGTCATTGTGTTGTTGAGTTACGGAGATACTGCATTTTTTGATTTTTCACTATGGTTGGGTTACCCAATTACCTGGGCACCCGTTGACAGCCCTAGCTAATAGATATGAACATTGAATGTTTGCAAATCAAACAAATCATTGTGTACCAGTGAGTTTTTTTAAAAGAGTTGCTGTTCTTTTTGACTTTGTGCTTGGTGTAGTGTATTATAGAATCCTTTGAACACAAATATTCTCATTTTTTTTTTATCACAATGAAACTACATCTCATTATATTGTTTTGAAGATGCAGGTATCGAGCAATCTCTTTGCTCTAGAAATATTTGCAATACTAACTAGCTGAGTTTAGCTGCAATGTAGTTCAGACTCTTCAACCAGGTCTTTTGAATATAAGCTTTTAAATGGATCTGTAATAAACTTTCATGCACTGAGGTTTATATCTGACAGTGATGACATGGTAAAATACATCATTTTGTGATTGAATGGGTAATCTCCCAGCTTTGGATCAGTTCAAAATCAGCTGCCTCTGACTACCTTGTATTTATCCTATAAACCATAATTGATGATAAATGCTAATGACATTTTTACAACTTTTGAATAAATATTCTTCAAGGATACCATTGATATTAAGCTATGCTCCACTTGACGGTTTGGTCCTAGTCCTGACATGAGGGGAAAGATTTTTTAAATTTACCTGGTTTATGTAAAGTTAAGTGAGCTTTTGATATGGTCCTATGTCTGTCCTGCATTGTCAGCCATTTGTCTTGATTTGGTCCTATGTCTGTCCTGCATTGTCTGCCATTTGTCTTGATATGGTCCTATGTCTGTTCTGCATTGTATGCCATTTGTCTTAATTTGGTCCTATGTCTGTCCTGCATTGTATGCCATTTGTCTTGATATGGTCCTATGTCTGTCCTGCATTATATGCCAATTTTCTTGATTTGGTCCTATGTCTGTCCTGCATTGTCTGCCATTTGTGTAAAGGGCATCCTAGTCTGAACATCTATTACATTTGAACAAACAATGCTGATTCACAATCAAATATAGCTGTCAAAGTAAATATCTTCCAACAACGTCTCTAATGCTGCTGAATAGAATTTTGCCAAATTTGACAGAAAGCAACATGGTATGAATGCCTTTCAGATTTGTTAAATTGATACTGATCTGATATCAATGTGGCCAGCATTATTAAAAATAACAAAATTTTTGAATGACACTGTTTCCAGCTACTGTTATATTTGACCAGATTTCACAGAAAACATCCTACGTTGAAAGTCTGTCATTTTTTTCCAAAAGATGCCAATTCTTTTCAAATTGAGCCACCACTGAAAAACAATAGAAAAACCCTCAAGTTATATCTAAAAAGCTAGTCATTCTGTTGACCAATATTCGTTGAAAGCATCCTTGTAGACCTGTCAAGTTTTCATAAATGGTGCTGATATACCTGTGAGTTTGGCTGCCATTATTAAAAGTTTAAACAAAGAACCTTTAAATGTCAGAAAATATACTGACCCACATTTTTTCAGATACATTACTTAATTTTAATATGAGATGATTACTTTCACTACCTCACAAATCCAGTCCTCCCAAGCCATTAAAGTCTTGGCTATAGATAATGCACCTCTGTTCAAATAGTAACTAATTGTTTTTTTTTTTTGTGTCAGATGTCAAGGAGACTAATTTTGTCTGATATATTTTTAAAGCCAACAAATGACATTTTAACCAGGGTTCGTATGGTCTTTGAAGGTCTTTGAGAGTTTGGGAAAAATAAGGTAGCATTTTCAAGGTCTTGAAAGTTTGGGAAAATCAAGAATATTACCCTGAGGTCTTTAAAAGTCTTTGAAAATTGAAATGAACCCCCCAAAAATTAATTTCTTTCTAGAATCACAAATAAAATTATCCGAGGTTGTTAGATTCAGATGTAATCTAGTTATCCTGGTTTCTTTCTTTTGATGACCCGTTCAGTTTATTGCCGCTGCAAGCCCGCAATAACAAAAGAGGTTTTGTTTTGTTTGGCCATCCAATGTATGCCTCGGCGGCGACTTCAATCACACATGCACTTTTCATCAAAGCAAGACGGTGCCGCTACACACTTCATCAAAGGAAGTCACCAATAAAATTGCCCAAGGTCGTTAGCTTCGGATGTAGCTGGTTTTCCTGTCTTCTTTCGTTTGACGAATAGTTCAGTTTGATTGGACGAGTCCATCAGTTTTAGCTAATCAAAATGTTAATTACACTAATTCACTCTACGTAGAAAGTTCGCGAAAGTTACACGCTCGAGGATTCAAAATTTGTTCAGTTGATTTACATCTTCTGCAAGTTCAATCTGTAAAAACGCCAGGTCTTTGCTCTTTCAACGATATATGGCTTGAACAAGAGAAATACAAGGAATGGCTGCAAAAGGGTAAATTATGTAAACGAAAGGCTTTTTGTACATTGTGTAAAAAGACGATTAACTTAGCTTCAATGGGAGAAGGAGCCCTTACAAGTCATGCCAAACGTAAGTTGCAAATTAGTAACTACATGTTCATTTAGTGGAACAAAGATGCAGAAGTATAAGCTATTGGTAGTTTTGGGAAAAATTATAGTAATTCATTACTCTTCGGGTATAAAATAAGATTGTTTAGTTTGATGATTTGGGAGATATAGCAAAAGAGGGCCTGTTTAAATTTACTTCTACCGTCGGTTTATTTAACACGTCTGAGGAACAAAAATCATTTTCGAAAATTTTGTTCTACATAACAATATTCCTTGGTTTAATACAGAAACATCCATTGTAATAAATTCAATTCAGGGATAAACAGTTTCAAAGTGCGCATGCGTACACTGTATTAGAGTTAAACAAGAGTTCTTGTTCTTGAATTGCGAGTGAAAAAAAAATCCGTAGAGTCCTAAAAATTATTTGTGAAGCAGGAAGAGAAGTAGAGTCCCGATGTGATTTAATATTAGCTCAGTACGGAAAATTAGTGGATGAAGTTATCCAATCGGACAATCATCCCTTGAAATGCTTCAGTAGAACAGATGACAGTCTTGATGAAATGTTTTATTCTGTCCTTTCCAAAAGAATGGAATATGTTGAACTTTGGAATGTTCTCCAGAAAATGTTGTTGTTGTGACATGGGCAGGCAACAGTGGAGAGAGGATTTTCTATCAACAAACGAGTATCTGTTGAGAACCTCAGCTGAGAAAGCCTCAGAGCTCGAAGGTTAATCATTGACACAATGAGAAAAGCAGGTGGACCTTTGGAAATCATCATTAGCACTGAAATGATGACATATGCCTCCTCTGCAAGACATAAGTACCATGCCTATCTGGATAAGAAGAAAGTAGAGGAGAAGGATGAGAAGAAGAACCCAAAAGGAAAGAAACGGGAGTTAGCCTTGGATGAAGTGGAAGAACTTAAAGCCAAAAAGCTGTGTCTTGAAGCTGACATTGCCAGTCTACATGCTTCCTCTGTACAGAAAGCAGAAGAGGCAGAGTTAAAAGGACTCATTGTGCTTGTCACAGAGTCAAATGCTCTTAGGAGAAGAGCAGAGGAAAAGATGACAGTGGTGGCATCTCTTTCCAAAATGATTGAAGAGAAAAAAAAGCAAATAAAATAATGCATTTAAGCAGTGCTGATGTCTGTTAAGAGAACAATTTATGTTGTATTAAATCTGACAAGTATGTTACATATTTCTGGAGAAAAAAAAAGCAACGAATGTTAACCTATCTTCTAGATCATTATAATGCAATTTTAGGAAATTAATTATAGTTTGACTTTAATCAGTAAACAATATTGTGGTATTTGGCATTCGTTGTTTTCTCATATAACCTGTATACACAATGTTAGCAAAAATAGGTCTTGGAAATCTCTGTTTGTGGTCTTTGAAAGTTTGGGAAAAGTCTTTGAATTTATCATTCATAGTTGAGTATGAACCCTGTTAACACCATTGTTGCTTCACTAAGTCAAGATTATTGTAGAAACCATTATGGTTTGAGAGGGCTTTGTTAGTGAAATCAGAAAAATAATAATAATATAATAAAAGATTATATTTTACATCAAATAAATGGGTTCTTGGCCATCTGCCGTACATTTACTTCGACATAGACAGTAGTAAGATCTTGGGTCCACTTGAGCCTTTTATTGATCTTTTATCTTAATTATTGTTTGGTATTCTTTCTTGTATATAGATCATTTTTGACTAAACTGAATTCATATGTATTCCAAATTTGCCTTGAAATGTTGCAGTTTATCTCCAAGCAACTCCCAAGACATGTCAGGACAGAATTAGAGCCAGAAATAGACACGAAGAACAGAGCGTTCCCATTGTAAGTACCCAACAAGTCTGATTCTGGGCATTTAGAAGTTGCAGTGTCAAATGGTTGCATTATGGTTGCAAAAGATATCTCTTTTGGGCAGCAATAATAGTACATTGTATCCATGTGATGTGAAGATTGGGAGTGAGGTGTAACTAGTTGGCAAGTTGCATTGTTTTCTACATCAGAATTCTGTATAATTTTCCATGCAGTTTGAAATGCTTACAAAAGACCAGTACCAAAATCATGTACAAAATTCTTGTTTTGTTTTATACACAGTATGTTCATTTAATGGCAATTGTGTGCACTGCTTGTGATAAATATTTTGTTTATATAAACACTTGATGTCGAGCTTGGGCTTTGTATTAGTCTGTTTTGCATTCCATTTGGATTTTGCCTGGAAATAAAAAATAAACACGTATCCTGAAAGTTACGAAAGAATGTTTAGCAGTAATACACGGAACATCTTGTGGTACATGTTTATGTGTGTCTGATTTAGATTTTTAACGCACTTTAACAATTTTTAGTCACATCGCTATGTCCGCAGTGTGGCAGTTTATAGTGATATGTAGCACTGTGGCATCATGCCGCTGGCATGTAGCCTGATGACCCAACCGGTCACATTATTTCGACACCAGGCTGACCAGACCTAACTAACCTCTTCATGCTAAGTAACAAGGCAGATGTTAGTACCATTTTTGTAAGTCTGGTATGGCATGGCTGGGGGTCGAACCCGTGACCTCCTGCATCCGAGGTGGATGCTTTAACCACTAGACCACCCTAGCAGTTAATTTGGTACATTTGATGAAAGGGACAGGTTTGTCAGAATTAATTTATGCAATAGCTTTATACATTTTGACAATTATTGCTTGATGTACATTTTGAATAGCCCTGAAGCTAAATTTCACTGCATACCTTACTCGTACATGCCAACCATTACACTTTTGGCGTAATCATTATGCTTCTTTTCACTAAATAACGTGTTATGCATAAACATATATGGATTTTGCTTTTTCAGTGTATCCACATTCCAAAAAAAATCAATTATTTGTTTTCTCGTTTTTATTAACATTCCATTAATCCCACAGACCATATTTTAAAAAAGACGGCTTTTACATAACTACAATATAAGAGTATGTTTGTCCGTGGACTTGCATGCACTTTCCTAACGTTATCATGTTCTATTTATAGTAAACCTTTTTCTACTTTAAAACTTTTGATCTTGAATTCTATTTATAGCATCTGTATGGCTTAACGAGGAGAGAACAGACTGGTTTTCTAATTTTAATCTTTACGTGCGGATTCTTTGTTCTAATTCATATTTAATGCAGAACCTGTCTAAAAGTATTTGGTGCTTAAAAGTATTTTATTTTAGTCGATGCATATATGAAAGCAAAAATATCTCCTTTAAAAAGTTTCACAGATGGATTCGAAAAAGGAAGAAAAAAAAACCAAAACAAAAAATAACAGATTTCTTTAAATATGAAGACACGAGTGCTGCATCATGTGCCATCTATTTCAGGCAGCGTGGAAAGAATTTTAATATTTGGCACTAAAAGTCTTAAGATTCTAGTTGACCAGAGGGACAAATAAATCATTGTTTATTGAAATTTTAGCATGTTATATGTGGATTATGCTTTATCAGTCTGGATTCTGCTTTTGACCACTTGTATTATGCTTTTTCCTTGTCGAGCTGGCACATATGCTTACTGCGTGTCAGTTATGAATAGTATACAAATTTGGGAAATAATTGATGCAGATAAACATGTGCACAAAAAAGATCATGTGACCATTGCACAGAAGGGTTTTTCATAAGCTTGAAATGGTCAAAATGCAGTGCTTCAAATAGATTTTTGTGCCAGTAGGTCAGTTAACACACTAGCTTGATACAACTGAGGTTAACTACGAATCTTGGGCCAGGTGAAGAGAACGTTTTGAGTAGAAACATTATTATCATTGATATGATACAGTGCAGCTGTGTAATGAGAAATATTTTGTCAGTACATGATATCATTTTGATTCTAGACATAACTTTTTTGGGAAGGAAAGTTAAGTTTTGCCATTTACATTATTTTTGTTTATTGACACTTGGTAATTCAGCTATTTCTTCTAGAGGCATTGCAGAATCATAATTGAATGATTGGTGGGAGTACATACCTTGAGCTCAATAGTCAGCAAACCTCTTTTTGACCAAGCCTGGGGAATCTTGGGATATTATTTCATTAAGTGTAAATTTTATGAGCTTCTGAATTGTTAAAGAAATGAAATTATTAGATGTGCTCAGTGACCGTTTATGTTGCAGTTTGGAGCAATGTTGAGCATAAATTGTCATGGTTTTGTTGCCTCACATAAATAGATTAGCAATTCCACCTTGATGGAGAGGTGCTCTTTAAGATTTAATAAAATCACCTGCTGCAAAACAGCTGTTGTCCAAACTTCATGTCATATATCACTTTGTGCTCACAAGAGGCATATGTATACTGAGTACAGATTAAAGTACATAGTCAGAATTTTAATTTGAAAATAAATCAGTTTTAAACTTGTTGATTCTGTTATTTATGCTGTTTATATCATTACTAAAGAATCTGACCAAGTTTACATCATGCCTCTCTACAGTTATAGAAATTAGAAATTGCTGCCAGCAAAGATGGTATATGTCATTACTGAACCCATCTGATTCTTGAGATTTTAGACTTTGTGGGTTTCAGTATTGCAGGCACTATTGCTTGTATAGATGAATCCTCCATGAAAAAGAACAAAGTATATATCCAAAGTCAAGTCAGTTGTTGACAATGACAGACACTTGCAAAGGCAGATAACTCTTCCAGATATGTTGTTTTGGTGTGTAAATAAAACTGCAGTCCCATGTGGCTGTTGTAAAAATGTATATTGTTATTAAAACAAGAATGATTATGATGTCTTAATTGATAATGGAATACATTAGTCTCCCAATACGTGAGGAAGGTGACAATTGTCAGATAACTAAAAATACAGATTAAAATAGACCTGTTTACCTCTCTTTCTCTCTGTTATTATGAATCTACTTCAGGAAAAGGCTTTTACTTGGGATGTGGGACATATTGTTAAGTTTAATTTCTTTCTTCTGCAGAATTAGTTTCACATGCTGTCTTTGAAAACCAGATGTTTTAGCATTCTTTACAACAGCAAGGGTACAAACATTGATATATATATATATATATATATATATATATATATATATATATATATATATATATATATATATATATATATATATATATATATATATGAAGATTCATAATATGCATGCATAAAGAATTCATATTCAGTTTATTTTCCAGCTGTACTCGAATGTTACAAGTAAAGGAAGAGCTATTGTTTGAAATTCACTCATTTTTCATAGGAAAGACTTTATGTTACATACAAACTTTTACATTACCTCAATAGATCTGCAAGTCTTAGAAATGGGGATTACCGGACAATTGATTGTTCCTTTCCGCACTGCGGGTAGCTAGAGGTACCATGTTATTCTATTGTTGAATGTGGTGATGCCAGTGTTGTGAAATAATGCACGATATTTATAAGCCATTCATATCATTTAGCATTGACATCTGCTGCATATAGATGATATGTTACTTTTGGGGAATCCTTAAAATTGCAGATTGAACTTTATCCAAGAAATCTATTTTACTATAACTAAAATAATAATGAAAATATTAAATAAATTAAGTATTTATAGTGAATAAATTCAAACAAGCAATCAAGAAATTTACATATGTAGTGAATAGTTGATTTTAGTGGATATTTATGTTAGCTTTTAAAATGAATTTATACACACGAGGCTTCAATTTGAGAATTTCAAAGAGGGTTCTGTTGTTTCCACTGATGAAATATTATTTGATGGTCTTTATACTCATTGTACCAACTTTGATATCAATTAAAATTGGTGCCCGACCACAAATAGTTAATTCACAGCATTTGTTTAGTTAGATGCTCCTTGATGATGTCATCATGTTCTATTTAAAATGCAGGATTTCAGTTGCCTTGCACAGTTTTACTGCATCTCCAAGTTTTAAAAATTGTTTACTATGAAAGAAACTTTCTCACTGATATTTTGTGGGACATGGGAACACAGATTCTCTCATTTGATCCTCAGTGCAACACTTTTATCCCAAGCTTCTTTGAATATCATTTGAAAGCACAAGAGAAATAGCAAATTACATTACAGTGGCAGGAGCCTGGTCATATTAAAAGATTTATATTAATGACAATTATGGCCACATTATCAGGCTTCGAAGGTCCATAGTTATTCGCAGTAAGACTAGAAGTCATGATTAGGAAATGCACTCACTTTTTGTGGTCAAAATAAAGAAATTTTCAATGTTTATTTCAGGAATACCTGCAGTCTCTTCATGATCTCCATGAAGACTGGCTTATTCATCAAAAGAAATTCAAAGTTCCATGTCCTGTATTAGTAAGTATAAAATTTAAAGACAATAAATAATGTAACTAAATATAAAGCAGTGTTGACATTTTTTAGGGTTTAACGCCATTTTTCAGCACAGCATAGGCTATACATGGCGGCCAGTATTAATGGTGGAGGAAGAACCCGGAAAACCCCATAAAGAACCACCGACCCACGAGAAGCTACTGGCAAGCTTTCTCACATACCCACATTGGCCGAATCCGAGACTCGAACCCACGCAGACAGAGGTGAGATGACAGTGATCCGTGACGGACAGCGCTTTAGACCACTCGGCCACTCGGGGCCCCTTAAAAGCAGTGTTGAATGAGTTTATTGGATGAATTTACTTTTGAGGAATTAATATATTTTGTAATATTCAACACCACATATTTTAACAGTGTATTAAAAGTTGTTCATTGACGAGTTCTCAACTTAAAATTTTTAAGAGACTGTTAAGAGGTTCATAGAAAATAAATATATATGCACAAGTGCAGGTATATTGTAATAAGTATATTGTCACAAGCCATGTCTACCTGATCATCAACAGGTTACTATGTTATCCTTCTAAGCCAAAATCCTTTACACTGACTAAGGGAGAGGAATCGCATTGAGTATGATAAGGAATGAAGGTTTCAGATTCTGAATGGAACAATCAGGTTTGGAGGGGGTTAGGGTAAAAGGTCACATTCCCATATATAACATGGACTCTTCCTTGTAAGCCAATTACATGTACACTGATTGAGGGAGATTTTTGATATTTTAATAGAAGGGATAGATGGCAACAAAGATTTGAATTTCTATATGATATTCTTGATAGCTTCCATATCTAATTTCAATGCTGCAAAGTTTGGAAGACAGGCAAAAGAAAAGTATGTTAACTTGGTGGATGCATATATCTGCATTGGGGGAAAAGTTATGAAAGTTATCTGTGGCTTCAATGATTTCTTGTACCAGAGTATCTAGCAGAAACTATGGAACTATTGTTTCTTGGAGCAGTATAGTAAATCAGACCTATTGATCAGTCCAATTGTTCTCGAAGCAAAATTCACACTGCTCTGAAGAATTATGGAACCACAGACATTGATATTCTACTGCTGTAATAAGAAAATGTCAGAATATCTTAGGAGAAAAAACAGCTTAAGAAAATCCTATACAGATATTGTGTGTGTGTGTGTGTGTGAGTGTGTGTGTGTGTGTGTGTGTATGTATCTCTGGCAAAGATTTATTTCTCATTTTAAATTTGATATTTCTTACTACAGTGATAGAGTTTCAAAGGCCTGTGGTCTAACATCTGACACAATAAATAAACTAATGACTATACTGAATAGTTTGGTCCAGTAAATTATTTTCAGCTTGCAGAGGGTTTTTTGAAGCTGAGTTTTAAGGAACAAAGAAGAATGTTTAATAATGTTGTCACCCATCAGCTACCATTTGGCATATTCTGTACCCACCTGGAATCGGACACAGACATGTGGGACCTCTTGCTCTCCCTTAAGATTTCTGGCAGCATCTCTGCACAGTTAACTCGTACAAATTTGAATATTAATCATCCAATTTTAATGATATTTTCACAAAATTCTAATGATCTTAATAAAGAAATAGTTATTTGAATGAGGAAGAAGAGCATTGTGTTTGTCCAAGTGGTCGAGTTGTTAGATTGGAAAGTATTTTTGAAACACATGGATAATTCATCATCTTATTAACACAGATACATCAAATAACATTTCATGCAATTTTAAATTTGTTAAAATCCATGTTTGTTGTAAGCAGGTTCAACTTTATTAAATGATATGCAAATTTTTGCAGGTAATCAACACAGATTGTGACCTTCAAGACATGTACAAAAGATTTGACAAACATAAGGACAGTATTCTTCTGAGGAATAAGGAAAATATAAGCTAGACGATCATCAGCCATTACATTTTCTCAAAATCATGATAAAAATATGAGAAGAATTTTAATGCAGATAGACCTTCAGCTGGCTATACTCCTATTACATTTATGCCATTCAATTAATGGACTTTAGGAGTAATATATTTTTACAAGAGAGAACGTAGTTGTTTACCCAGTTATGTTTGAAAGTGAGGAAGAAAACACAATTTTTTACAAGCATTATTGAGGAAGAGAAGCAGTCAGTCATGTTATTTATAAGATACTTTGAAATGAATGTAAAAGAATCAACCAGTTCTCTGTCATTCACCGTTGTTTAGGTGCTATTACCAACTATGCAAAATTTAGGTGCTATTACCAACTATGCAAAATTTCTGTGTTGAAATGAATTTAATTATAATCACTAATATAGAGATCAAGTCAATTACAGCAATTATGAACCGTAACTGTTTTGTTGGAAAATATTTACATGTCAGCGCTTCATGTTTAGGTTCAAATAAACAGTAACAGAAAAAGTAAAAACAACAAGCTTTGTAAAATTTAACAAATAATTTATTTCCCTGGAAAAAAGATGGTAAAAATGAAAAAAGGACTTTCAGTTTTAAGTCAAATCCAAAATTATTCCAAGATTAATCCAATAATTAAATTACAAAAGTGCTAGTAATGAAACGTTCTAATAAATTTAGGTTTGAGTCCTTTCGAAAATTCAAGATGGAAGATGATGACATCTGCTGTATGTAGTCTGTAGTGTTGATGTACAATTTCTTATAAAATCACAAGATTTAACACTTCGGTGATGGAAATCCGAATAAAATTTTGATAAACTGTGACCAAGAATACTGTAAGAGCACATCAAATATTTCCAGACAAACAAATTAATCTGTTAAAAACCAAATAAACTGAAGAAAAATTAACATTAAGTCAAAAACTAGCTACAGCAAAAGAAAATGACTTGTGTAAAGGACCAAAACTGAATATTTCACTAAAACAGATTATATTGTATTCTGAAACGCAGTTTTTATTGTAAAAAAATCCCAAATTGCAAAATCGAGAATTGAGAGGGGGCGGGAGAGAAGTCGTGTGATCGTGTTTATCACAAACTACGAACACGACCCAAACGAGAAAAAATCCTTTTACTTTAAGAATAAAAAGTTGATTCTTAATTCACTAGTCCCATCTTGACCTTGACAACAACCAATCATTTTAAAATAAAATAAAAACCCATTGATGAGGCTGACACTAACCCTGAATCAAGGTGAGGGTCGAGGTCAACATTACCAAAAAATAATTTCAGGTCAACTGATTTTCTGAACAAAAATTATCTCCAATGAATTAATTTACTCTACAATAGCATGTAATAAAAGAAACAGGAATTTAAAATTGACAAATAATTAAAAATAAATCTGTATTAATTTCAGTAGAAATTCATCTCAATGGAAAATGCATTTTTTGAAGTCCTCCAGAATTTTAAAGTTCTATGTTTCCATGTTGGTATCTTCAAAAATGCAATACTCGTGTGGTGGTTGGAATTTGATATTTTTATCCTATTTCAAGTCTAATAATCATGTTTATATAGGTAGTCACATTTGTGTTATTTAATTTTTATTGTATATGGCTAAACATTTCCACAAGTTTTCTATACTTGCTTGAAATCATACTTCATAAATGGCGCGTATGCTTATCTCAACTTAACACTGCCATTACAAGTTGATATCTCCAGGATTCTTAAAGAAATGTCTGTTTTATTTTTCCAAAGTGTCCAGGAATTTACCCAAGTAATGCACGTTATAGAAATTTCGGGACTTGAAACTGCAGATCTAGTACTAGAATTTGTAACTTGTCTGTTGTTCATTTTTTTGGGAGAGGTGGGCTTGGTGTTATAGCTTAATGAAAGAATGACTTAAATGATAACACGAGATGAAGCCCAACCCCAAGGGTCATCTGGTTTTTCAAGCAGTTGTTCACCAAGATCATCAAACAAGTAATCTGGCTTTGGTTATTGGAACTACATTATACTGTATTAGACTGTTTTTTCTTCATTATTTAAGTTAGTTAAAACATTTACTTGATTAGGGTCTTATGCATGTAGCTGACTTTGTTGTGAAGTCACATTTGGCATTTGATACAGACTTGAGATAAAGATATTTTTTTGTTGTTGCAAGGGTCTGAATATGTTCCATGTTTACCAAGTAAAAGAAAAATGTGACACAAATATATTTATTTATGATGGTTGGATCGCTATTTCACATGCCTGAAATTTATTAACATGTAATTTTTACCCAATTGAAAATAATTTCACGGAAATGATATTTGCAGTGGTTGGATCAATTTGCTATTCACAAGTGTACGACAAACATTCATAATTTTTAATTTACAGGAAGATTTTAAATCGTGAAGTTTCTGTGTGGCTGTCATTGAAAGTTTAATTGCAGATTGTTTCATTACGAAGAGGACAAATTTTTCATGTTTTTTATTACCAGTCAGAAAATGAAAGCATTCGAAGAAGAAGAATGTCAGAAATATAAATATTAAATTACATATTTATGTATCGTTTAAAGAATGGTTTAGTTTTTAGTTACTTTATTATACCGGTGTATTAAATATTTTTAAAATCTCTTTGCATGTTGATGTCCCCAGGCTATTATTAAAACTGAATACTTGAGGCTGGCTAATGGGATCCAAGATTGGTTTATGTTATTGATATGCATTTATTAATAAATTTTTTATATATTTTTGGTGAGTTGGAAAATAATTGTGTTGATGGCCCTACACATTGTACCATACTATTCTATATTGCTCAACTTGACTCTTGACTTGAGTGAAACCACAGGAGCTTGGCTTTAGTCGTAATATATTGTTCAAAATTTTAGCATGGTTTATTTTACCTGCCCTTACTATTTTTATTGAATGTTAAGAAAGACAGTTAATCTTCAGTAGAATCAAGCATGCATCTTCAGCTTTATTTCTTTTAAATGGACACATCTTTTTTATGAATTCATGATACCGTTAGACAATTTTTAAAAGTTTATTGATATCATATTTTTATCATGACACATCATCAATGAAAGGGACTGGAAAAGGAAAAGGGCTGGGTCAGAACTGAATGGAATTCCCTGCTGTCTTTGGTTAATACATACATATGTTACTTTTGTTATGTGAAGATCCTTTGGTTGAGATTAATAAATTGTAGTTCCAAATGCAACATAAGAGTAGTTTTTAGGGTGGTAAAATGTCATACTAAAATAATTGCTCAACTTTATGTATCAATATTTGAAATGAATGCATATATCAGTAGATTAATTGATTTTTAAATTAATTATGCCTGTTCAACTTAATACACAAACCAACGAAATCCACAATATCATCATGTACATTTAATTTTTTGTTCTGCATACATAAATTTCTTTTTTAAAAATTGTAAATATCTGTGTGTGAGTGTGTGATTTAGATTTTTAACTTAGCTTTAACAATTTTCCAGTCATATCACTACAATGTTGGGAGTTGAAAGTGATGTCTAGCAATGGGTCATAATGTTGCACACATGTAGTATGATGTCCCACCGAGTCACTTTATCCTGACACCAGGCTGATCAATCCTAACACTAACTTATTTGGTTTAACTGCTGGGGTTCAAACCCATGACCTCCTGCATCTGGGTCCGATGATCTAACCAATGGAGCTGTCTAAATATCTGTAACAGTATCCTAATTTGACATCTCATAATCATTCCACTCGAGTTACTGCTTTGATCATGTGCTAATTTGGCACGTTTATTGAACACTTCTGTTACATGTATTAGCAATATTTCAATTATAGAGACATACATGCACTCAAAAAAAAAAAAAGAAAGACATGATAATAAATATCCTCAGTTGTATAATTGTGTACAAATTAAAGATCACTTGAATCTTAATCTAGAAATGTCAAGGTGTTTTAAAGAATAATGCATGTGAAGTGTTTTACATGACTAAGTATGTGTGCATGTACCATTTATTAACTGTTCATAATATGCGTAATACTAGTAATTATACATATCTATCTTGTCCATGATACTTACTTTTTTATTTGTAATTATCAACATTAACTCATATTTATGGATAATAAAATCATCTGATATATGGCAAAAGCACCTCCTTACATAAATTATCTTTTTATACCCTCACTAAGACAGCAAGAGAGAAGCACATTATTCAGACATGATTTTTCATCCGTCTTAAAACGGAATTCCGCTATTCTCCTGACTTGAATCTGATTTTTCTTGATATAGTCCGTTTTTTAAAATAATGTCCGATCCATTTTTTCCCGGTTTTTACCGTTTTTTTTTCTCTTCAGTTCCATTTTGCAACAACCCTTGTAATGTATTCGCTCAATATTTTAGTTAGCCTAAGACTCTCGTAAAGAGTATTCTGATTGGTCACAAGTTTAAATTCATCCAATGAATCTTTGTGTAAAGGAAACTGATGGCAATGGAAAGAAGAAGAGTGCTCGCAAAAAAATGGTGTCCCTAGTTGTTGGGAGGGACGATGACACGAAAAGTTTAGATAAAGGTTTTAAAAAACAAGGGAATGGCTGGAATGAATTGTCGATGGAAATTTAGTTAGTTTATAAGAAAACTGAACGCTCGAGGACTGGCATTTTGTGCCCTCTGCAATATATACATTACAGAAGTCGAAGTTGAAAGAGTCTGGAACCGCACCTACAAATGAAGATGCATACGGAAGAAATTAAGCCCTCTGTCAGAATATGTGCACTCCATGTTGCCAATACAAGCTGGAGCTTGAAAGGAAAAAGGCTCTCATTGAGAAGGAAAAGAAATGATTGCACATTGAGCCAGCAAAATCATTGGTGACAAAAAGGAAGACTAAAGAAATCTTAATGCCACAAAAAGAGCTCAACTACCATATCAACAGGATGTGTTCAGTGGACAAAAAGACAAGTGAATATATTGGATTACTTTTATATAGATGATGTATTTTGGTGTTTATTTTACATATTTGTTATGAAAAGAGGGAAGTATAATATGTTGGCAGCAAAAGATGCCTAATTATTGACATGCACATGAAATAACTTCAAGTACCAATAGTATTGGAGAACAAATTCATGTGACAATAAATATTGTAAAATTATTCAAATTTTTGGTAAGTTTGTTAGTTTTTCAAATGATTATTTTGTTACATATTATGGTCACAATTTGCACCAGGAGCAGATTTTCATGTGTGTAAAATGCATTTTTAGTCTTCGACCCCCTGATCAGGGGCGCTGCCCCTTAATACCCCACTGGGGGAGTACCCCCAAACCCCCCTTTCACATTTTCAAGTTTTTTTGGGGGGAGATCAAAATCAATTTGATTATTCTGCCCCCATCTGTCTGTCACTGTTAAATCTTAATTCCATATGACTGACAAGTTCTTTTAGTGTAGTAGAACAACTTCAACAAGGACTATTAAAATTATAGCCAATAGATTTTACACTTTTATGACTACATTGTTAGAATTTCAAGCCATTATAGCAGCTGTTACATTTTGTAAAACAATTTATACATAGACTTGTTTTAACACACCAGGTAGAGAAATAGACTTGTTTTAACACACCAGGTAGAGAAATTGACTTGTTTAAATGCACCAGGTAGAGAAATAGACTTGTTTTAACACACCAGGTAGAGAAATAGACTTGTTTTAAAACACCAGGTAGAGAAATAGACTTGTTTTATCACACCAGGTAGAGAAATAGACTTGTTTTATCACACCAGGTAGAGATAACACATCAGGTAGAGAAATAGACTTGTTTTAACACACCAGGTAGAGAAATAGACTTGCTTTAAAACACCAGGTAGAGAAATAGACTTCTTTTAACACACCAGGTAGAGATAACACACCAGGTAGAGAAATAAAATTTGTAATTGTATGCAGATTGATTTGACTTGAAGGTCAGTAGAACAATTTAAATTTTTTACACATTTTTAAACTTTATGGATGGAGTTAACTTTTGACAGAGACCTTAGTACAGTATGACAATAAACCAAGCTGCCAGGGTGCAAAATTGCATGATTGGAACATTTTTATAATTTTTTTTTACTTGTAAAGCAGTGATGCATGAGATCTTTCACACATTAATTCAATATTGTGCATTATAAAAAGCACCCTGCACATTATACAATTTTGTATTAAAGTTTCAGGATAAAAAGTAGAAAAAACGAATCTATACAAATTTAAATGTTAGCATTACTTATTTGATGAAAATACCTCGGTCTGTTCCATAATATGCAGATGTAGGTTAATTAAAAAAAATATGTACTAGATTGGTTCTGTGATTGGTCTAATTTCCACATATTTGTGCATATGCTAACTTTAGTCCATTTCCAGTATGTGAGATTAAAATCAATATCTGGACAGAAAGTTACTGATTCTATTTGACTTAAAGCCAGTGATAGCATGAATGTGCAAAGTGAGTGGCAGAATGAATTAAGTGAAAAATGAAGAGATTTGTGGCAAACGGAGGACAAAAATAAATCTAAAATGATGTCAGATGCTGGGTTAGATGAAATGCCAATTTTTTTGGCAAAGTTTTATCAATCTTGATACAGAACATATGGCTACAGCTGAAAATCAAGACAGGATGTATGCTGTGTAATATGTACAGCAATTATGGGGAAAATAACCCTTTTACATTGGGAATCCTTGCTTGAATTATAGGATGGCACCTCTTACAAAATGCTGAGTCAACATATCTTTTGCATTTCAAAACATGTCCATGAGACAATACCTGTGAATTTCGGGAAATGCTACAAACAAGCGTAAAGGACAGTTTCTCAACTTGAAGCAGTCTTATATAGGTGTATATATACCAGCAGATTGCAGGTGGTTCTCAATACAGAACACTTCATACACCATTATAGAACATTAATGCTTGTACAACTAGAGATGGCATCTTATTAAGATTTTGATTTTAAGATGGATCATCCAGAATGGAGAAGAAAGAAAAAGAGATGAATATTTAAGTGTTGAACTATAGACGATACCACCCCCCAAGTTTGGTGGCGGTGGGGGAGCAGTGATTTTGATAAAATCCTTGTAGCATCTCTGCTTAAATTTACAGTGCATATTTGTATTGTTTTGGAAATGACCTGATTAGGGCTTTGCCATTAAAACAAACATGTGACCCAGGGAAGGCACTTTTGAAGTAGAGTACTCACCCATAGAAAGTTGTCCAGTTGAATGGCCAAACTATCAACTGTGTGAATGAAGGACCTGGATTGTATACAAGGGTCTGACCTTGTCCTGCTTGTGGACATGAACATAACTATTTCCATGAGTGACAAGTGAAGTTATGAGAATCTTGATTGAAGAAAACAAAAACTAAAGTGTCATTACCAGGCAAGTAAATTGATTTCAGGTGGCAAAATTAAGGTTCTTGGGCAAGCCAATATTGCGATTGCATGGAAAAGAGTAAACAAGCAATGCATGTTTATCGCAATTTATGTTAGGTCTGATGTAATTCTCAACATAAACTTTTTCTTTCAACCATCAGACGTACAAAATTAATGAGTTCAAGTTATAAATGCATAAACTTAAAGTTATCATAATATTGCAACCTTCATTGAATGACAATTGCAACAGAGATAATTGAAGATGCTGACCAAAAGGGAAGTTGTCATATAGTTGGATGCTGAATATTGGATGTGGAAACTTAAGCAGAATCATTAGTGATTTTGACATGAAAGAAGTATGCTTGCTATATGTGCAGCAGTCAATGTAATTTATGGGACAGTGTACATAAGGCTGTTTAATCCAACTGATGACCATATACATTTGCAGGCTGGTGTTTGTCGTGATTGAACCAGTGCAGCATTTTGAAAATGAGTATGAAACCGTTATGTATGACTTTATTTATGCGAGTTATTAGAGTGATCCAGCAGTAACCTGATCCTCCATTGTTGCATAGAAATATAATTTCTTTAGAACTGGCCACTTTGTTTACATTTAACACATTAACCCCGAGCACCGAGTTTATGGGGCATGAGGTAGTAGCCTACTTACATGATTAGTAGCGTCATGGTCATGCATGATAAGGTGGGTGGTATTATAGAAAGGTAGACATAAAATGATACCAAATAATCTGGACATTTTAGTTGCACTACAAAATACAGAGAGATAACCTAATATTTTGGAGCCATTTATTTTTCTACCCAAAATTCGCCCATTGTCAGAATCTGATTTTGTGTCCAAATTTTAGACTTTATGGCCTCAGATCTACAGCAGACCGGTCTGAAATGCACACAGGAGAACCTGTGCAAAAAGTAGGATAGGGTGGACATTTTGAATAAAGAGTCTTCTCCATACGAAAGTTATGGGTCCGTTAAGCAACCCCCTCCTCCCCAAAAAAACTCCAACGTTTCACCTTCTGCTCATGCACTAGCAAACTATGCAATGGAAAACTTTTTTTTAACTAGGCATTGTTCTAATGGAATATTGCTTGTAAGTCGATGTATTAGTATGCATTCAGAAATAGTTTCAAAATGTGTTTCCAACTCATATTTCATGCGAAAACAGCAAAAACCTAAAGGGGTTAATGTGTTAAATATACATTGTGATGTTCTAGTTCGTTTTAGTAACCCAACATAAACATAATTTGAAATTTTTGGATTTGAAAAATGACATGTAACAAGCTGCAGATGAATGATGATATCAACTGAGACTATTCTGATCACAACAGAAGATTTTCTCATTCACATCCTTTACCTCAGACAATAAATATCAGCAAAACCAACATTAAATTGACACAGTACGAAACCTAGGTATTACTCGAGACAGTGCTCTCACATTGGTTTTCATTGATCTTGACAGGAACCCCAAATCCTAGTTTATATAAATATTGACCCCATATCTAAGGATGTTTTATTTTGTTACATTTTCCTTATTGTTACATACCTTTTACAGAATGGTACGAATATTCACATTTAATTTTTAAATCTTTTAGTTGGTTTGGGATTTATTTGTGTTGTTTTTATTTATTTATTTGTTGTTTTTTTTCCCTTATTTGTTTTGTTTTGCAATTCCTTATCGTGTATTAATAGTTTTTAGAACTTACCTTAATGGGTGTAACTGAATGTCATTATTGTTGTGATGTGTTCCAAAACATACATACATACATACATACATACATACATACATACATACATACATACATACATACATACATACATACTGGGTTATCGCTTACCTTTGTTGGTGTTGTTAACGTAGCAGTAGAAAGGTATTTGTTGTCATTTTATTTACGTCATTTCATTTTATTTACTTTAAGAATATGTGATCCAATCATACCACACATCATAACTATTTGGTGTCACTCTCTGTAAGATCACTGAAAAAACTAAGAAAAGGTAAATAATATTGTTTACATATATATACATATATATATATATATATATATATATATATATATATATATATATATATATATATAATAATAATAATAATAATAATAATAATAATAAAGACTTTGTATAGCGCCTAATCTTTAGATGCTCTAAGTGGTTTACAACATCTATAATGATTTGATTACACTACGGAAAAACAACCCCCCCCCCATGAAATTGGAAAATATAGAAAGATGATGAAAACATATAAGGTACAAAACGTTATTCGGTCTCTAAGTTTGTTTCTGCAGTCGAGAAAGGTGAGTTCTAAGAGCACTCTTATAAAAGGGACCGCTGTGTCTTTGTGTCTAATTTCAATTCTCAATTCATTCCACATCGCCGGGCCCTGGTATGCTAAAGAAAGATGTTCATATGACTTCGTTTTTATAGTGGGAACAATGAGTATAGGATTGTCAGAAGAGGAGCGTAAGGATCTTGCTGATGTATAGATATGGGTGAGGCCGGATAGGTACGTTGGACTGGAGTCTGTCAGTGAAACGTAGCACAGAGAACACATTTTTTGTGTTTGATTGTGTATCTAATGATAGCCAGTGTAAGGTACAGAGCAGTGGTGAGGTGTGCTTTGATCGAGGTACTCTAAAGATGATCTGAAGAGCTGTTTTGAACTTTTTGAAGTTTCTGGAGCAGCTATTGTGACGAACCAGACAGAATTGAATTACAATAGTCAAGTCTTGAAAGTATTAATGAACATACGTGTTTTAGTGGCATCAACTGAAAGATATTTGCGAATGGAACTGATGAGTCTCAGTTCAAGATATGTAGCCTTGGATATGTTCCTGACATGTTGGTGTAATGTGAGACCACTCTCCAGAGTAACACCTAGGTTTCTCTCCAGAGTAACACCTAGGTTTCGTACTGACTATGCAGACTGTACATTATTAAAAAGAAATGTTTGAATTCAAATGAGATACAAATTTGGTTAGAACAACTTTTTCAAAGATTTTTTTATATGAATGGGAGATTAGAAACTTTGAATCGTTATGGTCAAGTGTTGGTTTCTTCAGCAGAGGCTTTACGATGGCAGTTTTGAAAAATGACGAGAATTCCCCCGATGTGTGAGAGAGAGAGAGAGAGAGAGAGAGAGAGAGAGAGAGAGAGAGAGAGAGAGAGAGAGAGAGAGAGAGAGAGAGAGAGAGAGAGAGAGAGAGAGAGAGAGAGAGAGAGAGAGAGAGAGAGAGAGAGAGAGAGATAGTGTAGTGGAGGCAATGTTGGGTTAAGCAGCAGTGATATTGGAATTGGATCAAGTTCACAAGAATTAGGTGCACTCGTCATCACGATTGTCCGTACTTCTATATACTTTATAACAGAACTATATATGAGAGAGAGAGAGAGAGAGAGAGAGAGAGAGAGAGAGAGAGAGAGAGAGAGAGAGAGATGATACCCATATAAGCTTGGTATCATAGTCATATAATACCTAAAACCATTTAATATATGAAGACAAAACACCCAAGATCACATATCCATTTATGTCGTAACATTCCTTTTCCTCAGTGTGTAATTACAGAAGAAGTAATAGGGTTGTGAGTTTAACACAATAGTAAGTAATGGAGAATGGCCAAAATAATGTTTTCAGGTTAATCTTCACTCGCGTTGTTTAAGCTATTTTAAACGGAACAAAAGCCACACATTGATATGTCAAAGTAATCCAGATGTGTGCATGACCCTATAGAGAAATTCGTTGCATAAAAGTAGTATGACGTATTCCAAAAGGTTCTGAAGACCACAATAACAATATCTCTCTTTGTGCATAATTGGACAATTGCGCACAATCACAAAGACGTATGATCGGATTATCCTTTTTCATGTAAGTTTACATTTATTTTTCTGTTAAGAATGTAAAAATCATTTCTATAAATTTACAAATTTCAACTCATTTTCAACTCTTCACAATAATTTACAAATATTTAGAAGATAAAATATAGATGGAAAAATGTTATAACTCTGTAAAGAGACATAGAGGTAACACATGCAAAATCCCTTGTAAACGTTTAAATTGTGTTGCATAAACCATATTTATTTTCTAAATCCGATATTTTCTCGGGTGCTAAGTCTTCATATAGTTTGTTCAAAAGCTTTACATCAAGTAGGATGTAACATACAATATTTAGAATAGCTCTGTTCCCTCAAAGTCAGAGGCCCAGGTTCCTAAAATCCATGCCTCTGAAACGAGATCAGACAGTAAGCTAGACTTAATGGCACACCAGTACAATCCCGTGTATATAAAGCCAGTGAAAAAAAAAACAAGTTCTGAATGTGAAGGTAAAAATTAGTAAAATCTTTCGGATAAAATAACCAACCAAACAAACCAAAATACATTCTCCTACATAATAAAATACAAGAAGTGGAGATGCTAAACTAAGGTTGCTCTTACCCGTACACACGCACACACACGGGGTTTCGCACTTATCTCATCTCTATAAATCCCCCCCCCCATTTTTGCTCTGCTAGGTCGAGCAAGCCGTCTAAAATCTTTTGAATATATACGAATGCCACTACTTTTGTCATATTAAGAGTGTAAGATTTAAGTTTCAAAAAGTATGTGACGATATATCGACATTTTATTAAGTAAAGGTGTCGCATACAAATTCGAACTAAGACATACAACATTAGTTGATACATCAATATCTCATATATTTTACAGCGACTTCTATTATACGAAGAGGAAGCAGAAGAAACAATTGCCCCCAAAATATAAATGTGCATCTATGTTCATTTTATTCTGTTTGAGACCCGCTGACGAGTTGCTGTTAATTATAACGTTTTAAGAAGGCGACGCTTTTTTTCCCCAGTAACCATTATCTACTTTATAGGTATCATTCTTAGAGAACAATGTGATCATTACCGATGAAATCTAGTTTTGGCAAAATTGCTATGAGTACAGATGCTAACCTCTCCATTATTATCTTGGTATGAACCGTTCCTCCCACGATGAGCTGAGGACAACAACATTCATCGCCCTATGTTGCACCGACATGGTACATTAAGTGAAACACGATCTCAAAATTCCGCAAAATGTCTCTGTCGAAATGATATCCCTTTCCCCATGGATTGCCTCACATTTGTGTTGGTGATACGATTAATAAATTGTCAGATCTCTCGTTCTCCAGGTGTAGTATATGTACCAACGAATTTCATACTAACATAAATCACGGTATTTGAATGCTTTGCTACATTTGTATATAAACCTATTTCTCTCAATCTTTTCTATACACACTTCATACACTCCTTTCTCTTTCATGTCCTTTTATGTACATTATTCAAATTAAGACCTCTTTTTCCTTATCTTTCCCATGATTAATTTATTTTCCCTCATTTGGCACTGATAATCATAATTTCATACTTAAAATATAAAAAGCATCCTATTTCATTTATTTGTTTACCTAACCAAAACTATTTTCCAGATTTGTATCATCTCTTTCTCAAAACACTAAATACTAATTATAACTTGACAGGTTTTAGAAATTAGAAATTAGGACCTGTTAGAAATAAGACAAAGGGTGCTGGTTGAATTATTTTCGGTTTGGGAGTAGCAAACGTGTAAAAGTTAGGAATTAAGTTTTACGGATGTAGTCCAAAACATGTTTAGATATGAAATCAATGTCTGTGAGGGCGGGGTGATGGGCAAGTCCCCCACCTCGAGGGTATCCTTGCATAGGACTCATTGTAACTAAATATGTACCAACTTTCCTACTCAGTTAAGAAACCTCTTGATGGTGTACCACACTCCGAATAATGTCACATTTCCTCCAAAAGATGACATAGATTCAGAAAGATCCAAAATAAGAACACCTGTTACTATTGTTACACGCACAGGGGTATTCACTTGACCGAGCGGTGTCAAACCCTGGCGCGAGTCACGCTAGAAGTCATAAGTTTTCCCAAAATTTCCAAAGACTTCCATACAACTTGAGTTGTAAAATGGAAAGAAAGACGTGTCTGCTATAACTAATAATCTTTGCTCTAATCAATTGGCGACCCAGAGGAGACAACTTGCCCAAACGTCCATTAACTGCACCTTTACATGGTTTTTCTTCATTATCATCCGTTTTCCGTACCGATAGCTTGTCATGCCATAGAAATTACACCAGTATTCCCTTACTAACTGGGAAATATTTAACTGCGCGACCCTAGGCCAGTCAATCCACAGAATTTACGGCGTATCACGCTCATATACATACGCCCATTTTCCACTATGGCCACATAAACGATACCTACCAAGTTCCAACTTATTGATTCCATTCTATAATTTACTGATTTCCAACCATAAATGCTGCCTTTTCAATCACAACACTTTTATACACCGCGGAATTTTAATATGGACTATGTTACTGAAAGGGGACAGTCATTCGGCTTGTGCTAAATTCACTACCAACGACCCCAGCATGGTTCAAATTCACTAACACTCGGCTCTGTGATGTTTGCTCCTACTAACTGGCTAACTATTTCGGGCTAGTAATGTTTCCATGGCACCGAAGACCAAATACTCGCACAAATTAAAAACACTATCTATCATTCTATTTGTAAATGAAAATGCATTTAATGCGATAATTTGTGTATAATCGTTATCACAAAATACATGATTTGTGCACACCTGGCTATTCTCTGTAAGCGATTACTTCAAACTAATTTCTGTCTTCTGTGCAATATTTTAATTCAATTAATATTTGACATCGAGGGTATATATAAAAGCGAGTCATTTATTTTAGATAAGGCAAAACATTATACAACTGAGATACTACCAATGGTACAAAATATCTCTTAGACCGATGATTTATTGATTTTGTTATACTACTACCTTTTAAAAACTCTTCTTGATAATAAATTTGTAACCAAAATTTAAAGTTTAGCTTTAAACGTTTTGAAAACAGCTGTTTCCACAATTAATTCGATAATTCTAATATAATATATCTTACTTTTACTTGACGTCACGTAACCAAATAACCTTAGTTTTATCCGTCACCTGACATTTTCAGGTAGTAAATCTTATTATTATACTGATTTAATTCCTTATAAATTTCCATTATTTTATTATTACGAAACTACAGATTGGTGAAACAGCATTTACAGTTCCATAACTGTGGAAAGGAAATATTGAAAATCAGGTATATAGTTTAGGGGTTCGATACAAAAGAAAGTTGTCAGTGGAAAGTTTTACGAACATGAGCCAGGTGTATGTGACAAAAAATGACATAAGTAAAATTTGAAGATTTTGAAGATCCATATAATTAGTCATAAAATGTAAGAACTAATTAAATTGGAAAGATGTGAAGACTTCCTCACAAAATGGCAATCAATAAAACAGTATGGCAAGAGTATAAATCAAAAATGTTCAGTGCATAGATAATATTGTTAAGATCATTAAATTAGTTTGATAATAACTAACGAAATTTTATATTTGAATATTGATGAGGAGAAACAATGTTTTATAACTTGAAGGAGTTAACACACAATACATGTGAAATTGTTTTCATTACAATATCTTACCGGAAAAAGAAACCATTCTTTGCTGTAAAAATAGTAACAGGTGATATTGTCATACCTTTTTCAGTGGCAATATTCGTTATTACATGACCTTTTCTTAAACAATTGCTTCATCCTGGCACATAATGGTAAATTTGTCTCTTTCTTAGTAGTTTTTATATAAAACAAAAACACATTTTATGTGAAAACGTTCTACGGAATTTTTAAGTGTTATGCTATATCTACTTTCATGCTCTCAATATCTAATAATGCTCGTTTATCTCACAGTCCTTTCGTTAACATGGCTAAACGTTCCCTCAAAAATAGATTATAATATCATACCCTCAACAGTGTTTCGAACCAAAACTTAAACTGGACGTGTACTCCCCAGCCTCGTGGAAAAATCGGAACAAATCCCTTCAACAATTGGCTCTGTTCGCCCCAAAGTCAGAGGCAACGGTTCGTGAAATTCATCCCTCTGAAACGAGATCAGACATGAAGTTATACTTAAAGGTACAACAGTACAATCACGTGTATATAAAGCCAATGAAGAAAGCAAGTTCTGAATGTGAAGTTTAAATATAAGCAAAATCTTTAATTTTGTTTGATAAATAACCACCCAACCAAACCCAAAAACATCCTCCTACATAACAAAATACAAAAAGTGGAGATCCTAGAATATGTTTATACTTACACGTAAACACAGACACACACACACACACAATATATATATATATATATATATATATATATATATATATATATATATATATATATATATATATATATATATATATATATATATATAACATAGTCATCATTACATGTGAATTTTAATTTTGGCAAAATTGCTATGAGTACAGATACTAACCTCTCCATTATTATCTTGGTATGAACTTTTGCTCCCACGACGAGCTGGGGACTCAACGTTCATCGCCTCATGTTGCACCTACATGGTAAATTAGGAAAAAGATTAATCAGTTCAAGTGACATCGCATGAAACAAGGTCAAAACAAGACATTTTATTATATTCTTGCTTTAATACAAAAAAAGAAAATATCTTCCAATCTCTAGTACTAACTCTTCAGTTAAAGAATAAACCGAGCAGTAGAATATCAAGATTTGCCTAATCACTGTCTAATTGTGACTCCTTTCAGATTATGCTTGTGTACCCACTGTCTACATTTGCCCACGTACAATCTCTTCTTGCCATTATATGACATCTTTCTTCCTGTTTACTGTCTTCCATCGTCTACTGACTAACTACTCTCACATGTTTGTTGTATATTCTTGTCTAATTACTGTTTTTAATTGCCTACTTGAAACTACTGCTTCCGCTTTTTCCGTCACTTCATCTGCTGTGGCTGATTTGGTTTTAATATCAATCTCTGCATCGACGTGATGGTTTGTTTTCCAACCTCCACCAGCTAAAGTTATCTTATTCACTTTAGATCTCGGTTTGTTAACAGTTGCGTTACCATTTTGATTTGTTACATGGTTTTTGTTTCTGATTCTTTCTACGCTTTGATTTTGGATCTACTCTACTTAAACGGCGACTAAATGTCACGATCTTTCAAAATTCCGCAACAAGTCTATGTCGATATGCTACCCCTTTTATCATCGTATGCCTTACATTTGGTTCGTGATACGATCAATACTCCAAGTATAGTATATGTACCAACTAATTGCATGCTAAGACTAATGACCCTATTCATTTGCTACATTTGAATATAAACCTAGTTTTCTCAATATTTTTCTATACACATTTCATACACTCCTTTCTCTTTCATGTCCTTTTATGTAAATTATTCGCATTAAGATCTCGTTTTCCTTTTCATTCCCATGATTCATTTATTTTCCGTCCTTTGGCACAGATAAGCATATTTCCATGCGTAAAATATAGAAGGCATTTGATTTTTTTTTTACTTTACCAAAACCAGTTTCCAGATTTGTATCATCTCTTTATCAAAACACTAAATACTAATTATATTTTTACAGGTTTTAGAAATTAGAAATAAGGATTTATTAGAAGTAGGGCAAAGGTTGCCGGTTGAATTATTTTGGGTTTGGGAGTGGCAAACATGTAAAAGTTAACAATTAAGTATTACGAATGTAGTCTAAAACATGATTAGAGAGGAAATCAATGTATGTTAGGGTGGGTATAGGGCAAGCCCCTCCCCCTCCCCCTCGAGGGTATCCATATATATGACTACTTATGACTGAATATGTACCAACTTTCCTACTCAGTTAAGAAACCTCTTGATGGTATACTAATATGGAAATTCTTGGACTTTTAGAGATAATGCGAGGTTGTAGGGGTCCATGATGCGTATATTTATATTTAATGAATGTTTCTGGCCGACATTGTTTGTATGGGTAATTAATATTATTGGCCACTGCATGGATTATGTAAATTTAATACTATGGGCCACTATGTTGATAACTGGATATTTAACATCTTTGGAATAATGGGTTTGGGACCCTATGGGCACCTACGGGAATAAACGTTTCAGGTGTGTTGCAATAATTATTAGTCAAAGACCTCTTAATGACCCATATTATTTTATTCAGACAAATCCTAATATTGGCCTAGCAACATTAGTTTTCATAGATCTTGACAGGAACCCCCAATCCTGGTTTATGTAAATATTGAACCCATATCTAAGGATATTTCATTTTGTTACATTTTCCTTATTGTTACATACCTTTTACAGAATGGTACGAATATTCACATTTATTTTATAAAGCTTTTAGTTGTTGTGGGGTTTATTTGTGTTGTTTTTATTGATTTATTTGTGTTGTTTTCTTATTGTTCTGTTTGCAATTCCTTATCTTGTATTCAATGTTTTTTAATAAAACTTACCTTATTGGGTGTAACGTAGTCTGAATGTCAGTATTGTTGCGATGTGTCCCAAAAATACATACATACATACATACATACATACATACATACATACATACATACATACATACATACATACATACATACATCTTACCTACCTACCTACCTACATTCATACATACATATATCTTACCTACCTACCTACCTACCTACCTACCTACCTACCTACATACATACATACATACATACATACATACATACATACATACATACATACATACATACATATAGGGTTATCGCTTACCTTTGTAGGTTGTTAACGTGGGAATAGAAAGGTATTTGTTGTTGTCATTTTATTTACTATAAGAATAAGTGGCCCAACCATATATATATATGTATATCGGAGATGACGAGAGAGAGAGAGAAAGAGAGAGAGAGAGAGAGAGAGAGAGAGAGAGAGAGAGAGAGAGAGAGAGAGAGAGAGAAATGATACCTATCTAAGCTTCCCATCTATGACTGAATTTCTTCCAATCGCACACAGTTTTTGTGTGCTGTATACGTTTTTAAGTTAGACGCGATGTGATATTTCTTTCTTAAATATTTCCAAGTTCGTTTTTGTGTGTGTGTGAATATGTAGTTTAAGGATGCAGTTCTTTCCTGAAAGTAAAATCAGAAATTTGATTCCTTTATTTATTCCTAATATTGTATCTACTGTCGTGAAAATGTACAAGATGTATGCACTTATCAGTGAGCAACAATTTGTATTGTAGAAATAGCAATCCAGGGCATCATATATATTTTATGCAGAAAGGTTATATAGAAGTTATGACTGATCTTGTTAAGGTTGCCGCGGCCGGATATCAACTACGGAATCAGCTTCTAAAGCCAGAGTTATTTTTAACACTCAGATATTCGACTGGGCCGATAGAGTATTTCGCGAGTACAAGGATATTACGCAAATCAGTAAAAATACTGCAAAGAACATAGACAGTTTATAGATGAAGTTAACGAAATGATAAAGAAAGTAATCGAATGCCAGTAAAATTGCTGTTTAGATCACACCATATTGAAGAAGAAGAAGATAAGCAATTTGAAGAAATTAGACGAAGCTTCATTAGCTTCATTTCATTTTCACTCGTTAATGGACACACACACACACACACACACACACACACGGGACAAAAATACGCGAAAACGAAACTTAGTAGCAATTAATCATCTTTAAAACGTTACCTCTTGCTGACTCGTCATTTCGCTTAGTCTTGCACCAGTGGTCACGTTGTCTCCTTCTGCAAGGTGGATATGGTGTAGTTGTAGTCTTTCGGTGACTCAGATTGGATTCAGGAAATCATGGCGTTGATGTAATGGAAATTGTTTATACTGTAGAATAAGAACAGTATGGTGTTATTTTGGCGACAGTGCACATTGAATAATCTGCCATGTCATATTGTTTTCAATACAGTTCAGACTCGTACAAATGCTTTGGATTAACATATGATTTATTAAAATATAGAAATAAAATAAAGACAAACAAATGTAGGGACTCGATGTAGGAAACAATTTAAGCTCAGTTTTGTCTACTCACCTACAATATTTTATTTCGATTTATTAATTGAGATAGAGACCTGAAATTTTGATATTCGATGTGTACTGACTTAAAAATAAAATAATAAAATTAATCCAAAACATTTGTCAGTTGCAACATTAGTTTAAAAGCACACTTATGCACATTTAAGATTTTTGTGCTGCTGATACTTATATAGATCATAACGTATGTATTACCTAAAAGTTCAAACTTTGCATAGTTTTTAAATTCTGTCAAGGAAAATATCTTTAATAGTTAGAATGGGTCCCTTATTAAAAATGCTTGAAAAATCTTTGTAGCTGATATTGTGCTTGCATGCTATTTACACTAGTTATTATAGGGTCAGTCAAATATGTGTTTATGATGGTGTGATACATCTGTTATGTATAACTGATTATATGGCTTGTAATAGTTGTTTATAAGCATAGTAATGTGGTACTTAATAAATAGGTGCAGATGAAGATTATGTAGTGTCGCATACTCAGTCTGTCTAAAAGTGGCAGAGAATGAGAGATAAATATATATCAGTGTGCATAATGCTTTTACTCCAGGTCCTATAAACTGCAATGGAGGCAAAATATGAATTGAGGTAAGAGTAACACAAAATGAATTCATTTAAGTGCTAATTTTGCCCAAGATATGTATTAAAGAGTGTAAAATTTTGAAATGGGCTAAACCACCTTTTCTAATCAACTAATTCTACCTATGGCTGAAATTTCAAGCACATATTTTGATGTTTTTACTTTAAATAAAATGTTATTCAATGATGAATTAAGTTACTGGCAATGTCTTTTAATTTAGTACTCGGAAAGAGTGAGGGATTGTAGCATAAGATTATATGATATTATTTAGAGCCATTCTGATTAGCAACTGTTGACTGACACTATCAAAGGTACACCATATATATTCAATCGGATCATCAGAATTACCTAATTCAATAAACCCAAGGTTACATCCCTTAATGTCCAAATGTCCATCCTTGTTTATTGTGTGTTCGGATCCGAAGTTCACATTTAGTTAATGATACAATATTTAATAGTATCTATAGTGATATGTTATTTACATAATTTGCTTCATGCACATGAAATATATATCCAAAACCGATATTTCCAGCATGAATTAACTTACTGAGGGTAATATCTTGTATTTAATTTAGAACTCTGCAAATCATCCCCCCTGTATACTGTTATTTACTATTTTTGGCATAAATGATCATACCCCACCCACCCTACTAGTGTACATTGTTGTTAACATGTAATGGCTAGGCATTGTCTGATAAACATAGTTTTATAATCCTCACACAGATAGATAGATAAGTGTGTGTGTGTGTGTGTGTGTGTGTGTGTGTGTGTGTCTCTATCTCTCTCTCTCTCTCACTATATATATATATATATATATATATATATATATATATATATATATATATATATATATATCATGAATTGTTAATTTAGTACATTTCTTCTCTTATTTGAATGGGTTTCATGCTTATTTTCCTATTCCTGTAAACAATAACATCATTTGGATATCACCATATCTGAACACGTTTCACATCTTTTCCTTAGAATTCAACTGAGTTATGATATTATACATATATATGTTATCTATTCTCAGGTCAAGACTAGTATTTAGAATAAGGTGGAAAAAATTGGATTAGCTTGGATGCTCTCCAGCAAATAGATATTGATAGCATGGCCTCACTTGGACATGTGTAATGTAACCTACAAAGGTGAGCAGGATCTGTTGAAACTACCACATTGAAATACCCCAAAGACATGGTTTAGGTCTTCACGAGAGAGAAGAATATCACTGTATCGTAAACTAGAAATATACTGCAACTGTATATTCCTATTTCAGTTTCACTTTATATTCATTGACACTGAAATACTTTGGATTGTTACGATAAAAGAATTAAGTCTCTATTGTAAATTGAATTCCGTTGTTATCTATTCTAATAAATATTTTAATACTTGCGGCAATCAAGCTGGAGCATGTCATTACAATTTTCCTCCAAATTCACTGTGAGCTATCGTACTTCACAAACTCTACAAACTCTACAAGCAGTGAGTTAAATATCATGTATTGGGCGACTAGCCTGTCTGTTCCGCGCATTGAATGTGTTTTTGTTCTATAAGGTATATAGTTACCAGTTATAATCTGTAATATTCACAAATATACATACATGTAAAATAGCAATCGCTTCAATTAGACAACTTAAACTACAAATACACAATATTGTTAAGGGCAGACGAATTGAAGTACAGAATGAAGTTACTTTCTTATATTTTTAATGTATCTCTTTTTAAAAACAAACAAATACATTTGAACACTTAACCAAGAAAATTATCGACTAGTGGTCAAAGGTTTAAGTTTGCATTATAAGGTAGTTTCAGATAATATGGCAATAAATACATACTAATATCAAACTGTATAATATATTTTATTAGTGCTCTTCTTGAGATAAGTATCCGGAAACCATAATCCATCATTAGGGAGATTGTAAAATATTACAGATTTTGGGCAGAATTTGTCTCATTTATTATATAATTATTTACTCGCATACAGAACTGTTTTTTTTTTTTAGGAAATGATGTTGTGTGGTATATATGAGAGGTGAAAGGAAGATAACCCACCAAGTTCTATCTTAATGCATGCAATGTATTTCATTTTGAAGTGCAAGTTTTGTAATCTCAACTCTGATGCCATAACTTAAACAAGCAATAAACTACATTATTTTGGTACAAAAATCCAATTCTTTAAAGCGATTTAAAAACAAAAGCTTTGTAAAGAAATTTGATGCCTAAGTTTCAGCAGTCGGAGTTGTTTATTAAAATGTCATGCCTAAGTTTTATCAGACAGAGTTGTTTATTAAAATGTCATGCCTAAGTTTCAGCAGACGGAGTTGTTTATTAAAATGTCATGCCTAAGTTTCAGCAGACTGAGTTGTTTATTAAAATGTCATGCCTAAGTTTCAGCAGACGGAGTTGTTTATTAAAATGTCATGCCTAATTTTCAGCAGACGGAGTTGTTTATTAAAATGTCATGCCTAAGTTTCAGCAGACGGAGTTGTTTATTAAAATTTCATGCCTAAGTTTCAGCAGACGGAGTTGTTTATTAAAAATTATGCAAAGATATGTAGTTGTCATGACTTTAAAAAAATAAATAATTATATTTTTCCAGCCCTTCTCTCTTGCTGAATGATTGGGCCACTCTGTTTTTAAAAACGCTATGAATATATCATTTCAGGGTGAAACATGTATTATTTACTCTCTCTCTCTCTCTCTCTCTCTCTCTCTCTCTCTCTCTCTCTGCAAAATAAGAAAACACGGTATAAAGTTTTCTTGATTAATCTACTTATGCAGTAATTCTTTTGTGCTTGGTTTGTATAGCCAAGAAACCACAACCCGAACAAGTGCATCTCCATACGTGTCTTGGACTATTGGAAATTATCACTTCGTTTAAGATTAAGCAAAGCTGATTTTTATTTTAAATGAAAAAAAGGAAAACATATACCCATTTGAGAGAGGCATAACAATATACCCTACTGGATCTAAAATAGATCCAGAGCTGGAAAATAGAATTCGTTTATATTGGACTTCTGGGGCTGAAGAAAGAGAAAATACTAACATAAGTAAATAGATTCTCATCAATCCAAGTTTCATATGAGAGCCGTGGTAGTTGACAGAACCTTGAGTGCCGAATCGAAAGGTCTCAGATTCGATACCATTTCACACCAGCTTGGAACGACTGCCTTAGTGTGTCCTTGGGAAAGACACGTAGCTCCCATTCCCTCACCAAAACAATATTAATAATGTGCAGATAAGTGTCGTTATCATTATTTTCCATCTCTCCTTATTAAACTTACTCTCCCATTTTAAATGTGTCAATTTATTATTTCCTATCTTTGTTTATTTTTTCTTCTCTGTTTCTTTGTTATATATAGATTTTTTGGGGCTCATGTACTTTTTGTTATCTGGAATCAGCCATGTAAATACATATGTATTTATCGAACCGGGGAGATTTAAATCCGATTGGTTTTAAATGCATCCCAACATCAGAACAATCTCTCTCTATCTTTCTTTGGATACCGATCTTTTGTTTCTTGTTTTTCAAATTCCTTTCTCTCCCTTTCAAATTTCTCCACGTATATCAGATTAACATTTACATTCCCCCTAATTCACAACAGTTTCACCCTTTCTATCCATATATATCTACCTAAAAAAAATCCAACCTGTGATAATATATATATATATATATATATATATATATATATATATATATATATATATATATATATATATATCTATATATATATATATATATATATATATATGTGTGTGTGTGTGTGTGTGTATGTGTGTGTGTGTGTGCTAAACTTTCTAGGAACAAACATAAATCCAGCTCGCCAACCAGCACGCCTGCAGAAAAAGAAACATGTATTTATTGTTTAGCAGCTACAATTTATTTTGAAATATCAAATTCCATCTACGGTGCAACCTCAAATGTAATCTTCGGCAATCTTTTTTCTCAATTTATTTTGTAAACTTACTTACTATTTTCTATTAAACATAGTAATGGATCAGTAATAGATACATACATACATACAAAATATTATTAATTAGATCCCAAATAATCCAAACTGTCCCATCACCCCAAGTCTAAAAATATACAATGCCCAAATGAATTCCAAAATTCTATAATATCCTGATTTAAAACAATGAAACAATCCAAAATGTCTTTGAATGCGTTCACGGTAATCCCAGAAAGTAGCATATGTCCAAAGACAAGTAACGCTTTGTAATTGAAATGAATAATTTAAATTAATAGCCCCCCCCCCCCGGCTGATTTCTATCTTAATACAACATTCAATTGGGACAAAAAAGGATTAACAAAGACTGTCCAAAAACAGGATTAATATTATTTGTTTATCACATCTCTATTTGTACACATTTTTAAATGAATTACAATTGGGTCATTCTAATGGAATTTTACAGTCTAATTGCAAACAATGCCTGAAAAATATTAAAATGCTGTAAAAACAGTCCATTTGCAACTTATAATCATGGACAAAAGTTACGTTATCTAATCTACAATGATATACCCAATTTTAAACACCTCTATGAGTCGATCGAAGAATTTCCGATTGGTTTCCAAGTGATTTCTTAGGTATCGTAGTAAATGATCATGTCATCGATGTACGTGTCACAATTATCTTGGCCAGATGTAATCATGTTCACTTAACGCTTGAATTTTGACGGATAAGTTTGTATTCCGAATGGCATCAATTTATATTGATGTTGCATATGCCGATATTTCATTTGCTCTTTCCGTCAGTGGAATTTGCTATAATCACTTGAATGTGTCAACCTTGGCGACATTTTCTCGTTTCCAATCTTGTCAATCATCGATTCATTGCATTGGAAACTAATGTATTTTGGTGAGACGAATGACTTTTCTAAAGTCAGTACGCATGCAGAATCTGTTATATTAATTAGGTACAAGAATATGAGGTGAATTCCAGTTACTTGTCCATGGTCCTTGTGGTATGACGGGTTCTTATGCCACCACTGTGGTAGGTGTTATGGTTCAGGTGGGCTGCTTCCAATATTTTATTTAAATTATTATAGAAGTCCAACCTAGGCTCTGTTTTGGCTGGAAGTTAAATTAGTGAACGATATATGTACAGCTCAGAGCCCCCATTCAGCAATGTCGACGGTTAAATGGTTGAAATTCAACGAATAACAATTTAATAATCAATAGTCAAGTGCTTCAAATTTCTCAAGTACTCGGTATACTAGCCTTATGTATCTTTTGATTGGGTTTTAATACCATTTAGACAAAAAGTGTGACAAGATGTACAGCTTTCAGAATCATCCCTTTTATTTTTCGGACAATACAAATAATTCAAGATGTTTGGACTTTCTCCAAATTCCTTCTACATCTTGATTTCTGTATGCTCCTCATCCTTTTCCCATTTCTCCTCTTCGACTCTCTCCATCTACTGGACTTGTCGACTCCGAATGCACAGCTAGTCTCACTTCCGTCTCCATTCTTAGAGACTCGATATTCAACTGAGACAGTTCGATAACATACCACGTTATTAAATATTGAATTTCGTTTTACAAATATTCCTGTTTGAAAAGATTCATCTTCTTAGGATGCCGTTTTACAGGTGTCGAATCTACAATCTCAGAGTCATGATATAATTTTGTTGTTGGTGCTGGAACATCTAGAAGCAAGTACTCATATTAACATTATTTTCTGTTTTATTTCACTTTTGTCCTAAGCTTGACATTTCTAAATTTCTTTTTCAGATTGTTATATTTTTCTAATTGCGACGCTTGGTTAATACTAGTAACTACAGTCAGATTGTTGTCCGTCATTTACATCCTTACTGTTTGGGATATGTACAAATTGACTGATTGAATGATTAGCTGAGATATCTCTACAAAGATACCCCTTTAATATATTTATATGACAAAGTTGCTTATGTTTCCGTCTCTCACGGTTGTAAATTTAGTTTAAGTTTAGATCTTTTACTTTCTTTTCGATTGTATAAGGATAAAGATTTTGATGTACTGATAAAAGAGCCAGATCTCTAATACCAGGCAACATATCCCTTCCCTTTGTGTTCCTATCATACCTTAACTTCATGGTTGACTGTGTAGAGTGAAGATTAGTTCATGGCTAATTCACTCGATGAATCTTTCCAAATATTACTTGAATTTCAGTACCATACGCAGAAGACTTAAATTGTTGAATGCACACGTCATGCATAACTTGTTGGACAATTCCATAGAAAATTGACCTTTCATTAAAATGGACATATATATGAAAGGTAACAAGTGTAAAACAATTAACAAACATTTTACTATAGCTCTTATTTTAATATTCCTTAAATATATTGCTTCTAGAAATCTCGTGGACGCACACATTCAGGTCTTCACGCATTGAATACCGACTTTCCTAATTGGTCTGAGGTATTGAAATTACATAGTCTGCCATTGTTGTGATAAATGGTTCATCAAATGCGGGAATGGTCGGTATACAAGCCTTATGCATCTTTTGATTGGGCTTTCCTACCATTTAGACAAAACGTGTGACAAGATGTATAACATTTAGAATCATCCCTTTTATATTTCGGACAATACAAATAATTCAAGATCTTGTGATAAGTCTGATTGACCCACAAATGACCTGCAATGGAGTTTCTTGTGATAGATTAAGAATTTCCTGTTCATATAACCTCGGAACGACAACTTTAATTTCTTACAAACAACTCGTCACCAGCAGGTACTACATATGGTCTCTAGTTTCTCATAAGGACCATTTTTCATAAAATAGTAAACTGGTACATGTGTATTTTCAGTTTCGCTAATAGCTGATCTCGTTCCTGTTCAATGATTGTTTTACATCCTGATTAAAGAGAATGAATAATATAAGGAGGACTAATCAATCCTATGAGCGAAAAACCTCATCAAAACACTGACCATTAACTGTCACAGGTTTCGAAATTAAGTTTGATGCTAAGTTGACACAATAGAGAGTAGAGAGGAACATTATTAAAGCCGCACTCAACTCTCTGGATGAAGAAGACTTTCTCAGACAAAGGCAAAGTACCTGACAACAACTGTGTCCATTAAAATTTTAAAAGTGATAGCCAAGGCAAAATGTCAAACAAATGATACAGAGCTTTTTGACATGTGATGCGATTCAAAGTCCTTAAAGTAAGTAATATAAATAATGTGAAGACAAACAATTTTGTAAAATCATCAATCATTGTTTATCTCAAGAATACAACGTTAACATTCAAAAGAAAGTGTTGAGAAATAAGTCCCAAGCAAATGATAAATGTCCTCTCACAAATCCAAATATATAAAATGTTCCGAGTGAATTCCATAAGTTTTATATGTCTTCATGTACCATGAAGAATCCATAACGTCTTTGAATTTGCATTGAATAATCTATAGTAATATGTTAATCTAGCTGATGAGCACTTTTGTAAGTTAAATGAGCTGTTTCTAGAATATTCTGAACTGTAAAATAATGTAAACATCTTAACGACAAGTGAGATTTATTGACAACGTTTAGTCTTCCATCCATATTGTTTGCAAATGACCATTATTGATTCAAAAGTCTTCAAACGGAATCATACTTGGGATTGTTTTACCTCTCAAATATCTTGCTTTCAATACAAGACCGTGACGAAATCTCTTTTAAATAAGAACATTGGGAATAGGTCTGTCTTTATTATGTTGCTCATTTTGTTCAACCCGTGGCAAATGTGTTTACAGTTAGTGCACATAGGAAGAGATAAGGATTTCGTATCAGTCTTGTCATATGCCTGATGTGCCGGATTGAGATTTGAAAGAACACGCATGAGACTGCGATGATCATTAAACAAATATCTGCTGAGAGTAAGACTGGCTGACAAATTAAACTTTTTTAAGTCAAGAATAATCCAATGTCCTGCGAGCAGCATTTGCCGAGGCTCATCAGTATATGTCTGTTCACTATGCACTTCTTGAAATCTTCCATTATTATGAGCTAATGGATATTACCGAAATGTTAATCAATCTTCTTATCTGAGCAGGACTTATGCAACATGTGGCCTTTTCCCGTGAAAATCTCGAGTTTGTACAGTTTTTTTCTTCAACAATTTATACTCCTGCGTCAATAAACCTGAAGTAATAACCCATCAATATATATTCATTAAACACACCATAATCAGCACTCTGTTGTACAGTTAGTGAACTTAGACATTACACGCTATGCCAATAAGTACGTTCTGTAATTATTAAATCATATATTCTCCGCACCATTTTAAGCTTTCAGTAATTTTCTCAAGGTGAAGAATGTATTTATCTACTTCTTTGTTATGCAAATATTTCTTAACAAAGGTTTTCCATTTTAAAGGTTAATATGAAGTTGCATGCTTTAAATTAACTGTATTATTATGATTTTTAAATAATGATAGTAAGAACGGAAATTACCAAAGTTGCACCTGTGAATGTAGTATTTTGTATGCATTTAAAAAATGAATACAGTGTATGCCTATATATATATATATATATATATATATATATATATATATATATATATATATATATATATATATATATATATATATATATATATATATATATATATCCAATTATTCAAAATCATGCAGATATTTTTTGGTAGCAAATATTCATATATATTATCAGATAGTTTACAAAATGTCAATAGATATCATTTACGGCAAAGTATTACGTCATCCCAATCGTACCAAACATTTTAAGTCACTTTTATTTCTGTGATTAGCATTAATGTGAGGTGAACTGACGAAAACGAATTAATGTTCTAAGATTCGAGTCTGCAGCAAGTTTTGTATGCAAAACAGGAAACTTTTTTTCTTTTTCTGCGCAAATATCTTATCATCTTTAATTACCAAACACGATATATTTTAACTCGTGACTTCGGCACTTGCTAAAAGAACACTTTTATTGTACAACACGATGAAATATAAGCGGTATTAACTCAGGAAAATAAAATAACCTTATATAACCATACTCAAATATATAATAAACGTCATTACTGAATAAATAAAAAGAGATATCACTCAAAAACATTAAACTGATTTTCAAAAAGGCTGAGAAGCATACAAACTAGAAGGAAGAGTCTGCTACATACGATTGCTTATACCAGTGACAAAGTTTCATCCTATTTTGGGGATCTGTCCATGGCTGAGCGGTGTACGTGCGTTGGTGCATGGAGCAAAGACGCTTGTTGCCGTAACCCGTGGATCTGGCTTCCCTGTCTGGCAGGGAAAGAATAATATTGTGTGTGGTAATATTCTTCCTCAACATATAATAATTTCGCTCTATATTAAATCGCATCCTCATTCGGTATCCAGGGACTGCACTTTACGCAGTAAACATTTTCAAAAAAAAAAATTGTTTGAAATCACTTCGGAAAGGAAAACACAAAACAATACAGCAAAGCCTTCTGAATAATTTCATTCTTGAAAATATCTTGATCAATCCATTTTAGTCATCTTGAAACCTAACGTAAAGAGAAATTAGTAGATAAGAAAAAAAAACCCATTAAAAATATCCAAGCAATACTTTAAAAAAATCTCATCTCATGAATTTATTTGTCAATAATCTCTTCCACCCATAGTGATACTGCAATGTTACGTAGTTTAGATTTCTCTGGTATATGGTGTTGGTGTTGTTTTTGTGACGTCAAATTTAAAAAAAAAAACAAAATACTCCCCATCCTCACACATCGTCGCACGAGAGAGAGAGAGAGAGAGCGAGAGCGAGAGACGTGCATTAGGAAAAACACTTAGGGCTTATCTCATTATCTTATCTCTATAAATATTCCCATTTCTTTCCTACCAGGTCCAGTACCAGGAACCCGTCCTGCCATATCTAGTTTCAAATTCGTGAGTAGCGCTTCGATATAGTGTTGTATATACCACTACTCTGGTCGTATTTTGAGTACATGTACAAAGTTCTGTTCTAAAACAGCATGCGTTATTCTTACTAAGTAAAGATGCAACTAAATAACCTTAATTGTATCAGTCATCTGACATTCTCAGGTAGCAAATCGTATTTTTAGACTGATTTGATTCATTATACACTTCCATTATTTTATAATTACGAAATTACAGATTGGTGAAACAGAATTTCCGGACGCATAACTGTGCAATGGAAATATTGAAAATCAGGTAAATAGTTTAGGTGTTCGATACAATAGAAAGTTGAAAGTTGGAAGTTATCAGTGGCAAGTTTTACAAACATGAGTCAGGTCTATGTGAGAAAAATGACATAGAAAAATGTGAAGATTTTGAAGATCAAAATAATTAGCCATAAAATGTAAGAACTAATTAAACTGGAAAGATTCAAAGACTCACTTAAAAAATGTCAATCAGCTAAAACATTATGGCAGATGTATAAATCAGAAATGCTGAGTGCACATATAATATTGTTAAAATCATAGAAAATGAGTTTGATATTAAATTAAAATATTTTTGAATTTGACTATTGATGAGGACAAACATTGCTTTAGAACTCACGATAGGTAAAATTGTTTTCAATACAATATCTTAACGGAAAGAGAAACCATGTCCAAAATCATGCTTTGCTGTCAAAATAGTAACAGGTGATATTATCATTCCTTTTGCATTGGCTCTAACAGTTATTACAAGACCTGTTCTTTAATAATTGCTTCATTCTGTCACCGATGGTGAATTTGTCTCTTTCTTAGTAGTTTTATAAAAATGTTTTATAGAAAGCGTTCTACGAACTTTTTAAGTGTCATGCTATATCTAATTTCACGCTCTCAGTATCTAACAAAGCTCTTATATCTCAAATCCTGTCCTCAGCATGGTTACAAGTTCCTGCTGGAAACATGTGAACAAATCCCTTCAACAACTGGCTCTGTTCCCCCCAAAGTCAGAGGCCCAGGTTCTTGAATTCCATGCCTCTGAAAACAAGATGAGTCATAAAGCAAGACATAATGGCACAGCAGTACAATCCCGCTTATAGAAAGTCAATGAAGAAAACAAGTTCTGAATGTGAAGGTAAAAAATAAGCAAAATGTGAAAAATAATTGGGATAATTAACCAACCAAACAAACCAAAATACAGTCTCCTAGATAATAAAATACAAAAGTGGTGATGCTAAAATATGTTTGTACTACTCCCAATAAATAAATAAATAAATAAATAAATAAATAATAAATAATATATATTATTTATATATATATATATATATATATATATATATATATATATATATATATATATATATATATATATATATACACGGGGTTCCGCGTTTATCCCATCTCTATAAATCTTCCCGTTTCTGCTCTGCTAGGTCGAGAAAGCCGTCAAGTCATGTCTAGTTGCTAAGGTGTGGATCACACTTCAAACATTTACGCATGAGACTACTCTAGTCATATTTAGAATGTATGGTTTAAGTTTCAAACAGTATGTGACGAGATATCGACACTTTATAGAAGTAAATGTGTCGTATATATACAAATTCGAACAAAGACATGAAATTAATTGAAAAATCAATATGCGATACATGTTCCTTTAACATCGACTTGTACGATACTTCGAAGAAGCAGAATAAAGAGTTGCCCGACAAATGTAACTGATTTCATCTATGTTCATTTTATTGTGTTTGAGACGTGTAGTCGAGTTGTTGTATAATGTAACGTTTAAAGACGCTTCTTTCTCAGTAACCATTATCTACTTATACGCATAACTCTTAGAGAACATAGGCAACATTACCGGTGAAAGTTAGGATTGGCACAAGTGGAATGAGTACAGATGCAAACCTCTCCATTATAAACTTGGACTGAACCATCTGGAGGGTCAACGTTGATCACCCTATGTTGCACCTACAGGGTATATTAGGAAAAACATTAATCAGTTCAAGGGCCATAGCCTGAAACAAGGTCAAAATAAACTATTTTATTATATTCTTGCTTTAATACAAAAGGAAGAAAAGATCTTTCAAATTTATAGTTGTAACTCTTCAGTTAAAGAATGAGAGCAATAGAATAACAATATATGTACCACTTTCTTTTGTCTACGCACTGTCTAATTGTGACTCTTTTCATATTGTTCCTGACTACCTACTGTCTATATTTACCTACGTACTATCTATTCTTGCCTATACGAGACATATTTATTCTAGTTAACTGTTTTCCATCGTCTACTAACTGACTACTCTTACATGTTTGCTGTATATTCGTGTCTGACTACTGTTACGTATATTTGATTTAAATAATTTATTTATTTTTGTTAGATTCAAATTTGACATTTTGGATTAAAAATTCATTCATTGGGAAATATTTCTAGAAATGTTCACTCTACAAGTAAACAACAGATGTTAACTACATTTTTTGACCTTGCTTCAGAGTGTAAACAAGCTTCTAAAATGATTGGTTGATTCCAAGGATATTAGATCTTCATTTTGAAAATGATTGGTTGATTCCAAGGGCATCTTTCTAGATCATATTGTATACATGACTTTGCGAGCATGAGTTCGTTCTGTGACCTTCTAGAAAATCACGTGACCCCTTTCTGTTTACGAGAGAATCAGTATATAGCCGTGTTTTAAAAGCTAACGGTTCAGTAGTTAGTCTTGGCTTTGGAATAAAAGACGTGTTTTATTGTTTGAGTGTAAATCATTTCAATTCGTTTGGGATCAAGAGGAATGTATTGTGTTATTTATCTAGAAATTACTTGTGCTCATTTGAATTAGTATAAAACTAAAACTGACTTCATCACGTGACATCGTCGTCCATATTGGATTACATCGTCAAGATTCGAACCGGGAACTATTAGGATATTTTAATATCAGGACTCTTGCAATTCCACTAGTGGATTAATTTTTGGACTTGATTCTCTAAAACCGTAAGTATTTTAATTTTCTTTTATGAAAATATTTGTACTCACTAAATTCTTGTTAAATTTTTACAAGCTTGTTATTTTCACTAATATCTATGTTGCTGCTTATTCGAACCTAAGCACGTAACATAGAAATTGAGAGCTATCGTCCGAGATTGAGATAAATTGGAATTTGGCTAGAATTTTTCTCAGAAAACTTTTGTTTTAAATTTGAATATCCCTAGTTTTTGAATTTTTAAAAAATCTTTAGTGAGATTGACAGGCTTGTATTAAAATGACATCTAAAGTAGAAATATTTTTTTCTAATCCTACCCAGCAGCGATTAGAACTTTTCTTGAAACCATTGCTTCCGCTTTTTCCATCACTTCCACTGATGTGGGTAATTTGTTTTAATATAAGTCTCTGCACCTAAAGTAGAAATATTTTTTCTAATCCTACCCAGGATCAATTAGATCTTTTCAATAAAGATGAGTTGATTCAACTTGCGAGAAAATATGATCTTTCTGAAGTAAAGGCTTCTTTAACGAAACAAGATATCAAATAGATTTTGGTCCAATATTTAGTAGAAAAGAATGTTGTGGAAAAAAGTGCTTTGATTTCGGTCAGTAAATCTGCATTAGACATTAAACTAAAGGAATTATAATTAAAATTCAAGATGGAATTAGAGTTTAAGAAGCTGAAATTTCAGGAAAAGGAGAATGAGAGGCAGGGAAGGGAGAAAGAAAAACAATTACAATATGATAAAGAGGAGAAAGAAAAGCAAATTGAATTACAAAAAGAGCAGAAGCGGATTTAGAGAGAGAGAGAGAGAGAGAGAGAGAGAGAGAGAGAGAGAGAGAGAGAGAGAGAGAGAGAGAGAGAGAGAGAGAGAGAGAGAGAGAGAGAGAGAGAGAGAGAGAGAGAGAGAGAGAGAGAGAGAGAAAGAAGGAAGAAAGAGAATATCAAATCAAAATGAAAGAAATAGAGCTGGCAAATGAAAATCACCATCATACTTCAAATCCAAATTTAAATTTTGATTTAGCAAGGAATATTAGATTAATGCCCCCTTTCAGAGAAAAAGAAGTAGACAAATACTTCATTCGTTTTGAAAAATTTGCAGAAATTTAAAGTGGCCAAGAAAGAATTGGACTCAGTTATTATAATGTGTACTTACTGGTAAGGCAAGTGAGATTAACACTTCACTGTCCGTTCACCAATGTTGTGACTATGATGTGGTTAAAGAATTCATTCTAAGGGGTTATGAGTTAGTCCCTGAAGCTTATCGGCAAAAATTCAGAAATTACAGAAAAGACGCTGGACAAACTCATGTCGAATTTGCTAGAGAAAAAGAGCAGTTGTTTGATAGATGGTGCTTAGCCAAGAAAGTCGAACAAGATTATCAAATCTCAAGCTAATTATATTAATTGAAGAGTTCAAAAACTGTGTCAATAGTGATGTTAAGTCTTATCTTGATGAGCATAGGATTGAAACCTTGGAAAATGCTGCTCGAGCTACTGACGAATATTCTTTGACACATAAGGTTCCTTGTGTTAACAAGACTTCTACTCAACAGTCTTCTGGCAGAAAAGTATTTCCGCCTAATACAAGCCCTTCTAAAACTCAAACTAACACAACTTTTAAAAATCAAACTTGAGAGAAGCTTGATTCTAGATCCTTGTCTCTTCCGACGTGTACCTATTGCAAGAAAGAAGGACACGTTATTTCTGATTTTGCTACAAATTGAAAAATAGGCATCAGAATCAAGACAGACCTGTTCTAAATGCTCTTATTTCTAAGAGGTCAAGGTCACGGTCATGTATTGAAAGCAATACATTTGTTGGGTCTAATAAATCCCAGTCTGATTTTATTATGGAGAATTATGAACCATTCATATCGAAGGGTTCTGTATCACTCTTGGGTGATTCAGTCAATCCCACCCCTATTAAAATTTTAAAGGACACAGGAGCTTCTCAGAGTATTTTATTATCAGGTACTTTGCCTTTTTCTGAGAAGTCTTCTTCCAATGAAAGTGTTCTTATTCAGGGAGTAGAGTGCAGCTTGGTCAGTGTTCCTTTCCATTGTGTAAATTTGTCATCAGACTTAGTGTCAGGACCTGTGACAATCGGAACAGTCTCGGTTTTACCCGTAGAGGGCATTCATTTATTGCTAGGCAACGACTTAGCTGGAGACAAGTTTGTGGTTAATCCATTTGTAACTGACAAGCCTAATTTGGATCAGAAAGTTGATCCAATTGAAAAAGAATTTCCTGATATATTTCAAGCTTGTGTAGTTACCAGAGCTATGGCAAAGAAAGCTCTTGAGAATGATGTTGATGAAGTAAGTATTCCTTTAGCTGACACGTGTATAGGTCAGGCTTTTGATGAGGTCACTTTTGCTCCTTGGTTGGATCAATCAGAAGGTATTGATCATATTGATCCTCTTTTAACAACTCAATCTTTTTATTTTAATCAGGATGATAAACGAAAGTCACTTGTCGTCGAACAGGAAAAAGATCCTGAGATTTCCTGTTTGTTTCAAATGGCCATAAGCGAGACTGAAGCCACTGAAGTTCCTGTCTGTTATTTCATTAAAAATGGAATTCTTATGAGAAAATGGAGACCTCCCGAGGTACCTGTTGGTGATGAATGGTCGGTGAACTATCAAATAGTAGTTCCAAAACCTTACAGACAGGAAAAACTTAATCTGGCCCATGAAACTCTTTTGGCTGGTCATTTAGGGATTAATAAAACTTATCACAAGATCTTGACTCACTTCTATTGGCCAAAAATCAAAAGTGATGTTACCAAATACTGTAGATCTTGTCATACTTGTCAAATGGTAGGTAAACCCAATCAGTAGATACCTAAGGCTCATCTACAACCAATTCCTGCCTTTGACGAACCATTTAGTAGAATTATGGTAGATTGTGTAGGTCCCTTACCCAAGATCAAGTCAGGTAACCAATACCTATTGACCATTATGTGTGCGTCAACAAGGTTTCCAGAGGCAATTCTAAAACAATAGTAAAAGCTTTGACAAAGTTTTTTTTACTCAGTATGGCCTTCCCAAATCAGTTAAGTCTGATCAAGGTTCAAACTTCATGCCTAGAATTTTCCAGCAAGTTATGTATGAATTAGGCATTCGGCAATTCAAATCTTCTGCCTATCATCCTGAGAGCCAAGGGGCATTAGAAAGATTCCATCAGACTTTTAAAAATATGATTCGATCATATTGTTTTGATACGAATAAAGATTGGGATAAAGGCATTCATTTACTATTGTTTGCTGTTAGAGAATCAGTTCAAGAATCTTTAGGGTTCAGTCCTTTTGAACTGGTTTTTGGACACACTGTGCGTGGACCATTGAAGTTATTGAAAGAGAAACTTCTTTCTTATGAAGATACTGAGATCAATCTTCTTGATTATGTTTCTAATTTTAGATACAAGTTGGCAAAGGCTTGTGAGGTCGGAAGAGCAAATCAGCTCAATCTAAAATGAAATCAAGATATGAGAAAAGGTCGAAGAAAAGGAGTTTTCAGCCTGGTGATAGAGTCCTGGCTATCTTACCAATGCCACAAAATCCTCTTCAGGCCAAATATTATGGTCTCTAAACAGTTGACAGGAAAATTAATGACTTAAATTACATCATAAATACTCCTGGGAGGCGTAAACAAAAACAACTCTGCCATATAACATGCTAAAAGAGTATATTGAAAGAGATAGCCATGTTAAACATGTAATTAATTTAGTTGTACCTGTCCCACTCAGTTAAGGAATATCATCAGATTCTGCTGATATTGAAATGATGACTGATATTGAAATGACGAATCTTTGTAATTCAGAAATTATAAAAAAATCTAGACCAGAAACGTTCACATTTACAAGTGCAAGAAAGAAATGAGCTGAAACAGTTATTATGTGAATATGTGCACTTTTTTCCAGATATTCCTACAAGAACAAACAAAATTTTTCATGACGTTGAAATGGAAAATTTCAAACCTGTTAAACAACATCCATACAGGATGAATCCACTCAAACAGGAATACTTAAAAAAGGAAATTCAATATTTGCTGGAGAATGATTTCATAGTGCCCAGTAAAAGTGATTGGAGTTCACCGTGCATACTTGTTTGAAAACCAGATAAAACTTTCCGTATGTGCACTGGTTATAGGAAGGTGAACAGTGTGACAAAAACAGATTCATTCCCATTACCAAGAATGGACGATTGTATTGATAAAATTGGGAATGCCAAGTATGTCACCAAATTTGACCTTCTAAAAGGATTTTGGAAGATTCCTCTAACGAAAAGAGCAAAGGAAATCTCGGCATTTGTAACTCCAGATGGACTGTACCAATATAAAGTAATGCCTTTCGGGATGAAAGGGTCAACAAGTACATTTCAGCGTCTCATGAATATGATCACTTCTGGTCTAGAAAATTGTGATGGCGTCATCATCTACAAGACACCTGGATATAACATCTAGAAACAATTCTAAAAAAAATTGACAGACTCACTGATGCATTTTCGACAGTTAATTTATCTAAAAGTGAGTTCTGCCATGCTAGTGTGACTTTCTTAGGGCATATTGTGGGACATGGACAAGTTAAACCAATAGATACTAAGGTTGAGGCTATTTCTAAATTTCCTGTGCCTGAAAATAGAAAGCAACTGCTGCGGTTTTTAGGTAAGGCTGGATACTATCATACATTTTGTTCCAATTTTTCCATAATTGCAGAACCTCTGAAAAATTTATTGAAAAAGAAGAACAAGTTCGTTTGGACTGAAAAATGTCAGGAGGCTTTTGATAAGTTGAAAGCCATACTTGAAACTGCACCAGTTCTTGCAGCTCCAAATTTTAGTCATCCTTTGAAATTTTCTGTCGATGCAAGTGATGTTGGGGTTGGAGCAGTTTTAATTCAAGAAGACAAAATTGGTATTGAACATCCAGTGTGCTATTTTTCAAGGAAATTAAACAAGCACCAGAGAAATTATTCAACTATCGAGAAGGAATGTTTGGCATTGATTTTGGCTTTGCAACCTTTAGAAGTTTATCTCAGTTCAGCTCCTTCTTCGATTCTAGTTTTTAGTGACCACAGCCACCATACTTTCATCGGCAAGATGAAAAACAAAAATCAAAGATTACTAAGGTGGAGTTTGTTATTGCAGGAATATAATCTTGACATCCGGCATATCAAGGGAAAAGATAATTCAATTGCAGACGCTCTTTCCCGTGTATAACACTATTTTATATACATGAGTTTTTTTAACTTCAGGTGTAAATTGGTTTGTAATAAAAAGAAGGTTTTATTATATAAACCTTTCTTTTTATTTTATGGGGGAAGGTGTTACGTATATTTGATTTAAATAATTTATTTATTTTTGTCAGATTCAAAATTTGACATTTTGGATTAAAAATTCATTCACTGGAACAACAGGTGTTAATATCATTTTCTGACCTTGCATCAGAGTGTAAACAAGCTTCTAAAATGATTGGTTGATTCCAAGGATATTAGATCTTCATTTTGAAAATGATTGGTTGATTCCAAGGGCATCTTTCTAGATCATATTGTATACATGACTTTGCGAGCATGAATTCGTTCTGTGACCTTCTAGAAAATCACGTGACCCCTTTCTGTTTACGAGAGAATCAGTATATAGCCGTGTTTTAAAAGCTAACGGTTCAGTAGTTAGTCTGGGCTTTGGAATAAAAGACGTGTTTTATTGTTTGAGTGTAAATCATTTCAATTCGTTTGGGATCAAGAGGAATGTATTGTGTTATTTATCTAGAAATTACTTGTGCTCATTTGAATTAGTATAAAACTAAAACTGACTTCATCACGTGACATCGTCGTCCATATTGGATTACATCGTCAAGATTCGAACCGGGAACTATTAGGATATTTTAATATCAGGACTCTTGCAATTCCACTAGTGGATTAATTTTTGGACTTGATTCTCTAAAACCGTAAGTATTTTAATTTTCTTTTATGAAAATATTTGTACTCAATAAATTGTTAGTTAAATTTTTACAAGCTTGTTATTTTCACTAATATCTATGTTGCTGCTTATTCGAGCCTAAGCACGTAACATATAAATTGGGAGCTATCGTCCGAGATTGAGATAAATTGGAATTTGGCTAGAATTTTTCTCAGAAAACTTTGTTTTAAATTTAAATACCCCTATTTTTTGAATTTTTAAAAAATCTTTAGTGAGATTGACAGGCTTGTATTAAAATGACATCTAAAGTAGAAATATTTTTTTCTAATCCTACCCAGGAGCTATTAGATCTTTTCTTGAAACCATTGCTTCCGCTTTTTCCATCACTTCCACTGATGTGGGTAATTTGTTTTAATATCAGTCTCTGCACCAACGTCATGGATATTTACTTACCTCCACCAGTAAAAAATATCTTATTCTGTTTAGATCACGGTTTGTTAACAGTTGCGTTACCAATTTTGTTCCTTGATATGTTACATGGTTTCTGTTCCTGATTCTTTCTACGCGTTGATTTGGATCCACTATACATAAATGGCGACTGAATATCATGATTTTTCAAAATTTCGCAGCATGTCTATGTCGAAATGTTATGTCTTTTCCCAACGTATGGTTTGCATTTGTGTTGTTGCTACGATTCATAAATTATCAGATCTCTCGTTCTTCAAGCATATTATATGTACCAAGTAATTTCAGGCTAACATAAGTCACTGTATTTGATTACTTTACTACATTTGTATATAAGCGTATTTTTCTCATTTGTTTTCTTCTATATACACTTCCTACACTCCTTTCTCTATCATGTCCTTTATGTACATTTTTCAAAGGTAGACCTAGTTTTCCTTCTGTTTCCCATGATTAATTTATCTTCCGTCCTTTGGAACTGATAAGCATATTTCCATACGTAAAATATAAAAAGCATCCTATTTCATTTATTTGTTTACCTAACCATCACTGAATATGGACCAACTTTCCTACTCAGTTAAGAAACCTCTTGATATTGTACAACCCTCTGAACGATGTCCCATTTCCTCCAAAAAATGACAGATTCAGAAGGATCCAAAATAAGAACACCTGTTACGATCTATCATACTATTTGTAAATGAAAATGCATTTATTGCGATAATTTGGGTAGAATCTTTATCAGAAAATACATGACTTGTGCACACCTGGCTATACTCTGTAAGAGATTACTTTGAACTTATCTCTTTCTTCTGTGCAATATTATTAATTCAATTGAAGATCAATTTAATTAGCCATAAACTATAAGAACTAATTAAACTGGAAAGACGTGAAGACTCCCTTCTAAAATGTCAATATGATAAAAACAGTATGGCAGAAGAATAAATCAAAAATGCTCAGTGCACATATAATACTGTTAAAATCATTAAAAATGAGTTTGATATTAAGCAACGAAATTTTATTATTTGAATATTGATGAGGAAAAAAATGTTTCAGAACATGAAGGAGTTAACACACAAGACATGTGAAATTGTTTTCATTAACTTTTGCATTACTTTTATCATTTATTACATGACCTTTTCTTAAACAATTGTTTCATTCTGTCACCTGATGGTGATTTGTTTCTTTCTTAGTAATTTTCTTTCGAAACTGGACGTGTATTTCCCAGTCTGCTGGAAAGATGGAAACAAATTCCTTCAACAACCGGCTCTGTTCCCTCCAAAGGCAGAGGCCCAGGTTCTTGATATCCATGCCTCTGAAAAAGAGATCAGACAGGAAGCTATACATAATAGCACACTGGTACAATCCCGTCTATATAAAGCCAATGAAGAAAGCAAGTTCTGAATGTGAAGGTAAAATATAAGTAAAATCTGAAAAATCATTAACAGAAAAATAACCAACCAAACAAACCAAAATACATTCTCATACATAATAAAATACAAAAGGTGAATATGCTAAACTATGATTGTACTTACCCGTACACACACACACACACATATATATATATATATATATATATATATATATATATATATATATATATATATATATATATATATATATATATATATATATATATATATATATATATATGCGAGGTTCCGCGCTTATCTCATCTCTGTAAATCGCCCCATTTCTATTCTGCTAGGTCGAGAATCTTGTGAATATATACGGATGCCATTTATCTAGACATATTTAGAGTGTAAGATTCAAATTTCAAACAATATGTTACGATGTATCGACATTTTTCCCAGGTAAAGGTGTCGCATACAAATTCGAACTAAGAAATAAAATTAGTTGATAAATGAATATGTCATATCATTTACAGCGACTGCTATTATACGAAGAAGAAGCAGAGGAAACAATTTGCCCCAAAGTATAAATGTTTTTTTTATTGTGTTTGAGACCCGCTGGCGAGTTGCGACGCTTTTTTTTTCTTCTCAGAAACCATTTTTTACTTTATACGCATTACTCTTAGAGAACATGGTCATCATTACCGGTGAAATCTTGTTTTGGCAAAATTGCTATGAGTACAGATGCATACCTCTTCATTATTATCTTGGAATGAACTCTTCCTCCCACGATTAGCTGGAGGGTCAACGTTCATCGCCCCATGTTGCACCTACATGGTAAATTAGGAAAAACATTAATCAGTTCAAGTGTCATAGCCTGAAACAAGGTCAAAACAAAACACTTTATTATATTCTTGCTTTAATACCAAATAAGGAAAATATCTTTCAATCTCTAGTTATATCTCTTCAGTAAAAGAATACACCGAGTAGTAGAATATCAATATATGTACTATTTTCTTTTGCCTACTCACTGTCTAATTGTGACTCCTTTCAGATTATGCTTGACAACCTACTGTCTACATTTGCCTACGTAAATCTGTTCTTGCCTATATAATACGTCTTTCTTCCTGTTTACTGTCTTCCATCATCTACAAACTGACTACTCTTACATGTTTGCTGTCTATTCGTGTCTAATTACTGCCTACTTGAAACCATTGCTTCCGCTTTTTCCATCACTTCGTCTGATGTGGCTAATTTGCTTTTAATATCAATCTATGCACCGACGCAATGGTTTATTTTCCAACCTCCACCAGTATAGTAATCTTATTCTATTTAGATCTCTGTTTGTTAACATTTGCGTTATCAATTTTGTTCCTTGATATGTTACATGGTTTATGTTCCTGATTCTTTCTACGCTTTGATTTTGGATCCACTCTGCTTAAATGGCGACTGAATATCACGATCTTTCAAAATTCCGCAACATGTCTATGTCGAAATGCTCTCCCTTTTCCCAATATGTGCCTTACATTTGTGTTGGAGATACGATCAATAAATTGTCAGATCTCTCGTTCTCCATGTATAGTATATGTACCAACTAATTACATGCTAACATAGATAATTTTATTTGATTACATTTATACATTTGTATATAAGCATTTTTTTCTGCAATTTTTTTAGATATAAACTTCATACACTCCTTTCTGTTTCATGTCCTTTTATGTACATTATTCAAATGTAGACCTCTTATTCTTCTTTTGCTCTTGAATCATTTATTTTCTGTCCTTCTTCACTGATACGTATATTTCCATACGTAAAATGTAAAAAGCATCCGATTTCATTTATTTGTTTACCGAACAAAAACCAGTTTCCCGATTTGTATCATCTCTTTCTCGAAACACTAATTACTATTTATAACCTGACAGGTTTTAGAAATTAGAAATTAGGATCTATTAGAAATAAGACAAAGGGTGCAGTTTGAATTTTTTTCGGTTTGGGAGTAGCAAACATGTAAAAGTTAGCAATTAAGTTTTACGGATGGAGACCAAAACATGTTTAGAGATGAAATCAATGAGCGTGGTGTATAGGGCAAGCCCCCCTCCCCCTTGAGGGTATCCATATATAGGACTCATTGTCACTGAATATGTACCATCGTCCTACTCAGTTAAGAAACCTCTTGATGGTGTACAACCCTCTGAACTATGTCACATTTCCTCCTAAAGATGACATAGAGTCATAAGGATCGAAAATAAGAACACCTGTTACTATCTATCATACTATTTGTAAATGAAAATGCATTTATTGCGATAATTTGGGTATTATCAGAAAATACATGGTCTTTGCACACCTGGTTATTCTCTGCAAGAGATTACTTCAAACAATTATCTGTCTTCTGTGCAATATTGTTAATTAAATTCAAAATTGTTTGACATATAGAGTATATATAGTAGTGAGTCATTTATTTTAGATAAGGCAAAACATTTTACAACTATAATTTTACAAAATGATACAATATATCTTTTAGACCGATGATTTATTGACTTTGTTCTACATCTACTCTTTTAAGATTCTTCTTGATAATAAATGTGTACCCAAAATTTTTAAGTTTAGCTGAAAACGTTTGGTAAAAAGCTGTTTTCCCAGTTAAACTGATAATTGTAATATAAGATATCCTACTTTAAATTGACATCATGTAACCAAACAACCTTAGTTTTATCAGTCACCTGACATTTTCAGGTAGTAAATTTTATTATTTTACTGATTTAATTCCTTATACATTTCCATTATTTTATGATTGCGTAATTACAGATTGGTGAAACAGAATTTCCAGTTGCATAACTGTGCAAAGGAAATATTGAAAATCAGGTAAATAGTTTAGGTCTTCGATACAATAGAAAGTTGAAAGTGGAAAGTTGTTAGTGGCAAGTTTTATGAACATGATTCTGAACAAGTTTTTGAAGATAAAAAATATTAGCCATAAAATGTAAGAACTAATTAAACTGGAAAGATTTGAAGACTCCCTTACAAAATGGCAATCAGCGAAAAACATTATGGCAGAAGTATAAATAAAAAATGCTCAGTGCAAATACAATATTGTGAAAATCATTAATATGAGTTTGATATTAAACAACGAACTTTTATAATTTGAATATTGATGAGGAAAAACACTGTTTTAGAACTTTATGGAGTTAACACACAAGATAGGTAAAATAGTTTTCATTACAACATTTAAACGGAAAAAGAAACCATACTTTGCTGTAAAAATAGTAACAGGTGACATCGTCATACCTTTAGCATTGGCTATATCAGTTATTACATGACATGTTCTTAAAAAATTGTTTCATCCTGTCACATAATGGCAAATTTGTCTCATTCTTAGTAGTTTATATATATATTTTATATGAAAGCGTTCTACGAACGTTTTGGATGTCATGATATATCTACTTTTATGCTCTCGATATATAACAATTCTCACAATCCTTTCGTAAACAAGACTACATGTTCCCTCAAAAATTGATTAAAATATATACTCAACCGTGTTTCGAAACAGACTGGAAACCGGACGTGTATTTCCCAGCCTGCTGGAAACATCGGAACATATCCCTTCAACAACTGGCTCTGTTCCCCCCAAAGTCAGACGCCCAGGTCCTTGAAATTCATGTCTCTGAAAAAACGAGATCAGACAGGAAGATTTACATTATGGCACACCAGTACAATCACGTGTATATAAAGCAAATTAAAAAAAAAACAAAAAACGTTTTGAATGTGAAGGAAAGAATAAGTAAAATGTGAACAATAATTGGAATAAATAACCAACCAAGCAAACCAAAATACATTCTCCTACATAATAAAATACGTTCTTATCTCATCTCTATGAATGCCCCCATTTCTTCTCTACTAGGCGACGCTTTTTTCTCAGCAACCATTATTTACTTTATACGGATCACTCTTACGGAACATAGTCATCATTACTGGTGAAATTTAGTTTTGTCGAAAGGGCAATGAGTACAGATGCAAACCTCTCCATAATTATCTTGGTATGAACGTGTTGTATCTACATGTTAAATTAAGAAAAGCACAATCTTTCAAAATTCCGCAACATGTCTATGTCGAAATTATATCCCTTTCCTCAACATATGCCTTACATTTGTGTTGGTGATACGATCAATCATTTGTCAGATATCTTGTTCTCCATGTATAGTATATGTTCCAACTAATTTTATGCTAACATAAAACACTGTATTTGATTACTTTATACATTTGTATATACGCCTATTTTTCTCAACCTATTTCTATACACACTTCATACACTCCTTTCTCTTTCATATCCTTTAATGTACATGATTCAAATTTAGACCTCGTTTTTCTCTTTTTCTCTTGAATCATTTATTTTCGGTCCTTTGGCACTGATAAGCATATTTCCATACGTAAAATTTAAACAGCATCCGTATTCATTTATTTGTTTACCTAACAAATACCAGTTTCCAGATTTGTATTATCTCTTTCTCAAAACACTAATTACTAATTTTAACTTGACATGTTTTAGAAATTAGAAATTAGAATGTATTAGAAATAGGACAAAGGCTGGCGGTTTAATTATTTTCGGTTTGGGAGTGGCAAAAATGTAAATGTTAGCAATTAAGTTATGAGGATGGAGACTAAAACATGTTTAGAGATGAAATCATGGTGTGTGTGTGTGGGGGGGGGGGGGGGAGAGGGACGGGCATTGGGCAATCCCGCCATTGAGGGTATCCATTCATATGAATCATTGTAACTGAATATGTACTAACTTTTCTACTCAGTTAAGAAACCTGTTGATGGTGTACCAATATAGAAAATCTTGGACGTTGTGAGAGAATGCTAGAGGGTAACTGTCCATGATGTGTGTTTATATTTAATGACAGCTATTGGCCGACATTGTTTCTATGGGTAATTATTACTATGGGCCACTGCCTCCATTATGAAATTTTAATACTATGGATCACTTTGGTGATAAATGGATATTTAACATTTTTGGAATCTACGGGTATTTTTGAGATTATGGGTTTGGCACCCTGTGGGCACCTACGAGAACAAAAGTTTCAAGTGTGTCTCAATATTTATTGGTCAAGAACCTATTTGTAGTTCATATTGTTTGATTCCAACGTATCCTAATATTGGCCTAGTAACATTAGTTTTCATTGATCTTGACAGAAATTCCAGCTCATGGTTTATGTAAATATTGACCCCGTATATAAGGATGTTTCATTTTGTTATTTTTTCCTGTTGTTCCATACATTTTACAGAATAGTACGAATATTTACAGTTACTTGCATAGAGCTTTCAGTTGGGTCGTGGTTTATTGCGTTTTTTTATTTGCTTGTTTGTTTTCTTTAATTAGTTGTTCTGTTTTGCAATTCCTTATCGATAACTTCATATTATTTTAGAACTTAATTTAATGGGCCCCTCGTAGTCTAAACGTCAGTATTGTTGCGACGTGTCCCAAAACACACACATACATACATACATACATACATACATACATACATACATACATACATACATACATACATGATTGCCATAAGAAGAAGTTTTGTAGCATTATTTTAGCTTTTATTACCTGTACGGTATGTAATGCGTACAGGGTTATCTCTTACTTTTGTAGGTGATGCTAAAGTGGGAGTAGAAATGTACTTGTTTTTGTCAATTTTAAAATTTACATAAAATTTTAAACAAAAGAAATGTAAACAGTATATGTATACTTACAGAGTTCTAGAGTTGGGAATGTAATTATAATCTATTGTTGTATTTGCTGGAGTATGGCCAAAATATTGATTTCAAGCTGATCTTCACAAACAAAAGCCAAAAAATCGAATTGTCAAAGTAAATCGGATGTGTGCATGGTCCGATAGGTTTTGAATACCATAATAAGAATATCTCTCTTTGGGTTTAGTTAGACATTTGCCCTGAATTCTAAGACGTACGATCGGATTATCATTTGTCATGTAAATTTACATTGTGTTTTTTTTCAGTTAAGAATATAAACATAATTTCCATAAATTTACACACTTCAGCTCCTCTTCATCTCTTCACATAATTTACAAGTAGTTATAAGAGAAAATATAGATGGAAAAATGTTATAACTCTTTTAAAATGACAGATAGAGGTAACACATGCAAAATCCCTTGTACACGTTTAAACTGTATTGTATTAACCGCGATATTTGCGAAATTGATCAACGAGAGAGAGAGAGAGAGAGAGATAGAGAGAGAGAGAGAGAGAGAGAGAGAGAGATTGATATTGATAGCTTTTTCATTTTTTCGTAACTTTTAATTCATGAAACGTCAAACTCCTGTAACCAAAACGCCTTGGAAAATACAGCAGTAAAATGTCTTCTATTACCACATGAAGTAAGATGAAAGAACTTCGAGGACTACCTGCCATTTCGGCTTAAAAAATACATTGGAGCGTCATATGACCAACTTATTTTTAGTCATGCTGTTATTTTAGGACTTTGAAATCGAAATACGTCCTTTGTTTCAACGCTAACACAATCTTAATTCAGCGATTTTTACATTTGAATCTGACAGAAAAAAATCACCATTTAAATGAAAGAAAATTTATGTAACAATGGTCGCCCTTAATTAAAGCCGCTAACAGAAATAATCAAAATTTGCACAGATATATTTTGAACCAACCTTTTAGTGTTAAGTTTATTCATGCAAAAACACTAAGATCCATGTCTGCCCGAAAAAGGAGGGTCATGAAGCAAAGATGATAAAAAGATTTTAATCAAATTGTTGTTAGTTCCTCCTTTGATAGCATGCATATTGCTTAAAAACTACAACTTCGTTTTTGGCAGCTAAGCTCCCCATTTAAATTTATACGCAGAAAACAGAAAGTGGCAAAATATCATAAATACTATTTGATTTTTGGAGTGTTCAATGTTTTTTTCTCTGGTTTTACTTACAGCTTGATTGGTACACTGCCTTTTGTCATAAAATAAATATGCCGCATAACACGGTGTCACAGACAGTTCAGTATTGTCGGGCACACTATTTGTCTGTACAACGTTTGTGCCCATGTAAAAAAAAAATTCTGCTATTCGATAGGGCACCATTCTTCATGACGTGATAAAGATCGTCCAATAAGGTAGCACCAACCATAAACTACCAGTCTGTAGGAACCTAAAAGAGAGAACTTTCCAGCGTCTTCTAAAATCAATCATTTTTATATATTAAAATATAGGAAGACCTCTCTGTCTTGCTCTCTTTCCCAGCCAGTGTTGGTTGGTAATATGTGCATGTTAGTTATACGCCAATAGATTTAGCTCTTTTTGTCCTTCTCTCCATCCCATATTCTAGTACATAGTGTACATATCGTAAGTCCCTAACAAATTTGTTTAACTAATATGTCTATGCGACATATAAAAGTGTAGTCACTGTTTGGTAATAAAGTTTGTTAATTTTGAGCGGTGTTCATAATTGATCAAGTCTGGTTCGTAATAGAGATTGTTCAAAGAGGGTTTCTCGTAACCAATTGAGAACCCTATTATTCAGGCAAATGAATGGCAAATGTGAAAATGATTCACATCTTGCTCCGCAGGCAGTCTTCTTCGGGGTGCAGTAGGTTTGCAGCTACATAGTTTCTCATGCGGCTGCCTGTTATCCTTCTGTCTGGTTAATTTGCATCTTCTGAGGCCCTAAAGTTTTCCGGATACCGGTATCTTTGGTCCACGGGGGTCACTCCATTTTCGTCCTCGCCGCTAGTGAAGTCAATCCGACCTCGTGCATGGACGTCCATCTTGTTTTCCACGTGGCCGCCGCCATTATCCTTTGTCAGTATGTCAGAGATTTTACCGCTAACTGGCCCTTTAGTGGCTTGGTTCCGCGCAGTGGTGTTCTCGTAAACTACCCCGTGCACCTTATTACTCTATGGGTGCATTCTTCCTTTTTTGATATGGACTCCTAAATGGTAATATTTATCTGCTGGTCGCCTAGCTTCACCGAAGCCAGCTGCAGTCCCCGTACGGCCTGCTCCGTGTTCACCGCCTGAATGAACTCTCTCTCTCTCTCTCTCTCTCTCTCTCTCTCTCTCTCTCTCTCTCTCTCTCTCTCTCTCTCTCTCTCTCTCTACACACACACACACACACACACACACACACACGGGACGAAAATACGTGCTATGAGATGGTGTTTCTGAAAACAGACCAACATAGAGAGAAATTAAATTAAAAAGCTTAGTAGCAATGATAAGCAATGCATACCTTTTGTTGGCTCGTCATGTTGCATAGCCTTGCACTAGTCATTCTACTATAAGATAGGGGACCATTCTTCATGACGTGATAAAGATCGTCCAATAAGGTAATACCTTTCATTATCGAGAACCAACCATAAAATACAAGTCTGTAGAAACCTAAAAGAGAAAACTTTCCAGCGTCCTCTAAAATTCGATCATTTTTACATATTAAAATGTACGAAAACCTTTCTGTCTCGCTCTCTTTCTAAGCCAGTGTTGGTTGATAAATATGCATGTTAGTTTCTCCTACCTCAGCATATCTCTCTTTCCCTCTTTTACTGGGTAAATGAGCATATGACCATTTAGTAATCTGCTATGTCCTATTGTTTTGATTACAGTTTAGCCTCTTAAAAATGCCGGTGAACCTTGAGTTTAACTTGCTTTGGATTAACATATGATTTATTAAAAATTGGAAATAAAATAAAGGCATACAAATGTAGGAAATAATTTGACCTCAGTTTTGTGTACTCACCTTAACACTTTTATTTGGAATAACATATTTATTTTTTTGAGATAAGATCTGAACGTTTGATATTCGATGTATACTGTCTTTAAAAATAAAACAATAAAATTAATTCAGTTACAACATTTGTTGGAAAGCCAACTTATGCACATTTGTGATTTTTGTGACATTGACGGTTATCTTGATCAAAACGTATGTATTACCACAAAATCTAAAAGTTCAAACGTGATATAGTTTTTAAAATTCTGTCAGGGAAAATAGCTTTAATAGTTAGAATGTATCCCTTTTTAAAAATGGATGAAAACTCTTTGTAGCTGATATTTTGCTTCCATGCTATTTACACTATTTATTATGGGGTCAATCAGTTCAATTATGTGCTCATGATGGTGTGATACATGTGTTATGTATGACTGCTTATATGGCTTGTGATAGTTGTTTATAAGCATAGTTATGTGGTGCTGAATGAGAACGTGGAGATGAAGATTATGTAGTGTCGCATACTCAGTCTGTCTAAAGTGGCAGAGAATGAGAGATAAATATATATCAGTGTGCATAATGCTCTTACCCCAGGTCCTATAAACTTCAATGGAGGCAAGCTGTGAAATGAGGCAAGAGTAACACAAAATGAATTCCTTTAAGTGCTAATTTTGCCCAAGATATTTATTATTAAGTGCAAAATTGTAACATAGGTTAAAACACCTAATCTAATAAAATAATTCCACCTACGGCTGAAATTTCAATCACATATTTTGATGTTTTCACTTTATAGATAAAATGTTATTCAATGATGAATTAAGTTACTGGCAATGTCTTTTAATTTAGTACTCTGAAAGAGTAAGGGATTGTAGCATAAGATCATATGATATTATTTAGATCCATTCTTATTAGTAATTGTTAACTGAGACTATTAAAGATACACCATATATGTTCAATCGCATCATCGGAATTACTCAATTCAATAAACCCAAGGTTACATGCGCTAATGTCCAAATGTCCATCCTTATTTATTTTGTTTTCAGATCCGAATTTCGCATTTAGTTCATGATACAAGATTGAATAGTACCAATAGTGGTATGTTATTTACATAACTTGCTCGGTGCACTTAAAATATCCAATTAACTTACTGAGGGCAATATCTCGGATTGAATTAAATTATCCTCCCTGTATACTATCATGTACTATCAAAACTGACTGGGCATTGTTTGATAAACATAGTTATAGAACACACACACACACACACACACACACACACACACACACACACACAGATATATATACATAGACACACACAGATATATATATATATATATATATATATATATATATATATATATATATATATATATATATATATATATATATATATAGATAGATAGATAGATAATGAATTGTTACTTTAGTACATTGGTAGCCTTATTTGAATGTGTTTCATGATTTTCTCTTCTATTCTTGCGTCATTTTGGATATGACCGTATCAAGAAAAGTTTCACATCTTTTACTTAGAATTTAGCTTAGGATATTAAAAATACATATGTTATCTTTTCTCAGGTCAAGACTAGTAGTTAGAATAAGATGGAACAAGTTGGATTAGCATGTATTCTCTCCAGCAAATAGATGTCGATAGCATGGCTTCACTTGGACATGTGTAATGTAACCTACAAAGGTGAGCAGGATTTGTTGATACTACCATATTGAAATACCCCAAAGACATGGTTTAGGTTTTCACGAGAGAGATGTCCACTGTTACGTAACCTAGAAATATACTTCAACTGTATGTTCCTTTTTCAGTTTTACGTTATATTCATTGACATTTAAATACTTTGCATTGTTACGATAAAAGAATACTTGCGGCAATCAAACTGGAGCATGTATTACAATTTCCCTCCATAATCACCATGAGCTATCGTGCTTCACAAAACTCTACAAACTCTACAAGATGAGCAGATCCAAACTGCCACATGACTTAAATATCATGCATTGGTCGACCTAGCTATCTTGAATTATGCAGTGTCTTCTATTAAATCTATTCGTATTCTCTAACGTATACACTTTATACAGTACCAGTTATAATCTTTACTATTCCTAAATATACGTACATGTACATGTACACTGTGAGAATCACTTCCCTTTTGTTATACATTTTCCCTGTGCTTTAACTGATAAGTCATTAAGTGTTACATTAAGAATTACTGGACAGTATGACCAGACAATTAAATTAAAACAATTAAAATTTAACTCTTATCTGCAATGATTTTTCACATTTAAAACCAAGACACTTTCGCATATCTGTAAAGAGGATGGGTGGATATACTTGTTCACTTGTCCTTATTTAGTATTGACGTTTTGCTTTGCTTTGATAACATCTCATTCCTGGTGTGAACTTTTACCTTATTTTGTGTAACTGAGTGTCTGCACATGTTAAAGCTGGCATCTGTCGTTAACTTTCATCCACATTGAAGACCTTTAAGAAGTATCAATATCTGTACAATACATTAGCATATTTTTGAGCATCCTGAAACGAGAATTAATATTCTGCTCCTCCTCTTGAAGCAAACACTATTCTAAAAATCTTTTACAAGATACCCTTTTTGTTGAAATATTTTGAAAATTATTTTAGGTTAACAAGAGGATATCACTGTTTTAATTCCTATTCATCTAAAGCTAAGTTTGTGATTATTTTACTAAATAATAGTTTTAATTCAATTTAGAAAGCATTAATGGTAATAATCAGGCTAATAAACTCACTTTATATATTAATAATTAGGGCATTGAAGTGACTCTAAAAAATAAATCTCGGCCCCAAAATATAAACCAGTTTCTAATGAGATATATAAAGAAATACAATTAATGTATTTTCATGACATTGTAACTTAAGCAGGTAATTTCAATATGTAAAGAATACTACAATATATATCTAATATTATGTTAAAGTCAACAATCCCAATGCAAGAAAGGACTTCCTAGTTCAATGTCATGAATTTGATTGTTATTTGGAGCAAATTAACCATGGATGTTCACAGGATTACATGAAGAAGTGTAACTTCTATAGAAAAAGGTGGATTACATTTGTATTAGTCTATCCAAAGAAATGTTTGATTGAACCTATATACAGTACAGACTGCTCTATACTGATTATTAAATTTCAGTTCCCAAACATTCCAAAAGGTAAAGGACTTTGGAAACTTATTATTTCTTTTTCGAAAGACGCATGGTATGCATGATTGGTTAAAGGAACTGTACAAGATATTATCCAAAAATATGCCACAAAACGTGTGTATCTAATACTGTGTATCAAATACCATTTGTGATCAATGAATAATTATTATCTAAAAGATTATTAATAGATGTAAGCAACATAGTATTTCTCATGCAATATTTTGCAGAGAGAAAAGAGTCGATTACAAGACATATTTTGAATGTCTGGATGCTTCCTCAGAACTGAGAACAAAAGGAGAAGATGCGCTACAGATAAAACAACTGTGAAAATGGTTGTGATCCGTTAAACAGGAAAATATTTTGATCAGTGACTATATATGCACCATTGAATAAAAAATTATTTGAGCAAAACTTATGCCTTAGTTAATAAGAGATGATGGGTCAAAAACATCAACTAAAAATTAAATTTCACTAGAAAATATGCAGCAGTAAAAGCATTTGTATAAATGAAGGAAAAACGATTATATCAAGTTAAATTAACTCTTTCAAGAGAAAAATATTCATATGCGAATGCTAGATATCTAAAGAAGATCGTCAATCTCGTGAACAAGTCTTAACAGTTTAGACACATACGGCAGACCGTAAAAGCTTTGATTGAGAAATGGATGAGGTGGATATTTTGGGATATTTTAATGTCAGGTCCTTAATGTATGGTTGTAGCATAGGGACTGTTCATGACGATAGAATGAGGAAACAATTACTTGAATACCAGAAGGTGAAAAATCAAAGTAATATCTTAAGTAGAGGGTAATAATATTACTGAATAATCCATTTACAATAGTTTCTGCTTGTATCACAAACGGACTGAAAAGCACCATATCTCCCGCTAGAAACAAGAATCATACTGGATTTATTGAAGGTAAATATATTGGTAGAACTATTAAAATGCTTATATAATATAATGTTTTGCGCTGAAAAGACAATTTCGAAGTTTACATTTATAACCACATAGGTATTAGGTTAAATCATTATAACCTGAGTACTGTCAGTGTCACTGCCTTAACCTCAATACTTTAAACTGGATCGACGACATGTCTATTTCTTAAAAAAATAATTGTATGAATATTGGCTTGAAAAATTAAACAGTGACCTACTGCCTGATGTACTAAACAAGTGAAATATCAATGAATGCATGAAGGCAGTGGGCTACTGCCTGATCTAATAAATTAGTGAAATATCAATGAATGCTTTAAGGTAGTGAGCTACTGCCTGATGTACTAAACAAGTGAAATATCAATGAATGCATTAAGGCAGTGAGCTACTGCCTGATGTACTAAACAAGTTAAATATCAATGAATGCATGAAGGCAGTGGGCTACTGCCTGATGTAATAAACTAGTGAAATATCAATGAATGCTTTAAGGTAGTGATCTTCTGCTTGATGTACCAAATAAGTGAAATATCAATGAATGCATGAAGGCAGTGAGCTACTGCCAGATACTAACAACTGACATTTAAATAATTCCCTGATTTACAGAAAAAGTTAAATATACTTATTCTCAAAATAATAATTGCAATTTTAAATTCTCTTATTAGACTGTGCTACTATACACACCTTGAAGAAGCCTTTGAAGAAACCCTTGGTGTTGAACTGGACCCATCAAAGGATGAATCATTGTCAAAATGTCTCTGTAGAAGCAATCGTCTCAGATTAGCCCTTTCATCCTGGAAAGTATCAAGAACATGAGACTTAAGTGGGCCTTACATTGCCCACCTCACTGACTTCTTCCTAAAAGTCAAACACAACAACAGTTGGCCAAGGAACAAGACAGTATTATGCTTTCTGTAGAAATTCTTCAATGTGGTTAACTGTACATATTATAAAACAATTTATTTCAAAATTTCTCTTGCTTTTGTATTTTCATCCATATTTGAGAGTAGATCAGTTCCATATGTCCAACACTGAAAGGCTTGCCTGAATTCTTTCCGTCAAATTTGGTGGCCTAAGTGGTTAGAGTGTCCACCTCAGATATGGGTTACAACCCTGGCCGAGTCCTACCAAAGACTTATAAAAATGGTACAAGAATCTGCCTTGATTGGCACCCAGCATTAAGAGGTTAATGTAAGGACTGGTCAACTTGGTGTCTGGATAATGTGACTGGGTGGGGCATAATGCCACATGGTCTGTGGCATAATTTCCATGCTAAATGTCACTATCAACTGCCACACTGCAGACATCATGGTGATATGACTGGAAAATTGTTAAAGGAATGTTAAAACTCCAAATCACACATACACAAATTTGGAAAGATTCTGTTGAATTTTATTTTAATACAGGTGCTTAACATTTCTATTTATTTTATATATGTGATCTACATTTAGTGGCAGAAATGCATCTTTCTTTAAATATGTAAGGCCGAGATGATAGCATGCTTTCTGTTAAATTTGGTACAATTCTAGTATTTTTTTTTTTTAAAATAGTTATGTTTCTTAAATAGTTTCATATTTTTAGTAAAGGCAGCTCGTATTTGAAGGCAGATTGTCATACATCAAGAACTTTAAGGCTGGATGAATTCTATAAATTCTGATCACATTCTGTTAGGCCATTTAAAAAACATTATGAAATGTTTATGATATTTTTAGCTACAGCAGCCATATTTAACTGTGTGGGGTGCTTTTTGTCAAAACTGGTAAAAACGTTACTTCTTCAAGATTATGTTGTTAAGTAATTGCAGCAGCAGACTGGCATCATTTGTATTAAATGCATTTGTATAAAACTGAAAGCATTTCATGCAATAATACTTTCTGTCATATTGGGTGTCAGACTGGCATCATTTGTATAAAACTGAAAACCTTTCATGGAATAATACTTTCTGTCATATTTGATGCCAGACTGGTATCATTTGTATAAAACTTAAAACATTTCATGCAATAATAATTTCTTTCATATTGGATGTCAGACTGGCATCATTTGTATAAAACTGAAAACCTTTCATGCAATAATACTTTCTGTCATATTTAATGTCAGACTGGCATTATTTGTATTAAACTGAAAACCTTTCATGCAATAATACTTTCTGTCATATTTGATGTCAGACTGGCATCATTTGTATTAAACTGAAAACCTTTCATGTAATAATACTTTCTGTCATATTTGATGTCAGACTGGCATCATTTGTATAAAACTGATAGCCTTTCATGCAATAATACTTTATGTCATATTTGATGTCAGACTGGCATCATTTGTATAAAATTGAAAACCTTTCATGGAATAATACTTTCTGTCATATTTGATGCCAGACTGGCATCATTTGTATAAAACTTAAAACATTTCATGCAATAATAATTTCTTTCATATTGGATGTCAGACTGGCATCATTTGTATAAAACTGAAAACCTTTCATGCAATAATACTTTCTGTCATATTTGATACCAGACTGGCATCATCTGTATAAAATTGAAAACCTTTCATGCAATAATACTTTTTGTCATATTTGATGTCAGACTGGCATCATTTGTATAAAACTGAAAGCCTTTCATGCAATAATACTTTCTGTCATATTTGATGTCAGACTGGCATCATTTGTATAAAATTAAAAACCTTTCATGCAATAATACGTTCTGTCATATTTTACGTCAGACTGGCATCATTTGTTTTAAAATGAAAACCTTTCATGTAATAATACTTTCTGTCATATTTGATGTCAGACTGGCATCATTTGTATAAAACTGAAAGCCTTTCATGCAATAATACTTTCTATCATATTTGATGTCAGACTGGCATCATTTGTATAAAACTGAAAGCCTTTCATGCAATAATACTTTCTGTCATATTGGATGTCAGACTGGCATCATTTGTGTAAAACTGAAAGCCTTTCATGAAATAATACTTTCTGTCATATTGGATGTCAGACTGGCATCATTTGTATAAAACTGAAAACCTTTCATGCAATAATACTTTCTGTCATATTGGATGTCAGACTGGCGTCATTTGTATAAAACTGAAAACCTTTCATGCAATAATACTTTCTGTCATATTGGATGTCAGACTAGCATCATTTGTATAAAACTGAAAACCTTTCATGCAATAATACTTTCTGTCATATTTGATGTCAGACTGGCATCATTTGTATAAAACTGAAAACCTTTCATGCAATAATACTTTCTGTCATATTTGATGTCAGACTAGCATCATTTGTATAAAACTGAAAACCTTTCATGCAATGATACTTTCTATCATATTTGATGTTAGACTGGCATCATTTGTATAAAACTGAAAGCCTTTCATGCAATAATACTTTCTGTCAAATTAAGTAAAATTCTATTGAGGACCTTTCAAGAAAAACTTTTTCTATTTTTCTGTAACAGATGCTGTAATTGATGGTGGATCATTTGTACAAACTTTACTTAAGAAAACTTGCTGTCAAGTTTGGTCAAATTCTAATATGATGACAATGAGAAAATCCTGCTAAATGGTTTTCTTTTCTATTTAGCAAAAATGGTTATATCTGAAAGCCGATAAGCATTATCTGATTAAAATTTTAAGAATTTTAATTGTAGAATGAAAAATGAAAAAGTCTGGTGAAATTCTAATACAGTTCTTCACAAGAAGCAGTTTAAATATTTTATAGTTTTGTAACAATGAACATATTAGATGCCAGGTCAAATTTAGTGACATTCTGTTGAGCAATTTCTGAAAAGATGTTGCTTGAAGTCCTTTCTATTTTTAGTAACAGTGACCATATTTAAAATGTAGATCAAAGCATTATTTGTAAATACTGTAGAACCTTTTGCCAGAAAGATGTGCCCTCTCAAGTCAGGTGGTCTCTCATAACAGGTCATACTGCTATATAATCATTAAATTTGTGCATTGAGCATGTGGCCTCTCAAAACAGGTGGTCTCTCATAACAGGTAATTGTGCATTGAGAGTGTGGTCTCTCAAGACAGGTAGGTAGTCTCACATAGCAGTGGTCTTTCAAGACAGGTTTTACTGTACAGAAATCAAACTTTAGTCAATTTATGTTAAGAGGTGTGTACGATGCTGTTCAAACTGTTCTATATTTAGTAAAATTACCATATTTTGATGGAAGAGTAGCATAATTTTTAAAAACTTAAAAGTCCTTCATGCTAAGATGGTTTCCATAATATCTGTTATGTTCTGTCGTGTAACCTTTTAGAAAAAAGTTGTTTAAAAAGTTTTTCTTTTTTATAATTGTGATCATATTCAATGAAATATCAGTATCTACTAAACAAATCAGAACTATCAGTATCTACTATGCAAATCGGATATATCAGTATCTACTAAACAAATCGAAAATATCAGTATCTACTAAACAAATCGGAAATATCAGTATCTACCAAACAAATCGAAAATATCAGTATCTACTAAACAAATCGGAAATATCAGTATCTACTAAACAAATCGGAAATATCAATATCTACTAAGCAAATCAAGTCAAGTGGTTTCTGAGAATAAGTTGTAAATGACAATTGTGAAGGGTCTATGTGACAAGTGTGGGATTTTCAAATTAGCAAATCTGGAAGGCCCTGATACTAGTGTACAAATCATATGGAGATTTGTTAAACGTTTTTACAAAAGCAGTTGTAAACAGCATAATTATAAAAGGATTATAAATCGTGCGTGATTTACCATACCGTAAGATTAACTGACCTCATGTTCCTGTGAGCTACAAACACAATCAGGTAAATCTCTAATGACAGTTTTAACAGTTAAAATGATCGAGTTGTTAGTGAGCAAAGGCACACAAGATGCATCACTGTCATAAATAAATATCACTAAAAAACCCAAGAAAGTATGTCACAGTAATCCAGTAATTGGTGTGAACTGCTCTATACCTTATCTCACAGCACTGCAATTATGGTCATGAAAGTGTATCTGAAGAACTTTGGTTTGGTATGCTGTTATATTATGACAAATACATTATTTAGTACAAAGCCAAACAGAGGTAACCAAACCAGCCTAATCTGATGGTTAGATTTGAAACAGGCAAATCCAGAATGGTAATCCCTGATTCACTGCAACTCCTAGCCAACGAATGTTTGTGTACTTGTATATCCATTTGTAAACATAGCTTTAATACTTATATATCCATTATTAAAGATAACTTTAATACTTACCTATCCATTTTTAAACGTAACTTTAATACTTATATATCCATTTTAAAACACAACTTTAATACTTGTATATCCATTTTTAAACATAACTTTACTACTTATATACCCATTTTAAAACACAACTTTAATACTTACATACCCATTTTAAAACATAACTTTACTACTTATATACCCATTTTTAAACAAAACTTTAATACTTATATACCCATTTTTAAACATAACTTTAATACTTACATACTCATTTTTAAACGTAACTTTAATAATTATATACCCATATTTAATCGTAACTTTAATACTTATAGATACATTTTTAAACATACCTTATATGCCCATTTTTAAACATAACTTTAATACATATCCATTTTTAACCATAACTTTAATACGTATATACCTATTTTTAAACATGACTTTAAAACTAAAACTTATTCATTTTTAAACATTACTTTAATAGGTATATACCCATTTTTAAACATAACTTTAAAACTTATCTACCCATTTGTAAACATAACTTTAATACTTATATATCCATTTTTAGACATAACTTTAATAGTTATATAACCATTTTTAAACACAGTGTTAATACTTATATACCCATTTTTAAACGTAACTTTAATACTTATATATCCATTTTTAAACATAACTTTAATACTTACATACCCATTTTTAAACGTAACTTTAATACTTATATACCCATATTTAATCATAACTTTAATAATTATAGATCCATTTTTAAACATACCCTATATACCCATTTTTAAACATAACTTTAATACATATCCATTTTTAACCATAACTTTAATCCGTATATACCCATTTTTAAACATGACTTTAAAACTAAAACTTATCAATTTTTAAACATTACTTTAATAGGTATATACCCATTTTTAAACATAACTTTAATACTTATATGTCCACTTTTAAATGTAACTTTAATACTTATATACCCATTTTTAAACATAACTTTAATACTTATATATCAATTTTTAAACACAACTTTAATACTTATATACCCATTTTTAAACATAACTTTAATACTTATATATCCATTTTTAACCATAACTTTAATGCGTATATACCCATTTTTAAACATAACTTTAAAACTAAAACTTATCCATTTTTAAACATTACTTTTATAGGTATATACCCATTTTTCAACATAACTTTAATACTTATATACCCATTTTTAAACATAACTTTAATTCGTATACACCCATTTTTAAACATAACTTTAAAACTAAAACTTATCCATTTTTAAACATAACTTTAATACTTATATACCCATTTTTAAACATAACTTTAATACTTATATATCCATTTTTTAACATAACAATAATACTTATATACCCATTTTTAAACATAACTTTAATACTTACATACCCATTTTTAAACGTAACTTTAATACTTATATACCCATATTTAATCGTAACTTTAATACTTATATATCCAATTTTAAACATAACTTATATACCCATTTTTAAACATAACTTTAATAAATATCCATTTTTAACCATAACTTTAATAGTTATATATCCATTTTAAAACACAACTTTAATACTTATATATCCATTGTTAAACATAACTTTAATACTTATATACCCATTTTTAAACATAACTTTACTACTTATATACCCATTTTTAAACATAACTTTAATACTTATATATCCATTTTAAAACACAACTTTAATACTTATATATCCATTGTTAAACATAACTTTAATACTTATATATCCATTTTTAAACATAACTTTAATACTTACATATCTATTTTTAAACATAACTTTAATACTTATATATCCATTGTTAAACATAACTTTAATACTTATATAGCCATTTTTAAACATAACTTTAATACTTATATATCCATTTTAAAACACAACTTTAATACTTATATACCCATTTTTGACCATAACTTTAATACTCATATACCCATTTTTAACCAAAACTTTAATAGTTATATTTCCAGTTTAAAACACAACTTTAATACTTATATATCCATTTATAAACATAACTTTAATATTTACATACCCATTTTTAAACATAACTTTAATACATACATATCCATTCTTAAACATAACTTTAATACGTATAAATCAATTTTAAAACACAACTTTAACACTTACATATCCATTTTTAAACATAACTTTAATACTTAGATACCCATATTTAAACTTAACTTTAATACGTATACACCCATTTTTAAACATAACTTTAAAACTAAAACTTATCCATTTTTAAACATAACTTTAATAGGTATATACCCATTTTCAAACACAACGTTAATACTTATATACCCATTTTTAAACATAACTTTAATACTTACATATCTATTTTTAAACATAACTTCAATACTTACATATCATTTTTAAACATAATTTTAATACTTATATATCCATTTTAAAACTAAACGTTAATACTTATATACCCATTTTTGAACATAACTTTACTACTTATATACCATTTTTAAATATAACTCTAATACTTCTATAACCATTTATAAACATAACTTTAATACATACATATCCATTTTTAAACATAACTTTAATACTTATATATCTATTTTTAAAGATAACTTTAATATATACATAAACATTTTTAAACATAACTTTGATACCTATATATCCATTTTAAAACACAACTTTAATACTGATATATCCATTTTTTAACATAACATTAATACTTATATACCCATTTTTAAACATAACTTGAATACTTACATACCCATTTTTAAACGTAACTTTAATACTTATATACCCATTTTTAATCGTAACTTTAATACTTATATATCCAATTTTAAACATAACTTATATACCCATTTTTAAACATAACTTTAATACATATCCATTTTTAACCATAACTTTAATACTTATATATCCATTTTAAAACACAACTTTAATACTTATATATCCATTGTTAAACATAACTTTAATACTTATATACCCATTTTTAAACATAAGTTTAATACTTACATATCTATTTTTAAACATAACTTTAATACTTATATATCCATTGCTAAACATAACTTTAATACTTATATAGCCATTTTTAAACATAACTTTAATACTTATATAGCCATTTTAAAACACAACTTAAATACTTATATACCCATAACTTTAATACTTATATACATATTTTTAACCATAACTTTAATAGTTATATTTCCAGTTTAAAACACAACTTTAATACTTATATATCCATTGTGAAACATAACTTTAATACTTATATACCCATTTATAAACATAACTTTAATATTTACATACCCATTCTTAAACATAACTTTAATACTTACATATCCATTCTTAAACATAACTTTAATACTTATAAATCCATTTTAAAACACAACTTTAACACTGATATATCCACTTTTAAACATAACTTTAATACTTAGATACCCATTTTTAAACTTAACTTTAATACGTATACACCCAATTTTGCACATAACTTTAAAACTAAAACTTATCCATTTTTAAAGATAACTTTAATAGGTATATACCTATTTTAAAACATAACTTTAATACTTATATACCCATTTTTAAACATAACTTTAAAACTAAAACTTATTCATTTTTAAACATAACTTTAATAGGTATATACCCATTTTTAAACACAACGTTAATACTTATATACCCATTTTTAACATAACTTTAATACTTACATATCTATTTTTAAATATAACTTCAATACTTACATATCATTTTTAAACATAACTTTAATACTTATATATCCATTTTAAAACAAAACGTTAATACTTATATACCCATTTTTGAACATAACTTTACTACTTATATACCAATTTTTAAATATAACTCTAATACTTATATAACCATTTTTAAACATAACTTTAATACTTACATATCCATTTTAAAACATAACTTTAATACTTATATATCCATTTTAAAACACAACGTTAATACTTATATACCCATTTTTAAACAGAACTTGGCTACTTATATACCCATTTTTAAACGTAACATATATACCCATTTTTAAACATAACTTTAATACATATCCATTTTTAACCATAACTTTAATAGTTATATACCCATTTTAAAACATAACTTTAATACTTATATATCCATTGTAAAACATAACTGTAATACTTACATATCCATTTTTAAACATAACTGTAATACTTACATATCCATTTTAAAACACAACTTTAACAATTATATATCCATTTTTAAACATAACTTTAATAGTTATATACCCATTTTTAAAACACAACTTTAACAATTATATATCCATTTTTAAACATTACTTTAATATTTACATACCCATTTTTAAACATAACTTTAATACTTATATACCCATATTTAATCGTAACTTCAATACTTATATACCCATTTTTAAACAAAACTTTAATACTTACATATCCATTTTTAAACATAACTGTAATACTTACATATCCATTTTTAAACATAACTTTAATACTTATATACCCATTTTTATACATAACTTTAATACTTATATATCCGTTTTAAAACACAACTTTAATACTTATATATCCATTTTTAAACATAACTTTAATACTTATATATCCATTTTTAAACATAACTTTAATATTTATATATCCATTTTTAACATAACTTTACTACTTATATACTCATTTTTAAACATAACTTTAATACTTATATACCCATTTTTAAACATAACTTTAATACTTACATACCCATTTTTAAACATAACTTTAATACTTACATACCCATATTTAATCGTAACTTTAATACTTATATATCCATTTTTAAACATAACTTTAATACTTACATAGCCATTTTTAAACATAACTTTAATACTTACATACCCATATTTAATCGTAACTTTAATACTTATATACCCATTTTTAAACATAGCTTTAATACTTATATACCCATTTTTAAACATAACTTTAATACTTATATACCCATATTTAATCGTAACTTTAATACTTATATATCCATTTTTAAACATAACTTATATACCCATTTTTAAACATAACTTTAATACATATCCATTTTGAACCATAACTTTAATAGTTATATATCCATTTTAAAACACAACTTTAATAGTTATATATCCATTTTTAACGTAATTTTAATACTTATATACCCATATTTAATCGTAACTTTAATACTTATATGCCCATTTTTAAACATAACTTTATCTCGTGTACACCCATTTTTAAACATAACTTTAAAACTAAAACTTATCCATTTTCAACATAACTTTAATAGGTATATAACCATTTTTAAACATAACTTTATTACTTATATATCCATTTTTAAACATAACTGTAATACTTATATAACCATTTTTAGACACTACGTTAATACTTATATACCCATTTTTAAACATAACTTTAATACTTACATATCCATTTTCAAACGTAACTTTAATACTTATATATCCATTTTTAAACATAACTTTAATACTTTCATATCCATTTTTAAACGTAACGTTGATACTTATATATCCATTTTTAAACACAACTTTAACACTTATATATCCATTTTTAGACATAACTTTAATTCGTATACACCCATTTTTAAACATAACGTTAAAACTTAAAGTTACCCATTTTAAACATAACTTTAATAGGTATATACCCATTTTTAAACATATCTTTAATACTTATATACCCATTTTTAAACATAACTTTAATACTTATATATCCATTTTTATAACATATAAACAGCACGCGCATTTGACAGAAACATAGACCTCATAAACATGAACAGTTCGCTAACGGACATGATGAATGTCTTCCGACGCGAGTTTTCTGCATAGATGAATTATGTGTAGCATTTCGAGATGCGTGTTAAGTATCCCAGCGTATAATCGGCTGGGAGGTTGTCTGTTCCATCCCCGGCCGAGTCATACCAAAGTCTTTTTAAAATGGTACTAACAGCTGCCTCGCTTGGCTCTCGGCATTAGGTCATTGTTAGGACTGGTTGGACTGGTGTCAGGATAATGTGACTGAGTTGGACATCATGCTACATGTCTGCGGTATGATGCCCCAGTGTTAGACATCACTGTAAAGTGTCACAATGCAGACATCGTAGCGATATGACTGACAACTTGTTAAAGGTACATTAAAAATCCAAATCACATACACGCATAAATATAAAATGTGTGAAACAGTTAAAACTTGAACAAAAACATAACCATTGCAAAGGTCAGCCTCCCTAACTCTGCTAAGGAAATATTTATAGAAGTCAAGAAAGTTGAGGCGACCAACCCATTCACAAACTGGACAACATGAAAGAATTGAATACTGAGAGTAGACTGTGCCGGGGCTTTCAATTTATATGTAAAATTATACACTGCCACCCCAGGCTAAAATAGACGACAAGCCCACTTCTCGTATTCAAAATATGCTATGACCGTTTGTACAACGGACCTTAGCTAGCAATACCATGTAACGTTTTTGTAAGTCTGTGTTTACCACGATAAATACAACAAGACTAGTCTGCTGTACATGATGTATCAAATCAGTCTGATTTTCAAATTAGTAGATAAAGTTGATATTTTAGTAAGATCTGAAACCAGTTGCCACAAGTTCATTTTTTATGTTTAACTCGTTATTATACACCTTGATCTAAAAGATCGAACGATTAGCACAAAATGTAACAATTACATTATATGCAGTTACCTTCTAATCTAAACCCATTTTAGGTCCTGTTGAGTTTTTTTCATGTCAGATTCCATAGTAAAATCTGAATTTCATACAATTTTTATTTCATAAATAAAAATTAATAGTTTATATTTCCATAACCGTTAGTGTCTGATGTGGGTAAAAACAACAGGACAATATTATATTTACCTTTCCTTCTGAGTAAGTAAATTTTAATGATTTTATTGATTTTCAAAATGTATCCATGCGGTGATGGTCTTATTATTTTTAACTTTAATTTAAATATTCTCAAACCTCTAAAAGCGATTTACAAACGCACGAGGAATAATGAACGTCCGGTCTAACTATCTCAAGTCTATTCTAATGAAAGTCCGGTCTAACTATCTCAGGTCCATTCTAATGAAAGTTCGGTATAACTATCTCAAGTCCATTCTAGCGACTGAATTATTCATTTTTATTCAGTGATAAGAGGTGATCGTCTCCGTGTCTTGGTAGCGATATCATGCAAAGTTTCGTTATAAAGCATATATTGACACTGTATCGAAGATATGGCTGTTAGTAACGTTGTTGGACAATATTTAAAGTAGCGAGGAATTTCAAGTGTTTAAGAAATCCATACACATGATGGGAATAAGCCTTCTGTTCCAAGTTGATACTGGGTAAATATTTGCTAGATCAATTTCTTTCAAGTTCCCGGCTACCTTGTTATTAAATTACTCAATTATTTGTGAAGCAGATAATATCTGGTTCGGAATATTCTAACTAGGTAGAAAATGTTCATGAACTAAACAAGTGGTATCGCGGTTGACAACTTACACTTATTTTGATAAAAGTTTCGAAGAATAGATTATTTTTCCTGAAAGCAAAATTAAAGACGAATATAAAAGTGCAATTGCTACTGGTGGCGAGATGGTCAGGAACTATTTTGAAACTTTCCGAACTGGTATTGTACGAAAAGATACGGAGGCGCAAGAATGGTTGCAAAAAGATGTTTCAGGTATGGTATATACCAACTTCCAGTAACATTTGCATACAGGGAAGAAGCACATAAAAAAAAACATCATCATTTATTGCATACTACAGCGCATGTTAAGGAGAACACAAACAAACAAACACACACACACACACACACACACACACACCTGAAGTAGAAACTAACAACAAAAAAGCACTGTTTTATTACAAATCCGAATCATGTACTATATGATTCCTCTATCAGAAAATATCTTGAAATGTTATCACGGGTGCAACAAGAACATTATTAAAATAATGCTATATTTGTATGAAACAACCCATCTAGTAGTTATCTTGGGGTTAGTTAGGCTCATTCTTGTGATAGATTTCGAAAATGTGGAGCTTTTATGGTGTTAAAAAAGTACAATTTCAATTGGCGTAGAAGAAATATTTAGACTTTCATTTTACTCGTAAGAATCTGTAGGTCTTTTTACAATCATGATATATATATATATATATATATATATATATATATATATATATATATATATATATATATATATATATATATATGTAAATTTTCTGATTACTTGGGTATATATTAAATAAAAAAGGAGACGTATCTCTTTATGAATTACCACAAAGAATGCCGATTCCTGATGTGATGAGTAAGAATCATCTTATACAGAAAGTTTTCGTGTCTTTTTTTTCTGGCATAAGATATTATTCTTTTTTAATTTAAACAGTTATAGACCTGGCTCAGGATATTACACGTTATGTGAACTAATTTGAAGAAATATGCCGTTTTTTAATTATTTGAACCATACACAAACTTCCCATATATATTTAGTGATGACAGTTACATTTTTCATTCTGATGGCGGATATTTGATGTTTGTATTTATTCTAGATATAAGCAAATTATAATGCGATTGACCAGGCCCTTTTTAAAATAACATATCAAATTTTGAAAATCATTCCCTCTCGGCTTCTTATTTCCTAACAAAGTTTAATTAGTTTAACCAAAGATGATTTTCTTGGATTATATGAAGAAGAACTATACCAGTAACGTACATTATAACTGATCATACATCGTAATTGACTATACACTGTACATGTAATTGAATATACATTGTAATTGACTATTCATTGTAATGGACCATACATATTGCAAAATGACTCTACTTTGTAATTGACTATACATTATAACTGACCACACATCGTAATTGACTATACACTGTAATTGTTTATACACTGTAATTGACTATATGTTGTAATTGTCTATACACTGTAATTGACTATACACTGTAATGGACTATACATATTGCAAAATGACTCTACTTTGTAATTCACTATACATTATAACTGACCATAAATCGTATTTGACTGTACACTGTAATTGTCTATACACTGTAATTGACTATATTTTGTAATTGACTGTACACTGTAATTAACTATAATATAGTTAGTGGTCAAATATGAATGATAAATTCATATAGGTGGTACACACTGCTCAGAAGAGTTTCCAAATCCCATGGTACTGCTGCACAGCCACTGCGAAATGCATTATGCATAACATGAAGTCCACAGCTACCAACTTCTAACATTTTCAAGGGTGTTGAATGTGAAATATGAGACTGCAACAAGTCATACAATTTCCAGTTAACTGCTGGTCCATTCATCGACAGAAGACCCTTATATCCTATGTCAGACACAATGGGCTCAAACTTGTCCACCAGATCTTCAGCACGAGCATGACCAAGAAATTCAGAAGTGAGATAATATGTGCTGATTTTATTGCAGTCCCATATTCGTACATGCAAGTCCATTTGTTTCTCCTGCATATCTTTGTTCAGAGTCTCATCAAACAGAAGGACATACACGTTGGCCTCTCTCACTTTCATCAACAACTGATCAACAAAAAAAGGTGCTAATCCAAACACACCAAGATAAGCTGTCTTGCGTTCACTGCATGAAAACTGTTCAGCAATCTTACTGTCAGGAAACATTGCTTTGAAAACAGTGTTGATGCCCATGCATGAGTGCATGCTGTAGTGGCTGTAAATACATTTCTTTGTCCAAAGAACTTCAGCCCGTAGTACTTCAGATTTAGTGCAAAAAGTATTTAAACTAGTCTTTAATGTAGAAGTTGCTAGAGCTGCTTTGTACTTGTCACACCATCTGCTGCTGGCTGTGAAAAGTATGCACTTACTGGTGCGACTTGTTTTGCAGATATTGTATTTTGTTGGTGCTTACATCCTAGAAACGAAACAAAAGTAATTATCACTGCAAGAATTTTAATGAATCTAAATGAAAACATACAACTTCATGATGCATGAAAGTAATTTTTAATTCGGTTTTACATACTAGTAAGAAAAGCTATTTAGACACAAATTACCATTTAAAAATGGCTTCTGAAAAAGTGAAATAAAATATTGTTTTTTTTTTATTAAAAAAGGCTGTGATGTGTGGCACCTAATTCTCTGACTTTAAAATTAGGTTAGGCGGGTTTTCCCCCATTTTTTGTGATAAACATTTCAAGAACAATAACTCTTGTTTAACTCTAATATAGTGTACGCATGCGCACTTTGAAACTGTTTATCCGTGAATTTAATTTAGTACAATGCATGATTCTGTATTAAATCAAGTAATATTGTTATGTAGAACAAAATTTTCGAAAATGAATTTTTTCCTCAAATGTGTTAAATAAACCGACGGTAGAAGTACATTTAAACAGGCCCTCTTTTGCTATATCTACCAAATCATCAAACTTAACGATCTTATTTTATACCCGACGAGTAATGAATTACCATTATTTTCCCAAAAATACCAATTGCTTATACTTCTGCATCTTTGTTCCACCAAATGAACATGTAGTTACTAATTTGCAACTTACCTTTGGCATGACTTGTAAGGGCTCCTTCTCCCATTGAAGCCAAGTTGATCGTCTTTTTACACAATGTACAAAACGCCTTTCGTTTGCATAACTTATCCTTTTGCAGCCATTCCTTGTACTTCTCTTGTTCAAGCCAGATATCGTTGAAAGAGCAAAGACCTGGCATTTTTAAACACTGAACTTGCAAACGATGTAAATCGAATGAAGAAATTTTGAATTCTCGAGCGTGTAACTTTCGCGAACTTTCTACGTAGAATTAGTGTAATTAACATTTTGATTGGCTAAAACTGATGGACTCGTCCAGTCAAATTCAACTATTCGTCAAACGAAAGAAGCCAGGAAAACCAGCTGCTAACGACCATGGGCAATTTTATTGGCGACTTCCTTTGATGAAGTGTGTAGCGGCACCGTATGGCTTTGATGAAGAGTGCATGCGTGATTGAAGTCGCCGCCGAGGCATACTTTGGATGGCCAAACAAAACAAAGCCTCTTTTGTTAATGCGGCGGCAATAAACTGAACGGGTCATCAAAAGAAAGAAACCAGGATAACTGGATTACATCTGAATCTAACAATCTCGGATATTTTTATTTGTGATTTTGGAAAGAAATTAATTTTTGAGGGGTTTATTTCAATTTTCAAAGACTTTTAAAGACCTCAGGGTAATATGCTCGATTTTACCAAACTTTCAAGGCCTTGAAAATGCTACCTCATTTTTCCCAAACTCTCAAAGACCTTCAAAGACCGTACGAACCCTGTAATATGTAGTAGTTGACTATACACTGTAATTGAATATACTTTGTAATTCATTATACACTGTAATGTACTATATGTAGTAATTGACTATACACTGTAATGTACTATACATTGTAATTGACTATATGTAGTAATTGACTATACACTGTAATTGACTATACACTGTAATTTACTATACACTGTAATGTACTATACATTGTAATGGACTATACTTTGTAACTGCCTATCCATCGTAGCTGACCATTCAATATCGCTAACAATGCAATGTTACTGAGTATACATTTTAAATTACTCTACATATACGTCGTTGAGAGATAGTTATAGGGGGTTTCACGGTTGCAACGGAGATCGTAACGCCTAAAATTACCTCCCTTAGCTCCAATGCGCATGCCCACAAAAAATCTCCAGTTCCGGATAGTTTACTGTTCTACACTTTTGATTAGCGAAAAATAAAGTTAACAAAGGAAAACCAATGAATCAATTATATGTCAGACTTATTTTGTTCATACTAGGAGAATAATTGTAGACAATAAATCAGATAATTAGATTCGGTGTCCATACTTACATTATATCAGAGAATTAAATATTTCCTTTCCATACTTTAAGAAAGTCAATTAATTAAATTAAATACACTATCCATATTTATATTATACCTGATAATATAGATTCACTTTCCATCATTTCAGACACATTTGTATGAACGTTTTACCTTGCTTTCCGATTTGAAACATTTATTGCTCTTTTTTGGCTACATAACTTTAAAGAAAAATAATCTTAACAATTTGCATTTTTGATATGTTGATATATCCTTCTTTCTCAGTTACTTTCGCAAGGCTAATAGTTCGTTTATAACACGAGTTAAGAAAGTTATAACACAAGTTCGATAAGAAAATTATAATACGAATTCAATCCAGCAGCTGATATGTAATGCTAAATATTTTAATTCAGAAATGTTGTTGTTGTTGTTTTTTTAAATTTTAAAAAAGGAACAGTATATTGATGTATTCAGATGAATTTGACAAAGCAATACTTACATTAGCTATCGATAAAGGAGTGTAATTAATGCTGATGGAATATTGTTTCATATTTGGGTGCAAAAATTTTACGATTTTCAGATTAATGACGTTTTATCTTGTTTCATTTTCGTTTAGAACTTTGAACATCAAGTATCGGACGGTATATGCAATAACTTTCAAATCTGCTAGGATCTTTAACAAGATTTCTGAGTGACACCTGCAAATTCATTTAGAACAGCCTTATTAAAATTAACTTAATTCTGTTTAACTTTCCTTGCATTAAAGATGTAAGTTTTAAAAATACATTTATTTCATAGATTTCGTCCTACTACTTTGGTTCGTCTTTTAAATCAATATTAATCCACGTGACCGGATGTAAAATTGCAAACAGTATTATTTTTAAGAAAGAGACTGCTTGTAAGAAAAAGCCCTACAAGTCAATAATAAATAAATACTCACAAATATTCATCTTTGTTTTTTTTTCTATTGGTCACTCGTTCTTTCTTAGCATCAATTTATACTCATTTTTCACCTGAAGTATGTTTATGTAATATACGTATGCGAACAGATTATTTCGATGATATACATACCCAATGCACCAGATGAAATGTGACAGACACACATACAAACAGACAGGCAGATAGGTGAGAACCATAAATGTCCTTTACATGCATAGTGGGTCTAACATAGATATTTCTCAACATTATATATTCTAAAATTTCCATCAGTTCCAGGAAATAAAATTAGAATAATCATCAAGGAGACTCGTACGTGCGACTGTCTGTTCAAGCACGGACGGTATTTGTGCATTTTGAAAGAAACTCAAGTTATTTCATTTAAAATATAATTAACATTAATAGAAATGCAACAGTCTAAATCAATAATAAAGGAACTTTAAAAAGTTATATTTTTTGTTGTCGTTCAACATAAATTTATTGCTGTGATTAAAACTGTAAAAAATAAACATCTTTTCAATATTCTTCAAGCGAGATAAATTGCAAGAACTTTTTACGCAGCTATACACTTTTGCACAATCAAATAACACAAACTGGTACATAATGTAGTAATGGAAAGATAATGAAGATCGGAAACGGGCAGAAAACATTTATTTAAAAGCTGGGTGCAGCGCAAGTTAGTGAAAAAAATTAAAGATGTAACAACAATTTATCAAATATTGATATAATTTCATTTTAAGATAGTGAGATATCGATCATGTTTGCAAATTGTGAGCGGTTAGTCAAATTGTCTTGATCAATGTCTGCCATCTCTAATTATTGAACTATCCGGAAGTGAGCTGCACCGATACGCCATCTGGTGAGCTAGTAACCGTGAAACCCCCTATACTCAAGCATACATTAAAGACAATCGAAAATTTATATTAAGAAATGGAGAATATAAACAAGCTAGATACGGCTGTATTCGTACATATTACAAATGCATCCTTTTTAATTTGCACTTCATAATTGTGTGAGGGCCCCGAGTGGTCGAGTGGTCTAAAGCGCTCACCGTTACGGATCACTGCCATCTCACCTCTGTCTCAGTGGGTTCGAGTCTAACATTCGGCTAATGTAATTATGTGAGAAAGCTTTCCAGTAGCTACCTACTCATGGGTCGGTGGTTCTTTTGGGGGGTTTTCGGGTTCTTCCTTCACCAATAATACTGGTCATTAGGGCATAACCGATTAGCATTTTTCTACCGATGAAATTTTTCCGATTCCGGATACGATTCGATTAATCGGAAATGCTAAATCCGTATTTTTTTCTAAAAAATTTCATCTTCCGTTTCCGGGTTTTTGGTATCTGGTTTTACCGTGTCTAGCATGTTACCTAGTACTTTACCATATCCGGCTTCCTTTCCGGTTTTCACCCGTCGGTTCAAATAGATTGTCTCACAGCGTGGTTGTGTTGACCATATTGGACTTTTCTGACTTCTTATTTAACTTTATTAACGCACTATCGAATGACACGCAGTGTTAGACACGGTGCTATAGAAATTCAACTTTATTATTTTTATTATCCGAATCGGTCGTTCCTGCCTTGTCCGACTCCGATTAATCGGAAGTTTATACTATCCGGTGGAATCCGATTTCCGGATCAAAAGTCGGTTATGCCATACTGGTCATCATGTATAGTCTATCGTGTGCTGAAAAATTGCGTTTATTCCTACAATAACATAACATAATTGTGTTTATTTATTTATTATATCACGCACTGAATGAAGTTTATCGGTGTAGATTCGTGCGCTCCGGTGGCCTAGTGGTTAGAGCGTCCGTCCCGGAAGCGAGAGGTCGTCGGTTCGATCCCCGGCCGAGTCATACCAAAGAACTAACAGCTGCCTCGCTTGACGCTCAGCATTAAGAGGTTAGTGTTAGGACTGGTCGGCCTGGTGTCAGGATAATGTGACTGGGTGAGACATCATGCTAGATGTCTGCGGCATGATGTCTCAGTGCTAGACATCACTATAAACTTTCCATTGCAGACATCGTAGCGATATGACTGAAAAATTGTTAAAGCTACGTTAAAAATCCTAAACAAACAAATCGTGCGCATGTTCTTGCCAGTTACCATCTGCGTTTGGTTTCTCCTTTCTGTTTCGAGCGGACTTGTTACTATTTTTATTTTGTATTGTGTTTTGTGAGTGGGGGGGGGGAGGGGCGGGGAAAGGGGTTTAGGGGGATGATGAAAGCACTGTAACTGCACTTGAGTATTTGTGTGTGTGTGCGTGCGTGCGTGCGTGTGTGTGTGTTCCGCGCTTATGTCATCTCTATAAATCCCCTCATTTCTACTCTACTAGGTCTAGAATCTTGTGAGTAGTATGCCACTACACTGGTCATATTAAGAGTGCAAGGTTCAAGTTTCAACAGTATGTGACGTTATATCGACATTTGTTTGAAACCTGGAATCAAGAAACTTAGTAAGTGCATCAAGATGACCACACCCACATCTTCAAAATAGATCACTGTGGCCTACATTTCAATGTTCAACACCTTCGGTTCAATTTGCCTGAATTATATAATTTGATGGTTGAATACATCTTTCTCAGTACTACAGGACAGCTAAAAAGAAAGGTCATGTGTGTAACCTATATTTCACATTTATCTGGAATATGTTAAGTGTTTGCATTTTACTCATGGCCACATGTATTTTTTATGATGTGTACACACTATCAACTCAACAATTATGAAACATGGTGCAGTTTGTTAGTGATAATCAACAGAGCACAGACTCTAATCTGCAGGTGCATTATGCTATGCGAGATCATGATCGTTATTGTTTGCAGTTTGACTTGACATAAAAGCAAGTATATATGGTAATTTGTTGGTTTCTTTTAACCCATTTAAATTGTACATCGATTTGTATAATATTGGAGAAAATCCAATTTCTACACTTATAGGGTCATTGGGGCAAGAGGATCATCAATGGAGTACCCTATTTATTTTAAATGTCTACCTCTGTATTATCTAACTGAAGAGCATACTTGCCTTATGAATTCTTTAAAACCAACGTTTATTGTTTGCTAAATTATGACTTTTTATACGTTTAGCTTTGTCTTTGTTGCCATAGTTTTGTTCTCTATATTTAGCACCAGATTTATATTATCAAATATTCATTCAGATTAGGTTCAATTGTCAGTTTACTCCAGTTTGTTAGGTTACTTTTTTACCTGTTATACATTATCGATTCGCAGCAATATTTGATTTAGAATAAACCAGTCTTTAGACCCTAACTTCCTTGTTTTCAGTTTTTCTTCGAAAATTGGTGTAGTATTAATTTTCCAAATAGAGTAAACTTTATCCCAAGGAATATTTTGCTGACAAATTGAATGTAAGGATGTTAGGTATGTTATTTTTGGGGTGATTGGGGATGCAAATCTAACTTGAGTTTCTAATTTAGACGGACTATATATATATATATATATATATATATATATATATATATATATATATATATATATATATATATATATATATATATATATATATATATATATATATCTTATTGAAATGTATGGAATATAAACTTGCTGAATATATCTCTTACGTGTTATTGAAAATAAGAAAAGTTTTATGAATGAATTTGTTGAGGTGATATTTTGGGGCTATAATAATTCTAATGCTGTGAATGATTACTGTATACTTTAAATCTAAAGTTTCAGCCTTCATTTCATGGCGTATTACAAGGATATGCATGGACATTGTGAGATTTTAAAAATGCAGAGGTTCAGGCAAATTAGGTTTCCTGACTTGTTGAACCATCTATACAATTATTGTATTATACAACTTTTTTATGGTGATTTTGTCTGATTAGCTTTATGTTTGGTGCCTTTCACATCACATTAACTTATTTCATGCCATGTCAATTGATGGAGCAGCAGGTCCTATATAAAAATTCATGTCTTCATAAGCGTATCATTTTACGAAAATACATTTACGCCAAACACAACGAAACTGCTATGAATACAGAAATATACATGAGAAAATTTAAAGTAATGGTAAAGTTTATTTTGAAATTGTATATGTTATTTGGTGACAATCATGAAGGTATCTGAGCTGCTCCAACAAGCAAGGTCACAATCATAGATATTTAGATATACTTGTGTACGTTTTAAGTGAAAAAGTGTTTTTGTGTTGTTTTTTAAAAATCCCATACACATGCAATATATACATAAAGTATTAAAGTTCTGATAAATCGAAAAAAATCAATTTATCTGAAGAATAAAATATAATTTATCTGCAACATTTTCATTTACCGCCTAATCCAAACTCTTCTGTATATAGTCAATGGTCTTGCTGATTAGATGTATGCAGGTTGTAAAAACAATCTCCGATAAAATCGTTCCTATATTAGCGTTGCATAAATGTGGTATGTGTCCCATTATACAATAACTCCATTACTAGAGCTAGGGTAATATCAAATGTTAGAAAATTGGTTCATGTTATGATATACTGCTATGTAAAATATATGCAAGAACTGAAACTGATGTCTGTATTAATTCATAATCAAGCACTCACACATGGTATGCATACGAATTATTCTTAACATAATATAAAGAAATAATAAATAGATAAACTATAGCAGAGACGACACATACAATACTTTATTATAGATACTTTTTCTCACCCAACTTTACTAAGGTAGTGCCCTATAAATACGTGTAACGTACAATATAGAGATAAAAATTAATAAATTAGACCATACTCGAAAATCAACAAAGAAGCTTGTATTTTATTGCTGTTTATTTTTATTGCAGTTAATACTGTACCAGTCGTATACAGAAATGCCAGGGTTTTAAGGGATTTAGTTTAGTTTGATGAGAGAGAGAGAGAGAGAGAGAGAGAGAGAATGCGTGTTTCATAATACAGGATAGTGTTGAAGATTGAATAAAGAATTTGGAATTGCGATGATTTGTTTATGTTGTTTTTCTTCCCAAAACTTTATAAAACTGTATCTTCTTTATCTATAAATTTATATATTACTTACTAAGATTATGTCAAGAATGTGAATTGCCAAATATTAACATTTGATTGTAGTATTTTGCACATACTAAAACACCACCACCACCACCAATAACAACAATACTTTAACTTTAGAATAATACAAACTGAATAGTAGTTCATGTTGTAGTAATGAATGACACAAAGTCTGTCCGACCCTCTGAAAGATGATACTTTTCCTAAAAAAAGATGATATGGATTCAGAAAGATCCAAAATAAGATTACCGGTTAATATTTATCATACTATATGTAAATGAAATGCATGGATTGCGATAATTTCGGTAGAACCTTGATTTAAAAAATACGTGATTTGTGCACACCTGGCTATTCTCTGTAAGAGATTACTTCGGACAAATCTTTGTCTTCTGTGTAATAGTGTTAATTCAATTAATAATTTAATGACATCGAGTGTATATATAGAAGTGAGTGATTTATTTGAGATAATGCTAAACAGAAGTTGAAAGTGGGAGGTTATCAGTAGCAGGTTTTATTAACATGAGTCAGGTCTATGAGACAAAAATAACACACAATCTTTGAATATTTTTGAAGATCAAAATAATTAGTCATAAAATGTAAGAACTAATTAAACTGGAAAGATTTGAAAACTCCCTTACAAAATGGCAATCAGCTAAAAACAGTATGGCAGTAGAATAAATCAAATATGCTCAATGCACAGATAATACTGTTAAAATTATTAAAAATGAGTTTAATATTAATTTACGATATTTTAGAATTTTACTAATGATGGCGACAAACAATGCCTTAGAACTTGTTAACACTCACGATAGGTAAATTTGTTTTCAATACAATATCTTAACGGAAAAAGAAACCATGTCCAAAATCATAGTTTGCTGTAAAAATTAGTAACAGGTGATATTATCATTCCTTTTTCATTGGCTCTAACAGTTATTATAAGACATGTTCTTAAACAATATTTAATTCTGTGACTGGATGGTAATTTGATGGTGTATTTCCCAGCCTGCGGTGAAGATAGAGATAAATCCCTTAAAGTCAATCGGTGACGAACTAACAGAACAGCTGAAGACTGCGAGCAAAGATTTTGTTTGGTTTTCTTTGGCACTGGATGAGAGCACAGATAACGAAGACACTGCGCAGTTATTCATTTTTATCCGTGGAATTAATGAAAATTTTGTCATCACAGAGGAATTTCTTGGCCTGGAATCAATGAAAAGTACAACCACTGGTCAGGACTTGTTTGAATGTGCTGTAAATTGTATGGAGAAAAGTCACTTGTCATGGAATAGAATGGCAAGCATTACAACAGATGGAGCCAGAGCTTTTACTGGAAAAAAATGTGGGCATGGTTAAGCTTTTAAAAAACAAGTTACAAGTACAAGAAACAGACAGTGATGTCTTGTCATTTCATTGCATTTTGCATTAGGAAAGCCTTTGTAAATCTGCACTGGACTTAAAGCATGTGGTAGAACCTGTTGTAAGTGTGGTGAACACAATCAGAGCAAGGGCACTCAACCATCGACAGTTCAAATCACTGCTTGAGGATATGGAGGCAGAGTATGAAGATGTAATTTACCACAACAGTGTGAGGTGGTTGAGCCTGGGCAAAGTGATAAAAAGAGTCTGGATATTGCCGAATGAAATCCTCTTATTTCTGGACATGAAGGGGATTTCTTGCGATTTTGTGACCAAAATGGGATGTGAGGAGTGGAGATATGAGATGATGTTTGCAGCTGATGTATTTGAGAAAATGAATGAATTGAATGTGACATTGCAGGGAAAGGGGTTGTTCGCACATGAAATGTGGAAGCATGTAAAATCATTCAAAGCAAAACTATGTCCATTTGCAAGGCAAGCAGGTGAGGACAAGTTTTGTCATTTCCCTTTATTAGGAATACAGAAAGTGCCTAAAAGTGTTTCCGGTAAGATTAAGGATCATTTGCAGAGTTTGGAGGACGAGGTCACAAGAAGATTTCAAGACTTCAAGAAAATTGAGCCTAAATTTCATTTGCTGTCTTATCCTATCACTGCTGATATTGATACAGCACCTGAGGAGCTGCAGCTTGAACTAATTGACATGCAGTCAGATCACACAGTGAAAGAAATGTTTAATGCTGTGACATTAGTTGACTTTTACAAATCTTTGTCTGCTGACAAATTACCATGTGTGAAGAAATTTGCTGGGAAAATGTTCTCTATATTTGGATCTACATATATTTGTGAGCAAAGTTTTTCTTGCATGAAGATCAACAATAGTAAATATAGATGCTCTTTGACAGACATAAACTTGCAGACAGTGATGAGAATCTCAACAAGCATCTTCACTCCTGATTTTAAACAAGAATTGTAAAATAAGTGTGATAGGGTACACTTGTCTCATTAAACTGAATCTATAATTAAATGTGCTAGCAGCTAGAAAGCTAGATGATATGAAATTAGCACAATACATAAATTGAATAAAACTACCACTATTGCTTAATTTTTATTTTTTGATTTTTATGATACAATTTATGCTTTTTCTGCAATGAAATGTAAGGTTAACTAATGAATACAATCATTTTAAACGGTGCGGCCCTCCGCTAACTTCCGCTCCTACAAAGTGGCCCCCGAGCCAAAACAATTACCCACCCCTGCCTTAAACAAATGGCTCTGTTCCCCCCAAAGTCAGAGGTCCAGGCTCAAGAAATCCATCCATCTGAAAAGAGATCAGACAGGAAGCTAGACTTAATGGCACACCGGTACAATCACGTGTATATAAAGCCAGTGAAGAAAACAAGTTCTGAATGTGAAGATAAAATATAAGTAAAATCTGAAAACTATTTGGGAATAAATAACCAACCAAACAAACTAAAATACATTTTTCTTCATAATAAAATACAAAACGTGACGTTGCTAAAATATCGTTGTACTTACCCGTACACACACACACACACACACACACACACACACACACACATACATATATATATATATATATATATATATATATATATATATATATATATATATATATATATATATATATATATATATATATATATATATATATATCCGTGCCTAGGCTCGAATAAACAGTAACATACAAAGAGTGAAAATAACAAGCTTGTAAAAACTTAATAAACAATTTATTGAGCACAAATATTTTCCAGAAAAGAAAAATAAACTTACGGTTTAAAGAATCAATTCCAAAATTAATCAAAAAATAATTAAAAATATTATCCACTAGAGAAATTGCAAAAGGCCTGGTAATAAAATGTCCAAATAATTCCAAGTTCGGATCCCAGCGAAGTATCAAAGATATAAAATGATGTCATTTGATGAAGTCAGTTCTTGTTAATAAAATTCTATGAGCATAATTCTTTTCCAGATAAATAATAAAATAGTTCCTCTTGATCGAAACGAATTGACATAATTTCCAGTACAAGGTAATTTAAAATAACTCAAAACGACATAAAACTTAGTATTCTAAAAGCCCAACTTCTACTCATTAGTTCGCTCTCAAAACATTATTTATTTATCTGAGTTTACGTAAACAAGAAAGGGGTCACATGATCTTCTAGAATCTCTTAGAACAAATTTACGTTCAAAAACTCACGTATGACCCAACAAAAATAGCAAGATGTTTATACAAAGCACCATAATGTCCTTGGAACCAACCAATCATTTTAAAAGCTTGTTTACGACTCTGAAGCCAGGTCAGAAATGAGGTCAACACCTGGTGTTTATTTTGTAAAGTACAGGCCACCCCCCACCAATGAACGAATCTTAAACTAAAAATGCCAAATTTGAATCTAACAAACAAACAATAAAAATAAATATAAATGACTTATATCAAATATACGTAACAATATATATATATATATATATATATATATATATATATATATATATATATATATATATATATATATATATATATATATATATATATATACACACACACACTTATGTCATCTCTATAAATTTCTACTCTTTCTACTCTGCTTTGTCTAGGATCTTGTGAATATATACGTATGCCGCTACTCTGGTCATATTAAGAGTGTAAGGTTCAAGTTTCAAACAGTATGTGACGATATATAGACATTTTTCTTAAGTAACGGTGTCGCAAACAAATTCGAACTAAGTAATATAAAATTAAATCAGTATCTCATATATTTTACAGCGACTTCTATTTTACGAAGAAGAAGCAGAAGAAACAATTGCCCCCAAAATATAAACGTGCATCTATGTTCATTTTATTGTGTTTGAGACCCGCTGACGAGTTGCTGTCATTATGATGTTTTAAGAAGACGACGCTCTTTTTCTCAAAAACCATTATCTACTTTATAGGTATCACTCTTAGAGAACTTGGTCCTCATTACCGGTGAAATATAGTTTTGGCAAAATTGCTATGAGTACAGATGCATACCTCGCCATTATTATCTTGGATTGAACTGTTCACCCCATGATGAGCTGGAGGGTCAATGTTCATGGCCCCATGTTGTACCTGCATGTTAAATTAGGAAAAACATTAATCAGTTCAAGTGCCATAGTCTGAAACAAGGTCAAAACGAAACATTTTATTATATTCTTGCTTTAATGCAAAAACTGAAAGTATTTTCCAATATCCTGTTGTAACTATACAGTTAAAGAATACCCCGAGCATATATTTTTAGTACTTTATTTTGCCTAATCTCTGTCTAATTGTGACTCCTTTCAGATTATGATTGTCTATCTACTTTCTATATTTGCCAACGTACAATCTGTTCTTGCCTATCTAATACATTTTTCTTCCCGTTTATTGTTTTCTATCGTCTACTAACTGACTACTCTTACATGTTTGCTGTCTATTTGTGTCTAACTACTGCCTACTTGAAACCATTGCTTCCGCTTTTTCCATCACTTCCTCTGCTGTGGCTAATTTGGTTTTAATATCAGAGTCTGCACCAACGCGATGGTTTGTTTTCTAACCTCCAATAGTAAAATGTCTTTAGATCTCGGTTTGTTAACTGATGCGTTACCAGTTTTGTTCCTTGATATGTTATATGGTTTCTGTTTCTGATTCTTTCTACGCGTTGATTTGTATCCACTCTACTTAAATGGCGACTGAATATCACGATCTTTCAAAATTCCACAACATGTCTATGTTGAAATGCTATCCCTTTTCCCAACGTATGCCTTGCATTTGTGTTGGTGATACGATTAATAAATTATCAGATCTCTCGTTATCTAAGTATAGTACATGTACCAACTAATTTCATGCTAACATAAATCACTGTATTCCTTTGCTACAGTTGTATATAAAACTATTTTTCTCAATATTTTTCTATACACACTTCATACACTCCTTTAAATTTCATGTCCTTTTCTGTAAATTATTCAAATTAAGACCTCTTTTTCCTTATCTTTCCCAGGCTTCAATTGTTTTCTGTCCTTTGGCACTGGTAAGCATATTTCAATACATAAAATATTAAAAGCATTAGATTTCACTTATTTGTTTACCTAACCAAAACCATTTTCGAGATTTGTATCATCTCTTTCTCATAACACTAATTACTAATTATAACTTGACAGGTTTTAGAAATTAAAAATTAGGCTCTATTAGAAATAGGACAAAGCGTACCGGTTGAATTATTTTCGGTTTGGGAGTGGAAAAATGTAAATGTTGAATAAAACAACACCCTTCCCTCCCCCTCACAAATAGCGGAAGTGACGTCATTTGAGACACTGTACACACCGGCATTGTTGATATTGAATTATGGAGAACTCGTCCTATAGAGAACAGATAGAAGGATCCTATATAATAATTGTGAGATGTCGCCACATGGTTGTTAAGGCTTTATTTATTGTTGTCTTTCTTTAACTTAATAACTTATTAAAATTAAAAAAATTGTAACTTTTCAAGTTTTCCATTTGATCAACTCAGCTTCTGTACTTAACGAAACAGAAGAGACATCTGTCCCTTTTCCTCTGCTCTTCAAAATTATTTGATATATTTTAATTGGGGAAAAAGAACATGATGTGAAGTTTTATATATGAAAGAGCTCCAACCTAATAATGAATGATACTTAAACTCGATAAAAAAAACTCGATAAAAAAACAGCATTGACGCATACTCGGGAAATACTGTCGCTACTGAATTCAACATCGTTTAGTCTATTTCTTCTTATTTGTTAGTGTTTTCGTAATTTTATTAGTTCTTAATAAAGCAAACTATTTAAAGTTGAACGACAAGTTTAAAAAATATTTCACTACTAAATTGCAGATGCAAAATAATAATGTTTACGTCATTTCATTATATATAACTACACCATGATCACGCGTACTAACGGGATTTTGTTACCTTACATACATATTTGAACTGCTCGACGTACTTGGGTTCGGACATAATGAGAAAATCATCAATTTTAAATTTCACGTTTAAATCCTGTACAAAACTGAATAATATTTCACATGGTCCGAATCAGAAGTTTGGAGAGTCAGCCAGATAGCCCAAGTGGCCGAGTGGTCTAAAGCGCTCTCCGTTACGGATCACTGCTATCTCACCTCTGTCTACGCGTGTTCGAGTCTCAGATTCGGCCTGTAGGGTATGTGAGAAAGCGTGCCAGTAGCTTCTCGTGGGTCAGTGTGTTTTCCGGGGTTTTTCTCGGGTTCTTCCTCCATCATTAATACTAGCCGCCATTTATAGCCTATCGTGTGCTGGAAAAAATGACGTTAAACCCTACAACAACAACAACAACAACAACAACATTACCGAAGTAGAATATACCATTAACATCCAACCTTACATGATAGATTCGTTGTTTCAAAGATGAACAGGACTCGTCAGATTTTAGCAATAATGACGTTGCTCTTGGGTCTTTAGAGAAACATTCAAACTCGAAATGTCTCTGGCACAACCTGGTGTGTTGAGTTACCATAAAGCCTTCTCTCTTTAATTTGATCGCCCATACAGCTCTCCTTTTAGGGTCCTTTGGGAATGTGAATCTGTCTGGAACTTATATTATTCACACATCTGTTTTTGGGGGGTGGGGGTGGCAGGCACCATACAGATCCCAGCCCCCATTTTCTTAAACATAGGAACAAAGTTTTCATGCGTTGGTTTGTTCCTTCCGATATGTAGTTTGGTGGTTTTTTTTAAATATACATTTTTTCTCCTCTTTCTAAAATTTCCGTTTATGTAGTTAAACTTTGAGGGGTATTGTATCTTTAGTGTTACCTGGGTTGATCATCCGAGTAGGTTTTATTCATATAATCTCAAAATTCATTCCCCAGTTCATTTTGTTGACCTTGGCAAGAGATAACCTGTACGCTATTTATGTTGGTGCTATAGGCATTTGATATATATATTTTTTAAAAATCCCAAAACAAATTATATACATTTTTTTAATTTTTAGTTTTGAACGAAGTACGGTGTACTATCTTTGTTTGGGGGGAGGGGGGTTGGAAAGAAACTGATTGTTTTATAACTTGTATTTTTTTCCGTGTCGTTCTTCGCATTGTCTATTTCTTTCATATTGAATTCGACTGTGCTCGAGTGGAGGTCCATACATTTAAAAAAAAAAAAAATTGTACTTCTCCAGACTCATTCATTCATTCATTCATTCATTCATTCATTCATTCATTCATTCATTTATTTATTTATTTATTTATTTATTTATTTATTTATTTATTTATTAGTACTTTTAAAGATTTTCCGAAATTGTTTAAGGTACCCTTTCATATGGGTTCTTTGTGCAGTGCGGGAGCTGCCCAGCGGTGGTATATAAGAAGAAGAAAGTATTCTATATGTTCCAAGTTTTTCTTTTCTTCCTAAAATATTAATTCGTAAGGCACAGAGAGAGAGAGAGAGAGAGAGAGAGAGAGAGAGAGAGAGAGAGAGAGAGAGAGAGAGATATTAGAAATAACGTAGATTTCTAAGTGTTTGTTTAAATTTAATGGAAAAGTCGCTGATATTAATAGATTCTGTTAATTTTGGGAGAATGGATTCTGCTTATCATCTTTCATTTGTAGCTTACTACACCACATCCATGACCTAAAATCAGAACACTTCTCTATGCTTTAGATGGTGAAATCATCTTCATTTGGACAGCTGGATTTATACATTTGAGTGTCGCATCCACTTATATACATATCTCCAACTGCACAAGCGGATGTACGAAATGATAATTCAATTTAGGTTGAAATTTGAATTGGTAAAAAAGTCATTATTCGGTCATGTGATATCGTGTCATATCTTTCTATATAATACAGGAATTAAATTAAATTGCCAGTAGCTTCTCGTGGGTCGGTGGTTCTTTCTGGGGGGTTTACCGGGTACTTCCTCTACCAATATATGCTGGCCGCCATGTATAGCCTATCGTGTGCTGAAAATGGCGTTTAACCCTACAACAACAACAACAACATTCCCGAAGTAGAATATTATATTAACATCCAACCTTACAGGATAAATTCGTGGGATAAAGATAAACAGGACTCGTCAAATTGTGCCAATGGCGCTGCTCTTGGGTCTATAGAGAAACATTCAAGCTCGAAATGTCTTTGGCACAAAGTGGTAAGTTGAGTTAGCATAAAGCCATCTCTCTTTAATTTGATTGCTCATACAGCTCGCCTTTTAGATTCCTTTAGAAATGTGAGAAAGAAAAAAAACATAATCTTCTGTCTGGAACTTCTGTTATTTACACATCATTTTTTGAGGGGGGGTGGGGGGTGGAGGGGGGGGGGGGGGGGGTGGCGGGTACCAGACAGATCCCCGCTCCCATTTTCGAAAACAAAGGAACAAAATTTTCATGCGTTGTTATGTTACTCCCGATATGTAATTTGGTGTTTTTGAATATATTTTTTCTCACCTTTCTAAAATTTCTGTTTATGTAGTTAAACTGTGATGGGGTATTGTATCCTTAGTGTTTCTATAGGGTTGATCATTCGAGTAGGTTTTATTCATCTAATCGCAAAATTCTTTCCCTAGTTCATTTTGTCGACCTTGGCTAGAGGTCACCTATACCCCATGTATGATATTACTGTCGGTGCTATATGTATGTGATATATAAGATTTTTTTACAATTATTTTAATATTCATTTATTTGATTTTTAATTTTGAAAGAAGTACGATGTACTATCTTTGTTTCGGGGGAAAAAAAGAAACTTTTGTTTTTACGGCTTGTATTTTTTCCGTGTCGTTCGTCGCATTGTCTATTTATTTCATAATGAGTTCGACCGTGCTCAAGTGGGGATCCATACATTTTTTAAAATTTAAATTGTACTTCTCCATACTCGAGTCTTTTTTAATTTATTAGTCCTTTTAAAGATTTTCCTAAATTGTTTAAGGTACCCTTTTATATGGGTTCTCTGTGCAATTCGGCAGCTGTCCAGCTGTAGTGTAGAAGAATAAAGTATTCAATATGTTCCTTATTTTTGTTTTTCTTCCTAAATGATTAATTTGCAAGCCTTATTTAGAGACACTTAACTTGTATATTTGATTCACACAATTTAGAGCTGCGTATTGAACCATCTTGTGTCTACTTGACACTTCGCTGCACAAACTGAATATGACTTGTATACGATAATCGTCTCAAATGACGTCACATCCTGTGTATTTGGAAGGGAGCTAACAAATTTGCGGCAGGGTCTTTCCGTGTGATCTCGCAAAACAGGACAGTATTCTTTTATAAAATTGAAGTGCAAATACATAAGATGCAAATAAACAAATAGTTGGGATAGATTAAATACACAAACTACTCAATATCCTTCTATTTAGAATAAAATTATGCAGGTCCGGGTTTTTGTCCCTTTTAAGTGTTACGAATGTAGTCCAAAACATGTTTAGAGATGCAATCAATGAATGTGAGGGTGGGTTATAGGGAAAGCCCCCCTCCCCTCGAGGGTATCCATGCATAGGACTCATTGTAACTTAATATATACCAACTTTCCTACTCAGTTAAGAAACCTTTTGATGATGTACCACCCTCCCTCTGAACGATCTCACATTTCCTCCAAAAAGATGACATAGATTCAGAAGGATCAAACATAAGAACACCTGTTACTATCTTTCATACTATTTGTAAATGAAAATTCATTTATTGCGATATTTTGTGTAGAATCTTTATCAGAAAATATATGATTTATGCGCACCTGGCTATTCTCTGTAAGAGATTACTTCAAACAAATCTCTGTCTTCTGTGCAATTTTGTTAATTAAATCCAGAATTGTTTGACTTACAGGGTATATATAGAAGTGAGTCTTTTTTTTTTTTTTAGATAAGGCAAAATATTTTACAACTGTGATGCTACCAAATGGTATACTATATCTTTTAGACCGATAATTTATTGATTTTGTTCTACATCTACTTTTTTTAACCTGTTCTTGATAATAAAGTTGTGCCCCAAATTTTAAGTTTAGCTGAAAACGGTAGTTAAACAGCTGTTTCTCTAATTAATCTGATAATTCTAATATAAAATATTTTACTTTAACTTGACGTCATGTTACCACATAATCTTAATTTTGTCCGTCACCTGATTTTTTTCAGGTAGTAAATCTTATATTTAGACTGATTTCATTACTTATATATTTCCATTATTTTATGATTGCGTAATTACAGATTGGTGAAACAGAATTTCCAGTTGCATAACTGTGCAAAGGAAATATTGAAAATCAGGTAAATAGTTTAGGTGTTCGATACCAAATTACGTAATTACAGATTGGTGAAACAGAATTTTCAGATGCATAACTGTGCAAAGGAAATATTGAAAATCAGGTAAATAGTTTAAGTTTTTGATACAATAGAAAGTTGAAAGTGGAAAGCTGTCAGTGGCAAGTTTTATGAACATGAGTCAGATCTATGCTACAAAAATGGCATAAGAAAAATTTGAAGATTTTGAAAATCAAACTAATTAACCATAAAAAGTAAGAACTAATTAAACTGGAAACATTTAAATACTCTTTTACAAACTGGCAATCAGCTAAAACATTATAAGAGAAGTATAAATCAGAAATGTCCAGTGCACAGATAAAATTGATAAGATCATTCAAAATGAGTTTCAAATTAAATAACGAAATTTTAGAATTTGAATATTGGTGAGGAAAAACAATGCTGTAGAACTTGAAGGAGTTAACAAACAAGACATGTGAAATTGTTTTCATTACAATATTTAAACGGAAAAAGACACCATACCTTGGTGTAAAAATAGTAACAGGTGATATTATCATACCTCCTGCATTGGTCATATCAGTTATTACATGACATGTTCTTAAACAATTGTTTCATCCTGTCACCTAATGGTACATTTGTCTCTTTCTTAGTAGTTTATATATATATATATATATATATATATATATATATATATATATATATATATATATATATATATATATATATATTATATGAAAACGTTCTACGAACGTTTTAGATATCATGCTATATCTACCTCCATGCTCTCAAAATCTAACAATGCTCGTGTATCTCACAATCCTTGCGTAAATCTGGCTTAAAGTTCCCTCAAAAAATATATATTATAATATCATATACTCAACCGTGTTTCGAAGCAAAATGGAAACTGGACGTGTATTCCCCAGCCTGCTGGAAATATCGGAGCAAATCCATTGAACAGCTGGCTCTGTTCCCCCCAAAGTCAGAGGCCGAGGTTCTTGATATACATTCCACTGAAAACGAGATCAGACATAAAGCTAGACATAATGGCACACCAGTACAATCCCGTCTATATAAAGCCAATGAAGAAAACCAGTTATGGATGTGAAGGTAAAAATAAGTAGAATCTAAAATATCTTTAGTGTAAAACATCAACCAAACAAACCAAAATACATTCGCCTACATTATAAAATACGGGCTTATCTCATCTTTATAAAATGCCCCCATTTCTGCTTTGCTAGGTCGAGACAGGCGTCTAAAATCTTATGGATATATACGTCTCTGGTCAAATTTAGAATGTAAGGTTTAAGTTTAAAAGAGTATGTGACGAGATATCGATGTTTTATCCAAGTAAGTTGTCGCATACAAATTCAAACTAAGACTTATAACATTAGTTGATACATCAATATGCCATACATGTTACAGCGACTTCTATTATACTACGAAGAATCAGAAGAAACAATTGCATCCAAAATACAACTTATTGCATCTATGTTCATTTGTTTGTGTTTGAGACCCGCTGACGAGTTCTTGTACAATATAACGTTTTAAGAAGGAGACGCTTTTTTCTCAGTAACCATTATTTACTTTATACGTCTAAGTCAGACGCGATGTGTTATTTCTTTCTTAAATATTTCCAAGTTCGTATTATATTTTTACGAATATGTAATTTAAAGATGCAGTGTTTACCAAAAAGTAAAACCTGAAATTTGATTTCTTTATTTATTCCTAATATTGTATCTACTGGTATGTCGTGAAAATGTACAAGATGTATGCACTTCAGAGGGTAATTATAGAAGAAATTATAGAGTAGGGATGAACACAATTAGTAAGCAATTTTTGTTAACTATAATAGCATTGTCATAGAAGAAGAATACGAGAAATACGATATGTTATTCTTTGAAGTATGTATATATATCAAACAAATGGGTTTTAATCAGTGTTGACCTAAATATTGGAGGTCATTGAAGCATAATAACACTATAATGACAAATTGATATTTGACGATAATCCAGTGCGCATGACTCTTTCGATACTATAGAGATATTCGTTGCATGAAAATGCAAATTAATGTTGCCAAAAAGTTTAAGAAAGACCACAAGAAAAATATGCGCATAATTAGACATTTGCGCAGTCACAAAAACGAACGGTCGGATTATCCTTTTTCATGTAAGTTTATATTGTTTTTTTCTGCTAATAATGTCAAAATTATTTCCATAAATGTACAAACTTTAACTGATTTTCAACTCTTCACAATAATGTACAAGTAGTTATAAGCAAAAATATAAATGGAAACATGTTTTAACCCTGTAAAAATGACACAAAAAGGTAACATATGCAATATTCCTTGTATACGTTTAAATTGTGTTGCATAAACCGCATTGTTTTACTAAATCCAATATTTTCTAGGGTCCTAAGTCTTCATATAGTTTCATCAAAAACTTTACATAAAGTACGAAATAACATAAATTATTTAGAATAGTTATGAGGAAAATATCTAGGAGGGTTATGAGGAAAACATCTAGGAGGGTTATGATGAAAATATCTAGTAAGGTTATACGGATTATATCTAGTAGGGTTATGAAGAAAATATCTAGTAGGGTTATGAGGATTATTTCAAGTAGGGTTATGAGGATTATACCCAGTAGGATTATGAGAAAATTATCTAGTAGGGTTATGAGGAAAATATTTAGTAGGTTGTGAAGAAAATATTTAGTAGGGTTATGAGGAAAATAGCTAGTAGGGTTATAGGGTTAAGAAGAAATTATTTATTGTTTTATGAGGAAAATATCTAGTACGGTTATGAGGAAAATATCTAGTAGGTTGATGAGGAAAATCTCTAGTTGGGTTATAAGGAAAATATATCGTAGGGTTATGAGGAAAATATCTAGTAGGGTTATGAGGATTATATCAAGAAGGGTTATGAGGATTATATCTAGTAGGGTTATGAAGAAAAGATTTAGTAGGTTATGTCTGAATGTCAATATATAGATACAAGAAGATGTTCATTCAGCAATAGCAAATAAAGACCTAAAACGTGTTCAGAATTTAGTCGATTTTAGGAAAAAAGTGTGATCAAAGGATTATACTACACGGTTGTCCAATGGAAACTGGTCAGATGTTCAGTAGCACAGTGCCTCGACGACAACACTAGGTCAAGAGACTGATAAGTATGATGCTATGAATTTTAGAATTATTTTCCCTTTTCATGGATTATTTCTGATGTGCGTGACATTGGAAAAGCAATTATTCAACAATACAAATCGGACATTGACTCACATTATTGTTTTGTATTATTATTTTATTTACTCTATGACTTAGGGATAAGACACAGACTGGTCAGTTTTATATTCTAGGATGGAAGATCAAAATCAAGCAGATTAGCGGATTAATCACATTTGAAGAAAATGATGTGTACGTTTGGAGTTCTCTTATTCCGTGCGTATTTTGTTATTTCTGCTCCTTTCTTCCTCATATCATATACCCCTTTTTACAGACTTATAATATAAGTATTAATGTCAGTAGAACTATTGTTTCTAATGAAGCTAACCATTGTTTGCAATATTATCATCTACGACAGTAGTAATATGGGGCACCCTAGCCTCAATGGGAAATCCAGTCAAAAATAGCTTGAGCAACCCAAGCCTCAAGATTTCTAGCCTCAATGGTAAATCCAGTCAAAAAGAGCTTGGGCAACCCTAGCCTCAAAACATAGTGGGCAACCCTAGCCTCAAGGAGAATTTAACATGGTAGGCCTATCAAGCCTAAAGGGAATTGAACATGGTTGGTCTATCTAGCTTAAGGGAATTTAACATGCGAACTATTTGGGCCTATCTAGCCTCAAGGGGAATAGAACATGAGATTATTTGTATTTGTATTTGGGACTGTATAGGGACAAGGGGAAAATGGAGGCAAAGAAAGCTAATATCTTTCTGAAGCATATGAGTGGCCCTGAAAAGGACCTTTGGGTACTTCTTCTTCTTTTTTTATTTTCTACTTTTGTTCCACCAGCTTTTGATTTTACCAATTATTCCCGTTTTCTTCTTCTTTTCGTCCTCGGGAATTCAGTCAGGATGTCCCATAGCTCTAAACTTCTCTTGTATCTCTATCCAGTTGTTATTTAATGTTTCAGATTCCTCTTTCTTTTTTCTTGTTTTAATTGTCTTTTCTCTCCTTTCTCTCCTTACTCCAGTTATCTTTTATCTTCTTCACTTCTTTTAATAGTTCCTTTCTCATCAGTTCTTCAGCTTTCTTGAGCTTGTCCAAACCATTTCGGACATGGGGCCGCTCTGTCAAGATATTATCCAAAAAGCACTTGACGTTTTCGACAATATCTATCACTTGCGTCAATGTCCCCACTCTAACATAGGGTGGGTTAATGCTGCCTCGTAACTTTTCGGTTTCTTCTTCTAGCATTCCTTCTAAGAGCTCCCTGGCTATTTTCAGTCTTTTTGCAAAGTCCAAGCTGTTCGTAAACTTATGTAATTTTTTCACTTCATATACTCCGTCTAATATCCAGAAATAGCTGTGTATATATATAGTTGCGGCTTGTGCCAACGATAGGTAGCCAGACTGACGAGTGCTTCTTTATATATAGCACAAGCGCGGACGTGAAGGAAAGCACCCCCTACGATCCTGAAAAGGGCTTTTGTGTGTGTACGAGGAGGGATGACAATCTTTTATCGTCTAAGATTGCGTTTTCTTCTAGCAACAGGATAGGGCCTGCTTCTTCGGAAAGAGAAAGAGAACTATTTCGTGTCCACACGACAGTCGACAAAACTTCTGTCTGGTTCCTGCTGCTGTTGTTGCTGCTGCTGTTGCTGCTGCTGTTCTCTCTGCTCTCTCTGCTGATTCTGAAGTCTATACTTCTCAGTCCATTCTTCTTTGTCTTTTTGAATTTCCTCTCTGAAGAGACCTTCTATGAAGTCTTCCGTTACTTTTAGCATTCTAACATTCTCTATCTCTTCAGGCTTTGGCATCAGATTGTGTATGATACGATGCAGAGTGACGTAAGCTTCGTTCAACTTAGCTAGTCTTGAGCACATCTTCGTGTTGTTCATAATTCCAATGTTGTTCTGTCCGAGGAGTCACTCTAGGTTAAAAGACTGTCTAAAAGAGGATTGTGATTGGAAGGGTGACTGTGAGGAGAATGACTAACGTTGGATGCAAGTCTCTCAATATTGTTACTGTTGTTCCCGTTGTAAGAGTATTTTGGGAAGGATGGGGAAGAAGATACCCGATGCAACTGCTGAGTAAAATGGTCCACAATTGTTTGTCTCCTTGTTGCAAACTCAAATTAGCAATGGCTGCACCGACGACACAATACGCCACAAAGATTTCACAGAAAAAGACAATTTGAGTTTTAGGGACACGTTCTCCACACCACACCCACAAGGGTTGCCTTTGTAAATCTTGCAGAGATGAAGTGGTTGAAGGAGTAGTCACTGTGGTCGCTGAAGCTGTATTAAAGGGCATGATGGTCACTTCTGTTTATAGTCGATGACTTGCGAAGCGTCAATCCAAGAATCAAAACTAGGAGGATATCCTTTCCAACGTACTTTGACTTCTTTGATACGACGTTTCCTACTTTACGGGTTCTTTGTTCGAGAATGCTTTCAATTTCGTACACGTCGTCTTCTTTTTTGGTGACACGTTGTAACTCAGGCAAGTAAAACTTTCCTTTTAATACTTCTCCGTTCATATCTTCCAATGACGATCACGCACTCGATCAGTAACACGAAACAATTCGGTGGTCCATTTGGGTAAGTAACCAATCTCCCGGGGTTGACACTCCTCCACCCTTCTTGGGGACAGTCATCGTCCGGGACGTACCAAACAGACGTTCAAAAACATTCACTTCGTTGTCAGGTGTCACATCTTGTGGGGCACGTCCAATCCTTCTATGGTAAGATTGATTGTAGGCTTGGACTAAGTGCGGTAAGACGTCGATGTACTTGAGAGTGTGTTGATGCGTAAAATATTTCCACATGAGTTCTTTCAAGGTACGTTGAAAACGGTCCAAGATACTGGCTTTGGTTTCAGGATTTTCGGTGGTGAAAAAATGAATGTCACGTTTCTTTAATTCTCGTTGGAAAGCTTGGTTCAGAAATTCGGTGCCTTTGTCGGTTTGCCATCGAAGAGGGTGACGACCACTTTGTTTCAACACCAGTTGCAAAGCTCGTACTAACTCTCCGATCGATTTTGATGTCAATGGTACGACCCAGGCAAATTTAGAAAAGACGTCGATGACACAAAACAAATATTTGTAGCCAGGATTGTAGGTGGCTAAATGAGAGACATCGGCTAAATCGGCTTGCCATTGATGATCGATGCCTTCCACTTGAGTGCGACTTCTGTGAAATTTTCGTCGAATGGGTTTGTGTAAAGTGTACGTAGCTTGTTCTTGTAACCGTCGTTGTACTTCAGGTAAACGGAGCTTTTTCAGGCGAGATTTTGCAGCACGATACAATTTCAGAATATCTCCGTAACCTGCAGGGTGAGCTGGATCGTAGTAAATGCTGGCTAATACCTTCTCCTTTGTTTTGTTAATAAGGCACCTACTCTTCAATGATACTGTTTTGGGTGGGACAAAATGGGGGTTGTTTGGAAACGGTTTTACGTGTCCGATGTTCCACAGGAGTTGAGTTGACGTCAAGGGTACTGGAGGTGGTGGCAGTGGTGGAGGTAGTAATGAGATAGCTTTGGTCTTCTTTTCTTTTCTCACTTCTGGTTTCCTTTCTATCGTTTTCACATCTGTCGAAGGAGAAGTGGCCTTCATCTTTTTAATCCAAGTTATGAGTTCTTTTCGTCGGGGAGTGGGGGAAGTGATCAACAAGGAAGCGTCAATCTTACTCGGAATGGGAGTGGCAGTCGGTGTTTGAAAGATATCATGGGGTTCTTCTTCCTTGGGTAATGGTGGGGTGACGTCTGTTTTGGCCACTGTAGATGGTGAGAGCGACGGACTATTCATCAGAGCCTTCAAATCAAACAGAGTAGGCAGAGCTGTTTGTTCCACAGCTTTTCGATGAAAGAGTTGTAGTCGTTGCAAGAGTTGACCGTATTTTTGCGATTTTTCGGTTTCGGACAAATCGTCGCGATGAATCAAGGATTGCAATTCGTGTTGTAATTGGGACATCTTGGTTAAATCAGGATTGGGTGGTAAATGGGGGGTACCTTGTTCTTGCCAACGATGGTATTCCATCCATCGTTTGTAAGGGACTAAAGTTAGTTTTCATCCTTCCATGGGCTTCCAAAGGTTACGTCTGAGATCTTTATTGCTCCATGGGTCCCTTTTATCTTCTGGAAGGATCAACTTTGGGATATCCCTCGTGCCAGCCCTTGTACCAAACCTGGCAAAAAACTCATGCCGACTTTCGCTAATCCTCCCAACATAGGAATAAGAAAGGGTAAAAAGCCTCAGCGTTGCACCAACATCTTTTTCTTTTGACGGATGGGTATTTCTTTTGGACCATTAGACGAAGCATGTGTCGATGTTTGGCTAAGCATTTTTTCTGGTGTGGAGACAAAGGAATCGTGCCTTTCAAGACATTGAAACACATTCGCACACGGTATCGATGACATCTTTGGAGGCCGTTTTAATGATTTGTTTCCACATGAGCGGAGAGGCTTTGGACAGGACGGGCAACACGTCTCCGTGTTTGACTAAACGAAGAGGTAGTCCTTTCCTTTTCTTTCCTTTGTGGAGTGATTAAGAATGTTTTCTGCGAGGTGACATCTTTGCTTGTTCGTTCCACAATACCACTGACGTCAATGACTTGGAACACTTACCCTTTTATCTTTTTTTGTCGTGCCATCACTTGATTGATAAGTTCCATGTGTTGCTCTCTTAAATAAGGAGTCAAAAATCTTCCTCCACGTTGCAACAACATCTTTTTCTTTTGACGGACGGATACTTTTTTGGGCCTTTTGACGACGAACGTGTCGATGTTTGGCTAAACGAGAAGGTAGTCCTTTCCTTTTCTATACTACTGACGTCAATGACTTGGTACACACACACTTTTATCTACTTTTTTGGGGACTACCGCTTCGTCAAAAAGGTAACGATGTGTTTCCCAAAATTGTCAAAGTAACCTCCTTTTTTGTGACTCTTCTTTTTCTTGAAAAGACTACGTCTTTTGAGGAAATGACGTCGATTTTTGGTTTTTAAGCATTTTGTAGGATGACGAGATTGTCTTTTTCCTTTTCCTTTTTGGACAGCAGAACGACTAGGGTTGTGGTGTGCACGTTTTTGAGGAAGCATCATTGAGTGTTCAGAAGTGGCGCACAGAAAATACTGATTTCCGTTCTTGCCCTCAAGCCATTTTTTTATACTTTATTGCGACGCCACTGATTATCTTTGCGTCGATTCAAGTTCATGGCAGGTAACACACGTCGTGAAGGAGTTCGCAATGGACTAAATTGGGACAGTTATTGTTTGGACAAATCCAGTAAACTCTTTAACATGCCAGATCTTTCTTGGACTTTGACTTTGGGGTCAGGTACTTTGTGAGCAGCTGCTACTGACGCTAATCTGAACGAGGGTGCCACCGGTGGAGGAGACGTTTTGGGAGACTCAGATTTCCAATGTTTCATCAAATTAAGAAGAACGGGTGTCAAATTGGATTTGGCTGGCATCACTAGCAACGGAGAAGTGGAAGCACCTGAGGATACTGGAAACGCGGTCACTGGTGCTGAAGGTCGTGGTTTACGAAGGTAAGATTGCGTCCTGGCCGAAGTGCCTCTTTTGCGGGTGACAGCTTTTTTCTGTGGACTTTTCTTTTTCTGTGTTTTGGTCTTGGCACCATTGTTCCTTTTTCTTAGGGGTTCGTTTTTTTTTTTTTCTTGGGATGAACTTTGGGAGCATTGGGATCCCATTTTAAAAATGAACGAATGATGACACCTCCTAAAGAACCACTACCTCCAAGTTTCAAAATGATTTGCTTTTCGTTTGAGTGTCGATGCGAGGATCGGCCAGTTGCGTCAAGGCTACTTTGTTTATGTCAAAAAAGCGTTTGGTTTGATGTGGAATGTGAATGATGCCTTGCAGTAATTGACGTGCTGTCACCGTAAACCATCGTAAGACTTCTTTGAGACTGGCTTCTAAAACGTGAGCACGTATTTGTGGATTTTTTTCGCGACTGATACCGTACAAGGCACGAATCAATTTGATGGGAAGATAAGACTGAAGGGACGTCATGTTGACAATGTATGAGACAAGGTCAAAGTGACTATGGTTTTTATAGATTTTTTAGTGGTTCAAATAATCTGGGGTAGTGGGTTTTAAATCCACTTTTAAATAGGCGTGTGGTGTTTGAGTGGCATCATCGTGGCTGAGTCAGCCAAGGTGTTCCCAACTGTTTGGCTAAGACTTATACTTGTGATTTATCTCGAGGACTTTTAAACAAGACCACGTAATGAGCATTGAGACTAATGGTACGATGGGCTTTACTTTGTTGAAACAAATTTTGTGTAATGTAAATGACATTGGCATTACGATGATGCCCCTTTAAGCGTAACCCACAATTTAATTTCTTCTTCGTCTTCTCCTAACATGTCGTCAAAAATAACCCAATGAGTCTGACTAGGGTCAGACATGATCCCATTGTCTTCTCTAGGAATACCTTCTACAAACACAATGGAATCATCTCGACTTTCTTGTAAAAGGCTGTATGCCGATTGCCACTCTTTGTAACACCACACAATGCGTTGAGGTGAACGATCGATCAAATAATGTTTATATTCGATCAAACGTTTGACAAATTCGGTTTTGCCTGAACCGCTCGGTTCAGCAATTAACATGTTAAAAGGTTGACGAAGACACAAGGCTTCCCAACTAGCATGATCTAAGTGTTCCTCAATGACTTTGAATGTCGAGGAGGAAGGAGTAGAAATAGCAGAGTTAGCCATAGTAGTGTAGGGTATGACACTATTGACACAAAAACAGACAAGACAAGAGGTTTTTATACTTTTTTCAAGACACGTTTATTTCAATGCATGTTTAAATAAGAACAACACGAAAGACAAAAATACATATAAGACAAATGGATAAATACAGGAATACAATACACATGGAAACGATCAAAGTGACATATAAACAAGTCACTGTACAACATTGTTTGGGTGTCATAGAGGTAGTGTGTAACGTTCTTAGAGGTTTTTATACTTTTTTCAAGACACGTTTATTTCAATGCATGTTTAAATAAGAACAACACGAAAGACAAAAATACATATAAGACAAATGGATAAATACAGGAATACAATACACATGGAAACGATCAAAGTGACATATAAACAAGTCACTGTACAACATTGTTTGGGTGTCATAGAGGTAGTGTGTAACGTTCTTATAGTCTCTACATGGAGTACAGTCACATGGGTGTCCTCTCGGAAGGGTCTTTATGGGGGGAATGTCCATGACAGTTCTGTCTTGAACAGAGTGATTGTCCTCGGTGACAGATTCTTTTTCTTCTTCTTCTGGCACTGTCACTAACACAGGTTTAAAAGTGACTTTTTTCACTTGACGATGGATTTTATGAACACAACGCTTGGGCATAATGGGATGCTTCGTTTGTCCAAGCCTCAAAATCCCAACTTTTCCAGTAACGTATATCTGTCCAATGAGGGTGTAAATCACAAGCTACACACACATCTTTGTACATCGCTTCCGTACGTAAAAGTTGACGATCTTTTTTTCCTGTAGAGGTCGAGACGTATCCAGATGAAAGCGTAAGGCTTTTAACATAATGTGTCTCTCGTGGACATTTAAAGGAGTCAACATACTGTCTTTTTTTGTAGGTAAAGTTCGTAAAGTGTCCACAAGGAATCAACAGGTAAACGAAATCCCAGAAAGCAAGTCACTAAAACACACATTACACGTCGACCCCCATTTATGGGACACATTTCTTGTAATAAGTGTTCGTAATCCTTCACCGTGTGAATATTCTCATTTATATCCTTCCAGAGAATCCATTTGATCACAAGTGATAAAGGTTGTGGCATGGTTGTTCTATTTTGTACTTTTTTATGTTGAAGACCATAAGTGTATATTCTCCACAGAATGATTTAAAATCTTCTCCAAAAGCGAAAGGGATTAATATAACATGCAATTTTGTCAAACTGCCGTTCAGGGTAACGGTCAAGAAGGATCAAAACATATTCAGATGTAAGCGAACTAAATTCGAATCTGTGGAAGGTAGGCATGATCCAGAGAAATCTGACACGCTGGTTAATTTTTGTCACTTTCCTCTTGTGAATTTCAAGCCACAAAAGTTCTACAGTCACCCATTGAGATTTTTCTTTAGCAAGGCCCTGCCAAACGTCCTTGTAGATCTTCTCTTGCAATTCGTGTGGTAATCCTTGACTATTGTGTTTTAGAGAGGGCTTATATACTGGTCTAGGTTTGTCTCCAACCCAAACTGGTTTGTTAAACGCCATGGTATATAAATTGGCATGACCCAGAGCAATCTGACACGTTGGTTGATTTTTGTCACTTTCCTCTTGTGAATGTCACGACACAAAGGTTCTACAGTCACCCATTGAGATTTTTCTTTAGCAAGGCCTTGCCAAACGTCCTTGTAGTTCTTCTCTTGCAATTCGTGTGGTAATTCTTCAATATTATGTTTTAGAGAGGATTTATATATTGGTCTAGGTTTGTCTCCAACCCAAACTGGTTTGTTAAACGACATGAATCAGTATTGTTACGTTCAATCATTATGGCCCACTAAAGGTAGGTAGTGACAATTCGGAGACCATCGAGCATGCTCAAGGTAAGCGGAATCTTTCTCTTCCCACTCGTAAATGGACACACCACAACTGAAACACTTGACTTTATCCCCTTCGCCCAAGTAGAAAAATCAGGCTCTGGCTAATTCTTCAGGAGTTGGCCATTTATCTTTGAAGGTTTGGAATCGACTTTTAAAGTGACAGTATTCAGGCAAGCTCGTAGGGAAGGAATATTCGACTTTCCCCACTTCAGTTCGATGCAGGTACGGTGAAATTCCTAGGAGTCCACGATAACGTGTGGCACCGCTTTCACATCCCTCAGGTTTGACATGCACAGCATCACTTTCCATGGTAGATATAGGGGTAGAAGTCATAGCAAAGTTCCCACGATGTCCTGCTGAATCGCTAAGGTCGCAGCGTCTGGCATCACTACAATCGCAAGGTTTAGCATCGCACTCCACTTGAGAATTCCCAAATTTGAATGATGCCTGTTTAAATGGATTCATCTTCTTTCGCTTGATCGTTGTAGTTACAAATGAACTATTGGTCTTGGACAATGTCATATTTTATATGCTCCCCAATCTCGACGAGACCGTACGGTAGAGTGAAGTGATTGGGAAGTCGTACTCTTTTCTGCTACATGATTTGAAAGACTTTTTTTCCAAAGGTCGGCTAACGATTTGGTGTGTGGGTAAACGGACGATCTTGTGCGGTTCGTGGGTGGTCACTTTAAACGTTTCATCCTTTCCAGACTGTAAGGCTTCTTGTAGCACGTTAAAGTTCACCACTCGACTGGTGGGATATTGAGAGTCAATCCTTTCACTTTACATTCGGTGTGCATTTCTCCTTGAGGGTTTCGGTATTCGTAGTCGTAATTTTTAGGACTGCCACTTGCAAAACATAGAATCTTGTCGTCGGGATGTTCATCGGTCCAGGCTCCTAAACGATCTCCTTCGATGACAGGGTTACACTGGTTCAGCTAGTGAATGTAGATGCAACTGTCCGTGTCAAAACACAGAACGCGATCTTCTAGGAGTTCTAACACTTCGTACAAATTTAAGGGAGCATGGGCTGTCACGTAAGCCGCAATGATGACATTTCCAAATTTGTCGGCTTCTACGAAGTCTAGTTCTTCTTCGTAATTTACTAAGATCAAGTCCTCACGAATAAAGTCCACGTGTTTCATGACTTTGGTTTTGTAGTGAATTATCTGGAAGTATCGAGAAGGTTCGGACAAATACTCCGTCTTGGGTAAAGACGGTCGTTGTGCCATTTTACCCCACACGCAATTTAACATCACTTTGGCAAACGATCGTTTTCCTTCGTTTTTCTCGATGTGGTCTAAAGTGATGTCTTCCTGCTCCCGATATTTTTCTTTGAATATTTTTTGGTCTTCGGGAGTGTGACACCAGGAAGGATAGCCACTAGCTTCTTGTTTTAGTTTTAAAACGGCATCCACGTAGTCTGCAAAAATACCTTTCTGTGTCTCGTCGCCCTTGCGGTATTGTTGTGTCTTGGGAAAGTGGTAAATTTTGTACACTTCTAACAGTTGGTATCCCAGGTCCAAAGCTTTAAACAATTACACGCTAACCCATGTTTCTGTCAAGGCACGTTCTTCCTGGGTGTGCTGGCAAGGCTGGTCTTGGTTGCACGTTTCAACACGAGTTCGACACAAAGGAAACAAAAGTTTTCCTTGGCAATGGTGAGGTAAAACGGGATGGTACAAGTCCGTAGGAGTCAAGACCTTCCACTTGATCAATCCTTCGTACTGACGTATGTGGTCCAAGTCAATGTGTTCTGTCATCAATTCTGGAGGCCCTACAGGAAAGTGACAATGTTTGCACACGTAAGGATACAGCGAACACACGTCCAAGTATTTGATTTATTCTCCTTTCTCTTCGTCCGCCTGGTACAACAAACAGGTGGCATTCGTTCGTTCTCCGTAAAACTATTCCGGGGTTTAGGGGGTCCACCAACTTGTAGCTTTCTATGATGCGCTTAAACTCGGGATCGGTTTTCAAACGCTGATCGTATTCTTGTTCCCACATTTCCACCACTTGGTATCCTTGCTGTTCTAACTTCAAACTCCGCTAACAAGTGGTCTGGTACAAGTCTTCCATGGTCCGTTGTAAAAACTGATTTTTGGTGTTACGTTGAGGGTAGCACATGGGACATCCGTGAAATAAGCATCCGTTAAACTCGTACATGATCTGAGGGTTTTCTAAGTCCCAACCATCCACCGAATACGTTCTGTTGGTCTTTTCGCCTCCTCCGTTTCGAGCGTGTTGGATCCATTTGTCTTCCTTGTCGCACAAGTAATGGAGCCAACGTAGGGCTTTGACCGAGTATTGACGTTTGACAAAATTCGTCGTTTGAGGTCTGATGACAGCTAGAGTATTTTCAGGAATGAAGCGTTTTCGGTACACTAAGGAAAACGCTTTGGCGATGGTACAAGCCTCTTTCAAAGGATCGATCCCTCCGTGTTCCATGATAAAATTCTCAAAATATTCCACAGCAACGTCGTAAAATGTCTACGTCAGATCGACAGTACTTTAACATTTCTTCTTGAAAGTCGAAGGGGTCCGAGGAGTGAGTATGGTACCAAGCATGGAAAGCTTCTCGTTGTTCGGTGCGCATGTTATCGGGGTCGTAGTCGTCAACCTCAGGCAAATGGGGTAGAACGACATGTTGATTGGCTTTGGTATTGAAAAAGTGTGGAAAATAACCTCTAGCCATTTCTGTCATTCGAAACGTTTTAGGCATGCGACTCAAAGGCATGGCCAATTAACTCATGAAATCTTTAAACTGTACTTGTCCTACTTGCAATGATTTTGGCTCCGTTTAAAGTCAATTTAGGACGCTCGGTACTTTGTTCCGTATAGTATCTGAGCAGAAATTGCCCATCGTATCCCGAGAAATTGTGAACCATGACCGTGGCATGGCGATGACAATCTCCGTAACGTTCGATGTATTCTGGACTCATCGTTTTGTCGATGTGGTTTAGGATCCACTGGGCAAAATCGGCTAGCGTGTTTGACCCTAGAAAGATTTTTTCACGTCCTCCGGGAATCTTGCTGTAGTGAGGACAGTGACTAAAGATAGGTTCTTGGATGCACTTCTCGCACGCACGGTAAGCCACGCAGAAATTAGGAATGTGAATACCGGTCTCTTGCATGCATTCGAAATCAAAAAGATAAATTTTCCTTTCTTCTGGTCATCTTCTGGTCGGGGTTGATATTTTTGAATGAAGCATTCGTGCTTCAAATCAACGATTTGGTGACGAATGTGGCATCATTTCTTCCCTCGACAAACGTGAAACTTGGCATTACTGGTACGTATGCCTTGTCCACAAGTAAGGCACAATCTCAGAAGCTGACAAGTACTTTTCAGCTATGAACCTTGCATCTTCAAATGTTGTTGGTAACAGGTAAGTCAGACAAAAGCGCGCTGACGAACAGAGCAATGCACTCGTACTTGTCCTTTGTCCGGACAGGGTTGAGAGGCCAAACATCCCTCACATTTTGATCCACAATGCTTGTGTTGTTCTCGATTGTTATAACCTTAGTCACATTTTTCACAGTAGTAATTGTATCCCAAAAATGCAGTAATACTGGTAATGGTATCAAAATGACCATCGTGATGATAGACGTGAATGTATTTTCCGTCTTTGAAATCGTGGCCTCGAAACAAAAGAGGACCACGCACTTCTTGCTGCAACAGGAGTTCTGCTTCACTTCGTTGTATGGCTCGACCCGATTGTCGAATAGTTTCCCAGGCTCCTTTCCATTCTGCCGTGCCGTTCTTGTTGGCATACGTTTGTCCCACGACGATGGCACGGACAAAACACATCTGTTCTTGAGAATTGTTAATTCGGACGAGGCTTGTTTTGGTGTTGCGAAGGCTGTCCACCAATAACACTTTTTGTGTCCTATCCCCTGAAGAAGAGACACGTGGGTCATGAACAGTGCGGTTTTTCCATCGGTGATGTGAAACTTGTCCTTGGATTGTTGCACTTGTTGAATTTTGTCGATGACTTTGGAAGGTGTTAATTGTGATGGGCTACTAAACTCGATCCAAACAGGAGAGTTCAAATTATCGTGATGAATAGAAAGTCTCAAGCGATCGTCTTCTTTGGCTTGACATTGATGTTTCAGTGCAGTTAACACAGAATCCCACACCTCGGTAATGAACCCTTCTGTATTCTCCAAAGGTACATTGGACTTGAAATCTTTAAATTTTACGGCATACGTGTAAGCCGTTGTTCTAAATTTTCGAGAGGAACGCTTTTCCGTCTCTCGAATGTGATAGTACTTTTCAGGGTTTACTAAGGGTGGTGACCTTTGCTTGGACGTCGATTGTCTGGGTGTGGATTCGGACTCACTCATGTCATCTTCAAAATCACTGACATGAATTTGAGCCAAGACTTCAGCTAATGTGCTAGGCGATACATTATGTTTCTGTCTCTTACTGTCTTCTCCTTTCTCGACAACATGATGCGGTCTTTTCATCTTGTCCGCAAAAAGTCAAATGACTACATTTGTAGACCATGACCCCTATATATTCATGTCCGATCCGTGTATATATAAAGGGTCAGTGTCTAACCTTTTAGTATTCATTTTATTCTCACATTGACATGAACGATGGAAGAACCTACACAAGTTGAACTTCTCATCAGAGCTTTACGTGGTGTCATACGAAAGTTTTCTTCAGACAAGCCCACGGACTACTCTCCCTCCTTTCGAGATAAAAGTCAAGATACTTGCTATATCTGTAAGAAGAAAGGACATTGGGCTACATAATGTCTAGATCGTGACAAAAACAAAAAAGGACCAATAGAGACCAAATTCAAGACACCTGTTATCATTGAAAAGAAAAAGGACATTGGTCTCCAAACTGTCCTAAGAAACAACAGGAGCAGAAGGAGGAGGAGGGGGAGAGGAATTCTGAACAGGAGGAGGAAGAGGTACCCTCCCCCAAGGAAGATGTTCAACACGTTCACAAAGACAAGAAAAAAAGACTAAACGAAAGTGAGGAAGAAGAAGAAAAAGAAAAACCTTTGACAGTAAAGAAATTAAAGAAACAAAAAGAGTGAACAGAAGAAACCTATGAACGTTTTAAAGTGGAATTGTGTTATGTTATGTTGTGATATTGGATTGTAACGTTTGTACCAGAATACACCAGAGAGAGAAAACGTAAGTGTCTCTTGGTTTTGATTTTTATAGAATAAGAACATACACTCACACATTCATTCACTCACACGTACATCATGGGTTTAAAAAAATGAAATATAAAGGACTTTTGAGTTTTCATTGAATTAGGCAATTGAGATATTATTTCTTTTCGAAATCATTTGAGTGGCCCTGAAAAGGACCGTTGGTGTTTTGTTTGTTTAAAACAAAACAAACTCAGGAACGGGACGAAGTCATCTTGAGCTGTCTTAAGCCTTTGCCACGGCTAAGGCCTACTTCGGGACTGGTGGTTCCTGTCAATGATTTAGTAGAAATCACTAACGGTGGTATGGTAGATGTAGTCACAGATAGATTGGGTTGTTTAGCTCGAGAAGGTCTTTTTCTCTTCGGTCGTGATAAAAAAAGTCTGATACATTTGTTTCAGACTCCTTAACTCTGCTAAAATATCTAAAAGTACCGTCGTGACCGTTTGATTTTCACTATTTTCTTTCTGTCCTTGGTCTTCTTTCTTCTCTGTTGCTGCAACTGTTTCTTCCTGGTGTTTCCGTCTTGCTTCTTCTTCTTCCCGCTGTGGAATAAGAAAAGCTTGTTCTTCTACTTTCTGTTGTTGTAAAAATCGCTTGTTTTTGTCTCTGCTTAAAATCATCGACGTGTACATAAGAAGAAGCAGAAGGTAACGAAGTTTCCGGAATAAATTCTTGTGATGTTAGAAAATCCACAATATCCCAGTTAAAATCAACTTCTTATGGATGTAGATTTGTCATGACTTTAGTAGTCACTGCTGTCCCATTACTTGCTGTCTCTACTACTTTCTCACCCCAATTCATCGTCTTCTTAGTGTCCGACATCATTGACAACTCTGTCGCATCGATTTACTGCGCACAGATGCTAGTACCTCTATATAGGGAAGGTGACGTCACAAACTGCTCTCTTCCGATTGGATGACTGTGACTGACTTATGTAACGCACGTTTGGATTGGTGAATACACCCAATCCGTTTCGATCCGCTCTTCCCCTATAAATAACCGCTGTTCACGGTATTGGCTTCACCTGTTTCTCATCACAAGATGTGGACCAACATAGAATCTTCTACCCTTGTTTCTACCATGCTATTTAGTACTTTACCCATGCATGTCAGATCATCGTGGACTATCATTGATATGACTGATACAGCCTTTTGGAAGAGAAGGATATATGTGGAAAGACAAGGTTGTTTAAAGAGAGTTCTCCTCTATGGCCCCACAGTGAGGAGAAGTTTAAGGAAGAGAAGAAGATCTGTGAGATGTCCTCTGTGTTAACAAGATTCTGTTAAAATTACACATAACGGTCCTTTTCAGGACCACTAATATGCCTCGAAAAGATATTAGCTTTCTTAGCCTCCATTTTCCCCTTGTCCCTATACAGTCCCAAATACAAATACAAAGAATATTTCCCATGTTCAATTCCCCTTGAGGCTAGATAGGCCCAAATAGTTCGCATGTTAAATTCCCTTAAGCTAGATAAACCCACCATGTTCAATTCCCCTTGAGGCTAGATAGGCCCACCATGTTAAATTTCCCTTGAGGCTAGGGTTGCCCACTATGTTTTGAGGCTAGGGTTGCCCAAGCTGTTTTTGACTGGATTTCCCATTGAGGCTAGGGTGCCCCATATTACTAATTACGACTACAGATGGTTTATTTACTGTGCTCACACAAAGTTAGAAATTGTTATACCTTTATGTCTTACACATGAGCTAATGTGTGATACAATTCTTTTAATAAAACTCATCGGATATAGTACACATTGCTGTTAACATTTCCAAGGATAAATAATGACCAAGAACTCAGCTTCCATGATTTGTTTTTCACAATAAGTCTTCATTTCCTCATTTGTTCATGTAACTATTCGGCTGAGTAGATAACAGCTTTTTAACATCGATCCAAAAAGGATCAAATAGGGAAACAGATAATCTCGATGGAAGTCACAACAATGCAAGACTAATTTGTGATTGGCGACCATCATCATCATCATCATCATCATCATCATCTTCCTCTTCTTCTTCTGCGTCTTCTTCTTCTTCTTCTTCTTCTTCTTCTTCTTCTTATTATTATTATTATTATTATTATTATTATTATTATCATTATTATTATTATTATTGGGCATACAGTATATATAAAATTGACTCACATTACGAAATAATTGTGCTAGAAAAAATATTTTATAGCAATTACTGTCACCTTCAAAAGCGAGATAGTTTCTTCGCGAAATAAATACAGGAATATATATATCTGGATAATCATTTTTTCGTAACCTTTTATTCATGAAACGTCAAACTCCTGTGAACAAAACATTTACGCTCCTTGGAAAATAAATTAATGTGCACTAAAACGGTTTAATTTGTACATCTACAGCAGTAAAATGTCTTCTATTCCACATCTAGTAAGGTGACAGCCCGTCGAGGACTACCTGCTATTACTGCACCAAAAAATACATTGGACTGTTATATGACCAAATTATTGTAGTCATGCTGTTATTTTTAGACTTTGAAATCGAACTACGTCCTTTGTTTAAACGCTATTTTGACCATAGTCAAAGACAATCTTTATTTAGCGATTTTTACATTTGAATAAGACAGCAGAAAATAAAAATTTTAAGAAAATTTATGTAACAATGCTCATTGCAGTGTCGCCCATTAATTAAGGCCGCTAACAGAAATAATCAAAATTTGCACAGATATATCGTGAACCAGCCTTTTAGTGTTAGGTGTATTTATGCAGACACCCTGCAATCTCACATCAGTGTGGGTTCGAGTCTCAGATTCGGCCAATGTTGGGATGTGAGAAAGCTTGCCAGTAGCTTCTCGTGGGTAGGTGGGTATTTCCGAGGGGTTTTCCCGGCTTCTTGCTAGACCATCAATAATGGCCGCAATGTGTCGTGCTGAAAATGACGTTAACCACTACAACAGCAACAGACGAAAGTACGTGGTATGAGATGGTGTTTCTGAAAACAAACAGAAAAAAATAGAGCGAAATTGAATTTTAAAAATTTAGTTATTAGCAATGATAAGCAATGGATACGGATAATACGAATATGGGTGAGCAGTAAAACCTTACCTCTTGACGGCTTGCCATTTTTTTATCTCACTGATAGTTTCGTATTTTGACACCTCCCTAATATTTAAAGTATAAGGCATGTAATGTGGTTGAGAATTTGAGTTAGGCTTGGAAATGGGTTGAATTCTTGGTGACTGTCTGTCACAGTTTGTCTAGCATTGGAGATCAAATGCGTAACTTGGGGTTCAAATTGGCTTACGTATTTACATATCTGATACAGAAGTAAATATGTAATATATATATATATATATATATATATATATATATATATATATATATATATATATATATATACGAGAAAAGAGGTGGAGGCCTTGTTGTACAGCCCAATCATTATGTCATCAAAGCTATAATATACTGTCAGAGAATGAAACATGTCAAAATAAATATAGGTAAACAATGAAAAAATATATTTTGTCCTTACCTTATTAATGTAAATGTATGAAATCTAAAACTTGAAGCAGGACTAACACATCAACTATAGTTTTTATTCTTGGTTTTGGTTAAGAAATTGATTAACAGAGGGTAGCATCAAATTAAATCATATTCTAATAAGTTAATTCCGTCTATGGCTGATCTGTCAGGCACAAAGTGGACAGTATACACTTGAAATAGCCCTGTTTTTCCATCACAAATAAGCTTACGTACTGGCAATGTAATTTAATTTAGTACTTTTGCATTGTAGCATAATATAACGTTACATTCTTTAGAACCCTTTTATATAGTACCTGTTAACTGAAAATCTTAAAATATATCAAAAATGTTCAAATGAATAATTTGACTTAATTTGGCTTGAATAAGTACATAGTTAGAGTCCCCATATGTCCCATATTTGGAACAAGTTGAGCAGCGTTGGATTAACTAGTGTGTTTTCCAGTACTCAGTCTGTAATAAGCAGATATAATTAGGACATGTCTAATGTACCCGGCAAAGAGGAGAACGATTAGTGTCTACAACGACATTGATATGCCTCAAAGACATGTGACAGAGAACAAAACTGCTCCTGAGTAACCAGGGCCACCCATAAGTTTTTCGTTTCTATTACAGTTTCACTTTTCAGATATTGACATTGAAATACTTTGCAGTGTTTCGATAAAACAGATAATCGATTCAATCCCTATTGGACATTTGAAATGAGTTGTTATCTAAATTAATAAATGTTTTAATTCTTGCTACAATCAATCTGGAACATGTTGTTTGTCATTATGTCTTCAGAATGTATATTCAGAAACAGTTTATCAGGTATATTACTATTCACACCCATAATCATTGTGTCATCGTGCTTCACAAAACTTGTGCAAAATATTACAAGTTGATGAGACCCAAGCTATCATGTGTCTTAAATACCATTCATTAGTCGATTTTGCTGCCTTAAATTTGGCAGATTCTTGTACTGAATTTGTGTGTACGCGTTTGTATGTTTGTGTGTAAAAATATAAGTTATCCAGAGCTGTCTATAGAATACTGAAAATTGACAGTTGGGAACCATGTAAAGAAACAACTTTCCCCAGCTCAAAAAGAGAAGAAAGCACAATCTTAGTAGAGTACTGGTTCCTATTAAAAATGTTTTAGAGTTTGAAAATCTCATGCATCACCTTGTTTGGATGGGGGATGTTGTGTAAAGATGGTGTACATTTTGCATAAATAAGCTGAAGAGAGTTAGTGACTTTAGCACCTTTGTCTTGGAGGGTGAGCAACATTAAAAATCATTTTTAAGGTCTCACATTTGCTATGTTTTAAGATTCAACATTGTGTCATCAAAGGTAATTAATTTTAGTGCTGCAAATAGCTAGAGCAAATGACCCCCATTTCAATAAAGAAGGAGTTGAGCCTGAAATACTCATAAAGGAAATTTGTTGATTGTTATGATGTCATTTTTGATTACATTGGTCAGATTATTTTCAGCAATCATTTGTCAAATAACTTGTAAACAATCACCTCTCCTGTGGAAAAGTTAAGGAAAAAAAAAACAATATTACATCGGCCATACCAATTCTGTATATCTATGATATTGTTTGGTTGTAAAAAGGGCCACCACAGTGTCATTTTAAAATCATGTTATCCCTACTTCTGTCATATCAACATTGAGTTTTTATTAAAGACATGCGATGTCTAGTTTGGGCCCGGATAAAATTGGTGCTGATGTGACGTCGAATATAGCCACCATGGCAGCCATCTTGAAAATCTTGTTATTGTTATTTCTGTCATGTCAACATTGAGTTCTTATGACATCTAGTTGGGCCCAGATGAAATTGGTGCTGATATGACATCCAATATGGCCACCATGGCAGCCATATTGAAAATCGTGTTCTTGCTACGTCTACTGAGTGGAAAGTCATATTAGCCTGGGGGGGGGGGGTGTTTGCAAGTCATCTTATAGTATTTAGTTGGTCATAGTGAACATTTTATTGCTACTATTTCTAGATGTAAAGTCAAATCAATATTTGGTATTCAGCATAGAAATTCTTACAATATCTAATACATAATAAATGACAATGGTACCATGGAATCAATTTTCTAATTGTTACTCCTAAATGGAACATTGTGATATCTAGATGGGTCTGAATGAAAATAGTGCCAATCTGACCTCAAATATATCTGCCTTTTATTTAAAATCTTGTTACTAATTCTCCAGAATTAATGTCATATCAACATGGTTTCTAATGGTGTCTAGTTTGTCCTAAATGAAAATGATTCCCAACATGGCTTCCAAGCTGCTCATTTTTAAAATGTGTCAAGAATATTAGATGGTTTCAACACTTGGCAATTATGAAAAAAGAAATGGTCTTCACTTGTACTCCATTTTGGGTCCTTGAGTGTTTGCTAAAAACTCTTGAATTTCAAAACCAAGCAAGCTGTGGTACATTTATTTAAGTAGTAGGATCCTCTCACTAGCTCACAATTGAATTACCAAATAAAATACTTTTCTATCAATACCATAAAAATTGATTAAAAAAAATTATTTGACATGCCATTCCCCACCTACATGAGAAAATAGCCCCGCCCCCACTTAGTAGCAAATATTTGATATGACACTCACCATGCTTATCTTAAAATATGATCTGTGGGGGAAAATGTAGTAATTTTATGAGCTGGATACCTAAGGAATAGTAATTATTACTACAGGATGGTCATTGTTATCATTATTATTATTCTGCGGCCTTGACTGATAACAAATGTTCTAGTAAGCCTTTTAACTTTATAACAATAACTCAAGTTGATGCATATGGTCTATTTTATGGCGCATAATTATTGGCTTCACACTATTTTGTAAACTTTAATGATCTCAGGCCCTCATAATTAAATCTTTGTGTTCATAATTTCTCCCTTTCTGTTTGTCAGCCAAAACTTGGTGCATATTATGTTGCTGTATATATTCATAAATGATCAGTTGTTAGCTTATTTTTTGCACATTAACTCAAGTTGTCCACCATTTGTAGTAATCAAACTTTGTGGATGGCTTGCATTTGGGATAAAAAGGAACATTGATTTCAATGTCAAAGGTCAAGGTCACTGGCAGAAAGAAGAAAAATGGTTTCTTCACAATAGCTTGAGTTTTCACAATCCACAGTTACCCATTGTTGTGGATGGCTTGCCCTTGTGATAAGGAACAAACATTGATTTAGGGTTAAGAGCTCAAAGGTCAAGGCCACTGACTCAAAAGAAGTATGGTTTCTGCACAACAATTTGAGTTCTCCACAACCATCAGTTACAAAACATGTGAATGGCTCGCACATGGGTAAGGAAAAACCTTAATGTTGACGTTGCAATAACTAAGAAAAAAAATGGTTTCTGCACAATAAACTTTGTGCTAAATCTCATACCTGGACTGTTCTTTGTGGGCAGTTTGACTCTAGTTAAGAAGAAACCCAATAGGTTTTGGGTCAAAGGTCAAGTTCACTTAAAGAAAAAAGTGTTGCTTCTATAGCTGCAATGTTTATAAATATTTATAAATGTATACATGATTTGCAGTTATTGAATTGATGCCATTGATTGAAATGATTAGAAACGACATTATCACTACCTACCTATTAGGTTTAAGGTAATAAGGAAACCTATGTTCTTGGGGTTGAAGTTCAGAGGTCACATTCATGACAAGTGTAATAAAAACATAATGATGTCAGCACATTAAGTTCAAGTCCACATACCTGGATTAAAGGTTAAGGTTATCGAGGCTATTGATCATAAATGTGCATAGTCAACCATGTCATATTAGTGTCTACACAGTGGACTATTAAACACTGGGTGGGCATATACTGTGCCATTCACTGTGTTCTTGCCATTTAAGTGTTAATGGAATCCAATTGGAAGATATAGACCTATTCCAACCGCACTTAGGTTTTCACTTTTAAATACCTTTCATATGCATACATACTTATTTTACAGGTATTCCCAGAGCCAGTAGACAAATGGAAAGATGTTCAGGGATCCAATATCCTGGTAAGTGAAAAAACATGTGCTATCATAGTTGATATGGGAGTATAGTTGCTTCACAATGTAAGGAACACTCTTTGCCAACATTTCAGAGATTGTTGCTTTTTGGGTTTAATTTCTTGTAGAATATTAATTTCTATGCTCTGATAATTTCCCTGGTGATAATTAAAAATACCCTACCTTACATTTAGTTCAGATTTAACAAGGATCAGTTCTGGGATCATGTCGATTTTCCATATGCTCTGCAGTGTAATAATGTATTGAAGAATTTATTGCAAAGGAGAGTTTGTTTGCATCCTAAATAAATACCCATAAGTAACCTTGAAAGTCAGATTTTGTTCAGTTTACTCAGATCTTTGAATATTTTGTTAAATCCTATATGAGCCTCAGATATGGAAAATATCAGTGTAAATTTCCCATAATAGAACTAAAATATTAATCTGGACATACATTAAACCCATTAAAATACCAATGTCCCTGGTTCCCTCATTGACTAAGTAAACTACTCACTACACCTCTATATCAGTTGCTGCAAACGTTTCTGTAGGTGTTGCAACGGTTTGCAGTTCTTAAGATTGTTGTATGCTTGGAAATTTTGTCTCTGTTTGCAAAGTGGCGATGAATTAAAGTAAAAATAACAAAAGCTCTTACAAGGTTTCATTCTGAGTTGAAGATGTACAGTTTTTGAGCCAACATCAGATTTGATATTATTAAATCAATAGGTCAGATAATTGAATTGGGTTTTCATTAATTGACTTCATGTAATATCTAACTGGTCAATAATAAAAATGGTGCCAACCTGACATCCAGTAAGTCTGCCAGGGTGGCCAATTAAAATTGTTGTTATGGTAATTTTGTGCTACTTTATATCTGGGGGTATGGCTAAAAGACCTTATGATATTTAAGTGGTCCTAAATGAAAACAATGCCAATATGACATCCAATATGGCCACCAAGGCATCCATCTTTAAGATTTTGATATTGGTAATCCTAAACAGTGTCATATCTCTGAGGTTTTCACAAAAATGCTTTTCATCGTTTGTCCTACATGAAAATGGTTCCCGTCAAACACCCACTATAGCTGCCACAGCAGTAATCTTGGAAATCATGTTATTGCTATTTCACACAATGATTAGACGAGGATGTTCCTAAAAATAAATTGGTGCTGATCAGACTTCCAACATACTCGCTGTGGAGACCATCTTGAAAATCTTGCTGATACCATTAGTCTTTAATGGATGTACATATTGACGTTGGCTTGTTTAACCACTGATGACATCTATCAGTGTAAAGAAGACATTCTAGATTTGTTCCTCATTTATAAGTACATTAGTACCGTAGTTATTTAATAGCCACTTTCATACAAAGTTTACGTTTCGTCATATCTTGGGTGGGGTGGGGTGCTGATAAAATTTGTAGACTGCACTGTGTCATACAGTGATATAAGTTAGATTAAATTATGAGTCTGGTGGTTAATGTTTGTTCAATTCGAGGTTAAAACAATAACCACAAAATAGATCTAGTTTGCTGCACAGTACAAGAAATGTGTTGGCATCCAAATTCTATCCACACATATCAAGTTGATATGATTTTTGGCAAGGAATTGCATTGTAGGCAGGGTATTGTGAATTGAATTGATACTTGGCAGATGTTTATTGTTTCACCCTTATAATAATAATAATAATAATAATAATGCTTTATTTATAGAGGGTGACTAATTAATCAAGGACTATTCTCCCTTGAGGCCCTCCTAATGAGAGTATAACAAATGCACATTTTATGAAGATAGCAATAATTACAATCTTTAGTGAAAGAGTTCTGTAAACCAGACCTAATTGAGCTTTTGAGTTAAGTAAGAGGTGATGGCTTGCATTTCTAGGAGCTTTGACAGCAGTGAATTTTGTATGGATTTTGTTATTTAGTTGCATTACAATGAACACTGACTCTGATTTTAATGTTAATGATCTTGGGGATTTAGTTGTAGTGGTTTGTTATCATGAATGAATTCATTTTTTATCACCCAGTCATTGGATATATCTGAAGAATACCTTGAATTGTAACACTTCATTATAAGGCAAGTGTATTACACTATGTTGTCAGTCAGTCAACCTGTTACCAAATTTTGTTTCACACAATAACTGGAGTTGTCCATTATCAACAGAAGCCACAATTAGTTGACGGATTCCGCTTTGAGAAAGGAAGAATACTGTTGATTTCAGGGTCAAAAGCTCAATGGTCATGTTCACTGTGATTCAAAAAATAAAAATGATTTGCTGACTATAATTTAAGTTTCTGACCAGTTAGCAAACTTTCTGGATGCCTTGCACGTGGCGGAAAATGAAGAGGAATAGTTTAATATTATGATGAGCTCTCTACCATCAACAATTATTGGTTTATTTGATTGTTTAAATGTTTTAGTATCCAACTGAACTTTCATGCTGTTTTCATTTGGAAGCTTAGTTCATATGCCTTCAGCTTCCAGTTTTGTTTCTTCTTTTTTTCACATAGTGAGTTGGGAGTCAGTTTTGGGTAACTAATATTCCTGGATTACACACAGTAGCTGCTTGGTTAAAGTTTTGATGAGCCAGCTTAAGTTGGAAGCAAGAAAGGGCAGTCACTTTTCTGGTGAATGTTTGTAAATACAGTAGAACCTGTCTTGAAAGACCAGCCCTTCTGCCAAAAAATAATGGTCTCTCAAGATAGATGGTCTCTCATAATAGGTCATAACACAATAATCAATGAATCTGTGCATTGAGATTCTGGTCTCACAAAACAGGTGGTCTCCCACAGCAGTAGTCTCTCAAGACAGATTTTACTGTATTTCCTGTATCCTCATTATAGATTCTCATTGTGCTTGGTATGAATAATGTACTGAATTCTCTGACATGCTTGTTCACCACTTTTACTTTCGGTTCAAGGTCACAGTCATAGAAAATGTGCATATGGTATCGATCACAAGTTTTCGTTTGTTTATATATATATGAAACCTCTTCTTACTCGAGATGTATCATTAGGAAGCCAAGACAATTAAATTTATGATGTGCTCGCACACATATTTGACATTGGTTCCAGGCCACAGCACACATGCCAACCATTACACTGTTTTCCACCAACTTATGTCTTGCACTCGCCTGTATATGGATTGTGCTCTATTGGTGCGTCAAAAATCTAATAAAAAACAGTAATAAAATGTGGTTTTCCGTTATTATCATCTCATTAACTCCACTCATAAATTTAAGAATATTCTTGAAAAGATGACTGCTACATTAAAATATCATAAGAATGATAGATGCTCTAGATGTACATGAGCTTTCCTTATTTTTTGTTTATAGCCATTACATATGACACATTTCCTAGAAAATAGATTGGTTTTCTTAATATAAAATCTTTGCCTCACACATTGATTTTAAAAAATGGCAATAGATGTTTAATGAAATGGGATGATCTATGTTTTTATATATGACTCAAAATGTATGAGCAGAGGGATATTTTTCAAACTTAAAAACGTGTCAAATAAAAAAAGAATCAGACAACAGTAAACCTTAAAAGAAGAATATGAGTGACGTGATACAGCAATCATATTGAGCACATCATCTCACTGAGTGCAGAATTCACAATGTCCCAATCATTCAGCGAAAGTTAGGCTGACTAGTTAAAGTTAGTGCTGAATATAAATAATTTGTCACCGTTTTCGTCTTTTGCTTCTATGCCACAAGGAATTTGCTCATTTGTGACAAAAAAGTTGAACCACTGCAAAACCAGGTTAGTAGCATTTATTATATAGTATGCTGTAATTATGGCTTTTGATGTATTGATGTGAGCTTTTTCCCCTATATGATTTTTGCCCCATATCAACAATAATTATGTTTTTTGCCACTTTATCAGCAATAATTTTGTTTTTTTATTAACAATAATTATGTTTTTTGCCACTTATATTAACAATAATTATGTTTTTGCCACTTATATTAACAATAATTATGTTTTTTGCCACTTAAATTAACAATAATTATGTTTTTTGCCACTTATATAAACAATAATTATGTTTTTGGCACTTATATCAACAATAATTATTCTTTTACCTCTCTTGGACTTGGCATACATGTCATAGTTATAGAAAATGTGTCATTGATTTAGTTAATATTTTTATTGACTTGGCATTTGATTATACAATATGTTAGTTAAACCAGGGTCACTCATTTTAGTGCTTTGAATTTGGATGAACATGCATACCATCGACATATTGTTTTGTCAACTTCATTGACTGTGATATGAAGGTGACGTTGAATGGAATGGTTACCCTAACAAAACTAAGGTGATGTTGATTGGAATGGTTACCCTAACAAAACTAATTTCAGCTGAATTCTCATTACTCTCCCACCTACTCAAAGAAAATCAACTATTGCTTCAACTGTCGGAAAATTTGAATCATCCTATCGTTTTTTTAAAAAATATTTGTATTCACTGTAAAACTTAGTGACCAGCCCAAAATACGTTTGCATATTTTCATGGAGGATTGATGATGGTGAAGATTAAAACAGGGTAGATTGTCTTCATCTTGTATACTAATATTTTCTTGTGAATAAAATAAATTATATGAAATTGGGTAAGAGATATATGTTCTAAATCATTAATATGCATGCAAAATGTGATTAGTTTCCTGTGTGACCCAAGGGATCGCTTGATATAAGCATGTGTGGGATGTTTTATAATATATTTTTCATTTGTTTGTTTTCTGATGTTGAATGAAAAGTTTGTATGTTATTGGACAGCAAAATATACCTTTATGCCAGTTTATAATATATAAAATGTGTTTGTTGTTACCAAGAGTGACGTAGCAAAAACACTAGGACATTATCAAGTTTGGATTAATAGTGATTATTTGCCATAATTTCATCGAATGAAATCAAAATTGAATTTTTTTAAAGTAATTTTGTTGAGTTGATCTTGGTGCAAGTTTGGTGTCCATGCTGCTGATATGGTGAGCTCAACAACAAATATTTTGTGTCTGTACTTATTTGTGTATGTTGATATGTGCATGTAGCGTTACTACTTCAGTCTCAAGTTCATGTTGAAGAAGAAAAAATTCTTAAAAAAGCATCTTTTTTGCAGGAAAAGGTGTACAATGATGCACAAAGATGGAGCATGGCTTTTCAGTCTTACGTTCAATTGACTATGGTTGATATACATAGTAAAGAGTCGGTAAGTCTGAAATCCGATGTCTGGTCTGGCCAGAGTGTAAGCATGTGGAAGGGGAACCAATATGTTGAAAATGGTTTTCTTGCAAAGACTTGCTTCTATTTTATTGAGATGAATGTATGGAATCCTCTCTGTTAATGCAATTTTATTATGGCAAGATCTCTGCGTATAATGTGCAATATTCAAGTGGTCACATGGTTAATATAGGAATGAAAGTTATCAGTCCATCCATCACACTTTGTTTTTTTGTTCAAAGCTAGACAAAGCTTGGTGTGCTAAGATCATTATTAAGTGTGTTTTGTACCATAGTACTTCACTTTGAAACTGTTTGAGATTAGTGGATGTAGCTTGGTTAACATAGATTTTTCAAACTTGCTCAAGTTAGCAGCACTTGCACTAACTTTAGCAGTATATACTGCTAGATGTGAGTGTGGGGCTTTCTGTCCAAAACAGAATCCTACTTAAAGCTAGAAACAGGTTGAATATTGAGACTCAGCACAAACTGATGGCTGAAAAAATATGTACTGTGCCATTTGATTACAAATCAGTATTACATTCCTGGAGAACTAAGAAAAGACTGGTGAATTTATAAACTAAAGTAAAGCGAAGAAATGTTGTTATAAAGACTTTAGTTTTAAACTGTTTGAGATTAATGAATGTAACTTGGTAAGCATAGATGTCATTTTAATTATTAAAGTTTCCATTATACTTTTTTTAAAACTAACTTTAGAGCCATATGAGACGAATTGATGGAGCTTGGTTGTTGTTGTTGTTGTTGTTGTTGTAGGGATTAAAGCCATTTTTCAGCACATTATAGGCTATACATGGTGGTCAGTATTAATGGTGGAGGAAGAACCCGGGAAACATCCAGACAAAAACGGCGACCTACAAGAAGCTACTGGCAAGCTTTCTCGGATAGCCACATTGGCCGAATCTGAGACTTGAACCCACGATGGAACTTAGTATTCTTTTAAGATAATGTGCTGCATATCGCATTTTGAATCAAATGATGAACCAAATTTGGTATGAGTACACATCATCTCGGGTAGGTGTGTCTTTATATTTACAGTAATTGTTTTGGGTCAGTGTTTTGGTTTAAGTTACATTTTCCATTCTGCTCAATAGCTTAAGAGCACTTTATGATAAATGGATGAATGTGTGTGTTTGCATGATGTCCCATTCAGTCAAAATATCCTGACACCAGGTCAATCAATTCTAACACTAACATCTTAATGCTGAGCACCAACTGAGGCAGCTGTTAGTACCATTTGTAGAAGTGTTTGGTATGACTCGACCTTGGTTTGAACCCACGACCTCCCACATCTGGGACAGATGTTTTAACCACTAGGCCACTAGAGCAGTCATTATTGCATGAAACTTGGTGTACTTGTATATTGTCACCAGAAGATGTTGTACGTTTCTGTCTTTAAGGTCACAATTCAATATTATAAGGTTTTTGATGTGTCAGTTCTATATCTAGCCATTGACTTGCGAGTCCGGAATGCTAATTTTGAGACAGTGCAGGATCCTCCTGTATATTTCGTAAGGAGGCAAAGGTGACTCATGTTTGAATTTCAGGTTTAAGGTGATAGTTAAAAACTATGTATATTGGTGATGCCTCCAAGGTAGATTAAGCAAAGGACATTGGATATTTTGTTTCATGATTCAAATTTTACTAATCAGCAACACTGGTTTCTTCATCTGATGTTCAGGATGCAAATGTATTCTCAGCCTAATGCATAAATTACCAAATATTCATCAGTGGTTAAAAACGTACTTGTGGCTGTGTTATGGTTATGGCTGTGCAAAATCAAAATGAGGACTTTTTGTATTGTGAGATATGCACAGACCATAAAAAGGTAATTGGCATGAACAAGATTTCTAGGAAAAGAAATTTTCAAAATTCAACATTAACTAGACAAGTAGATCATGCTGACCACAGATTATTTCTAATATAATATTGAGGACATTGTATAGCACCTAATCTTTAGAAGCTCTAAGCAACACAGTGAACATGCTTTTATATGAGGATTTTATCCTCAGAATTACAAAATAACTTTGAAAATGTTGTTCAAAGGTCATGTCAGATAAAGATAAAGTTATAATTCTCTTACGGAAGGTTGTTAAATGAATGGCATCTTGAGTGACTGCCAGTGAGCTGCTGGAATCATTAGCAGAGTTTGCTAACAATGCTGTAACTGTAAAAATTAAGAAATCTCCTGTATGTAACATTACTTGCAGATGACAGTACTAACATTTCCAACAGGAAAAGGCTAGTCATGTATGCTCAGATATTGAATTAAGACTTTTCCAGAGAGTCATTATGTGAGCAATATTAATGAATGCTTAGATGCCACTGTGAAAGGAATAGCTCCATCCATTATGAACGAAATGTCAGATAGTGGTGTTCCAATAGAAAAAATAACGAGTTTGTGGTCAGATATGATGGGCATGGAAAAATGAGCAGCTGCAATATTGAGAATGTAAAATCCTCATTTAAAAGCATGTTCACTGTGTTGCCCACAGTATGGCACTGTGTACTTTCCAGGCCGCATGCAAAATAGAAATGTTAAAAAGCATCAGCACATATTGACTGATCTTTTCTACTATTTTAAGGGAAGTAATAAATGAGAGGCTCGATTAGATGCCATACAGGAGATTTTACATGATCTATGTCTCATATATAAGGAGCTGCATTCAGTGAGTTGGTTGTCTTACTTTAGTACCCGACTGTTGTATGGAGATCTCTTGATAGCTTGCTTACCTACCTGGCTGAAGCTAGTCACAAGGATCACAGAACTGGAGGGATAAAGAGAAAGATAGCTACTGAGAGTTTTATTTCTACAACATACATGATGATGGAAGCAATAGCACCTGTAACCATTCTCAGCCAGTTCTTCCAGAAAGAAATTCTGGACATGGCTCTTGTGAAGGTGACAATACTCAAGAGTGTATTGCTGATCTGCACAAGGTATATAGCTTTGAAACTCCATACCTGCAAAAGCTCCATGAAGAAATGAAGGGCAACACATTTAAGGAGTATCATCAAAACAACTTCAGCATGGAGAAAATCACTAAACTCTTCATAGACTCATTAGCTGAGAACATTCAGTATAGATTTCCAGCAGATGACCTTAACCTACAAGATTTAGTATTGCTATGCAACCGATCAACATGATGAAAATAAACAAATTGGATACATACGGAGATGAAGAGATTGACAGACTGTGTACATATTATGGAGAACCAAACACTGTACAATGGGAAACCAACAGAAGTATTGAGAATAAACACCAGAACCTGTTAATGACTCGGTTATGGTAAAAGTAGAGTGGACAATCCTTAAGAAAGTACTTCACGCTGAGATGTACTGTGACATTTAATTGACCGCAATCAAAGATAGGATTTTCCAAACTTTCTCAAGTTAGCAGAATTTGCTCTAACGTCAGCAGTACATACTCTTGGATGTGAGCATGGGTTTTCTTCCAAGAACTGAATCATGGTCAAAGCTAGAAATTGATGAATATTGAGACTCAGCACAAACTGATGGCTGTAAAATTATGTACTGTGCCATTTGATTACAAATCAGTATTACAGGCCTGGAGATCTAAGAAAAACAGACGAATATATGAACTAAAGTAAAGTGAAGAAAGAGTTGATCTTGTAGCTAATAATGACATTGTTGTAATGATTCTGTATTATAAATCAGGAAAATTAATGCATCTCAACGTGTATGCCAATTATTAGTAGAATAATTGTACTTATTACAATTGAGTGGGACTTACCATATGAATTAAATATTGGTTTTGAACATGTATTTAATAAAATGTGGCCACTTGTAATGGGTAAATTTTACATTTTGTACCTAAATTCTGGCTGCATGCTACATTTGAGGAGGGGTCACCCTCGAGGGGTACTTTTGTACACAAACTGGTCACTGTAGAGGAGGTGGCCACTGTTACTGACGTCCACATAAGGGGGACCTCTGTACATAGAATCTTTAGATAACTCCAGCAAGGCAAACAGTTCTGTGCAGTAGGGGAGAAAATAATTCTTCATAAACAGCTGATACATTCACGAGAACAAAAATAGGCAATTCTTGAGGGAAGATTTGTAATGAAAAGGATGTACTGTAAGGTTATCAAAAGGTGCAAGAATCTTTCTAAAGAGGGTTGGGGTTCTCTTTGTAAAGATAAAAAGCTGCACAATGTAGTGGATGGCCAAGTGTCATTTTTAAAAAAGGGAGAATTAGAGCAGTTGGCTGTCTTCCTTCTGATATCACCGAGTTGCTATGTTTATCAAATTCTTGTATTAATCATCAGGTTTGAAGGTAATGCAAATAGTGATTGTATCTAGAACTAATTATTTATTATTAAATAACTGAGTATAAGTTGTATAGTCATTATTAATACTCTGAATTTATTTATTTTTATAGATATCAGTATTAGTGGCTTTTGATTTTAAATGATTGAGTTCTTGTTGGTACCTGATTTTTAGGGATTAAAAATGCACTACTTATTTCCATGGAAGAATCACTGTTCTTTTGGGATTAAAACTCGTGGGTGGTAGGATATTCAAAATCTGAAGAAACAAAATTGGTATTCCATGAAAAATAGTAAATTTACCTAATAATGCATTTGAAGCAGATCATAAATTTTTATAAATTATTTTGTATTTCAGGAGCATAGGATCAAGTTGATGGAACGATCTTTGTACAGTGCCAGATATTGCTTCGTTGAAAATTTGTACATGAGGTAGCTTGTCATTATATAATGTAGTCTGGTATAGTTTGCATATGTTTATCCAAGGCTTTAGAAAGGGAATACCCCAATGGCATTTTGTAAAATGCTTTAAATTACTAGAATATCAATGAAAGCATTGCAGCTTTCACTCCTGTCTGTTAGCTTAACTCTTTATTTCATCTAAAATGTCTAAAGTCATGTGCTTAAACGATGAATTTTGTTATTAATAATGAATATTACAGGTTTTATTAAACTCCTCGCAAAGTAACTGATTTTCTTGGATAATTATCTCTTTATATACTATAAGCGCAGATGGGAAGGAAAACATCCACATATAAAATAACACGCAGACCTAAAGAAATATTCAATCACTTTCTTTACCTACAAGTACTATTTAGAAGCTTGTTGACTATTTGACAAGCTAGGGAAAGGAAGAGCTTATAGACACACTTCTAACAAAATCAAACAAATGAAGTGCTTATGGACACACCTCTTTTTGTTTCACATAAACATACAATGTATGGCAATTTAATTAGTATCGCTTTTCTAGAGTATTGGGGTAGCCCTGAAAATTGCTAAGGGGGGCGGGGGGTTGTTGACGAGTTATGACAATCTTCTATTCTCTAAGACTTGGTGCTTGGTATTTATACGGGAAGAGGAATGGACTAGCTTATTCCTCCCTCTGCAATCAATTCAGTGAAGCTGTAATTAGTGGTGCTTATTGAAAATGTTGATTAAGATAATTGAGTTGTCTAGTTTTTTAAGAAACAAAGAAATCTTTGACCATGCACTTTCACATTTTTTCTCGATCTTGAAAAGTTTTCTAATAGACATTAATTTTAACATTGGCGCCTCCTATGTTCATTTGTTATTCACGCAAAATGGTGTAAAACATATACTTATTAATATATATCTTTCACAATTTGTTAAAACAAAATTTTCATTTATTGGTAAAGATTATACATTTTTGGCAGTTTGAACGTTTGTTATGATCATTTTTCAGTTGTGTCAAAATCGATAAACCGTTACCGATCTCTCAAAAGACGTGGATGAGTCACTTGCCAGGTTAGAGACAATCGCAGCCTCTGACCCCATCAAAATTCCAAAAATCAAACTCACCTTCGAGAAATTATTTTCAATTGAATGAAACTGTCGCCCACCCCTAGGATAAGCATGCCTTCAATTTTACAACTAAGAGAATGCGCCGAGCAGACTCCACTATCGCGACCACCACCAACGGTGAAACAATTAATACAATTGCGCGCGAGCACCGTATTGGAGGACCGAAAGGCGCAAGAAAATCCCAGATCCTTACATTGATAGACTTTATATGAACAAACCAGTCTTCGTTTCGAGGAGGGGAATATGAAACGACACATCTCCGATGTCTTGGGAACTGATGTGGATGAGTACGTACATGCAAAGGCACATCAATCCAAAGTTTCTGCTACATCACTGGCGCGTACTGAGGTTCCGCACACAACACATGTAATCTGCGGTTGAGAATTTACACCAACAAAACCACACTCCCTAAGTGTACTTCATAAGCTGTGTGGGTACGATGGGCACTTGAGTATGCAAGCTTTTACGAGCGCATTCGACTCACTAATCAACTTGATCAACAACAACATGGGAGAATTAATAACCTTCGGTCGTGGCCAGCTTCAGTTCATCGATTCATTAAACTTTATGAACTCGTCATTGGAATAGCTAATGAGTATCAAATTTGTTCAATTCAAAACACTTTTTCGATGATGAGTTTGATTTTCGACATTTTGGTGGGGTAAGAGGCTGCAATTGTTTCAATCCAGGCGAGTAACTCATCTATTTCTTTTGCGGGTTCGTTATCGGTTGGTGTCTGCCTTATTCTCGCCTTATATCTCTTCCTATGCACCGGATAATACTCCCGAACGGAACCACAGGCCTGACAAAGCTGGTAACCTGATTCACGCCAATGCCAAACTTCAGACAGGGATGGGCGACCTGACCCTCGTGCAATATTTGTGTGTATGACCGTGCTCAAAATAGCATCCTCTGACACAGGGCTCGCACTTTCCAAATCAGGTCAATTTGAACGTGTTTCGTACCACCCCTTGTGTATTCATATTTACATACATGCAAACTTTATGTAATTGGCAATATAATACAACCCCCCTCATTGTGCCCCTACCTTTCTAATTATCCCCTCAAGAGAAAGGTGACCAACGGCTATGCTGTTTGGGAATATCACTGATTATGTTTTTTTTATTTAAAGCTGGGACAGATTCTGGGAAGCACAGTAAAAATAACACGAGGCAACACCCATTCTACGTATTTTTGTTTGTTTTAGTTTTCTGATTTGGCTGTTTGTTTCTTGATTTAGAGTTTGTGTTTTTTATAGCTGTTTTTATAGCTGGTGTTTGGTGTCTATTCGTGCCTGATGTTTGCCTGTTCTAGTTCTTTATTTCTGCATGAAACCACAATGCCCAATACAATGCGCTACTAGATAGAACAGATACAATACACTATGAATGGACTTTAAAGTTATGCATTTTGCTAACTATGCCATGTTTTTGGGGCTAATAGGAGAGCAAAGGATGCAAGACACCCACATTTCTATACTACTTAAATATAAATCATTTTATATTGCACGCAAGTGCGAATGTCTGACAGCCTGTCAGTGGATGTATTTTGTATTTTAGGGTTTAACACCATTTTTCAGCACACGATAGGCTATACATGGCGGCCAGTGTTAATGGTGGAGGAAGAACCCGGAAAACCCCCGGAAAGAACCACCGACCTACGAGAAGCTACTGGCAAGCTTTCTCACATAACTACATTAGCCGATTCTTAGACTCGAACCCACGCAGACAGAGGTGAGACGGCAGTGATCCGTAACGGCAAGCGCTTTAGACCACTCAGCCACTCGGGGCCCCCAGTCAGTGGTTGAATGCTTGTATTGTGTTTTCTTGAAGTAGATTGAGAGAGGGGACCTTAATATGTCACGCTATAAGCGTGAGCAACACTCCTTGTGTGTGTATGGGAGAGAGAGAGAGAGAGAGAGAGAGAGAGAGAGAGAGAGAGAGAGAGAGAGAGAGAGAGAGAGAGAGAGAGAGCATCTGGAAACAAGTCCTCATATTTAAAAAATATTTTTTTAGTTTTCTTGTTGTTTTGATTGTGAAGGTTTCCGTTTGTCATTATTCAATATTAGTGAATTGAGAAGACTTGTTACACCAAAGTCTTTGCGGTCCGATTTCATTCCATCGCTGAATAAACACACCCTTCTATGTAGCATGAAGAGGATTCTGAGGTATGGGCAAGACAGCCAGTCACCAGGCTGAAAACTCTTTTCCATTGTATTTGTTCATACCTTAATTTAATATTTGGCTGAATAAAATAAATATTAGTTCATGCTACTTCAGAAGCCTTTCATAACTTATTTTTTAAATCAGAATAATAGTCAAGATTAAGCTATGCATCTTCAGTCAAAAGTAATTCTTGAACTGATTTCCTATGGCAAACAAAAGCAGAATAACATCCACTTTAAATCTAATCAAGTATCAAGGAAATATGACCGAATCATATTTTTCAACGCTTGATGAAATCTTTCTAAAGCGTCTTGACTTTCAGGATGATAGACAGAAAACTTGAATTGTTAGATGCCTAATTCGTGCATAATGTGCTGAAAAATCTCTGACATAAAATTTCATCATTGGTCAGATTGGACAGAGATTTGGGAAAGCTAAAAGTATGCACACTTTGTCAAATCTTTTACTACGGTGTCTGTTTAAACACTCTTCAAAGGAAATTGCTTCTGGAAATTTTGTGAACTCACACATTATGGTCAACAAGCATTGGTTGCCTGGCCAAGTTCTTTGGTAAGCGACCGACACAGTCTACAATTGTTCTACTAAATACATGTGGTGCGTCAAATCCAGGAATAGATTGCAGATGAGCCTTAGGAATCTTCTGATTGTGTTTTTCTCCTATCTGACAAGTGTGATAAAATCTACAGTATTTACAAACATCATTTTCATTTTCCGGCAAATAAACGGGATTAACGATATTGTGATGAGCCTTATTGACCACTAGACTTAATTTATTGTCTATACGACCTATATACATATAGGTGAAAAAGAATATATGCAGTTATTAGTTTAAAGTGTTATTGACCTGTTCTCTGGTCGAGTTTTCATAGTCATTTATGCCAGTAGTAAATTGTCTAGGCAGTTTTTAATACAGTTGAAATGTTCTTTTCACTTGTAATATTGTGTATACAGAGTAAACTGTGAATATGAAAAACTGCGTAGATACAAATTTTTCCCCCTAATACATATCAATCAATACCTTACATATAAATAGGTGTTACTTATAAACATAACGTACAGATAGGAAGAATGACTGAGCGAATGCGTACATAGAGTTTTGAAACGTTGCAGACATTTTTTCAGTTTTTATACTCTCTCTCTCTCTCTCTCTCTCTCTCTCTCTCTCTCTCTCTCTCTCTCTCTATATATATATATATATATATATATATATATATATATATATATATATATATCTCTCAAAATTCTTAACAAGTACATACATTCGAGTGTTATGTGTGGAGATATCTAACACGAATACCGATGGAGAACAAGAACTTAGCAGAACTTTTCAATTTGAAAAGGTGATGATTTAAAAGATCCACTGAACTACCTTTGGTATAGGACACTATTCATGCTCCATCTAACACTCTCATATCAGTATGTATGTATGTATGTATGTATGTATGTATGTATGTATGTATGTATGTATGTATGTATGTATGTATGTATGTATGTATATATACATATATATATAGTGTATTTAATATTTTTCCATGAATGCAGATGGTAAAGGTAATTTTGCAAACAACTTGTTGCTTTGCTTATTTTTGACTATGATTGTGGGTCTAACTTTAAAAATAAAATTGTAAACATGTTTACATGGAATTTTGAGCTTGGGTGGATGTAGAAAACGAAACTTGTTTACGAATTTGACGTGAAAATGACCTACATCCTGGGCATCTTAATTTAGCTTTCGATATAAGGATTGTGATCAACAAAAATATTTAGTCCTACTTTCAGTTAAGCTCTAACACCATTGCTACCTTTGTTCAGACATAATTTGAGAGGAATATTTTATTGGTAAATGTTATTTTGGACTAAATCTTTCTGAGATTATTGTGAATTCACTCAAGGACATTCTGGATTATATCTTTCTGAAATATCCAGACTTTGGCTGGCACATCAGCACATTCAATACTGGAAATCCTTCGGAACAATCTATACTTTTGGATATAAAGTTAGGATTTTGTGGGATTTTATTCTCAATTTGGTAAGTTTCATGTAAATTGTAATGTTGTAATCTATCAAAATTTAGTGTTTGTTGAATTTTACTAAATATATTGGTTTTCGCTCTGTCTGTTACTTAGTTTAAGACCATAGAATAATAGCTAGAAATTGTTACTAGAAGCCCAAGAGTAAATTAAATATATCGTTTAAATATGCCACTGCATCAAATTCTCCCACAGCTACCTAGGTACGAGGTTTATTAATATTAAAACAAAACTACCTAGGTACGAGGTTTATTAATATTAAAACAAAACTACCTAGGTACGAGGTTTATTAATATTAAAACAAAACTACCTAGGTACGAGGTTTATTAATATTAAAACAAAACTACCTAGGTACGAGGTTTATTAATATTAAAACAAAACTACCTAGGTACGAGGTTTATTAATATTAAAACAAAACTACCTAGGTACGAGGTTTATTAATATTAAAACACAGCTACCTAGGTACGAGGTTTATTAATATTAAAACACAACTACCTAGGTACGAGGTTTATTAATATTAAAACAAAACTACCTAGGTACGAGGTTTATTAATATTAAAACAAAACTACCTAGGTACGAGGTTTATTAATATTAAAACAAAACTACCTAGGTACGAGGTTTATTAATATTAAAACAAAACTACCTAGGTACGAGGTTTATTAATATTAAAACAAAACTACCTAGGTACGAGGTTTATTAATATTAAAACAAAACTACCTAGGTATGAGGTTTATTAATATTAAAACAAAACTACCTAGGTACGAGGTTTATTAATATTAAAACAAAACTACCTAGGTACGAGGTTTATTAATATTAAAACAAAACTACCTAGGTACGAGGTTTATTAATATTAAAACAAAACTACCTAGGTACGAGGTTTATTAATATTAAAACAAAACTACCTAGGTACGAGGTTTATTAATATTAAAACACAGCTACCTAGGTACGAGGTTTATTAATATTAAAACAAAACTACCTAGGTACGAGGTTTATTAATATTAAAACAAAACTACCTAGGTACGAGGTTTATTAATATTAAAACGAAACTACCTAGGTACGAGGTTTATTAATATTAAAACAAAACTACCTAGGTACGAGGTTTATTAATATTAAAACAAAACTACCTAGGTACCAGGTTTATTAATATTAAAACACAGCTACCTAGGTACGAGGTTTATTAATATTGAAACAAAACTACCTAGGTACGAGGTTTATTAATATTAAAACAAAACTACCTAGGTACGAGGTTTATTAATATTAAATCAAAACTACCTAGGTAAGAGGTTTATTAATATTAAAACAAAACTACCTAGGTACGAGGTTTATTAATATTAAAACACAGCTACCTAGGTACGAGGTTTATTAATATTAAAACAAAATTAATTGGTTGACTCTTTAAGTTAATTATGTTAATTATTCAGATATCACACCCTCACCGCTCACCTGGACGACATCTAAGATACTCGGAATATCTGTACAATAGTTAGGATGCAAACAACGTTAAAAGGCATGTTTTGTTTCTTTTCATTCTTCCAGAGATACATTGTACATGGTAAAATTGCAACCATTGTACATCGGAAAATTTTAAAATTGCTACGGTCTTGCGCGCGTTTGGTCTATCTGATGTTCTCGCTGGAGATCACGTATTACGGCACACAAGAATACAAAGATGCCATATTTAACAAACATCAAACGCACAGATCTATTGCCACCCTCAAACTTCATAGCCATTAAAACAAACGGCACAAAAAAAATTCACTTAATGACCTATATTGATCCACATATCTAACTCGTGAGTGACAGATACTGTCTTTCTTCGTCTTTTTTGGATGAACAGACAAAATTGTCGGTCAAATTTGTTAAATAAATATATTGTATGTTAAAGCAATGTCAAATGAATTTCAAATTAATCTCAGTTGATTGACACCTTATATAGTCATTACCTCAATGGCCGCCATGATTTCCTCCTCATCTGATTTCGTACGCCGGATGTAGCGTAATCATTTTTATAATAAAATTAATTCCAACAAATTAATGCCAAAATTGATGCCTTACCAATGTAATAAATACGAACACAATTTCTGACATAAAAATCTATATTTAAAATTCTTTATAACACGTTTTCGAAACTGTGGTCAATGGGACTCTAAAATGTGGCCAAACTGCTCGTATATAATCATTACCTCTATTGCCGCCTTGATTTCCTCCTGCCTGATTTATAGGCCGAATTTATCATAATCATTTTAATAATTTTAAAAAATTGCAACACATTAATGCCAAAATTGATGACAATACCGATGGAGAACAAGAACTTAGCAGAACTTTTCAATTTGAAAAGGTAATGATTTAAAAAATCCACTGAACTACCTTTGGTATTGGACACTATTCTTGTCAAGTGTATTATTCCCTGAACGATGTGTCAAATCTGCATAAATTCGTTTATATATCGTATATGTTATTACATGTAGTATGTTTTATACATTGAAGAACCTAACAAATTATAACAAAACTGACAATTAAGTATACCTTCATAAACCGTCCATTTATGATTTAATTTCTCCAAATCTCTTCTATGATGCTCCATACTTTTTGATCACGTATCATTATAGTATTCCTTTATTAAATGTTTACTTTATCGCGAATATTTAATATAATTAATCAGCTAATATTGATAATATTGTATATATTGCTATGAAGTTATTATATACAAGGTGTATACATGTATATTTTAGCCGTCCGAATATTTGAATCCCATTCGTTTGACAATGTCGTTAGCAAACAATATTTTAAAACGTGATTATTCTGTTTATGTAAAAATACATTAATTGGTAGAATTTAATTAAGATGTCATTGAATCCTAGAATTCAGAGAAGTAAAACTTGATAACTGAATGCATTTATTGATTTACAAATATGCCCTAACAACCAAGTCATCATCATCATCATCATCATCATCATCATCAGTATGTTGACCTAGTGTGGTCGTTAAGGCACTGTGCTGCGGAACATCTGACCAGTTCCCTCCACTTGTCTCGATCATGTGCCAATGCCTGTGTCTCCGCAAAGCTTTTCCTGGTCCATTCTGTGATGTTGTCACTCCACCTTTTTTTCTTTGTCTACTTCTCCTTCTACCACCTTGGACACTACCCTGCAGTACTGTTGTGGATAGACTGTTGGCTCAATATAGTGACATGGCCATACCATTTTAGTTTTCTCTTTTTGACAGTGGTGAGGAGGACTTCATAATGACTTACTTCGTGCCTGATGGTGTTACGCACTTCTTCATTTGTGATGTGGTCCATACAAGAAATGCCAAGAATGGTTCTTTAGCATCTCATTTCAAGTGCCTGGATTCTTCGTTGTAAATCTGCTGCCAGGGTCCAGGCTTCACATGAATACAGAAAGATTGAGATGATTAGTGCTCTCAATAGTCTGATTTTAGTTTTCAGACAGTTATTCTTGTCTCTTCAGATGGGTCTTAGCTTTGACATAGCTGCCGTTGATTTTGTTGCTCCTGACAAAATTTCTGCTCTTGAACCCTCGTCGGTGATTATGGAACCAAGATATTTGAACTGGCCCACTGTTTCCAGTTCCTGCCCTCTGACTTGAATCTTGGTTGAGATTTGTTTGCCACTATTTGTCATCCGCTTTGTCTTCTCAGCACTTATCTCCATGTCAAATCTGGAAGATGTTTCATCCAGGTTCTTCGACAACCAATGCAGAGTATCAATTCCAAAGTGTTTTCTATGGTATTTTAATACTATGAATCAGTTTCGTACTGTTAAAAGAGAACGCCCAAAGGCTGAGAGGATTTGGATTTCCACCAGCCTTGCTACTCAGAAGTAGATCTTAGAAGCTGCTAAGAAGAATGTCATAGTTCATTAGATCAAATTCTTACGTCACTGCTTCTTGAGTACTTAGATTAAATATTGGCTTCACTAACCAATGTGATCAATAATTCTCTCTCATCCAGGGAATTCTCGTCATTTTTTAAAACTGCCATTGTCAAGCATCGGTTGAAGAAACCAGCACTTTACCATACACATCTTAAGAACTATCTCCACGTTTATAAACTCCCAAACATCTAAAAAAATATCTTAGTGAAAGTTTTACTCTCCTAACCTAGTGTCTCATCTGAATTCAAATAGTCTTTTTAGCAATGTACAGTCTATATATTGCCCTCAATATAGTACTGAAAGCACGTCCTGATCATGTAAAGTGTGTGTGTGTGTGTGTGTGTGTGTGTGTCTCAAACGTTTCAAAAGGGCCCTAACATTTGTCCAAAGGGGATCAAAGCTAAAGTATTTCTATTTACTCAAAGCGAGGATACTAAGCAATCTGTGTGCGCAAGAATAAAACAATGGTCAAATTTCAAGGGACAAGTGTGTGTGTGTGTGTGTGTGTGTGTGTGTGTGTACGTTTTGAGTTTCTTTAGCCTGGGATGTCCATTTTATCTGCTCTCCAAGATCCGGCCCTGGAAACTGCCCATCTGAGAGGAGTTAACGATCTTCACACTACTTGGATAGTGAAAAGAGAAAAGATTACCCTGCATGACCAATCTGCGTCATTGGACGCAATAGACCATGCTATATTCATGTCACCAGCATGTATTTGGTATTCAAGAGACATCCTTACTATGGTTCAAGTCCTAATTAGTCAACAAGACACAACATTCCAAGCTATTTGATCTATATGTTGCTGTTCCAAGTGCATCTGTTCTTGGTCTTGTTCTCTTCATTTAATCGATCAGCCTCTCTCATGTGTCACAGACCAATATCCGGTGTCTCTCCAACTCTATGCTAACGACATTAAAATATACAAATCTAGCCACCAAAATGATTTCCTTAATTTTGTTTTACGTAGTTCAGAACCTTCGGCGCTTTTCTCAACAATGTTTGAACAATATGTTTTGCTTAAAATTCTAACTCATCATCATACTCTGTCATAGAACCGGTTTGTTAATGTTTTGTTTGTTACGTTGCTACATTATTAGATTAAATGCATTTTACAATCAAATCTTGACTTTTTTCATTGAGGTTATGTAACAAGTTACTGCCACTAGCGAATTTAACTGTTTTCCTAGCTATTTAGAAGTTAATTTACATTAGGTGTCAATTTCAGCCACTAATCTATTAATATGTTCTTCCCTTTTTATGTACATGTATGGTCAAAATAGACATCCACCTGTGTTGTGCCAAATGTATTCATATATAAATGGCGATTAGACAGTCATGATTTTGAAGCAAATATTCATAGGAACACTAGCATATTAACAAGCTCTATGCATGTTTCTCTCATTGTTGAGCTCTGAAAAGTTTTTAATATAAATGTTATTTTTGTAATTTTTAGTGATGTCATTCACCATTTCTTATCCAACATGTCTTAACAACAGGTACAATAAGTTTGTGTGACTTATCAGTCAAGAGACGGTTTATTTCATCGAATCGGATTGAAATCAGAAATTCACTGCACAGTCCAACATGAAGGTCTGTCATCAACCGCTTAGGGTCATGTTTTGGTCACTTATTTTGTTACCATAATCGCTAATTTTATTAGCCAATCTGATGTTGACTTATATCTTCGAGTCTGGGAGACTGTGTAGTTGCAGTCAGACTGTCAGGTAGTAGAGTGAAGATCTGGCTTTAATCAGATTGTAATTCATCATGAGGACAATTATCAGCAAATTTTTTGCCTTGGATGTAGAATTTTACCTTACCATATATATTCATGATTGGACAATCCTACAAACCAACTTTTTGAAAAGAAATGATATAACAAATAATTGTTCATGCATGTCTGGTTTTACCTAGGACTGCTCGATTAGCACTGGTATGTTTGCTCCATAAAATTTGTCCCATAATTATTTTTATTGTTTTGTCTACCAATGAATTTCTGGTGCATTAGTTAAGTTTTACATATGAAGTTATTTTGTGATGTATACACAGTACTGTTGGATAAGAGTGTCAGCACTGGTGGGTAGGAGCATATTTTAAAATTCAAAGGTTTCAAAATATGTTCATGTAGGGTTAGTAGAACATCACAGCAGCTTGCATATTTATATGTAAACACAGAAGTGGCCAGTTATAAAGAAATTATAATTTCTTTCTCAGAGCAATAATTGATTCTCATCTTCATAGTTTTTATATATTTCTAAATAAATTAGTTTTCCCATAAATTATATTGACTATTGCACATGTAACAAGCATCCTTCTTTCATGTCAAAATGATTAATGATTCTGCTTAAATTTCCACATCCAATATTCAGCATCAAACTATATGACAACTTCCCTTTGTGCAGCAAATAGTTCTAAGACTTGAACCTCACGAGACATTCTCTTCGCTTTGTCCCAATAACATATCAATTGTTTTTCTTCAATATTTGTATTATTACCTCGTGGTCACTTTTATCAGATTCATCATGAATGTTGAAAGCACTAGCTAAGGGCCTACAGTCCTATCCTGGTATGCAAAAAGACAAGAAAACAAATTAAAACTTCAAAACTAATTGACAAGACAACCACTGCTAAAAGTATGAAAAATCAAAGTAGGTCATTGAAATATCAATACAAGTACTCTTTAGCAATCTCATTTGTCTACCTCAATTAGTTTTTCTTCAACTATTCCAAAATGGTTGATGAAACTTGCAAATATGCACTGTAAAGTCCAGCAGAGATGTTGCCAGGGTTTGATCTAAATCTCTGCTCACCCCACTGCCACCAAACTCGGGGTTGGTATCACTATAGTTCATTTTTAACCCAACATTTAAACATTCATCTATTTGTCTTTCTGTTCCATTCTGGATGATCTATCTTAAAATCAAAATCTTCATGAGATGCCCCCTTTAGTTGTACAGTCATTAAACGTCATTATCTGTCTATAAAGTGTTCGGTACTGAGAAACACCTGCAATCTGATGTGGTATATACAGCTACCCTAGCCTGCTTCAGCACGTTGAGAAACTGTCTTTTATGCTTATTTGTTGCATTTCCCACAATTCACAGGTATCGTCTTATGGACATCTGCTTTGAAATGCACAAGATCTGTAAGAGGTGTCTTCCTATAATTCAAGCAAGGATTCCCAATGTAAAAGGGTTATTTTTCCTGTAATTTCTGTACATATTACACAGCATGCATTCTGTCTTGGATTTCTGCTGTAGCCATGTTCTGTATCAAGATTTCTGAAACTTTGCATACAATTTTGGTTTATTCTTTTACAGTTCATGTAACCCAGCATCTGACATCATTATAGATTTATTTTTATCCTCTGTTTGCCAAGAATCTCTATATTTTTCATTCTGTCACTCACTTTGCCCATTCATAACATCACTGGCTTTAAGTCAAATTGAATCGGTAACTTTCTGTCCAGATATTTATAATCTCACCAACTGGAAATTACTGAAATTAGCACACACACAAATATGTGGAAAAGGGACCAAACACAGATTTCATCTAGTACACATATTTTTAAAAATCAATCTACACCTGCATACTCTGGAACAGACAGCTATTGTCATCAAATACGTATTGCTACCATTTAAATTTGTATAGATTTTTTAAAATACTTTTTATCCTAAAACTTGAATAAAAATTTTATACTGTGCAGAGTGCATTTTTAAATGCACAATACTGAACTAATTGTGTAAGTTTTTATGCATCACTGCTTTATAAGTAAACAAATTGGATAACATTTTCCACTCATGCAATTTTGCACCCTAGCAGCAGGTTTTATTGGTCAAATCAATCTGCATACGATTACAAATTTTATTTCTCTATCTGGTGTGTTAAAACAAGTCTATTTCTCTACCTGTTGTGTTAAAACAAGTCTATGTACAAAATGTTTTAAAAATGTAACAGCTGCTATAATAACTTGAAATTCAAAGTAGTCATGAAAAAGTGTGTAAAATCTGTTTAATAGTCTTTGTTATACCACACTAAAAGAACTTGTCACAGTTGTATGGATTTCAGATTTAACAGTGGGGAAGAATAATGTGCTCCTCTCTTGCTTTCTTAGTGAGGGTATAAAAAGACAATTTTTATAAGGAGGTGCTTTTGCTATATATCACTTGATTTTATTATCCATAAATATGAGTTAATGTTGATAATTACAAATAAAAAAGTAAGCATCATGGTCAAGATAGATATGTATAATTACTTACATAGTATACCGCACATAATGATTGACATTTCTAGATTAAGATTCATGTGATCTTTAATTTATACACAATTATACAACTTAGGATATTTATTATCTTGTCTTTCATTTTATTCTTTGAGTGCATTTATGTCTCTGTAATTGAAATATTGCTAATACATGTAAACAGAAGTGTTCAATAAATGTATAAAATTAACACATGATCAAAGCAGTTACTCAGAGTAATGATTACGAGATGTCAAATTAGGATACTGTTACAGATATTTTCACAGCTCCAGTGGCTAGTGGTTTGAGCATCCACTCCAGATGCAGGAGGTCATGGGTTTGAACCCTGGCCAAGTCATACCAAAGACTTCTTTCTAAAGATGGTACTAACAGCTGTCTTGCTAAGCGCTCAGCATTAAGAGGTTATTGCTAGGCCTGGTCGGCCTGGTGTCAGAATAATGTGACTGGGTGGGACATCATGCTACATGTCTGCGGCATGATAACCCAGTGCTAGAAGTAACTTTAAACTGCCACACTACAGACACTGTAGCAATATGACTAGAAAATTGTTAAAGCTACATTGAAAATCTACATCACACACACGCACACATTTACAACTTTTAAAAAAGAAACTTATGTATGCAGGACCCAAAAAAATTAATGTACATGTTGATGACATTGTGGATTTCATTAGTTTGTGTATTAAGTAGAACTGGCATAATTAATTGAATAATCAATTAATCTACTGATATATGCATTAAATTCATATATCGATAAATAAAGTTGAGCAATTATTATTTTATTATAACATTTTACCACCCTAAAAAACTACTCTTAGGTTGAATTTGCAACTACATATTATTTAATCTCAACCAAAGGAGCTTCACATCACAAAAGTAACATAATGTATGTATTAACAAAAGACAGCAGGGAATTCCATTCATGTATGTATTAACCAAAGACAGCAGGAAATTCCATTCATGTATGTATTAACCAAAGACAGCAGGAAATTCCATTCATGTAGGGGTATGTATTAGCCAAAGACAGCAGGAAATTCCAATCGTGAATGTATTAACCACAGACAGGAGGGAATTCCATTCATGTATATATTAACCAAAGACAGCAGGGAATTCCATTCATGTATGTATTCACCAAAGACAGCAGGGAATTCCATTCATGTATGTATCAACCCAAGACAGCAGCAAATTCCATTCAGTTCTGACTCAGCCCCCTTTTCCAGACTCTTTCATTGATGATATGTCATGTTCAAAGTTTGATAGGTTTAATAAACTTTTTAAAATTGTCTAATGGTGTCATGAATAAATAAAAAAGATGTGTCCATTTAAAAGAAATAAAGATGAAGTTGAAAGATTGATTCTACTGAAGATTAACTGCCTTTCTTAACATTCAATAAAAATAGTAAGGACAGGCAAAATAAACTATGCTAAAATTTCAAACAATATATTACGACATAAGCCAAGCTCCTGTTGTTTCACTAAAAAAAGTCAAGTTGAGCAATATCGAATAGTATGGTACAATGTGTAGGGCCACCAACACAATTACTTTCCTGCTCACCAAAAATTAAAAAAAAACTTTATTAATATATACATATCAATAACATAAACCAATCTTGGATCCCATTAGCCAGCCTCAAGTATTCAGTTTTAATAATAGTCTGGGGGACATTAACATGCAAGGAGATTTTAAAAATATTTAATGCACCGGTATAAAAAAGTAACTAACAACTAAACCATTCTTTAAAATAATACATAAATACATAATTTAATATCTATTGTTGACATTCTACTCCTTCGAATGCTTTCAGTTTCTGACTGGTGATAAAGAACATGAAAAATTGGTCCTCCTTGTAAACAATCTGCAATGAACCTTTCAATGACAGCCATGTGGAAACTACATGATTTAAAATATTCCTGTGAATTAAAAATTATGAATGTTTGTCATAAGCATGTGTATGGTAAACTGTGATCCAACCACTGCAAATATCTTCACTTATGTTCAATTATTTTCAATCGGGTAAAAATGACATGTCAATAAATTTTCAGGCATGTGAAATAGCAATCCAACCATCATAAATAAATATATCTGTAACACATTATTCTTTTACTTGGTAAAAATGGAACATATTCAGACCCTTGCAACAACAAAAAATCTCTTTATCTCAGGTCTGTATCAAATGCCAAATGTGACTTCACAACAAAATCAGCTACATGCATAAGACCCTAATCAAGTAAATGTTTTAACTAATGGAAATAAGGAAGACATAACAGTCTAATACAGTATAATGTAGTTCCAATAACCAAAGGCAGACTACCTGTTTGATGTTGGTGAACAACTACTTTAAAATCCAGTTGACCCTTGGGGATGGGCTTCATCTTGTGTTATCACTTAAGTCATTCTTTCATTAAGTTATAGAACCAAGCCCCCCTCTCCCCAAAAAATAATAAACAGCAGACAAGTTACATTTTCTTTTGTTGTAGCCAGTTTTTGAATTCATGATAACTTTTCTTCAATTCGTTTGGATTTTAAAAGATCAATTCATTTCTCTGGAAATATTTCCTCATACAGTATTCTTGGACAAACAATTTATCAAAAGTTTATTCAGATTTCCAGCACTGAAGTGTTAAATATTAGTGATTTTTAAGGAACTGTACATAAACACTTCAGACTACAGCATATGTCATCATCTTCCATCTTGAATTTTCATAAAAGGACTTGAACCTGAATTTATTAGAACATTTCATTACTAGGACTTTTGTAATTTAATTATTGGATTATTCTTAGATTATTTTTGGATTTGATTCTTAAAACTGTAAGTTCATTTTTCATTTTTACAATCATTTTTCCAGGGAAATAAATTATGTTAAGTTTTACAATCTTGTTGTTTTCACTTTTTCTGTTACTGTTTATTTGAAACATGAAACACTGACATTTGCAACAAAATAGTTATGGTACATAAATCACTCCATCAACTCGATATCTATATTAGTACAAAGTAGTTATAATTTCATTCATTTGAACATAGAAATTGTACATCATTGGTAACAGTACCTAACAAACGGTGAATGACAGAGAACTGGTTGATTCTTTCAATTTCATTTCAAAGTATCTTATGAATAACATGACTGACTGCTTCTCTTTCTCAATAATGCTTGTAAAATTGTCTGTTTTCTTGCTCACTTTCAGACATAAATGGTAAACAACTACTTTGACTCTTGTAAAAATATTAGTCCAGAAGTACATTAATTGAATGGCATAAATGTAATAGCAGTGTAGCCAGCTGAATGTCTGTCTACATTACAATTCTTCTCATATTTTTATCATGAATTTGAGAAAATGTAATGGCTGATCATCATCTAGTTTATATTTTCCTTATTCCTCTGAAGGATACTGTCCATTTGTTCATCAAATCTCTTGTACATGTCTTGACGGTCGCAATCATCTGTGTTGATTACCTGCAAAAATTTGCATATCATTTAATAAAGTTAAATCTGCATGCAACAAACTTGGATTTAACAAATTTACAAATTGCATGAAATGTCATTCGATGTATCGTTGTTAATAAAATATGAGTTATCCAAACATTCTATGATTTTTTGTATCACTTCATTGACAATAAATGTCAAGGTATATGAAACTTAATTGTTATTCAGCTGGTAAATATTCTTCTTTGTTTCTTAAAACTCAGCTTCAAAATGCCCTCTGCAAGCTGAAAATAATTTACAAACACATCGATAGAGTCATCAGTTTATCTATTGTGTCAGCTGTTAGCCTACAGGCCTTTGAAAGTCTATCACTGTAGTGTATATATATATATATATATATATATATATATATGCAGACATTGTAGTGATATGACTGAAAAATTGTTAAAGATATGTTAAAAATCAGCAACAAACAAACAAACTGACATTTTCTTCTCACAGCAGTTCTCCAATTCTTCAGAGCAGTGTCAATTGTGCTTTGAGGACAATATGATTTCCCTAATGACTGATCAATGGATTGATTTACTATACCGCTCCAAGAAACATAATCTGAATGCTTCCATAGTTTCTGCAATACTCCAACATATATCCATTATACAGTGCTTAGTCAAGGAATATTCTTCAAGATTAAGCATTAACTGATTACATGGATTGTGTGAAATCATGGAGAAAAGGCAAGGAAAGATGATTTGATCAGCTATTAAAAAACAAAAACAAAATACAAAATATGTGCATTGGGTACAAGAAATTGTTGAAGCCACAGATAACTTTCATAACGTTTCTTCCAATGCAGATGTATGCATCCATCAAGTTAATGAAATTTTCTTTTGCCTGTCTTCCAAACTTTGCAGCATTGAAATTAAAGATGGAAGCTATCATGAATATCGTAGAGAAATCCAAACTTTGTTGCCATCTATCCCTTCTATTAATATATGAACCTCCCTCAATCAATGTATATGTAATTAGCTTACAAGGAAGAGTCCACAGTATATATGGGAATGTGACCTTTTACCCTAACAGCCTCCAACCCTGATTGTTGCATTCAGAATCTGAAACCTTCATTCCTTATCATGCTCATTGCGATTCCTCTCCCTCAGTCAGTGAAAAGAATTTTGGGTTAGAAGGATAATATAGTGACATATGGACGAACAGGTAGACTTGGATTGTGACAATATAACTATTACAATATACCTGCACTTGTGCATATATAATTATTTTCTATAAACATCTTAAACATCTCTTACAATTTTTAAGTTGAGAACTCGTCAATAAACAACTTATATACACTGTTAAAATCTGTGGTGTTGGATATTACAAAATATATTAATTCCTTAAAAGTAAATTCATCCAATAAACTCAATATTACAAAATATAATAATTCCTCGAAAGCAATTCATCCAATAAACTCAATATTACAAAATATAATAATTCCTCGAAAGCAATTCATCCAATAAACTCATTCAACACTGCTTTATATTTAGCTATATTATTTATTGTCTTTAAATTTTATACTTACCAATACAGGACATGGAAATTTGAATTTCTTTTGATGAATAAGCCAGTCTTCATGGAGATCATGAAGAGACTGCAGGTATTCCTGAAATAAACATTGAAAATTTCTTTATTTTGACCACAAAAAGTGAGTGCATTTCCTAATCATGACTTCTGGTCTTACTGCACATAACTATGGACCTTCCAAGCGTGAAAATGTGGCCATAATTTTCATTAATACACATCTTTTAATATGACTAGGCTCCTGCCACTGTAATGTAATTTGCTATTTCTCTTGCATTACAGACTAATGCTTTTGCATGACAAACTAGTGCTTCCACATTATATTTAAAGAAACTTGGGATATAAGTGTTGCACTGAGGATCATATGAGAGAATCTGTGTTCCCATGTCCCACAAAATATCAGTGAGAATGTTTCTATCATTGTAATCAATTTAAAAAAATTGGAGGAGATGCAGTGAAAAATTGTCCTGAAAAACTGAATTTTAAATAGAACATGATGACATGATGACATCATCAAAGGAGCATCTAATTAAAGTAAATGTTGTGAATTAACTATTTGTGGTCAGGCACCAATTTTAATTTATATCAAGGTTGCTACTAAGAATATAAAGACCATCAAAAAATGTTCCATCAGTGGAAACAACAGGACCCTCTTCGAAATCTTCAAATTGAAATAATTAGGAAAAAATGGACCCACATCCATGCCTATTTTATTTGTGTTGGATGGGGGACAATGTTGGAGGCTGAGCACGTATAAATTAGTATTATCAGCCTAGTGATTGCATATGAGGCACTTGTTGAAGATCAATACAATCTGGAAACACCTGCTAGAAATGGACACTGTGTATAAATTCATGTTTAAAGGCTAACAAAATATTCACTAAAATCAACTAGTCACTACATATGCAAATTTTTTGATTCCTTGTTTCAATTTATTCACAATAAATTCTTGATTTTTTTATTTCATATTATCATTATTTTAGTTTTATTAAAATAAATTTCTTTGATAATGTTCAGTCTACCATGTTAAGGATTCCCCAAAAGTTGCTGTTGTTGTTGTTGTAGGGTTTAATGCCATTTTTCAGGACAAGACAGGCTATACATGGTGGCCATTATTAATTGAGGAAGAACCTGGGAAAACCCCAGAAAGAACCACTGAATCACGAGAAGCTACTGGCAAGCTTTCTCATATACCCACATTAGCTGAATCTGAGACTTCAACCGACACAGAGGTGAGATGGCAGTGATCCGTAACGGAAAGCGCTTTAGACCACTCAGTCACTCAGGGCCCCTTCCCCCAAAAGTAACATATCATCAATAAGCAGCAGATCTCAATGCTAAATGTATGAATGGCTTTTAAATATCATACATCATTTCCTAACGTTCGTATCACCACTTCCATATACTAACATGGTACCTCTAGCTACCGGCAGTGCGGAAAGTTGAAGTTGTAGGATTTAACACCATTTTTCAGCATACGATAGGCTATACATGGCGGCCAGTATTTTTGGTGGAGAAAGAACCTCCAGAAAGAACCGCTGGCCCACGAGAAGCTACTGGCAAGCTTTCTCACATAACTACATTGGCTGAATCTCAAACCCATGCTTATATATGTGTGTGTGTGTGTGTGTGTGTATGTATGTGTACTCTTGCTGTTGCGAAGAACACTAAAACAGCCAGTTTTCAATAACAGCATGTGAAACTCTAATTCTGCAGAAGAAAGAAATTAAAACTTAACATGTCCCATATGCCAAGTAAAAGTCTTTTCCTGAAGTAGAGTCATAATAACAAAAAGAAAAAGAGAGGTAAACAGGTCTATTGTAATCTGTATTTTCAGTTACCTGACATTTGTCTTCTTTCTCACATATTACGAGACTACTTTATTTAATTTTCAATTGAGACCTCTTAATCATTCTTGTTTTAATAACAATATACATTTTTGCAACAACCACATGGCTATGCAGTTTTATTTACACCCCACTGCTACGTATCACTATAAACTGCTGCACTGAAGACATCATAGCGATATGACTAATTTTTTTTAAAGTGTGTTACAAATCTGTATCAGATACACACACCCATGTACCACAGGATGTTCCATGTATTACTGCTAAACATTCTTTCATAACTTTCAGGATACACGTTTATTTTATATTTCCAGGCAAATTCCAAATGAATGCAAAACAGACTAACACAAAGCCCAAGCTTGAGAGCAACAGTGTTTATGTAAACAAAATATTACCACAGGAAGTGCAAACAACTGCCATTAAATGAACCTACTGTTTACAAAACAAAATAAGATGTTGTACATGATTTTGGTACTGGTCTTTTGTAAGCATTTCAAACTGCATGGAGAATTTTAAAGAAATCAGATGTGAAAAAACAACAGTATATTTTGAATGAACTTGCCAACTAGTTGCACCTCACTCCAGATCTTCACACCACATGGACACAATGTATGATCATTACTGCCCAAAAGAGATATCTTTTGCAACCATAATGCAACCGTTTCACAATGCAATTTCCAAATGCCCAGAATCAGACTTATTGGGTACTTACTATAGGAACACTCTGTTCTTCATGTCTATTTCTGGCTCTAATTCTGTCCTGACATGTCTTGGGAGTTGCTTGGAGATAAACTGCAACATTTAAAGGCAAATTTGTAATGCATAAGAATTCAGTTTTAGTATGAATGCTCTACATAAGAAGAAAAAATATCAAACAAAACTTAAGATAAAAGATCAGTAAAAGGTTAAAGTGGATCCAAGACCTGACTACCATCTATATGGAAGTAAATGTAGGGCCGATGGCAACAAAAAAATTTTTTTTAGGTTAAATCTTTTATTATTATTATTATTATTATTATTATTATTCTGATTTCACAAATAAAGCTCTCACATGGCGAATGGTTGCTACAATTTACTTGACTTGGTGACAATACAAGGCTAAAGTGGACCCAAGATCTGACTATCTTCTAGGTCAAATGAAGGGCAGATGGCCAAGAACCAATTTTTATGAGATAAAATGGTTTTGTTTTTATTCTCATTCCACAAATCCAGCCCTCTCAAACCAATATGGTTTCTACAATAATCTTGACTTGGTGAAGCAACAATGGTGTTAAAATGTCATTTGTTGTCTTTTAAAGAAAATATCAGACAAAATTAGTCTCTCCTTGAATATTGGTAATGACGCCATAAAACATACAATCGTTACTATTTGAACAGAGGTGCATTATCTATAGCCAAGACATCAATTTAACGGCCTGGGAGGACTGGATTTGTGAGGTAACGGAAGTACTCATTTTATATTACACTTAAGTAATGTATCCCCCAAAAAATGTGGGTCAGCATATTTGCCCGACATTTAAAGGTTCTTATATATAAAGTTTTAATAATGACATCCAAACTCAAAGGTATATCAGCACCATTTATGAAAACTTAACAGGTATACAAGGATGCTTTCAATGAATATTGGTCAACATAATGACTAGCTTTACAGATGTCACTTGAAAGTCTTTCTACTGTTTTTCAGTGGTGGCTAGATTTGAAATGAATTGGCATCTTTTCGGAAAACATGACAGGCTTTTTTCAAACTAGGATACTTTCCGTGACATCTGGTCAAATCCAACAGTAGCTGGAGACAGTGTCACTATAAGGTTTTGTTATTTTTTAATAATGGTGGCCATATTGATATCAGATCAATATCAATTAATAAATCTGAATGGCATTCATACCAGGTTGCTTTCTGTCAAATTTGGCCAAATTCTGTTCAGCAGCCTTAGAGAAGTTGTTGGAAGATATTTACTTTGTCAGCCATATTTGATTGTGAATCAGCATCGTTTGTTCAAATGTAATGTGTTCAAACCAGGATGCCCTCTAGACAAATGGCATACAATGCCGGACAGACAAAGGACCATATAAAGACAAATGGCATACAATGCAGGACATAGGACCATATCAAGACAAATGGCAGACAATGCAGGACAGACATAGGACCAAATCAAGACAAATGGCATACAATGCAGGACAGACATAGGGCCAAATCAAGACAAATGGCATACAATGCAGGACAGCCATAGGACCAAATCAAGACAAATGGCAGACAATGCAAGACAGACATAGGACCATATCAAGACAAATGGCAGACAATGCAGGACAGACATAGGACCATATCATAAGCTTTCCCAACTTTACATAGAGCAGGTAAATTAAAAAAATCTATCCTGTATTTCCCCTCATGTCAGGACTAGGACCAAACCATGAAATGGAGCTTGGCTTAATATCAATGGTATTTTTGGTGAATATTTATCCAAAAGTTGTAAAAATGTCATTAGCGTTTATCATCAAGTATGGTTTATCATAGGATAAATACAAGGTAGTCAGAGGCAGTTGATTCTGAACTGATCCAAAGCTGGGAGATTACCCATTCATACACAAAAAGATGCATATCCATAATTTTACTATGCCATTGCTGTCAAATAAAAACATCAGTGCATGAAAGCTTATTACAGATCCATGTAACAGCTTTGATTCCAACAGACTTGGTTGAAGCGTCTGAATTACATTGCAGATAAACTCAGCCAGTTATTATTGCAATAACTAACAAATATTTCTTGAGCAAAGAGATTGGTCGATACCTGCATCTTCAAAACAATACAATGACATGTACAGTTCCATTGAGATCAATTAAAACTGAGAACATTTGTGTTCAGAGGATTTTATAATACAGTACACCAAGCACATAGTCGAATAGCACAGTAACTCTTAACAAAACTCATTGGTGCACAATGATTTGTTTGATCTGCGAGCATTTGATGTTCACAGCCTTTGCCAAGACTCATGACAGTCAACTGAAATCTGCGAGACCAGCGGCATTGTAAGATTTTATGATAAACTACTGTCAGCTGTAAGTCATAAGAGATCAGTAACTCAATAAATGCAGTATCTCAGTAACTCAATAACAATTGGGGAACACAGTGACCAGATAAATGCAGTATCTCAGTAGCTCAATAACAATTGGGGAACACAGTGACCAGATAAATGCAGTATCTCAGTAACTCAATAAAAGTTGGGGAACACAGTGACCAGATAAATGCAGTATCTCAGTAACTCAATAACAATTGGGGAACACAGTGACCAGATAAATGCAGTATCTCAGTAACTCAATAACAATTGGGGAACACAGTGACCAGATAAATGCAGTATCTCAGTAACTCAATAACAATTGGGGAACACAGTGACCTGATGATATGTGCAACTTCAGGTAATAACCACAATATGTTTTTAAAGTTTCATGGACTGTATTAAGCTACAACATAAAATAGCTATAAATCAAACCATGCAGGTGCAAAGTGATCTGCTGAAATGAATTATTTCAAGCGATAACCATATTTAAAAACTGTTATGGCAATCTATAAAAATGGAGGGGGGCTAGCTATAGTAACTGGGGAGTAACTGGAACAAATATTGTTGGAGTAAAGTGATTCATTGGCCCATCTTCAGGTGATGACCACAATACTTAATCCATCAAAACCTGCAGGCAAAATGAGATTTTTATACAATGCATTATTAATTTGTTGCCATGTGCATCTCCAGGCAATGATCATAATATTATAGTTGCATAGAATACTAAACACATTTCATGGCAATCTATCAAAAATGATATGGTCTGTGACAATGAGATTCCTGGAGCAAAGTAATTTGTTGGTTAAGTGCATCTTCAGGTGATAATATTACCATGGCAGTCTATTAGCTGTACTATGACATTGCGTATTACCATGGCAGTCTATTAGCTGTACTATGACATTGCATATTACCATGGCAATCTATTAGCTGTACTATGAGATTGTGTATTACCATGGCAGTCTATTAGCTGTATTATGAGACTACGTATTACCATGGCAGTCTATTAGCTGTACTATGAGATTGCATATTACCATGGCAGTCTATTAGCTGTACTAGGACATTGCATATTACCATGGCAGTCTATTAGCTGTACTATGAGATTGCGTATTACCATGGCAGTCTATTAGCTGTACTAGGACATTGCATATTACCATGGCAGTCTATTAGCTGTACTATGAGATTGCGTATTACCATGGCAGTCTATTAGCTGTACTAGGACATTGCATATTACCATGGCAGTCTATTAGCTGTACTATGACATTGCGTATTACCATGGCAGTCTATTAGCTGTACTATGAGATTGCGTATTACCATGGCAGTCTATTAGCTGTACTATGAGATTGCGTATTACCATGGCAGTCTATTAGCTGTACTATGAGATTGCGTATTACCATGGCAGTCTATTAGCTGTACTATCAGATTGCATATTACCATGGCAGTCTATTAGCTGTACTATGACATTGCGTATTACCATGGCAGTCTATTAGCTGTACTATGAGATTGCATATTACCATGGCAGTCTATTAGCTGTACTATGAGATTGCGTATTACCATGGCAGTCTATTAGCTGTACTAGGACATTGCATATTACCATGGCAGTCTATTAGCTGTACTATGACATTGCGTATTACCATGGCAGTCTATTAGCTGTACTATGAGATTGCGTATTACCATGGCAGTCTATTAGCTGTACTATGAGATTGCGTATTACCATGGCAGTCTATTAGCTGTACTATCAGATTGCATATTACCATGGCAGTCTATTAGCTGTATTATGAGATTGCGTATTACCATGGCAGTTTATTAGCTGTACTATGAGATTGCGTATTACCATGGCAGTCTATTAGCTGTACTATGAGATTGCGTATTACCATGGCAGTCTATTAGCTGTACTAGGACATTGCATATTACCATGGCAGTCTATTAGCTGTACTATGAGATTGCGTATTACCATGTCAGTCTATTTAGCTGTATTATAAGACTGCATACCTGATGAAAGAATAAACAGATTGCCATGTGGATTACTATATACTCCAACCTCTATATACAGGTGGGTGGATGTGGTATAAATGGGGGTGGGTCTGAATACTTGAGGGATTTAATCAAGAAATGAATGCACATATTATTTTATATTTTTCAGTGTTATTTTGTGTGACATTATCAAGAATTCTGCAATCATATGTTCTAAAACATACCATGGTATCCATAGTTCCATCCAAAGCTTTAATATTTTATTTTACCTCTGAACATATTCAAGTGCTTATTACTTGACCCATAAATAGCTGAAAGCTTACCAATTAGGTCCACATGCATATCATGGTTTTCTTGAATCCAGTTGTAGAATTTGGACAGAATGACATAATCAAGCTCATGCATCAACTTACTGAAAAATATTTTTTGTTAGATTAATTACCTGATCACATTAACATTAGAAAGAAAAAAAGAAAGCAGAAAATTTAGTCTTTTCCATCTATATAGCATTTTGGTAAAGGGAACAAACTCATACCTATTAACTCCTCTTAAAACTGCTAGGTGGCTACACATAACTGTTTACCAGTTTATACCAAGTAATACATCAATCAGGAGGCTTACATACATGTGGTGGCTTTTATAAAATATAATGTGATCAGGTTAGAATTTTCAGAAAAAGTAATAAAAAATGTACTTTATCTGTTGAACAAATTTCCCAATCACATTATTTAAGAAGAATATTCCTAGCTGGTGGAAATGTACAAGCACCCAGTATCTACCACAGGAAGTTGATTAAAATAAAGCATGATTCCTATTTTAAAACTAAAACTGGTGATCACTTGGGCTGCTACTACTGGATCCACCAGCTTAACATTCTCATCTCTGTGAAGCTAGATCTTAGAGAAAATAAAACCTAATCAAGTTCACTGTGCAAGCCAGTCTATTGCTTTTAGAACGTCTCAGATTGAAGCATCATGTTTGAATGTGAGACTCCCAGTAATCACTCATATTTTGTACTAAAATCATCATGAGATGTAAACAATGTTTTATCTTTGAGTACATCAAGTGTATTACTCATTACAGCACAAGATTCATACACCAATGGCATGACAACATTCAAGGATTTTTCAAGGACTATCCATTTTTATTCAAAGACTGCAAGGCCCTTGCACTTTAGGTATATTTATCAATGGCCACTTAGGAATTAATAAAAATTTTGTGATTTCTTGACAAGGGACATCCTAATATTTGTGCAATAGGCTTGAGACTTTATAATAGAGAATTAGATAATATCTAATAAATCAGATGATCTGAATACAACAGTTACAAAAGTCAACAGGATGGAAATTTTGATTGAAATTCAGAATCGATAGCCCAGCCTTTTGGTAAAGGCAAATTTGTATAATGTTTCATTATGGAGGTACAATTCACCATTGTTTCACTTTTTCAGTATATGGGAAACTAATTACCAGATCTTGTATTCTTGTTTTTGACACCAATTGGGGTTCAACACACTTCCCAGGCATTTTTCTCCAAGTGAATTCGGTAAGCTCTCAAAGAAAAATACACAGAATCAGATCAATCTTCCGCATTCTCAATGCCACATACACATGTTTATCCTTTTGTGGGTGTGAATGCTGCTTTTTGAATATTTGGTAGCAATCAGAGTTTATGGAAACTGCCAAAAGAAACTTTCTTACATTCATCAGTTGATTAATTATATATTTTCCAAGGACTTTGCCGTTTTTTCTAGCACTTTTCAAGGACTTTTAATGGTAAAAAATCGGTTTTCAAGTACTTTTCAATGATGAATTGAAAATCAAATACTATTTCAGGTACTGTTCGAACCTTGTAGCCATGATACTAGAGGTGTTACAAGCCTCAAAGGCTTCAATAGAAAAAGAGACATCTGACACCACAAGTCTTCCACATGATCTACATTATTTAGGCTTGCAAGCAATAACTGGGTTTTTCCATTGCCATCCCCCCAAGATACCAATCAAGGGGAGTAAGTAGTACATCATCACTCTGACTGGCCACTGATGGAAACCTATTCTTAGCTATCTTACCAGGTTGTCTTTAGGATGGGGCCCCGAGTTGCCAAGTGGTTTAAAGCGCCCTCCGTTATGGATCACTGCAATCTCAACACTGTCTGCGTGGGTTTGAGTCTAAGATTTGGCTAATGTAGTTATGTGAGAAAGCTTGCCAGTAGCTTCTCATGGGTCGTGGTTCTTTTCGGGGGTTTTCCCGGGTTCTTCCTCCAACAATAATACTGGTTGCCATGTATAGCCTATCATGTGCTGAAAAATGGCGTTAAACCCTACAACACCTACAACAACAACCATCCCATCTGAACTATTATTAAAATGATACAAGCTTCACGAGGTTCTAGCTAATGGCTTAAACTTATTAGAATTCAGCCATGTCGAAACCCATGAAAATAACCACTGTGGAAAATTCACTTGGATATTCTTTAGAACATTTAGTGACTTATTTTGATTGTCATTCTTGTAGAAATGATGACAAAGTAGATCGATGGTTTTGTGACCATTATGGGTATCTGTTGTCTTTAGCTAGGAAACGTAGTGTATGTCAATGGCCTAATGACTTCCATTCCTTGAAATCTTGCTTCACTTCACAATGTTGTCAAACATGTAAAAAATAATGTGTTTGAAGCAATATTGTTCATTGTTCATGGTTCATAGTTAGTTGATTGTTATTCAAATAACAAATGTTGTGTTTTGAAACAGAATGTCTCTGTCATTTGTTTTCAAAATCTCATCCATATCCATGCTCTCTGACTTCTCTCTATCCCTCACCCTAAACTTAACAGTCCGACAAAAAAATAAAAGAAAGAACAACAAGTACCTGTAGAATTAACTGGCTACTGTAGAGAAAAATCCAGAGACTGATGTGAATTCCAGGGACCATTCTTAACGGCGACTGATAGCACAACTAGTTCAGCACATTGGTGGCTCTAGATCAGCGCTGATAAAAGCTGAACTGGGGAGTATCATGGAAGTAACATCTTTCTGCAAACGGTTGGCAAAAGTTCCAGCCTAACCAGACCAAAGACCATAGTCTGGACCAACTCACAGGACTTCACAGTCTCAATATTGAAAAGGTCGAGTAACCATCAATTGCCTGGTTAATGTAAGCTCTCACTTGGGCTCAAGAACAAATCTTTATTTGTGAAAACTAAGTTGACCTGATTCGGCACTGCCATCAAACTTTTTTACTGTTTATTATCTAATTGTGTGATGATTTCTTAGTCATTATGACATACCTGATTGGCATTTTTTAAAATACATATTATGTACACTTTGTACGCTATACTCAAACATGTATTAAGTATTTTTCAAAATTTGTTAACTCTTTGAATTTGAATATTTGCATAGGTGGCTTACTCATTATTTGTATTTATTTTGTCAATTAGTAAAACTGGACTTGATTTAAAATATCCCAAACCAAAATGCATCCTTGCTGAAAGCTTGTGACAAGCTTTCCATAAGCTAATTTGATGTTTATAAGCTAACATGGATGCTTGTTCAAGCTTGTACAAGCATGTGCAGGCTTAAGGCAAACTAGCTTTGTACAAGGTTTCTTATTTGCTTCAGAAAGTAAAGTTAGCTTGCGCAAGCTTACTTTTTTCTTCAGATTTGAAGCTTTTTTGTATGTTTCAAAAAGTAGATTTAAACTAGCTTGCAATAAGTTTCTTCATATATTTCCATTCTTGTAAAAGATTGAGACCATGTATCTAACTAGCATGCACACACTTACAGCTAGGGGAATGCATTCTGCAACCATGGGTAAGCTTGCAGTGAATGAATAAACTTGAACAATGAAATTTATCATAATGTGTTTGCTGAACAGATTTCCACTACATTGCAACTATAATATTACATTATTTAATCATTAAATATGCAGGAAGGTCAAGGAACATTTAACCTTCTCAGCATTTAGTTAAGTCATAATTTAACTTTGCAATTCCACAAAAAAGGCATATAAGAAAAACAAACTTGTACCAGAATATGATGTATACCTAATACTGTCCAAAGCTATCCACACAGGATCAAGCCAACCCCAAAAACTAACAATTGCATAGCTGCCAACTGTCCCATTTTCTTCTGTATTTGGATCTGAATACAGGTGTACATTTGTGGGGGGAGGGGGCGGGGCAAAAAATAGGTTTTTAAATTTAATTTTTTTTAAAAAAAATTCTTTGGAATTTTCAGTTTAGAACGTCCATTCGGTTCTAGAATGTATCGCATGTATATAGGAATAAAGTTCTACAATATGATAAGTTCATTTGAAACGAGGCTACCATGCATGCCTTTATCTGACATATTTGATTTCGCAAGTAGTTACTGTTGTCGACGTATCTTGTCTTCGTAATGTTCAGCTTCTAATCATGTTAAATAGGAAAGAGGAATATTCAGAATGTTCTCCAGGAAAAAGAGAACGAAACAGCTGGAAGGACAATTGTGCCGTCTTGTGTAGATTTGTGAAGCCATATAGTAACGGAGAAAACTTGATGTTTTGTAAACTGTGTGATGTGATTTTGCTATCAGGCATGAAGGCGCATGAAAAATTTAATAAATATCAGGTTCCTGCTTCACACACAACTCAGCCTGAACTTGCGACGTATATAAATACCAGAAAGAACCTTAATAAAATTTGATCAAAATTAGACTTATTAAATTTCTTTTAAAAAATAAACCCTCTTTCAGTTACTAGTGTTGCTGGTGAGTTATTTTGCACACGTTTTCCAAACATTAAAAACGCAAAGGATAACTCTTATGCTTTGAAACATATGTTTCGAAACATTTTAAAAAGGAATTAGGAGGAGAGCCCTAGTAGCTGTCTTACTGAAGCTAGCTTCAACTAAGTTATCACAATAAATGTGCTACAGCGCACATGGCATTAAAGTCCAATTGATATCATGTACTGCACTTGTTTGTTCTTACTTTTATAACACTCAATGTTATTTTAATTGTGATTTTTCCACAAAGTTGAAGTTAATTAGCTTTATATTTGAAAAACATGGCATCTAGAGCAGTGTATGCTCTAGGGTTGCAAAACTGAGTCAAAAGTCTCATTGGTGTCAAAACTGGGGGTCAGACTAAGTAAAAAGACAAATGTAAGTTTGAAAACTGAGGGTCAATTTAAAAATTTAAAGGTCTCTGAAGCAAAAATGAGGGTAAACGGTAAATACTAACAGACCTGGACACAAAAAGTTTGAATAAACTTAAATAAGGTTTTAAAATTGTATGGAAATAGGAATGGCCTGCGTGCATGGAAAGTTGATGTAAATGCAGTTGGTCAGTTCATAAGAAAACTGAATGCTAGAGGACTTGCATTTTGTGATCTTTGCAATAAAGAATTGAACTACGCCATTTGCAGTTGGAAGACTTGGGAGCATTAAACAATGAAACCTACAATGCAGTACAGGACATCCCCACCCCTTAATATTTTCAGGTTGTTTTTTTTTAGGGACAACAATCGTGTCTGATGCTTGAAAGCCCACATGCTTGCATAGCAATAAATCTGTGCGAGCTTGCCACCAGCTAGTAACAAGCTTGTGCATGCTTGCAAAAAAAGATTGCTGCAATGTTCCAAATACAAGCATGCTGCAAGCTTGCAAAAATAAGCATGTGCAAGCTTGCAAAAATAAGGAAGCGCAAGCTGCTGCAATGTTCCAAATACTAGCTTGCTGCAAGCTTTAAAACAAGCTTGCAATTTTGGTTTGGGATGTATGGGATGGCATTTCAAGGTACACAACATCTATGGGCTGGCTTGCCAAGTTTCTTTCCTTCCTTGCTCGGAAAGCTTACAATGGCGGAGATGTGAAACTATTTTCACCTGCCAACACCACACATGCCATAGCATGCCAGCGGTTTACTGATTGTCTGATAGGGTTGAGTGTGTGTTGGGTCCATTCCCACTCACCCATGATCTAAAAACATTCAGATCGATAGGACTTAATAGTACCTCAAACCTGTCATCCTAATTAACTAGTACTCTATGAGTACATAAATGCCTGGGGGAATGTGGCTCCAATTCCTTCACACCAGATTAATTAATTATCTAGCCGTGATAGAAATTAAAAAAGTGCTACATGTCTCACATAGACGAAGAGCAATATAATTCAAAGATTGATTGAGTCTGACCATAAAAATGTTAAAAAGTCTGACAATCCATTGCTGACCCATCCTCCTATGAAGATATGCTTGTTACGTGCTTAGGCTCGAATAATCAGCAACACAGAAAGAGTGAAAACTAACAAGCTTGTATAACTTTAACAATGATTTTATTAAGTACAATTATTTTCATAAAATAAATAAACTTACGGTTTTAGAGAATCAAATCCAACAAATATAGAATTCACAAAATAATCCACTAATAGAATTTCAAGTCCTGATAAATAAATGTTCTAATAGTTCCAGGCTCGAATCTTGTCGATGTAATCCAAAATGGCTGACAATGTCACGTGGTACAGTTCTTGTTTTTAAATCATCCAAATGAAATTATTAAACATATGTCCTTTTTCCAGATAATAGAATAATTCTTCTTTTCCAACGAATTGACACAAGTCCAGAATAATATTAACACTCAAACATAAATACACAACCAATAACTTACAGCCCAATACTTCTACTACTGTTAGCTTCTAAAATACAGCTATATATATATTGTTTTTCTGAAGTAAACAAGTGATCATGCTCTTTTCTAGAAATTGATAGAAGGTCATGGAAGGTCACAGAAAGAGACTACCTTACTAAAAATAACATACTCTAGATTTTTCTTACCCCTAAGAACTAAAAAAAGAATGTTGTCCCTAAAACTAACCAATGAAATTGAAGACCTGTTGACAATGTTCAAAGCAAGGTCAGGAACTAGACCACTGTAAGCCAAGGTCAAAACTTGTTTACAATCTAAGTCAGCCTATTTACATAAAGTGATTAAGCTGAACTTTCTAGAACAATTTCCCAATTAATGAATATTAAATCCTAAATAATAAATTTGGGTTTAACAATTAAAAAATAAATAAATCCAATAGCCGTAACAATGCTCAAGACTAGCCAAGCTGAACAAAGCTTCTGTAAACTTACATCGTGTCAGTCTGACACCGAAACCTGATGAAAAAGAGTGTCAAAATGTTGAAGGCTACCAAAGACCTGATAGAAGATCTCTTCCGAGATGAAATTAAGAACGAGAAAAATGACAGAAGTACAAACTTCAGAAACAGCAGAGAGAGAGAGAGAGAGAGAGAGAGAGAGAGAGAGAGAGAGAGAGAGAGAGAGAGCAGCAGCAGCAGCAGCAACAACATCAAGAACCAAACTGCTGTGTCAACACAAAAGAGTTCTTCTTTCTGAAGAAGAAGACCCTATCATTTTGGAAAGTGTTGATAGATGGAGATGCAGTCTTAGACAATAGAAGATTGTCATAACTCCTCATCAGCAACCCCCCCCCCCCTAGCAATTTTCAGGGCTACTCCAATACTCTAAAAAAGAGATACAAATTAAATTGCCATACATTGTATGTTTATGTGAAACAAAAAGAGGTGTGTCTATAAGCATTTTATTTGTTTGATTTTGTTAGAAGTGTGTCTTAAACTCTTCCTTTCCATAGCTTGTCAAATAGTCAACAAGCTTGTAATTAGTGCTTGTAGGTAAAGAAAGTGATTGAGTATTTCTATTAGGTCTGCGTGCTTTTTTATATGTGGATGTTTTCCTTCCCATCCGATAATTAAGAGATAATTATCCAAGAAAATCAGTTACTTTGCGAGGAGTTTAAAAAAACCTGTAATATTCATTATTAATAACAAAATAAATTCATCATTTAAGCACATGACTTTAGACATTTTAGATGAAATAAAGAGTTAAGCTAACAGACAGCAGTGAAAGCTGCAATGCTTTCATTGATATTCTAGTTATTTAAAGCATTTTACAAAATGCCATTGGGGTATTCCCTTTCTAAAAGCCTTGGATAAACATATGCAAACTATACCAGACTAAATTATATAATGACAAGCTACCTCATGTACAAATTTTCAACGAAGCAATATCTGGCACTGTACAAAGATCGTTCCATCAACTTGATCCCATGCTCCTGAAATACAAAATAATTTATAAACATTTATGATCTGCTTCAAATGCATTATTAGGTAAATTTATTATTTTTCGTGGAATACCAATTTTGTTTCTTCAGATTCTGAATTTGCTACCACCCACGAGTTTTAAGCCCAAAAGAACAGTGATTCTTCCATGGAAATAATTAGTGCATTTTTAATCCCTAAAAATCAGGTACAACAAGAACTCAATCTTTTAAAATCAAAATTGCTAAAACTGATATCTATTTAAAAAAAAATGAATTCAGATTATAAATATACAACTCAAACGAAGTTATTTAATAATAAATAATTAGTTCTAGATAAAATCACTATTTGCATTACCATCAAACCTGATGATTAATACAAGAATTTGATAAACATAGCAACAACTCGGTGATATCAGAAGGAAGAAAGTCAACTACTGTACTTCTCCCTTTTTAAAAATGAAACTTGGCCATCTACTACATTATGCAGCTTTTTATCTTTACAAAGAGAACCCCAACCCTCTTTAGAAAGATTCTTGCAACTTTTGGTAACCTTCCAGTACATCCTTTTCATTACAAATCTTCCCTCAAGATTTGCCTATTTTTGTTCTCGTGAAGGTATCAGCAGCTTTTGAAGAATTATTTCCTTCCTTACTGCACAGAACTGTTTGCCTTGCTGGTGTTATCTAAAGATTCTAAGTACAGAGGTCCCACTCTTATATAGACGTCATTAACAGTGGCCATATCCTCTGCAGTGACCAGTTTTTGTACAAAAGTACCCCTCAAGGGTGACCACTCCTCAAATGTAGCATGCAGCCAGAATTTAGGTACAAAATGTCAAATTTACCCATTACAAGTGGCCACATTTCATCTAATACATCAAAACCAATATTTAATTCATATGGTAAGTCCCACTCAAATGTAGCGAGTACAATGATTCTGCTAATAAATGGCATACACACTGAGATACATTAATTTTCCTGATTTATAATACAGTATTATTACAACAAGGTCATTATTAGCTACAATATCAACTCCTTCTTCACTTTACTTTAGTTCATAAAATTCACCATTCTTTCTTAGATCTCCAGGCCTGTTATACTGATTTGTAATCAAATGGCACGGTACATAGTTTTACAGTCATCAGTTTGTGCTGAGTCTCAATATTCAGTCATTTCTAGCTTTGACCATGATTCTGTTCTTGGAAGAAAACCCATGCTCACATCCAGGAGTATCTACTGCTGAAGTTAGTGCAAATTCTGCTAACTTGAGCAAGTTTGGAAAATCCTATCTTAGGTGGCAGTCAATTAAATGTCACAGTACTTCTCAGCGTGAACTACTTTCTTAAGGATTGTCCACTCAACTTTTGCCATAACCGAGTTATTAACAGATTTTTTTTTCAATACTTCAGTTGGTTTCCCATGGTACAGTTTTTGGTTCTCCATAATATGTACACAGTCTGTCAATCTCTTCATCTCCGTATGTATCCAATCTGTTTCTTTACATCATGCTGACCGGTTGCATATCAATACTAAAACTTGTAGGTCAAGGTCATCTGCTGGAAATCTATACTGAATGTTCTCAGCTAATGAGTCGATGAAGAGTTTAGTAATTCTCTCCAGGCTGAAGTTGTTTTAATGAAGTTGTTTTAATGATACTCCTTAAATGTGCTGGCCCTTCATTTCTTCCTGGAGCTTTTGCAGGTACGGAGTTTAAAAGTTATATACCTTGTGCAGATCAGCAATACACTCTTCAGTTTTGTCACCTTCACAAGGGTCATGTCCAGAATATCTTTCTGGAAGAGCTGGCTGAGAATGGTTACAGGTGCTATTGCTTCCATCATCATGTATGTTGTAGAAATAAAACACTCGGTAGCTATCTTTCTCTTTATCCCTCCAGTTCTGTGATCCTTGTGACTAGCTTCAGCCAGGTAGGTAAGCAAGCTATCAAGAGATCTCCATACAACAGTCGGGCACTAAAGTAAGACAACCAACTCACTGAATGCAGCTCCTTATATATATGAGACATAGATAATGTAAAACCTCCTGTATGGCATCTAGTCGAGCCTCTCATTTATTACTTCCCTTAAAATAGTAGAAAAGATCAGTCAATATGTGCTGATGCTTTTTAACAGTTCTATTTTGCATGCGGCCTGGAAAGTACACAGTGCCATACTGTGGGCAACACAGTAAACATGCTTTTATATGAGGATTTTACATTCTCAATATTGCAGCTGCTCATTTTTCCATGCCCATCATATCTGACCACAAACTCATTATATTTTCTATTGGAACACCACTATCTGAAATTTCTTTCATAATGGATGGAGTGATTCCTTTCCCAGTGGCATCTAAGCATTCATCAACATTGCTCACATAATGACACTCTGGAAAAGTCTTCATTCGATATCTGAGCATACATGACTAGCCTTTTCCTGTTGGAAATGTCAGTGCTCTCATCTGCAAGTAATGTTACATACAGGAGATTTCTTAATTTTGACAGTTACAGCATTGTTAGCAAACTCTGCTAATGATTCCAGCAGCTCACTGGCAGTCACTGAAGATGCCATCGATTTAACAACTTTCAATAAGGCAGTTAGAGCTTTATCTTGATCTGACATGACCTTTGAACTACATTTTTCAAAGTTATTTCATAACTCTGGGGATAAAATCCTCATATAAAAGCATGTTCACTGTGTTGCTTAGAGCTTCTAAAGATTAGGTGCTATGCAAAGTCCTCATTATTATATTAGACATGACATAATTTGTGGTCAGTATGATCTGCTTGTCTAGTTAATGTTGAATTATTAAAATTTCTGTTCCTAGCAATCTTGTTCATACCAATTACCTTTTATGGTCTGTGCATATCTCACAATACAAAAAGTCCTCATTTTTATTTTGCACAGCCATAACCATATCACAGCCACAAGTACGTTTTTAACCACTGTTGAATTTTTGTTAATTTATGCATTAGGCTGAGCGTACATTTGCATCCTGAACATCAGATGAAGAAACCAATGTTGCTGATTAGTAAAATTTGAATCATTAAACAAAATATCCAATGTTCTTTGCTTAATCTACCTTGGAGGCATCACCAATATACATAGTTTTTAACTATCACCTTAAACCTGAAATTCAAACATGAATCCCCTTTGCCTCCTTACAAAATACACAGGAGGATCCTGCACTGTCTCAAAAGTTAGCATTCTGGACTTTTAAGTCAATGGCTAGATATAGAACCGACACATCAAAAACCTTATAATATTGAATTGTGACCTTAACGACAGCAATGTACAACATCTTCTGGTGACCATCTACAAGTACACCAAGTTTCATGCAATAATGACTGCTCTAGTGGCCTAGTGGTTAAAACATCTGCCCCAGATGTGGGAGGTCGTGGGTTCAAACCAAGGTCGTGTCATACCAAACACTTCTACAAATGGTACTAACAGCTGCCTCACTTGGTGCTCAGCATTAAGATGTTAGTGTTAGGACTGATTGACCTGGTGTCAGGATATTTTGACTGAATGGGACATCATGTAAACACACACATTCATCCATTTATCATAAAATGCTCTTAAGCTATTGAGCAGAATGGAAAATGTAACTTAAACCAAAACACTGACCCAAAACCATTACTGTAAATATAAAACACACCTACCCGAGATGATGTGTACTTATATCAAGTTTGGTTCATCATTTGATTCAAAATAGCTCAAAACACATAAAGCGTAAAGGAAAGCCAAATAAAATGTACAGGGCTGTTATCATAACCTTGATGGCTGGGCACATTATCTTAAAAGAATACCAAGTTCCATCGCGTGTTCAAGTCTCAGATTCGGCCAATGCAGCTATCCGAGAAAGTTTGCCACTAGCTTCTTTAGGTCGTTTTTTTCTGGGGGTTTCCCGGGTTCTTCTTCCACCATTAATACTGGCCACCATGTATAGCCTATCATGTGCTGAAAAATGGCTTTAAATCCTACAACAACAACAACAACAACAACCAAGCTCCATCAATTAATCTCATGTGGCTCTAAAGTTAAAGAAAACTTTAATAATTAAAATGACATCTATGTTTACCAAGTTACATCCATTAATCTCAAACAGTTTCAAACTAAAATCTTTATTACAGCAAGATCAGCTCCTTCTTCACTTTACTTTAGTTCATATATTCATCTGTCTTTCTTTGATCTCCAGGTCTGTAATACTGATTTGTAATCAAATGGCACAGTACATAGTTTTACAGCCATCAGTTTGTGTTGAGTCTCAATATTCAGCCATTTCTAGCTTTAACCAGAATTCTGTTCTGGGCAGAAAACTTCACTCACATCCAGGAGTATGTACTGCTGAAGTTAGTGCAAGTGCTGCTAACTTGAGCAAGTTTGGAAAATCTATGTTGACCAAGTTACATCCATTAATTTTAAACAGTTTCAAAGTGAAGAACTATGATACAAAACACACCTAATAATGATATTAGCACACCAAGCTTTGTCTAGCTTTGAACAAAAAACAAAGATGTGATGGGTAGACTGATAACTTTCAATCCTACATTAACCATGTGACCACTTGAATATTTCGAATTATATGCAGAGATCTTGCCATAATAAAATTGTATTAACAGAGAGGTTCCATACATTCACCTCAATAAAATAGAAGCAACTCTTTGCAAGAAAACAATTTTCAACACATTGGTTCCCCTTCCACATGCTTACACTCTGGCCAGACCAGACATCGGATTTCAGACTTACCGACTCCTTGCTATGTATGTCAACCATAGTTAATTGAACGTAAGACTGAAAAGCCATGCTCTATCTTTGTGCATCATTGTACACCTTTTCCTGCAAAAACGATGCTTTTTTAAGAATTTTTATTCTTCTTCAACATGAACTTGAGACTGAAGTAGGAACACTACATGCACATATCAACATACATACATAAGTACAGACACAAAATATTTTTTGCTGAGCTCACCATATCAGCAGCTTGGACACCAAACTTGCACCAAGATCAACTCAACAAAAATTACTTTTAAAAAAAAACCTCAATTTTGATTTCATTCACTGAAATTATGGCAAATAATCACTATTAACTCAAACTTGCCTATCTATGTCCTAGTGTTGTTTTCATTAAACATCAGAACACAAACAAATGAAAAATATATTATAAAACATCCCACACATTCTTATATAAAGTGATCCCTTGGGTGACACAGGAAACTAATCACATTTTGCATGCATATTAATGACTTAGAACATATATCTCTTACCCAATTTCATATCATTTATTTTATTTACAAGAAAATAGAAAAAATTAGTATACAAGATGAAGACAATCTACCCTGTTTTAATCTTCACCATCATTAATCCTCCATGAAAATATGCAAACATGTATTTTGGGCTGGTCACCAAGTTCTACAGCGAATACAAATATTTAACAAAAAAATGATAGGATGATTAAAATTTTCCGACGGTTGAAGCAATAGTTGATTTTCTTTCAGTAGGTGGGATAGTAATGGTAATTCTGCTGAAATTAGTTTTGTTAGGGTAACCATTCCATTCAACGTCACCTTAATATCACAGTCAATGAAGTTGACAAAACAATACGTCGATGGTATGCATGTTGATCCAAAATAGGTTGGGTCGGGAATCCAGGCACTTTTTCACATCTGGGCATTTTCATTGCATGGTTACGACTGCTGAGGTGAAAACAACCACCATTGTTCTAGTTACTTGAGTAACGTGTGCCTTGTGGGAAACATTTACACATCTTAAGATATGCCTAAGATTTGCAGTGTGGTGTTTGCAAAAACCATCATATGCAAAACAAATATTTAAATAATTAAAAACTCTTCCTAAATCAGCAAATACGTCTTTTCTCTCTCGCCAGTAACTACATAAATATACAAGTGTCTATTATAGGTTTAAAATTAACAAATAAGCTACAAATTCTACCTTTAATCGCTGAGCTTTTACGTCGTTTATATATTCCCTAGATTATTAATCGTACCGAACCATGCTTATTTCCTTGACACTCCATCGTTCATATTTGCCATTATAATGCAAACTCTAAACTAAATATATGTTATAGAGCCAACTATATGTTGTTCTTTTAAATCATTGACTACTCTGATTGCGTGTCATTTCTTTAATCTCTTTAATCATGAGAACGACCATGATACTGCAGTAATTAGCAAGTTTTAATTAAATTCACATACACATAAAAACGGAAATTTAAAAACCGAAAACTGTCTGTTTTTAAACAGTCATATGTTGACTACTTTTAGACGTGTATGAGGTATTTGAATGATAAATTAAGCAATGATAGTGTATTAAATGACAATCAATTCAGTTCACAAACCTACTGTATGTTAAAAATAATCTACATTAATTTATTCTCACTGAAGGTCGAAACACTGGCAAGATATAGTAGCATCAGCATTTATTAACGATTAGAATTAAAGATTTCTTGCTGCACACATGATCAAGTGAGCTTTTATCTATCTATCTGTATGTCTGTCTATGGTTGTCTGTATGTCCGTCCATCCATCCATCTATCCGATGAACCAACAAACCAACTACTTTAAAACTAAACAGCATGCAAAACTTTAAAGGGTTTAATAGTGCAAAGAGTAAGACATTTTGTAAAAAATAGCATTGGACCCGCAAATTTCGCTGAACCTAGAAAAGGGGATTCTCTAATTATTATGAAATAATATATGCTAATATATAATATGCTAATTCAAAATTTTATACAGAAGTATTTTGGCACATGTTAAATTCCAGTCTACAGGCAAGCAGAAAAACGAATTGATTTGGCAAGTTTGTCAGGGTCGAAAAGCAGATTATTGTGAGTTTGGAGAATCAAAGGTGATGGAGTCGAATTTAATAAATAATCTACATTCATTTTATATTGAAATGAGAAGAAAAAAATTGCTGTCCTTCTTTGCATTTTCCTATGTACGTTTTACATGTTTATGTAAAGGTAACAAAAATATAGACTGAAGTACTTTTTATTTGATGTGTAAAGTCAGGAAATATGGCAATATTTACATGGTCATTCGTAAAGCATTTCGAAATGAACGCAAGGGTTAACGTTTGGGTACTTGAGTGGGTTTACCCCCCTATTCTAGCAAAGGACTAGGGGTGGGCCTAACAAAATGACAGGTTGATGGTAAAGTTTAGTGATTTCTGGATATGGATACTCTGCTTCTTTTTTTTTCTTCTTCTAAGTCGATTGTCATTAAAATTCCCAAACAAGCAAAAGGAAAAATACCAAAACAAACCCCACAAACGAACACCATTTTTCTCTTGATAAGACAAAGCCAACGTCAAATATCATTTTCGTAACTATGTATAGAGTCTTTGGAATATAACATCTACCAAAAGAACTGACAGCTTTTCTTTAAAGATATGACCTGCTAACTCGTAGTATTCTACGAATTTATAATCAGGACCCTGACGGTTAACATCTTATTACAGTAATAGAATCTGGTAAACGATGTTGACCATGTATTGTACTCTACCATATAAAATATAAATCAGATTGTGTAGTTTTGTCGCACTTGTTGCGGTGAAGGAGTATTGATAAGCAGACAGATGATAAATATAGTCTGCACTGTATGGTGGTATCCTTTCCCGAGTGAGATTTCCTTCCTGCCTTATCAACCTAAAATATATTACGTCTAAAAAATATTTGACAAACACACATATATGGTTTTAAATCCTACTTGTACAGAAGACCATGTAACATTTCTGAACAGAAAACAGAAATAATAAACAAAATATAGGTAAACAAAATATAGGTAAACAAAAACGGTTTGTAATATCGAACACAACTAACGCTACCGTACTGTTACTAAGTGATTGTTTTCAGCTCCACAATATGGCAGAAAGTAGGTCGCTATGCTAGTGATGTCATGCCGACCCAACCCATCAAAGCACTCCCATAAAATCAGTGACCTGGTTTAACTAACATGTTGTATAATCAAATGTCAAGGCAATAAAAATACTAACTAAATCCATTCTCTATGACTATGACGTATGCCATGCCCGAAAGAGGTAAAATAATAATTATTGTAGATATAAGTGGCAAAAACATAATTATTGCTGATATAAGTGTAAAAACATAATTATTGTTAATATAAGTGGCAAAATATAATTATTGCTGATATAAGTGCAAAAGCATAATTATTGTTAATATAAGTGGCAAAAACATAATTATTGCTTATATAAGTGTCAAAAAACATAATTATTGTTAATATAAGTGGCAAAAACATAATTATTGCTTATATAAGTGGCAAAAAACAAAATTATTGCTGATATAAGTGGGGCAAAAAATCATATGGGGGAAAAAATACATCAATACATCAAAAGCCATAATTACAGCATACTATATAATAAATGCTACTAACCTGGTTTTGCCAATTTCCTTGTGGCATAGAAGCAAAAGTAAAAAAACAGTGACAAATTATTTATATTCAGCACTAACTTTACTAGTCAGCCTAACTTTCACTGAATGATTGGGACATTGTGAATTCTGCACTCAACGAGATGATGTGCTCAATATGACTGCTGTATCACGTCACTCATATTCTTCTTTTAAGGTTAACTGTTGTTTGATTCTTTTTTTTATTTGACACGATTTTAAGTTGAAAAATATCCCTCTGCTCATACATTTTAAGTCATATATAAAAACACAGATCAAACCATGACAGCCCATTTTATTAAACATCTATTGCCAATTTTTTAAATCAATGTGTGAGGCAAAGATTTCATAAACCAATCTATTTTCTAGGAAATGTGTCATATGTAATGGCTATAAATAGAAAATAAGGAAAGTTCATGTACATCTAGAACATCTATCATTCTTATGGTATTCTAATGTAGACATTACAGAAATATTCTTAAACTTAGGAGTGGAGTTAATGAGATGATAATAACTGAAAACCACATTTTATTGCTGTTTTTTATTAGATTTTTGATGCACCAATACAGAATAATCCATATACAGGTGTGTGCAAGACATAATTTTGTGGAAAAAAGTGTAATGGTTGGCATGTGTGCTGTGGCCTGGAACCAATGTCAAATATGTGTGCGAGCACATCATAAATTTACCGTAATTGTCTAGGCTTCCTAATGATACATCTCGAGTATGAAGAGGTTTCATATATATATAAACAAATGAAAACTTGTGATCGATACCATATGCACATTTTCTATGACTGTGACCTTGAACCCAAAGTAAAGTGGTGAACAAGCATGTAAGAGAATTCAGTACATTATTCATACCAAGCACAATGAGAATCTATAATGAGGATATATAAAATACAGTAAAACCTGTCTTGAGAGACCACTGCTGTGGGAGACCACCTGTTTTGCGAGACCAGAATCTCAATGCACAGATTTATTGATTATTGTGTTATGACCTGTTATGAGAGACTACCTATCTTGAGAGACCATTATTTTTTGGCAGAAGGGCTGGTCTTTCAAGACAGGTTCTACTGTATTTACAAACATTCACCAGAAAAGTGACTGCCCTTTCTTGCTTCCAACTTAAGCTGGCTCATCAAAACTTTAACCAAGCAGCTACTGTGTGTAATCCAGAAATATTAGTTACCTAAAACTGACTCCCAACTCACTATGTGAAAAAAAGAAGAAACAAAACTGGAAGCTGAAGGCATATGAAAACAGCATGAAAGTTCAGTTGGATACTAAAACATTTAAACAATCAAATAAAACAATAATTGTTGATGGTAGAGAGCTCATCATAATATTAAACTATTCCTCTTCATTTTCCCCCACGTGCAAGGCATCCAGAAAGTTTGCTAACTGGTCAGAAACTTAAATTGTAGTCAGCAAATCATTTTTATTTTTTTGAATCACTGTGAACATGACCATTGAGCTTTTGACCCTGAAATCAATAGTATTCTTCCTTTCTCAAAGTGGAATCCGTCAACAAAGTTTGGCTTCTGTTGATACTGGACAACTCCAGTTATTGTGTGAACCAAAATTTGGTAACAGGTTGACTGACTGACAACATAGTGTAATACACTTGCCTTATAATAAAGTGTTACAATTCAAGGTATTCTTCAGATATATCCAATGGCTGGATGAATTCATTCATGATAACAAACCACTACAATAAAAAACCCAAGATCATTAACATTGAAATCAGAGTCAGTGTTCATTGTAATGCAACTAAATAACAAAATCCATACAAAATTCACTGTTTTCAAAGCTCCTAGAAATGCAAGCCATCACCTCTGACTTAACTCAAAAGGTCAATTAGGTCTGTTTTTCAGAACTCTTTCACTAAAGATTGTAATTATTGCTATCTTCATAAAATGTGCATTTGTTAAACTCATTAGGAGGGCCTCAAGGGAGAATAGTCCATGACTAATGAGTCACCCTCTATAAATAAAGCATTATTATTATTATTATTATTATTATTATTATTATTATTATTATTATTATAAAGGTGAAACAATAAACGTCTGCCAAGTATCAATTCAATTCACAATTCCCTGCCTACAATGCAATTCCTTGCCAAAAAATTCCATATCAACTTGATATGTGTGGATAGAATTCGGATGCCAACACATTTCTTGTACTGTGCAGCAAACTAGTTCTGTTTAGTGGTTATTGTTTTAACCTCGAATTGAACAAACATTAACCACCAGACTCATAATTTAATCTAACGTATTTCACTGTATGACACAGTGCAGCCTTCAAATATTATCAGCACCCCACCGCACCCATGATATGAAGAAACGTAAACTTTGCATGAAAGTGGCTACTAAATAACTACTAAAGTACTTATACAACAAATCTGGAATGTCTTCTTTACACTGAAAGATGTCATCAGTGGTTAAACAAGCCAACATCAATATGTACATCCATTAAAGATTAATGGTATCAGCAAGATTTTCAAGATGGTCTCCACAGCCAATATGTTGGAAGTCTGATCAGCACCAATTTATTTTTAGGAACAGCCTCGTCTAAGCATTTTGTGAAATAGCAATAACATGATTTCCAAGATTACTGCTGTGGCAGATATAATGGGTGTTTGACGGGAACCATTTTCATGTAGGACAAACGATGAAAAGCATTTTGTGAAAACCTCAGATTTAAGATACAGTCCTACCTGTTTATATCGACATCACTTATCTCGACAAGCCACCTATGTCGACAAAAAAGCAAACTCCCGGTCCCATGATCTACTATTACTATCAAATTGTCATGCCTATGTCGACGTCGAGATAAAAGAAAAACGTATATGTCGACTGAAGCCCTTGGTCCCAGCTTGAACAAATCCTTTGTTTTCAAAACGTTTATGTCGACAAGCTGCCAATTAAGACCAATACTTTGTTCAACAATTAGTTGATCTTGCCGCTATGCTTTAATGTCGCGGTCGGATAAAAAAAACAAACAAACCCAGAGCAGCACATTTTCTAACCACTCTGCAGCTAGTTAAGTCTTTGATCATGCCGCCTAGCTTGTGGGTTATGTTCTTCAGATGTACTCTTACAATGACAGCATGTACATCTGTGGGTCTTTCAGCCAATGAATTTTCTGATTGTAAATATATCAGCACAGCGAACAGGATCAATTGATGAACACAATTTCCCAATCAACAGGTGGTCGAAGAAGGACTAGCAAGCCCTTAAATTTGCCGTCGGAATCCCATACATAAAAATTGCATGAAAATACGGATTACGCGTTTCCGAGACCTTTGAAAGTGATCGGTGATTTTTGCTGTGAAAGTTTCGTTTTTAACTTTATTTACATTTACGATGGCTACCGACAGAAGGGTAAAACACAAATTAAATTTACAGTCTTTGGAAACTAAATATCTGGCTGTTAATAAAGTTACGGGATGAACATCTCGCAAAGAGGTCTGTGAAATTTTTTTATTTAGAAATAACACGTCCAGGAAGAATGAAAGCTGCAGAGTCTATAAAGAAAGACTAAGCTGAATGTAACTGCACTCCCCTAAGGAAGAAGCAAGACTGCTACATTTGAAGATGTGGAAGAAGCATCTAAATGGTTCAATGAAGCATTATCGAAAAAGCTTAGTGTGGAGAACTTCGTTGCAACAAGTGATTGGTGCAGTCGCTTTAATGTTCGTCATAACATCAGATACAAAAGTATTTGTGGAGAATACATGTACATGTACTGTTGACAGTTTTTCATTTCCCTGTGAATAGCCCCATCCCCTTGGTAGCCTCAATAAGATGGGAACAGACTGACCAAAATCAATGCCAACTTAAGTACATGTACATGAAGCATGTAACTGACAACTTCTCAACCACGTGTTAATGCCGACGTTGAATATCGTAATGTTGTTCGTATCAGGATGTGATAATTGCAATATTTTTATTTGGATTTTATTACACAAAGGTAACCAAAATGTAATTTGTCAATATACAAAGTGTATTTCACACTGATTCTGTCTTCATGTACTCCAAATTTCCAACTTTTTTCTCAAAGTGTAAATGCTATTCACTGACGACGGGTCACCCTTTGCTGACGAATTTTAAATTTTATCTTTTTTCAGCCCCCTTCCCCCCCCCTCAACACTTATCTCGACATCCGCCTATGTCGACAATATTTCCTCGGGCCCAAGGATGTCGAGATAAATGGGTAGGACTGTACTATATTTAGGATTACCAATATCCAAATCTACAAGATGGATGCCATGGTGGCCATATTGGATGTCATATTGGCATTGTTTTCATTTAGGACCACTTAAATATCATAAGGTCTTTTAGCCATGCCCCCAGATATAAAGTAGCACAAAATTACCATAACAAGAATTTTAATTGACCACCCTGGCAGAATTACTGGATGTCAGGTTAGCATCATTTTCTTTATGGACCAGTTAGATATTACATGAAGACTATTAGTGAAAACCCAATTCAATTATCTGACCTATTGATTTAATAATATCGAATCTGATGTTGGCTCAAAAACTGCACATCTTCAACTCAAAATGAAACCTTGTAAGAGATTTTGTTTGTTTTACTTTAATTCATCACCACTTTGCAAACAGAGACTAAATTTCCAAGCATACAACAATCGTAAGAACAACAAATCATTGCACCACCTACAGAAACGTTTGCAGCAACTGATATAGAGTTGTAGTGAGTAATTTACTTAGTCAATGAGGGAACCAGGGACATTGGAATTTTAATGGGAATAAAGTATGTCCAGATTAATATTTTAGTTCTATTATGGGAAATTTACATCAATATTCTCCTTATCTGAGGCTCATATAGGATTTAACAAAATATTCAAAGATCTTAGTAAACTGAACAAAATCTGACTTTCAATGTTACTTATGGGTATTTATTTAGAATGCAAACAAACTCTCCTTTGGCATAAATTCTTCAATACATTATTACACTGCAGATCACATGATCCCAGAATTGATCCTTGTTAAATCTGAACTAAATGTAAGGTAGGGTATTTTTCATTATCACCAGGGAAATTATCAGAGCATAGAAATTAATATTCTACAAGAAATTAAACCCAAAATGCAACAATGTCTGAAATGTTGGCAAAGAGTTTCTTGCATTGTGAAGCATCTATACTCCCATATCAACTATAATAGCACATGTTTTTTCACTTACCAGGATATTGGATCCCTGAACATCTCTCCATTTTTCTACTAGCTCTGGGAATACGTGTAAAATAAGTATGTATGCATATACAGGGTATTTTAGAACTGAAAACCTATGTGTGGTTGGAATAGGTCTATATCCTCCAATCGGAGTCCATTAACACTTAAATGGCAAGAACACAGTGAATGACACAGTATATGCCCACCCAGTGTTTAATAGTCTACTGTGTAGAAACTAATATGACATGGCTGACTATGCACATTTGTGACCAATAGCCTCGATCACCTTAACCTTTAATCCAGGTATGTGGACTTGAAGTTAATGTGCTGACATTATGTTTTTATTACACTTGTCATGAATGTGACCTCTGAACTTCAACCCCAAGAACATAGGTTTCATTATTACCTTAAGCCTAATAGGCAGGTAGTGATAATGTCAAGATTCTAATCATTTCAATCAATGGCATCAATTCAATAACTGCAAATCATGAATACATTTATATATATTTATAAACATTGCAGCTACAGAAGCAACACTTTTTCTTTCAGTGAACTTGACCTTTGACCCAAAACCTATTGGGCTTCTTCTTAACTAGAGTCAAACTGCCCACAAAGAACAGTCCAGGTATGAGATTTAGCACAAAGTTTATTGTGCAGAAACCATTTTTTTTCTTAGTGATTGCAATGTCAACATTAATAAGTTTTTCCTTACCCATGTGCAAGCCATTCACATGTTTTGTAACTGATGGTTGTGGAGAACTCAAATTGTTGTGCAGAAAACATACTTCTTTTGAGTCAGTGGCCTTGACCTTGAGCTCTTAACCCTAAATCAATGTTTGTTCCTTATCACAAAGGCAAGCCATCCACAACCCTGGGTAACTGTGGATGGTGAAAACTCAAGCTTTGTGAAGAAACCATTTTTCTTCTTTCTGCCAGTGACCTTGACCTTTGACATTGAAATCAATGTTCCTTCTTATCCCAAGTGCAAGCCATTCACAAAGTTTGATTACTACAAATGGTGGACAACTTGAGTTAATGTGCAAACATTAAGCTAACAACTGATCATTGATGAATACATACAGCAACATAATACATAATATGCACCAAGTTTTGGCTGACAAACAGAAAGGGAGAAATTATGAACACAAAGATTTAATTATGGGGGCCTGAGATCACGAAAGTTTACAAAATAGTGTGAACCCAATAATCATGCACCATAAAATAGACCACATGTACCACTTTTGTGTTTTTCATATACATGTACAATATCAACTCGGTTCCTTATTTTTGATCAACATATATTTTTTTCCCTACTTTCCTCCTAAGGTACTGTTATAACATTAAAAGACTTACTAGAACATTTGTTATCAGTCAAGGCCGCAAAAGAATAATAATGGTAACAATGACCATCCTGTAGTAATAATTACGATTCCTTAGGAATCCAGCTCAAAAAATTACACATTATCCCCCACAGACATCTTAAGATAAGCATGGTGAGTGTCATGTCAAATATTTGCTACTAAGGGAGGGGGGGGGGAATATTTTCTCATGTAGGTGGGAAATGGCAAGTCAAATAAAAAAAAAATATGAATTCTCATGGTATTGATAAAAAAGCATTTTATTTGGTAATTCAATTGTGAGCTAGTGAAAGGATCCTACTATTTAAATAAATGTACCACAGCTTGGTTGGTTTTGAAATTCAAGAGTTTTTAGCAAACACTCAAGGACCCAAATTGGAGTACAAGTGAAGACCATTTCTTTTTTTATGATTGCCAAGTGTTGAAACCATCTAATATTCTTGATACATTTTAAAAATTAGCAGCTTGGCAGCCATGTTGGAAATCATTTTCGTTTAGGACAAACTAGACGCCATTAGAAACCATGTTGATTTTGGAGAATTAGTGACAAGATTTTAAATAAATGGAAGTTATATTTGAGGTGAGATCGGCACTATTTTCATTCAGACCCATTTAGATATCACAATTTTCCATTTAGGAGTAACAATTAGAAAACTGATTCCATGGTACCATTGTCATTTAGTATGTATTAGATATTGTAAGAATTTCTATGCTGAATACCAAATATTGATTTGACTTTACATCAAGAAATAGTAGCAATAAAATGTTCACTATGACCAACTAAATACTATAAGATGACTTGCAATCCCCCCCCCCAGCTAATATGACTTTCCACTCAGAAGAAGCAGCAATAACACGATTTTCAAGATGGCTGCTATGGTGGCCATATTGGATGTCATATCAGCACCAATTTCATTTGGGCCCAACTAGATGTCATAAGAACTCAATGTTGACATGACAGAAATAACAATGACAAGATTTTCAAGATGGCTGCCATGGTGGCTATATTCGACGTCACATCAGCACCAATTTTATCCGGGCCCATACAAAACATCGCAAGTCTTTAATAAAAACTCAATGTTGATATGACAGAAGTAGAGATAACATGATTTTAAAATGACACTGTGGTGGCCCTTTTTACAACCAAACAATATCATAGATATACAGAATTGGTATGGCTGATGTAATGTTGTTTTCTTGCCTCAACTTTTCCACAGGAGAGGTGATTGTTTACAAGTTATTTGACAAATGATTGCTGAAAATAATCTGACCAATGTAATCAAAAATGAAATCATAAAAATCAACAGATTTCCTTTATGAGTATTTCAGGCTCAACTCCTTCTTTATTGAAATGGGGGTCATTTGCTCTAGCTATTTGCAGCACTAAAATTAATTATCTTTGATGACACCATGTTGAATCTTAAAACATAGCAAACGTGAGGCACTAAAAATGATTTTTAATGTTGCTCACCCTCCAAGACAAAGGTGCTAAAGTCACTAACTCTCTTCAGCTTATTTATGTAACCATCTTTACACAATCATCACCCATCCAAACAAGCTGATGCATGAGATTTTCAAACTCTAAAACATTTTTAATAGGAACCAGTACTCTACTAAGATTATGCTTTCTTTTCTTTTTCAGCTGGGGAAAGTTGTTTCTTTACATGGTTCCCAACTGTCAATTTTCAGTATTCTATAGACAGCTCTGGATTTTCTTGCTATGTTTTTATAGTAAATTTCCCAAAAGGTCCACATATATTATTTGACTTTAAAAAAATGTATGCAAACAATGAATTACAAGAACAAGATGCAAACCTCAACACTGGGTACATCCTTAAAATAGTTCAGGAATGTTGACTTCCCACAACCAATGTTGCCTTCAACTGCCAACTATATTGAAAATGAACAAAGAAGACAGATATTAATGGCACTGAAAATGGGATCTTTAATGATTGGGATTCGACAAATCCAACACTACTTAGTACATGTATTCTTTGATATCCACATATAGACATTTTTAGATGATGTGAACTTAACTTTGATAAATCCCAATTTTTTAATTGCATTTATATAGTAAAGCTAAACAAATACAGTGTGACCCTGCTATAACATGGTAGTTGAGAGCCATAGAACACAACCGTGTTATGAACCAAACCGTGTTATAAGCAACCAGATCAGTTAGCTGAAGGAAATGATTCATGTACCCCCAAAACTTTCCAGGGGGGATGGGTAGATATTAAATAAAAATTAAAATATGCACATCATCGGCACAGTTATCATGTTTCAGTCACATTGGAAAATGCAAACATCCACTAGATTCCGTTACTTTTATTTAAGTTTGGTACTGCCTTCCTTTGAAGAAAAGTTCTTTACTTTTTTGAAGACTGTAGTTGAGATTTTTTGATGAAGGGTGCATGCATTATTGAAGTCACCGCTAAAGTTGAACCAAACTGGTTTTCCAGTTGCTGAGTACTTTTCATTACAATCAGTGCTACAAAGGTAATCTATTTCCTTTGAAACTTCAGCAAATTATTTCATCTCGATACATTTTTAAAAAGGAATTGGCAGTGTATTGGTCTATTCTAATTACGGTTCCTCCCTTCCTATTGAATAACCAATAAGTAAGATGTGTGGTCTGTTTTAAAATATACATTTAAAGGTAGCAGCAGCGTGGAGCTGCCTTCATGCATGAATAAGACATTTAAGAAAGGGTCAACAGATGATAGAGACACAGGTGCTCTGGTCTGATGACAGGGATTACAACAGAAGATGTGAGTGTTCTGAAGGATTCAATTCTAAATGAAAAGAAGAGCAATTTTACTTACCATCCACATATGTCAGTCTATGTAAATACATTATATACTAATGAGCAGCCAAAAATCTGACAAAATATAAAATATGAGATAATGCCTCGTCCGGTTGATCTCTGTTACCAGAAATGTCAACAACAAAATAAAGCAGATATATCACAACATACAGTACTCATGGTAGATGTCAAGATAAGCTGATTTTGATATAACAATGCACTGTTTAGATGGTTTCTCAATATGGACAAGGAATTTGTTTATGTAACATTAGATCAATTTCAGTGTGTTTTGTATAAAGTTTGCAGCTTTCTTTCATGAGATCTCTTAATTTCTCCAATTCAAACCAATGGTTGTATATACAGGTTTAAATCGATGGTATATTTTTCCGCCAAGAAGGGATAAATAAATCTAAGTTTGCGGCAATGTTGATGCTGTACACGATTCCAGAATAAAGATTTTACTCGTAATTTTTCATACTTTTAAACTAATGTTTTGTGTATGAGAAAAATACATTAAAAAAGCAACGAATGTCGTGTATTATTAATATGCAATATCTTCTGCACAATGTTAATAACCTAAGTTTCAGGGATTTTGGTACTTTATAGAAAAGAACCGTGCTATATCCGAATTCGTGTTATAACAGTGCATGCTATAGCGGGGTCACATTAAGTTTCAGGGATTTTGGTACTTTGCGTATTCCATGTTTGAATATACAACATTTAATAAAGAAATAAAGTTATGGCAAGGAGATATTTAATAACTTACCGCACTTAAGTCTTAGAAATGACCCTGGGTACAAATAACTTACCGCACTTAAGTCTTAGAAATGACCCTGGGTACAAATTTCACATGAGAATCTTCTTTAATTCATTTTGGTAATATATCACACCTAAGCCATCTCGTGTTTTCTAAATCACAATGAATCAGATTTCATTTGACTTTACATCAACTCCTTCAGGCACAGCAAAAAACAACAACGCATGATTTTTGTTTAAATGTAGTTCTTAATGCCTCAAACAATAAATATCAGTAACACCAACATTAAATACACACAGTCAGTACGAAACCTAGGTGTTACTCTGGATAGTACTCTCACCTTGCACCAACATGTCATGAACATATGCAAGGCTGTATATCTTGAGCTGAGATGCATCAGCTCCATTTGCAAATATCTTTCAGTTGATGCCACTAAAACATTTGTTTGTGTGTTTATTAGTACTTTCAAGACTGGACTATTGTAACTCAATTCTGTCTGGTTCATCTTAATATCTACTCCAGAAACTTCAAAACACAGCTGCTCAGATCATCCTTATAGAACCTCGACCAAAGCACACCTCACCACTGCTCTGTACCTTACACTGGCTATTCATTCAATCATGAATATAACACAATGTTTGTTCTCTGTGCTATGTTTCACTGATGGACTCCAGTCCAACATACCTATCTGGCCTCACCCATGTGTATATACTAGCAAGATACTTACGCTCCTCTTCTGACAACTGTATACTTATTATTCCCACTACGAAAATGAAATCATATGGACAAAGTTCTTTTGCATACCAGGGCCCAGCAACATGTAACAAATTGCCAATTGAAATAAGACACAAAGATACTAATTGTCTAAATAAAATACTTTTTTTAAAACTAATTGTCTAAATAAAATACTTTTTTTTAATACTAATTGTCTAAATAAAATACTTTTTTTAATATTAATTGTCTAAATAAAATACTTTTTTTTAATACTGTCTAAATAAAATACTTTTTTTAATACTAATTGTCTAAATAAAATACATAAATGCACATTTTTCTGAGGTTGTCCAAACTACTAGGTCAGTTAAAATTAAAACCTATGATATGCACAGAGAATAATAAAGCAAACGAGAATATATAAAAACATTTTGAACCCAGATTACTTACTGTATATTTTTTCTTGGAAGGTTTAGGTCTTGATGCAGTTTGTACATTATCTGAAACAAAGAGTCATCATTTAATCTACTGTGTTAGTTAAATTAATGAATTATAGTATTTGCCATTCTTTCTGCACATTTAATAGTATGGGTTGGGGATAAATCCAACTTCCAGAAACTATAACACACTTCAACAAATTGAAATGTTTCTGATACAAATTAACACTAGGATAAGTTGGGTAAAGTTCATTAAGGTAGACGATCCACCAACTTCCAAGACTAACTGGTATAATTTTAATACAAACTAGTTTCCAGTGGTGTCCTGGTCATATGACGGTGGTGAATTTTCACAACTGTTCACTAGCTTTAAAAATAAAATATCAAGGATCTTGCTATGACAGAAAATAACAGCTTTCCATTATGCAGCCCTTATAAACAAAGCCAGTACATAACATGCTGGGGAAAGAATGTGTATTGTAAATATAAGTAAATCACAAGTATTTGGCAACATTATGTGTAATTTTACCATAGTTTCGCTGTCTCAAGTACTTAAGTACACTAAAATTAAGAATATTCTGAGCTTTGTTCGCTTGCTGAGTTTTACAGTAGAAACGCCGTTTACAAATATTTGGCAACAAGCCAAAAATGGCTCAACACACAGTTGACGATGTCAATATCCTGAATAATACATGTGCAATGTAACTCAAGCACTAATTGTGTTACACGTACTTACATGAGGATTTAAGTAATTTGTAATACTATAACATAATTTCTTCGAGTCTCCTTGGAATGTTGCTGTATACAGTTTTGATGTATCCAATAGTGATTGATCTCCAAGAACCCACATCTCCTTAACTTGATCTTGGGAAGATTGTAAGTCTTTGTCTCATTTTGAGAAACTGACACACTTTCATTTATTGTTTTGGGGAAAGGTAACTATAATGTTTTTTTCTCATTCAGCAATATCACCAGTGTAACAATTGTAATGCTCTTGTACAAAACAGTGCAAATTACTAAACAAGTTCATAAGCTTTATGAAAGAAGGAACTTACAGATAAGAGCCTTATATAAGTCAGACATTATAATTTTCTACCATACACCGCAAACTGTATACGTAGTTCCTTAATTAAACACTCCTGTTCGTAACCTTCTCAATTTATCATATTTTAGTCTTTACTCAATCCACCTGGTACACATAGCTAAGCATATATATTTCTACGACATGAAAATATTGAAGTAATTCTTCAGCTTGAAAAGACCGTCGCATTAATAATTACTCATTTTACAGCTGCAGTAGTTGATATAACTGGATCTGCTTCACTTCAAATACAGTCATAATAGTTTAATTTTTATTGTCAATGTCAATTTGTCTATTCAGTGTACATATTTATTCCCTATTTTTCCTTTTACCAAGTATATGTCATATTTTCTACCATAAAAAAACTACAAGTTGCTGAGACCTCATGAAGATATTGGAATTTCGGAAATTCAGCTATTTACTAAAGATGAAAAATATACGTTGGGGCTTTTTTTCTTACGCTGATGTTAAAACTGTTTATTCTGTCTTTCTGTGCTGCTTTGTAATGACCATTAATTAGATTAGAAACAAATATAGCGACAAAGACTTTTAGCAATCAAAACATATGCAAATTATAATGCTTAGCACTGAAATTATTTTTTTTCATAAAAATTTGATCACGGGAAGCATATACATTTACGGATTTCCAAATCCACAAATAGTATCAAAATATAAAATTGCCAAGATATGTTTCAAAAGGCATACAGTTAGTAATCGTTAATCTGAGTGAATTAAACTTTTGGAGTTTTGTTTCTAACATTCAACATCTACACTTTCTCATTTATCACCATTTGATTTGTGTGACCCAGAACAGCAAAGGAAATTATTTAGTATATTACATAATACAGTATGAATTAATGTAAAGAACATGTTTATATTGTAAACAGTCGAGATTATTGATTAGAAGAGATCTGCTAAATAACAATGGCACACTACAAATGACAACATTGGACAATGATTCGGAATTTGTAGCATCTTTAGCATGTTCAAAAATTCCTCGTGATTTGGTTCTTGTCTTATTTTGTCAACCTATTTTTCTATCACCATTTTGCTGGCTACATTTTTGTATCTTTCTTTCGCAATCAGTTCTACATTTGTTCACGCTAACCAGTTTCCATGGAAAAAGAATTACTGCATTTTTGTCAACGATAAATCATAAATTTGTACCAGAGAACTATTATCCATTAGTAAGTACAAGTATGTACTGACGCAAACCAACAATTACCATTAGACAGCCACCACAAGTTCCCAGTGACATCGAGACACAAATGAACTATTTGATGAACAGGTAAGAGAAACGGAGAGTTAGATTCCATGCAAAAATTAAAAGAGTAGAACTACAACCTGTGCTGAAAAGATTATTAGCTACATAACAAAACAAAATTAATGGGTATACCAGGATGAAGAAAGTGTCAATTCAAAATAGATTCTATGAAATTAGACACTGAAACGTACTACAAAGAGACAAAGCACATAAGTGAAAGAGATTAGCAAATTAGCAAAGAAACAAACACAAAGAGGATAATTGGATTGTGTCAACAAAGTGCGGATACAATTAGAAGGACATCTACAGATGGAGAAGGTTTTCAAAGTAAATCTTTACAATATTAATCAATTTACCGGCAGTTTTTACACATATACATACTGATCCGTGGCAAAATATCAAGATAGAACTATTATTTTACCACTCTAAGGTCTCTATCATTGTTTGGCAAAAGTACAGGAATCATATAATATATAAGAAACCGGTACTTATGAAACTCTCGCCCCACCCCTATCAGGTGTGAAAAAATTCCAGACCCTCACTTACAATCACAGATCTTTGATCTCAGTCGAACTTTCACTTTCTACACGTGGGTTACACTACTTTCACTTTCTACACGTGGGTTACACTACTTTCACTTTCTACACGTGGGTTACACTACTTTCACTTTCTACACGTGGATTACACTACTTTCACTTTCTACATGTGGATTACACTACTTTCACTTTCTATACACGGGTTACACTACTTTCACTTTCTTTCTACACATTTTATACTACTTTCACTTTCTATAATCCTTTATAGTTGTCTTATACGTACACTGATAGATTTTCTTGTTTTGTATTCGTTTGATAATCATAATCTAATTTTTTCTTCTGCGTTAAAAAAGGCACCATTCTCTTTAATTCTATATCATCTGCTAATAAAGCAAAGATAGCTTGTTGAATTTCCTTACTAATTTTATATCCTGATGGCAGAGTATATTTGCGGATTTAAGCTTTTGTAAGTATTCAAAATAATTTGTTCAGGATTTATTTTACTAGATAATTGTATTCCTTCATTCTTCAAATTTATAATAGCAGAAAAAGTATTATTTTCATAATTCATTATATAATAAATAGATCTTTAAATTAACAAAACAATATATGAACCCCTAAGTTGCCTTATGACATCTTAGCAGGTCCAAAGGTCACATATATAGCAAGATATAATCTACTGCTCCCCAAAGTTGCCTTAGGACATCTAAGCAGAGTTAGGAGATATATAATTATATGCATATATCCAAATATATTTCCAGTTGTATACATTCATATATACATACTGAGAGCACAGACCAACAGTGCCATCTCTACATTCAACACGAAACAACACTAACCTCCCAAAATCACCCCTGAGAGAGTGCAAAATGGCACCCACCATGTGGTGACATGGTGGCAGCGTGTTGTTTTCTGTTGAATTTCGATGATTTATATGCTGGAGCCTGGATAGTAAAACTAGAGATATGCTATATAAGTTAACTGACCACTCCGGGGGCCTAGTGGTTAGAGCATCCGCCACTAAAGCGGGAAGTAGTGAGTTCAATTCCTGGCCGAGTCATACCAAAGACTTACCTTACAAAAATGGTACTAACAGCTGCCTCGCTTCGCGCTCAGCCTGATGTCAGGATAATGTGACTGGGTGGGACATCATGCTACATATCTGCGTCATGATGCCCCAGTGATAGACATCACTATAAACATCATAGCGATATGACTGAAAAATTGTTAAAGCTACATTAAAAATCCAAATCACACAAATAAGTTAACTAATACTTAAAAATCCTAAAATAGGTTTGTCATTGGTATATTTGCATTTACTTCATTATTATTGCTGACAAAATCTACATAAAGCAAAAAACCTGAGATGAAACCTGAGATGAACACACACACACACACACAAACAAAAATTGTTTCTGTAAAAACAATAACAAAAACAAGAACATTTTTTTAACTAATAAAAAAAAAATGCTTTTATAGAATTTCAGATTTAACCCCTTGACAGAGTCAAGGTCAGAATTAGATAACTCTATAGAATTATGCGATTATTTCCCTTACATGATTATACACATTTCTAATAGAGTTTTCTTCTATCAATAATACTGATTGGGCAAATATCATTCTTCAATTTAAGTTAAAGAGAAATTTGGTTACATGTACAACCATAATAAAAACAATAAAATACACATCCTGCAAAAAAAGGGAATAATCAGCATGAATGTAGTCATTATTACTTCTAAGTCTCTCTACTCAGTCGTATATGCAAACAAACAAAAATTCTCAATTTTTTGAAAAAGTGGATTTATATACACATTCTGCTACATGTTGAATAAAAGACATGCAAATATCAAAATATTTGCCAGCTTCATTCATTGATATAAATATTTTTTCTTCACCAGTCTCTATAGATATAGATTTGATAGGTCTCCTTGTAACTGTTTTACAATTACCATTAGGAAAATGTGCAGTTTTCCCATTATGTTTGAAGCTTTGCAAATTTTCAAGAGAATTATCGAGTTTGTTGCAGTTAATGTGGTCAATTACAAGATCATCCTGGATTTCTCCATTAAAAACCTCGTAAATAAAACGATAGAGATAACTTTTCTTTCCAACAGTAAACCATTATTAGTGACAAAACCAACTGGTTTTTTCTCAACCGACAGTTTCGGATTACACCATCATGAGATGCTTCATAATTCTCGATAGTGGGATGCTTTACAAAATCTTGGCCCATTTATATAATATCATTTGTTTAAATCATTATTTGTCTAAACTGTTACTTGAGAATCTAGACAAGTAATCTTGTACATTTTTTATAGCCTTGTCACTGTCTATATTTCTCTTATCATAATACCGTTTTAGCTCTCTGTATCCTTTACCGCCACATTGGAAACACAATTGTGTTTTCCTCTAACTCCAACAATACATTGTAAACACGGTTTCGAACCTAGACTTACTCGCCGTACATGCTGTAAATGATGTCCGCAGAATTCATTTATACAGGATTTGTTACAGGATGTTGAAGACCCAATCATCAACCACCTGCACTGATTCTTTGTCTGAGTCATTGTTTATATAATATTTTTTAAATTCAAACACTTGTCTTAATTATAATATGGAGGAGTTTGAGAGATTATCAAAAAAAATCAAGCCTTGGAAATATAATTTAATCTCGATAGAATATCTCCTGACTTACCAATAAAAACTCTGGTTGATCCAAAGAATGAAAATTTTATTAATAAAATTCACGATGCAGTGAAGGAATTTAGTAAAGATGGCACATCTCACGTATGGTCAAAATTCAAAATCCATGATGGTGTCGACGTTACAATGAACGACAAATGAGCGGCAAATATCATTAATTATCTCGATAATCTGAATTATTTTTTCAGAGTAAAACAGTGTATCCCCTAGGAGTGTAAGACTGAGGGTCAAATAAACCCTTTGGTGTCAGAACTGGAGGTCAAATGAAAAATGTGGGGGTCAAAATAATGGTGACAAATTTTCATCTCACCCCTAATTTCTTTTACCTGAACATATGAAATTACGTGTATTGCATGATCACTATATCTCGTAACAAAATTAAAAATCAACAAACAAGCTCAATAATCAAACAACAATTTTAATGCTTCTTAAACGAAATTTATACTCTCACCATTTTTTTTATTTTATTTCTTCCTATTACAGATTTCTTGAAATTTGATGCACGATTTTTTTGCAAACTCTTGCTTGTCAAAGTCAGAACGTTTGGCTTCATATTTAACAAGCATTTTCTCATGAAGAGACCTCAATGAAAGATTGTTTCTTTTGAGTGACTGTATATCATTTTGGACAGAGAACCCTCTCTCACAAGACACAGATGTAAGTGGGATGGCCAGACTAATAGCAGCAAGCTGAGCAAAGTTAGGGAAAATATCCCCTCCTTCTTGAAGAAGTAGTTCGCTGATTTCAGCCAGCCCCTTCTCTTTATGTCTTAAAATGTAGCGTTTGAAGCAAAGGAAAGATGCCTTGGTTTCCTCAGGGTCAATCGGAGGATTTTCCCCTGTTCCAAAGTGTTCAATGAGCCTCTCCAAGGACTCGGAAATATAGGTTCTTATTTCTTCAGTGCCTTGAGGTAACTTTCTAGGATTGAGTACTGTAGAGAGGTCTTTCAAAATCTGCATATCACATGGGGAGAATCTTTTTCTCATCTCTGATTCAACACATGCTACAAATTCTTTTCTGAGATTTCTGACAGACTCTTTACTATGCTGATGATATTCTTTGGGCTGTACACCTTGGTATTTTCCTGACATGTCAAGTTGACCATTTAGTTCAGTCACACGTGGTGTGTATCCATCTACATTGCTGACATGATCTTTCAGTGTTTCCAAAGTGGCATCAAGCATATGTTCAACCTGATCAATGTCAATGACCTCCTTTTGAAATACTTTGCTGCATCTGGTTACCTCTTGCAGGACATCAAGCAGTAACATTGTTGATGCTAGAAACTTGTATGTATGTACCTCAGCTAGGATGCCTTTTGCTTTTGCAGCATTTGCAGAGTCATTCTGAGCTGTTTCTTGCTCAAGTGCAAGAACTAAACATCCCCAACAGCTCTCAATTGCTTGCACAGCATCATGGTGAGACAGCCATCTCACCTGGGTAGGTTTTTTGAACCTTTTTGCTTTCTTTCCCATGATCTGGCACATGTCTCTTATCCTCTGATATCTACAAGCTGAATATGAAAAGAAGTTGTAGATTGTGACCAAAACAGACTGGTACTTTTTCATGTATGCTATGCTTGCTGCAGCCAAGTATGCTACCAAGGCTAATCTATGAGCAATACACCAGACACTCACAATTCTTTTATTCTTCTCTTTCAGCCGTACACCAACTCCAGATTTTGAACCCACCATGACATTTGCCCCATCAGTGCCCAAACCAATAACCTTCTTAATATCAATCTCGTAGTCCTGAAGAATATCCATTAAGGCATTTGTGATTGTTTCAGCTTTTCCATCTTGCACCTTCACATTAGCTAAATATTCAGTGTTTGCCTTTCCACCATGAACAGTTCGACAAAATATAACCAATTTTTTTTGCACAGCAATATCCAAAGACTCATCCAGAAGAATGCCCAGGTAAGGTGAAGTATGGACCCTTTGTTAAAATTTATTGTACTAGCAGAAACAGATAATTGGATTATTTATGATAAATATGATCATGTCCTTCTTAACAAAAAAACTGTCATACTGAGTAAAAATTCCAAACCAGGAATGTTGACTGGTATTGACAAACCATATTATGAAAGAGCATATCCTGTAACCACGGTTATTTAAGGAATTTATCCGACAAATGAAAAACCCAGTGTTGATAACCTGAAACCAAAGTCAAGGATAAATTGTGTGGCGGAATGAGTAATCGATCATTTTCTAAATGTGATACGTGAAAACCAATAAACCTGAGTACATGTATTGTAAAGAACTCTACAACCATCCATCCACTGGAGACTTAGATATGCTTGAAGTTCCAAACTCCACAATTGATGATGATTCCCCCATTCTGCTTTAAGTTCCAAACTCCAAAAATGCGATACGTGGAAACCAATAAACCTGAGTATTGTAAAGAACTCTAAAACCATCCGTCCACAGGAGACTGAGAGGTGCTTGAAGTTCCAAACTCTACAAATGATGATGATTTCCCCATTCTCAAAGAAGAGGTGGAGTCAGCAATAAGAGTAGACAGCATCCCAGCCCATCCATCCACAGGAGACTTAGAGGTGCTTGAAGTTCCAAACTCCACAAATGATGATGATTTCCCCATTCTCAAAGAAGAGGTGGAGTCAGCAATAAGAGTAGACAACATCCCAGCTGAACTTATCAAGAATGGTGGGGAACCAGTGATAGAGCTATAGAACTACAAACAAAAATCTGCAACAAGATCTGGCAGACTGGCGACTAGCCAACACAATCAACCCAGTCACTGGTTATAACACTCCCCAAAAAGGACAATCTCCAGCTGTGCCAAAATTACAGAACTATCAGTTTGATCAGCCATGCTAGTAAGGTGATGTTGAAGATCATCTTGAACAGACTGAACCCAGAAGCAGAAGAAATAATCGCTGAAGAGCAGGCAGGGTTCAGGAGTGGAAGAAGCACAACAGAACAACTATTCAATTTTAGGGTTCTCTGTGAAAAGTATTCACAACATCAACAAGATATCTATCATATGTTCATAGATTTCCAAAAGACTTCATGACAGTGTGGTATGAGGCATTGTGGACCACAAAGAAGAAGTACAAGATGGGTCCAAAGTTGACCAATACCATCAAACAGCTGTACACCAAGGCTACCAGTGCAGTAATTACTCAAGGTTCTGTGGGGGTCTGGTTCAAGACAACAGTTGGGGTATGGCAAGGCTGTCTCCTGTCAAACACGCTTTTCAACATCTACTTAGAGCACATCATGAGCGAAGCCCTGGAAAACCATTTGTGGGACAGTCAGCATTGGAGGGCATCATAACATCACCAACCTACGCTTTACAGATGACATTGATAGGCTGGCAGGCAGTGAAGATGAACTTAGTGAATAACATGGATGAAATATCTTCCAGATTTGACATTTGATAGTGCAGAGAAGACAAAGCGGATGACAAATAGTAGCAAGCAAATCTCAACCAAGATTGAAGTCAGAGGACAGGAACTGGAAACAGTGGGCCAATTCAAATATCTTGGTTCCATAATCACCGACGAGGGATGAAGAGCAGAAAATTGTGTCATGAGCAGCACAAACAATGGCAACTGTGTCAAAGCTAAGACCCATCTGGAGAGACAAGATTATCTGTCTGAAAACTAAAATCAGACTATTGAGAGCACTAGTCATCTCAGTCTTTCTGCATTCATTTGATGCCTGGACCCTGACAGCATAATTACAACAAAGAATCCAGGCACTTGAAATGACATGCTACAGAACCACAACCTTGGCATCTCTTATATGGAACACATCACAAATGAAGAGGTGCATAACACCATCAGGCATAAAGTAGGCTATTATGATGACCTCACCACTATCAAAAAGAGAAAGCTGTCACCAGAGCCAACAGTCTATCCAGAACAGTACTGCAGGGCAGTGTCCAAAGTGGCATAAAAAAAGTGGAGTGACAACATCACAGAATGGACTGGGAAAAGTTTTTCGAAGACAGTGGCATTGGCACATGATTGAGACAAGCGGAGGGAACTGGTCAGATGTTCAGCTCCACAGTGTCTCAATGACCACACTAGGTCAAGAGACTGATGATGATGATGATGAACAGAAATAATGGTTCACTCTTTTTGTGTTGATGCATACTCCTTTATATTGTATCTATAATTCTGACAAAACTTTACACAAGCCTTTCCAAATACGGACCCTTAGAGTTTAACCAATGAACTAGATTTAGGTTTCAAACATTCAAACTTCTTAATGCTTCTTCACAAGATAGGAAATTCAAAAACAGCTTCTGTAATGCATCTAGTAATGGAATATTAATTTAAACTGATAGAATCTGCTTTGCTGCATTTATACAAATACCCACAATATTCCACAGTTTCTGATGGAATGTCATTTTGGGTATTCCTTTATTATACCTGACAGTACCCACATTTAAGTGACTTCAAATACCAAACAAATTCATGAAGTAGATTTAGGTAGTTTTTTTTTTGCGTTGGGATTATCAACATTATGGGTTGAAGTCTGATATTATGTATCTAATATAATTTCACTTTTCAAGGGTACAGAAATACTTTGGAACCTTTTGTCCATCATGAGTTAATTTTTGTTTTGATTTGACCATTGCCACTTTCATTTATTTGTCTCCTGTATTCCATCAACTCTTCACTTCATTTTCAGTTCTAATGAATTATAAAAAGTTTCAAAATCTTTGTATAATTTCTTAATTTTCTTTTATAATTGGTTTCTCAATTGTGCTCTTTTTATATGTGGCCTAAAAATTTGTTTTCCTTTCCTTTTCTTATATAGTTATTAAAACTTTCTAAAGACTTTTCTTCATTGTAATCATTGGAATTCACATTAAAAAATAAAAATATTTTCGTTTCAAATTTGTATTCGATCAAAGATTTCTTCACATACAAAAATAAATGTTCTGATATACAAATCTAACAAGGATCATTGGAAAAGGCTTGCATTCCTTTATTATACCTGACAGTATCCATATTTAAGTGACTCCGAATACCAAACAAATTCATCAAGTAGATTTAGGTAAGTTTTTCTGCGTTGGGATTACCGACATTAATATAATTATAGAATTTATAATATGATTCAAGGTTTAAATAAAATACAAGGTAAGATCACATTGTACATATTAATAATGTTCCTTGCTATCTATCCATAAAGAATCTTTGTTTGGGCCATATTAATTTTTTTGGATTCATTCTGGGATCCTGAATACTAATATGTGAAATGTAATCTGATTATCACCTTAATGTCATATACTTTCCATTTGAATTTATTATTTAGTAATAAAAGTACACACATAAAGTTTGGTGCAATTGAATTTTAAACAAATATTTAGTTTAAATTCTGAATATAATGAATATCTTGTATAGTGCCTATAGATTACTGATTGATTTAAAAGAATTAAGAACATCATATCGTATTTTAAAGTCTCTTTGTCCTTGATGATTTATTTACATATGTTAATATCGTCCAATTTTCTGCTTCAAGGTCATTATTGTGAATGAATGTGCGTTGATATTCTTTTATTCAAGATAAGGGAAATCTGTAGATCAGCACTAGATAACTAATACTTTGGGACATTGTACAAAACTTAAATACACATTTCAAGTCAGTAATATAATCAACATAAAACAGAAAGATAAAAAGAAATAAGATGTTGAATACATCCATGCAGTTTAGAAAAATGCCAAAGTCTATTGCCTAAAATGTGAATATCATTGCAAATAAGGGCTTAACCTTATAAACCTATTATAAATGTCAAGTAACTTCTAACAGCTAGGCAGTCAAGGTATAGTGGCAGAAGTATACAGAATAATGGAAATAACTCTATTTTAAAAACCCTAGCTGGAACTTTAACGAAGCATATTCATTTACTTTTTACAGCACACATACACACACAAGAAGCTGCCAAATTTTAGGCTGCTAAATTCACCAAAGAAAAGAATTACCAACAAAGGGAGACAACATAGGCAAATCAGCACAATGGGACAAGAAAGTAACAGAGCAAGCAAAGCCTAGAAACAACCGACATATCGACTGCACACTAAATACAGTTAGAATAGGAGAATGTTTCCAATTGTGTTTTTACATGAGACTAAAATAACAAAACAAGGAAAAAAGTAAACATGTCCAATAAAATACACACAAAAAATGAATCCTACTTACATTTGCACAATATAAAATGTGAAAGAAATAGTAAAATAACTATGACAGCACTGAAATTTCTGAACATTTGATCACGAGAGTATTCAGGTTTATAGAAGATCTACAAAAACATATAGGCAGAACCAAATATAAGCTTAAGTACAAATCAGCATACCGTAGACAAACGTCACCATGATTTCCAGCGCAAAAGTTTGTTACCTAACATTGGAAAATAGTTGCAGTTAGGAGTTAAATAATATTGGACTGATGATACTGCCCAGTTATTCCCAATGGCTAGCCAGTCAAAACACACCATAAGGAAATATGTTTCAAAAAGGGAAATAACTCTAACTGGTCTATTTGTAAATTATATTCTTTACAGAGCACAAACATACAAACACGTATAAACAAATTCTAGACAAGAATCTGCCAAATTTAAGGCCGCAAAATCGACTAATTAATGGTATTTAAGACACCTGGTAACTTGGGTCTCTTCAACTTTTACTAGTTTGCACAGGTTGTGTCAAGCACAATAACTCGCAATGATTATGGGTGTAAATAGTAATATACCTGATGCACTGTATCTAGATGTACATTCTGAAGAAACAATGACAAGATGTTTCAGACCGATTGCATTTTTGTTCTCTGTCACATATCTTTGAGGCATATCAATGTGGTAGTATACACTAATCGTTCTCACCTATGCCGGGTACATTAGACATGTCCTAGGGATATCTTCGTATTACAGACTGAGTACTGGAGAACAACCTAATTAATCCAACGCTTCCCGACTTGTTCCAAAAACGAGACCAGATCTGAAAATTGAAAATGATACTATTTACATTTCAAAGATTATATATATATATATATATATATATATATATATATATATATATATATATATATATATATATATATATATATATATATATATATATATATATATATATATATTGTAATGGTATACATACAATGACAATGAGGTATAGTCCCTGAGACATTAAACAGATGCATAATTATGCAATTTCTACAAACTAATTATATTAACAATTCTAAAGAAGAAGTTTAACATTCTGACTTTTAGTTTTATAGTTTAATGTTTCAAGTAAGTATTCATACAATTTCATGTCACTTTATCAGTGTTTCCCTTTACCCTCATTTGCGCTTCAGAGACCACCAAATTTTTAATTTGACCCCCAGTTTTGATACCAACATTTGTGTTTTTACTCAGTCTGACCCCCAGTTTTGTCACCAATGAGACTTTTGACTCTCAGTCTTTTAACCCCAGGGGATACACTGCTTTATTAAAAAGTACACATGCCGTCAATCCAGTTTAAAGTATTGAGGTTAACGCAGTGACACTGACAGGGTATGCGGAGAACTCGCCCCATGGAGAACTCGCCCTGGGTTAACTCGCCCCATGGAGAACTCACCCTGGGAGAACTCGCCCCAGCATATCAGGAGAAGTCACCCCAGAGTGGTTGGAGAACTCGCCCCACTTCGTATGGAGAAGTCGCACCATATCCCAGATAACCTTTGAATAGCAGAATTAAAACATCTTTTACGTGATTCATATTTAGATTTTAATTTAAATTCGATCACAAAAAAACAATATTATAGTAATATTTCTAAGACGAAATTCAGTTTGTATATAATCTAATGAATGACGACAGTATAGTGTTGATATTGAAGTGCTTGTTATGTGCTATGTTTGGGAATAGACACTTCGATGATTTATCGGTAACTTGTAATGAATGACGACAGTATAGTGATTACAAATGATGATTAGTCAAACACTAATACTATTATGAATCAACAAGATTATTTTCAAAAAGTTGAACGTCAATTAAATGATGTAAACTACTACAAACATATTGTCGAAGATCCGTCAATGGAAATTAAAATTTAAAAAATCAACATGCATTAATGAGATGGTAAAATAAATAATTCCGTATATGAGGAATTTGATACTTTCTCTCTTAACATGCGTACACTTCAATTCTACATGTTTCCCAAAACTCATAATGATACAACAACTTTCATTAAAAAGTTAGAGTCTATTCCACAGATAGGATTTCAATCCTGGTATTATTAGATGTAACATTACTATATACCAACTTTCCGCATGCAGTTGGTATTGAAGCGTGTTCAAATTTTCTCGATTACAATCCTAATAATAGCCCACTATCTTGTGAAGATATTTTTATAATATTAAAACTTATCTTGGAAAATAATTATTTTCAATGTAATAATACGAAATACATATACATAATGGGTACGGCAATGTGTATTAATATGGCTCCTTCATACACTTTCCTTTCATGGGTAAATTTGAAAAGGACTTTCTTCAAAACGAAAAGTTTAATTCATCTCTTTGGTTCAGATTTTTCGATGACATATTTATATCTGGAAGCAGTCAACAGCAGAAATGTAAAATTTAGTTGATCGCCTAAATCAATTTTACCCGACAATAAATTTTACTTATACTGCATCTAGTACGCATGTTTCATTTTCAGATGTAAATGTGATATAAAATATTGATAACACTATCTCTGCAAATATTCATACCAAGGAAATTAAAATCCACCAATATGAAGAATATTCTTCATGTCATCCCATGTCATGTAAAAACGGTATACCGCAAAGCCAGTCGAAAATAAACCAACGTATTATTTCAGATGATTATCCATTACAAAATTCGTTGAATAAATTCCAAACATTTACAAAACAGAAATTATATTACACATATAATTGATTCTGCGCTGAACAAAGCCCGTAATATTACTCAACATTTGGCTTTAAACAAAGCAGTATGTACAATAGAGAGAGAGAGAGATGAAATTCCTTTCATAATACAATCGAATCCTTCATTATCTAATCTACGTCGTATAATTAATAACTTTTATTCTCCTAAATTTATCCAATAAATTTATCAATTTACCATCGTAAAAACACTTTACAAAAATAAATCAATTATCGCTGAAAGAAGATCCAAGAATTTGCAAGATTTTTTTATTAGTACTAAACAGACAGAAAAGAAAAAGAAAAAAGAACATTTTCGTCATCTAAATGTAACATACACCGTTGCTCTCGATGTGCAAATATAAGAGACACTACATTGAATAATCATCGCTTCCATATATGAAATTATAAAGATCCTCATTTTTCATATAATAAAATAAGTTCTCCGTTTCTTTTAAAACATTTCGTACAAGAAGACACACAAATTAAATGCGCAATTATTCAACGGTTCTTTGTGTTAAGAGTGGACTTATTTTTTAACTACTTTCAATGGAATTTAATCGTGGTCTCTGATTTTAGTAATTAATAAATTATATCGGCGAGTATTCTTTTTAATAGAAACAAACCGGAGTTAGAAATACTGAAATGGTTTCACTTAGATACAGACATAATACAATGGTATTATATTGCTCACGGAGGAAGGATTACCATCACTGGGTACAAAATACTATATCAAAGAGGTACATATGTTCACAAGAATTAGCACAATGCCATTGTCTTTCATTCGATGCGGAGAAAAGAATACCATTACGGGGTAAAATTGAGTACAACAAATAGGCACTTATGCTCACAAGAATTCTCACTTACGACTTATAGTGTGTGTGTGTGTGTGTGTGAGAGAGAGAGAGAGAGAGAGAGAGAGAGAGAGAGAGAGAGAGAGAGAGATTTGGATTTTTAACGTAGATTTAACAATTTTTAAGTCATATCTCGACGATGTGTGCAGTGTGGCAGTTTATAGTAATGCGTATTAGCGCCAATCGATGCAGCTATTAGTAACATGTATTACCCTTTTTGTATTTTTCTTCAGCTGGACAACGAATTCATTGAGCAAAACACATGTGATGATTTTTTCAAGGTTGATGTGAGAGTAGGTGGACACCGTCACCTTATTTTCGCAACAAACCAACAGCTGCAAATGATGGCTAATGCAAAAACATGGTATATTTGATGGGACATTCAAACTAGTGAGGAAGCCGTTTCATCAATTGCTGTCCATCTACGCGTTTGTGAAAGCATCGGGTGAAATTAAGCAGTTTCCATGCGCTTTCATACTGATGTCTAGAAGACAGAAATAGGACTATAAAAAGGTATTATTACTACTACACATCTTATGCAAAGTTTTCTTAAAATCATGTTCATATCATTGGTATATGTTGTATAGTAAGACAATGTGTTATTATTCTTTTATTCATATTTGCCCAGGTTTTCCGCAGTATCCTCACCATGCTGCCCAGTAGCCCAGAAGTGAGGGAAATGGTTGTAGATTTTGAGCACGGTCTCTGGCTTGCTTTGCACAAAGTTTTCAAAAATCCAATCCATGGTTGTGCTTTTCACTGGGGACAAGCAGTGTGGCGTCAAGCCCAGTCACTTGGATTGCAGGTATATACCACTTACTACTACCTCTATACCAAACATTTAAAAAGCTCCTGAAATAATATGACGATGTAATACGACTACAACAATATATATTTGTTAAATAAACATTAGAGATGAAAGCATTAAACGTTATGTATAAAGTGTATACACATTTCCGTCGGAATCATATAACATAATATACTAAAAAACTAAAATACACACTCATCTCTCTCTCTCTCTCTCTCTCTCTCTCTCTCTCTCTCTCTCTCTCTCTCTCACACACACACACACACACACACACACACACACGCGCGCGCACTTTATATATATTTCCTTCCAATATTTCAGTCTGACTACAACATGAAAAATGGAGTATATAAATTTATTCGAAAAGTCTTAGCCTTGCCATTCCTTCCTGAAGAACTGATCAACTATACATTTTACAAAATGAAGGAAAAGGCCATTACTGAACAGTTATTACAACTGATGGAGTATGTTGAAAACACATGGATAACAAATCCAACATGGCTTCCAGCAACATGGTCAGTATTCCAGAGGGCAATTAGAACTAACAACGACGTTGAAGGTTGGCATAACCGCTTAAATCGCCGTGCAATGAAATCGAAGCTGTCACTGTATCTGGTAGTGACTCTTCTATACAAGGAGGCTAACGCTCTTCCTAGTCAACTGAAGATGGTTTCGGAAGGGAAGCTAAAAAGAAGACAGACCCAAAAAACTAAAGAAAACCAAGGACGAATCTTTCATTTGTGGGATATGTTCCAAAACGATGAACTAAGTGTTAATGCATTGCTTACTAAATGTGCCAGATTATATGCTGCACCTGTATACTAATTATATTTTATTGTTTGTCATGCAAACGTAATGGTAAGAATGTTATATGAATCACTGATTCAATGTCCAATAAAAACGTAAGTGTCATTCAATTTTTTTAATTTAAATCCCTTACGTATATGTGGTGTTTAGTACAATGAATATAATATAACTTTAGTGGCTTGTCCTCGTTGTACTTGATGTTTTTCTTTTATAGTGAGAAATGAAATATGGCGGCATGACACCTTTTGCCATGCTAACTTGGCCGGCTATCATCAAGTGTTCCGTAGTGTGGTATATCTTTGTCACGTATGTATCGGTAACGTACATATTATTAAGCATTATTAATGCTAAAATTAGTCGAAATATTACTTGACAGATTTATCAAGATTTAATTTTCAGACATATGAAACATGATTACATTTCAGATGGGTTTATTCAATCCTATCATTTTGATTTCCTATTATTAGGACAAAGTAACGTAAGTTATCCATATTAAAAAATTATATGCATCAACAGTAACCATTTATTTGGTTGTATTATTTATAATAAACGTACAAGTCAATTTTCAGCGCCTTTTGTACTCACAAAACCCTTTGTTTTCCACACACAAAAAAAACCACCGCTGTGCATAAAAAGGGTTACCTATGTATCAGTACCTTTTTGGAATGATAGACGTATATTGTTTGATTCAGCAAAAATGTATGCATTAAGGAAAGAAACGTATATAATGAGTTAACGAGTCGACGACATTGATTTGTGCCTCATTAGTAAATTTTGGTCTAGTACGCGTGATCATTGCGTTATTATATATTAATAAATAATGTAATCTTGTTTATTTTACAATCGTAATTTAGTAGCGAAATAGTTTTTAAAGTTCTCTTTTAAATTGAAATAGTGTGTTATTATTGAGAAATAATAAAATTACAAACACTGACAAAGAAGAAGAAATAAACTAAATGATGTAGTACAACTGATCTTTCAGAAACCGTCCGATTTCTACGCATTAGTCATGATGATTATTGCGATAGCGACCGCATAGGCATCAATAATGGTTTGTTGTTTTTTTTTAAATTTAGTTTCAGTATCCTTTGTTAATAGTTAGCAAATCTCAATGAAAAATCAGATTAAATTGTTCACTTAGAGAAATAATAACATAACACGTTGGCTTATTGACGGTCAGCGCCAATTCAGTCGATTTCGGGTTATAAAAGTCAATGTCATAACGTCATCTCAGGATGACTTAGGTAGGTTAAGTTAAAAAATTGCAAATTTTATAGATTTAATAAGTTACTAAGTTGAAGAAAAAAAAAAACAATAAATAAAGCCTTGACAAACATGTGGCGAAATCTCAGAATTATTATATATTATCCTTGGGGCCAGTTCTCCAGGCAAAGTGGGGCGAGTTCTCCAACCACTATGGGGCGACTTCTCCTGACACCTGGGATGAGTTCTCCCAGGGCGAGTTCTCCATGGGGCGAGTTCTCCCAGGGCGAGTTCTCCATGGGGCGAGTTCTCCGCTATTCCACTGACAGTACTCAGGTTATAATGATTTAACCTAATATCTATGTGGTTATAAATGTAAACCTGGAAATTGTCTTTTCAGTGCAAAACATTATATTATATATGCATTTTAATAGTTCCACCAATATATTTACCTTAAAAAAATCCAGTCTGATCCTCTTTTATAGGAGGAGATAAGGTGCTTTTCAGTCCGGTTTTTGTTTCCTCTCTGTGTTGAAGAAGTGATCTGATGAAAGTTCGTGGTATACAAGGGGGGATCGCAGAATACTATCATCAGGTCCGTGAAGAATCGAGTCTAAAATGTGACCAAGTTTATGGGTGGGTTGGTTAAATGAAAGTTGAAAAATTAAGGTTCAAAACATGAATGGAATTTAGGACTTCTGACGTGTTTGGCTGTTCAGGACAAAGTGAAAGTTGAAACTTCCAAGAATAACTAGGTTGCCACCTATCGAATCTCTGTACAATGAGTGGCAAAAATTGAAGGTTGTGTTGTACTGAAGACATTTTATCATGGAATTCTTTGTGATTACAGCAATTCCATCTCTGCAAGAGTGACGGGGGAATTACTTGATGGAGTAAGCGGTAGGCGTTTGATCCGCGCATTTGGACATGTTTTTCGCCATGTTTCCGGGGGTGCATAGAAACTCCGGAACACACCGAAACGCCAGAACACAAGAGAAACACCGGAACGCACATCAGTTACCGGTATATCTTATCACAGGAGTCTGACGTTTTATCAATAAAGTACGGCGAAATCTCTGACAACACGAATTACTTTTTTTGGTAATAGTTTTTTATGTTACCGATAAGGGAAATTCGTGTTGTCAGAGATTTTGCCGTACTTTATTGATAAAACGTCAGACTCATGTGATCTCATATACCATAGCGTATATTGGTGGTGTATGTATAATTCATATTTGTGACATTTAAGATGAGTTATATAATAAATTAATATGTACTTTCTTTTCTGCAACTAACGCAAAATCAAACTAAAAAGAAACTGCAAACTGCGCATTTTGGCGACAGTTCGTACAGTAAGAAAATTTAATATTAACAAACAGCGTGTATTGCAATTTATGCACGAGTTTAATGCTTCAGCTATTAATAATAAAACATTAATATTGATTTCTGAAGTTGATAATTATGTTGTGGTTATTAATAATTACATTTTTCTTATTATCTTCAGTTCCATGATATTTGAGATTTTTGCAATCCAACAAGCAGCAGAGAGGGTTAACCCTACAACTTTCCGAGCGTCGATTCGGAAATCTGAGGCTTCTACCAAATAGCAAAAAAAATGGCGTCTATTCGATAAAATAAGATTTCCTTATATACGCCAACATCGTTGTCACTCACCCCCTCTGTGACAGGTTAACAAAAATAATAAATGATTTTAACCGAATATTTGATTGAGTCCAATACGATATCGTGTTACAGGTTCATGTAAATTTATTCTTACAAATCCATGCGGGTTTGACTGAGCTACGCTAAAGAAGTTTTTAAATTGATTGAAGTCCATATCGGAACACCATGTCTGCCAAATATTTCGACATGTATGTGTATCAACGCCATTGAATGCAGCAAGAATATTACAGTTGTCTCTGATCACTTTTGGAATCTGAGTGTAGCGTTGAGTGACATATATCACGTCGGTGTTTTTATGCCTGCCTCGGGAAAATATCCTAGCCGGGTTTGTTTGTTTATCCAGCATCACATCGTCGTATACGACTAAATTGTTAATGCTTCCATCAAGGTCATCCACGGATGGTGCCTCGTCAATATCGGTTATAAAATCAACGACGTTCTCACCTTTAATTTCTGATGCATTCTCGTTAAAATCTTTTAGCACTTCATAGCATCGTTGATCATCTACGCTAGGAGCAACTAAATACAACTTATCCCACTTCATCCATCTCATTATTAAATTGAGTAACAATTGCGTCTTGCCGGATCCAGATGGCCCGATTATAATCATCCGGATAGAGTTTGTTAGCGCTGCATGATGCTTAACTGGTTCTCTTGCTTTAGTCGCTGAAAAATCAATTATATCCATATCCTTATACATAAATTATGGATCTATATTGTGTGAAGTGTAAAACGCGTACTGGCACAGATGACTTGACGACGATTACAACTAAAAATAACCGATCAGCGCTTTCTGGTAAATGCGTACAATGTAGTACAAAGAAATTTAGATTTGTTTCCCTTGGTAAACCCAAGGAACCTTTAAAAAAAACGAGGAGGTGATATCGCAGCCAAATTGGCAAAGCTCCCTGGAACCCCATGGGCAAAGTACCCCGGAGAAAAGCACCTTCCAGGATATAGCTACTGTGGCCCCGGAACACGATTAGAAATCAGACTTGATGATCAAAATCAACCTCGACGTGGTGAAGAACCGATAAATGCTATTGATAAGGTGTGTCATGCTCATGATGTCGCATATAAAAGCAACAATCTGCAAAACAGGCATCTCGCGGATGTGAAATTAATTCATGCGTTAAATGCTATTCCTGATAAATCTTTCAAAGAAAAATTAGCTTCATGGTTGGTAAAATCAGCTATGAAAGGCAAATTGATGTTAGGTGCCGGTAATTAATAACAACATGGAATCTATTTATTATTCTCCAAAAGGATACTGGCGGGGTAACGCTGCAATCAATAAACTCGCTAGCGCTGCAAAAGTGAAAAAAAACCACTGCGGATAATTGATTATCCAAACAGGCTATATGGCAAATTTATCTACCGCGTCCAAAACATATCAATTTCTTGCATTTTGATGTTACCGGACCCAATGAAGTTCATCAAGCTGATTTATTGTTTTTACCACATGACAACGGTTACAAATACGCGCTAACAGTAGTTGACGTTGCGAGTCGATACAAACAAGCAGAACCGCTAAAAACAAAATCATCACCTGAAGTAGCTTCTGCGTTTGAAAGGATTTATCGACAGGCCCACTACGCTGGCCAAATCTATTGCAGGTTGATCCTGGCAAGGAATTTCAAGGCGCTGTTTTATCAGCGATGAAACATCACAATGTCACCATCAGACGAGGGCATACTGCGCTACATCGCGATCAGGCAATTGTTGAACGATTTAATCGGACTCTTGCTGAGCGGTTATTTGGATATCAATACGCGAAGGAGTTTATTCAGGATAAAAGATCCCGTGAATGGGTTAAGAGATTACCAGCTGTGATTACCGCACTGAATAATGAGATTACTCGAACAATTAACATGAAACCTATCAACGCGATTAAGAAAGCGTCTATACCAAAAATGGAAATCCAAGGAATTTCACAAAAAGATTTCAAAGAACCAATTCTTGGTAGTAATGTCACTGTTAGGTATTTATACGAACCAGGAGAGCTTGAAGGTGGCACAAAAAGGGCTACTGATCCTATTTGGAGTGTTACTGCACACAAGATATCTACTATAACACGATCAACTGGTAGACCAGCATTCTATAAATTGGATTCAACTGCCCCTCAGCGGGCTTTTACACGCGAACAATTACAAGTAATTCCTGACGATACTCAATTACCACCGCGGTGTCTTAACTAGCGCCGTTGCGTCTATTACACTCAAGACAAGTCAACATCACATTGTTTCTGATATGACCAATGCTGCTATTCTTTCTGTCTACGGTAAATTGGCGAGGATCTTTATCCGAATAACGCCAACGCATTATACAATTGCAACTTGCGCAGTGATTATTCTGTTGTTGTTTCAGCGTAATTATTAATTCAGCATCAATATCAAATTGTCGTTGTTTTTTTTTTTTTTTTTGTCTTGTTGTTTGTAACCGGATAGTTTTTTATCAATAGTTTTAACATCAACGATGCTAGCATCATCCATTGTGGTGTCATCATCGCCACCTGACTCTGTCATGACGACAATTCTTCGAAGCTGATTTATTTTTCGTACTCTGGATACTGCGAGATAGACTAAATTTGACCATTCGATGCGATTATCTACCATCCAAACAATTGTGTCTGTGATAGTCAATCCCAGTGAAGAATATATCGTCGCTGCGTATCCTAGCGTCCATGGGGATTTATTAGCACGCAATGCATCTTCAACGACGCTGATATCAACCAGCACAATATCATTTAATACGAGAATTTGTTTTTGAAATCCTTCTGATTTTGGGCCTGGAATATCAACTTCTATATTCTGTTTTCGTGTATCCGAAGGCCTATAACAAACAGGCACTGGAAGTGTTGCAAATTTTTCTTTATGCAATTCAAAATAACTTCATCTGAAGTGTGTCTCTGACTATCTTTCTACTTGCAATTATCAAATCGTTTGGTTTCCACGTTTCCCAAAAATCATTTATGGGAAATTCTGAAATTATTTCACGCGCTATTTCACATTGGATTTTATCCGGTTGTAATCTAATTAGCGCTTTGAATTCTCGTAATTGTTCATCAAGTGATCTATAATCAGTGTTAATTTCTTCATAATAGTCTACAAAACCCTTTAGCCATTCATGTGGGGATGCACCGACAAATGGTGGTGGTTGGCCGTGATCACCGCACATAACGACTTTTGTGTTTTTGTTTAACAACCACTCGAGAAATGTTTGTAATACATTTAATGACACTGTGCATATTTCATCCCAGATTATGATTTCAGGAATGAATTTATCACCCATACGCTCAGGGGTCCATTCATCGCCTTTCCATCGAAAGAAACTATGGTAAGTACAGGCATTTACCCCTCGTTGTTTCATCTCTCTGGCGAGTCTGTGAGTTGGTGTTAGGACAATCATGTTTGACCGACGAAATAATTCAATTGCACGAGTTGTCTTTCCTGACCCACCACAACCGTTTAAATAAACTGTCTTATATCTACATATTGGATCAGATACCGGTAGTGCATTAGAAAATTCTGATTGAATTTCAATACGGTTACAACAAAGATATTTATCATCCATGGTAACGTCTGCGGATTCACAATATTCGTGTAGTTTTTCCTTTTTAAATCGCCAACGTCCCCACGCTTCCTCGGGATCTGTGAATGCCGCTACAGCTGATTTGTATTTATTGTGTATATACATCGAATCAGTAGCTACTCTAACCGCGTTATTAGGAAATCTATTTATCATCGAAAATAGATTAATACAAGCATAGGCTAGCATAGAACTTCTCAAATGTGTGTACTGGGAATTATATCCATCACAGTAGGTAACAACCGTACCCAATTTCTCACCATTGGATAGAAAAGCATCCTTACGGGATACAAGTTTTCCATGTTTCGTTAAATCCGTTACAACAAAATCGTATTCAGCGACGTCTATGATCAACCGCGAAGAGTATTTTGCATTGTCGTATCTTCCACCCTGGGTAAATTTACCGATTATTCTTCGTCCAAAATCTTGTGCTTGCTCTTTTTTAATTTCAAATAACTCCTTAGACCAATTCCTGATTTGTTCTTCATTTAAAATCTTCGATTTTCCATCAGGAAATTGTTTTCGCTGTTCGCTAATTATTCTATCTAAATCGGGTTGTGGTAGCCAAACTTCTTTCTGAGCTCGATAACATCTCACAATCGATCATATATCTCAATAGCACTATAGGCATCCACGCCTTTTCAGATAGGTGTCTACCAAGCCAAACATAACTACACGGATGTAACCCTGTAGCTAATTCGAATGATATCACACGAGCGAATCCGGTTAAATCAAAATCGGGTAATGGCCCATTAATCGCAACACGAGTCATTTCATGCGTAGGGTGTCCAAATCGTTTAAAATACTCAGCGCATTCTCCATACCCAAGAAAACTTCCAGGATAACACGCGGATCTATCAATTGAAATCATACCATCACGTGAGTATTTTGTATTCCACAGTCCTCCATGACCAAATTTGACGCAACTCAATTTAACGTCCTCGAGAAAATCACTTCGTGTTGGACGCCATGAGTTTTTCTCTCGTGCAAAGTGAGCTACCACTGATGGAATAGTAAAACTATCCGTTAATAGTTTTTCATGGAAACTCTCCGGTGAAAAATCATTAGCGATTTTTCTCATTCTAGTATCTAACTCTTCAACGCGATATAATTCACCATTTGGTCTTACAAATTGATCAAATCCTGATTCGGAACCAGCACTACTAAGTAACCACACTGACACAGGATCATCTTTACACAACGCGTGAATAGCATCGAATAATTTCTCTTCATAGAAAACATCCCTGATGAATTCTTCGGGGATATATCTGTTAAAGGATTTTAACGAGAATGCATCAGAAATTAAAGGTGAGAACGTCGTTGATTATATAACCGATATTGACGAGGCACCATCAGTAGAAGATCTCGATGGAAGTATTAACAATTTAGTCGTATTCGACGAGGTGATGTTAGATAAACAAACAAACCCAGCTAGAATATTTTCCCGAGGCAGGCATAAAAGCACGGACGTGATATATGTCACTCAACGATACACACAGATTCCAAAAGTGATTAGAGATAACTGCAATTTATTGTGTGTATTTAACGGAGTTGATACTCATACTCTTAGAAATATTTGGCAGACATGGTGCTGCGGTGATATGGATCATAATCAATTTAGAAATTTCTTTAGTGACGCTCAGTCAACCCCGTACGGATTTGTAACAATAAATTTGCATGACCCTCAGACACGATATCGTATCGGACTCGATCAAATATTCGGTTGAAATCATTTATTGTTTTTTGTTAACCCATATCAGCAGAGAGGGTGATGACCACATCGTTGCGACCAAAATTGATTGAAAAATCGTCAAGTCTCCGTTTGCTAAATGGAGACTTATTTTTTTTTTTGGTTAAAATGAGATTCGTAGGAAGCCTTATTTTTGCTTGAAAACGTGGTCTGTTCACCCTCTCTGCTGCTCCTGGAGGACGTGAAAAAATCTTTCGAAGGTCAAACACGCTTGACGATTTTGCCCAATGGATCCTAAACCCCATCGACGAAACGTGGAGTCCAGAAGACATCAAACGTTACGGAGATTGTCATCACCATGCCACGGTAATGGCTCACAATTTCTCGAGATATTATGAGCAATTTCTGCTCAGATACTATGCGGAACAAAGTACCGAACGTCCTCAAGTGACTTTAAACGGAGCCAAAATTATTTCTATGCAAGTAGGACAAGTACAGTTTAAAGATTCAATGAGTTACTTCACCATGCCTTTCAGTCGCATGCCTAAAACGTTTGGAATGACAGAAATGGCGAAAGGTTATTTTCCACCACACTTTTTCAATACCGAAGCCAATCAACATGTCGTTCTACCCCATTTGCCTGAGGCTGACGACCATGACCTCGATAACATGCTCACCGAACAACGAGAAGCTTTCCATGATTGGTACCAGACTCACGCCTCGGACCCCTTTGACTTAAAAGAAGAAATGTTAAAGTACTGTCGATCTGACGTGGACATTTTACGACGTTGCTGTGGAAAATTTCGAGAATTGTTCACGGAACACAGAGGGATCGATCCTTTGAATGAAGCTTGTACCATCGCCAAAGCATGTTCCTTAGTGTATCGAAAATGATTCATTCCTGAAAATACTCTAGCTGTCATCAGCCCTCAAACGACGAATTTTGTCAAAAGTCAATACTCGGTCAAAGGACGACAAATGGATCCAACACGCTCGCAACGGTGGAAGCGAAAAGACCATCGGAACGTATTCGGTGGATGGCTGAGACTTAGAAAACCCTCAGATCGTGTACGAGTTTAACGGATGCTTATTTCACGGATGTTCCATGTGCTACCATCAACGTGACACCAAATATTAGTTTTTACAACGGACCATAGAAGACTTGTACCTGACAACTTGTCAGCGACGTTTGAAGTTAGAACAGCAAGGATACCAGGTAGTGGAAATGTGGGAACACGAGTACGATCACCGTTTGAAAACCGATCCCGAGTTTAAACGCATCGTAGAAAGTTACAAGTTGGTGGACCCCCTGAACCCCCGGGATAATTTGTACGGAGGACGAACGAATTCCACCTGTTTGCTGTACCAAGTAGACGAGGAGAAGGGAGAAGAAATCAAATACTTGGACGTGTGTTCGATGTTCCTTACGTCTGCAAATATTGTCACTTTCCCGTAGGGCACCCAGAATTGATGACAGAACACATTGACTTGGACCACATACGCCAGTACGAAGGATTGATCAAGTGCAAAGTCTTGCCTCCCACATACTTGTACCATCCCGTTTTACCTCACCATTGCCAAGGAAAACTGATGTTTCCTTTGTGTCGAACTTGTGCCGAAACGTACAACCAAGACCATCCTTGTTAGCACACCCAGGAAGAACGCGACTTGACAGGAACGTGGGTTAGCGTTTAATTGTTTAAAGCTCTGGACCTGGGATACCGACTGTTAGAAGTGCACGAAATTTACCACTTTCCCAGGACACAACAATACCACAAGAGCGACGAGACACAGAAAGGTATTTTTGCAGACTACGTGGATGCTTTTCTGAAACTAAAGCAAGAAGCAAGCGGCTACCCTTCCTAGTGTCACACTCCCGAAGACCAAACGAAATTCAAAGAAAATTATTGGGAGCAGGACGGCATCACTTTAGACCACATCGAGAAAAACGAAGGAAGGTGATTGTCTGCCAAAGTGATGTTAAATTGCATGTGGGGTAAAATGGCACAACGACCGTCTTTACCCAAGACGGAGTATTTGTCCTAACCTTCCCGCTACTTCCAGATGATTCACGACAAAACCAAATGCATGAAACACGTGGACGTCATTCGTGAGGACTTGATCTGATTCAATTACGAAGAAGAACTAGACTTTGTAGAAGCCGACAAATTTGGAAATGTCGTCATTGCAGCTTACGTGACAGCCCACGCTCGCTTAAAATTGTACGAAGTGTTAGAACCGTTAGGAGATCGTGTGTTGTATTTTGACACAGACAGTTGCATCTACATTCACCGACCGAACCAGTTAAAGGAGCCTGGACCGATGCACATCCCGACAAGATTCTATGTTTTGCAAGTGGCGGTCCTAAAACTTACGGCAACGAATACCGAGACCCACAAGGAGAAATGCATACCGAATGTAAAGTGAAAAGATTGACTCAATTATCGCACCAGTCGAGTGGTGAACTTTAACGTGTTTCAAGAAACCTTACAGTCTGGATAGGATGAAACGTTTAAAGTGACTACCCACGAACCGCACAAGATTGTCCGTTTACCCACACACCAAATCGTCAGCTGACCCTTGGATAAAGTCTATCAAATCGTGTACCAAAAAAGAGTACGACTTCCCAATCCCTTTGCTTTACCGTACGATCACATCGTGATTGGGTAGCATATAAAAAGGACTTTGTCCAAGACCAATAGTTCATTTGTAACTACAACGACCAAGCGAAAGAAGATGAATCCATTTAAACAGGCATCATTAAAATTTTGGAATTTGCAAGTGGAGTGCGATGCTAAACCTTGCGATTGTAGTGATGCCAGACGCTGCGACCTTAGTGATACAGCAAGACATCGTGGGAACATTGCTATGACTACTACCCCTATATCTACCATGAAAGTGATGCTGTGCGTGTTAAACGTGAGGGATGCGAAAGCGGTGCCACACGTTATCGTGGACTCCTAGGAATTTCACCTTACCTGCATCGAACTGAAGTGAGGAGAGTCGAATATTCGTTCCCTACGAGCTTGCCTGAATACTGTCACTTTAAAAGTCGATTCCACACCTTCAAAGTTAAATGGCCAAAATATATGCCTGGACCAACTCCTGAAGAATTAGCCAGAGCCAGAGCCAGATTTTCCTACTTGGGCAAAGGGGATAAAGTCAAGTGTTTCCGTTGTGGTGAGTCAATTTACGAGTGGGAACAAAGATTCCGCTTACCTGGAACATGATCTATGGTCTCCGAATTGGCAATACCTACCTTTAGTGGGACCTAGTGATTGAAAGTGACAATACTGGTCCATGTCGTTTACCAAACCAGTTTGGGTTGGAGACAAACCTAGACCAATATATAAACCCTCTCTAAAATATAATAATCAAGGATTACCACACGAATTGCAAGAGAAGATCTACAAGGACAAGTGGCAGGGTCTTGCTAAAGAAAAATCTCAATGGGTGACTGTAGAACTTTTGTGTCGTGAAATTCACAAGAGGGAAGTGACAAAAATCAACCAACGTGTCAGATTTCTCTGGATCAAATCTACCTTCCACAGATTCGAATTTAGTTCGTTTACATCTGAAGAATTTTTTGATCATTCTTGACCGTTACACTGAATGGCAGTGGAAAGAAATTACACGTTATATTAATCACGTTCGCTTTTGGAGAAGATTTTAAATCATTCTGTGCAGAATATACACTTATGGTCTTTGACATAAAAAAAAGTATAAAATAGAACGACCATGCCACAACCTTTATCACTTGTGATCAAACAGATTCCGTAGAAGGATATCAATGAGACTATTCACACGGTGAAGGATTACGAACACATATTACAAGAACTGTGTCCCATTAATTGGGGTCGACGTGTAGTGTGTGTTTTAGTGACTTGCTTTCTGGGATTTCGTTTACCTGTCGATTCTTTGTGGACACATTACGAACACTACCTACATAAAAGACAGAATCTTGACTCCTTTAAATGTCCACGAGAGACTCATTCTGTTAAAAGCCTTTCGCTTTCATCTGGATACGTCTCGACCTCTACAGGAAACAAAGATTTGTCAACTTTTACGTACGAAGTGGTGTACGAGGATGTGTGTGTAGCTTGTGATTTACACCCTCATTGGACAGATGTACGTGACTGGAAAAGTTGGGATTTTGAGGATTGGACAAACAAAGCATCCCATTATGCCCAAGCGTTGTGTTCGTAAAATCCATCGTCGAGTGAAAAAAGTCACTGTTAAACCTGTGTTAGTGACAGTGCCAGAAGAAGAAAAAGAATCTGTCACCGAGGACAATCAGACAGGCCTATAATGGACATTGCCCCACAAAGACCTTTCCGAGAGGACACCTATGTGACTGTACCCCATGTACAGACTATAAGAACATTACACACTACCTCTAATACACATTCGTTACCCAAACAATGTTGTACAGTGACTTGTTTATATGCTACTTTGATCGTTTCCATGTGTATTCCTGTACTTATCCATTTGGCTTTTATGTATTTTTGTCTTTCCTGTTGTTCCAATTTAAACATGCATCGAAATAAATGTGTTTTGAAAAAAAATATAAAAACCTCTTGTCTGTTTTTGTGTCATTAGTGTCATACTTTACACTACTATGACTAATTCTACTATATCTACTCCTTCCTCCTCGACATTCAAAGTCATTGACGAACACTTAGATCATGCTAGTTGGGAAGCCTTGTATCTTCGTCATCCTTTTAAAATGTTAATTGCTGGACCGAAATTTCGTCCTTCATCTTTTTAGGCATACACACTGTCTTTACAGGCGATATAAATCCTTCTTGGGGTGAGGTTTCTTCCAGTAATTTATCCAAATTTTGAGTCTGCTTGAGGATAGGCGTACTGGTCTTTTCCTTCCCTTTTCTTGACTTTCCCTTTTTTGGTGGGGGTGGTGGTGATAGTAATGGTGTTGGTTCAGGCTGTGGCGGCGACATAGCACCCTCCTCCGTTTGAACCGCAAAAAGAGCCTGACGTTGATTGGCTAACTCTACCATTTGTTCCCTGAGGGCCTTTATTTCATCACCCTGTACAGTACCCTCCTTTTCAGGGGTGTAGGGGCAGGTTCCTCAGTGACGCTTGGTTGTGGGGGTGGGGTGCTTTATCGGTCCAGCTGGGTCTTTCTCCGCCGCTGTTGCCGTCCTCTTCCCCTATTTCTCCTGTATGTGAGATTCCCCGTGTCTTGTATATCTTCCTTATTTTTTTCCCATACCAAGAGAAGGGTTGTCCTTTTCTCGGCTGCTCTAAGGCTCCAGCCTATAGCTAGAGATAACCCAAGGCCGATAATGGCGCTGAGATCCTGAGGTGGGATAATTCCATTTGCTGGCGTATACTGCTCCGTAACATGTTGCTTGTAGCTCGGTCGCCGCAGACTCTGATAAAAAAAACAAAAACAAACAAATTGTATTTTTATAGTTATCACCGTCCACGAAGGGACATTTGGACAACTTTTATATTTAGCATGTAGCTAAACTTTTAATTTCCCTTATTACGCTTATTAAATAGGGCATTATATCGAATTACTAAAAAGTAACTATCGATATAAATGGAGGCCCCGGGGAGGCAGGCAAGTCCATCCACACTTCCCCCCATCAACAGTCAGCAGGCACCAGGAAGCAGAAAAGGAGGCAAGGTTCAAGGAGGCAATTCATCGTCATCCCACACGCAGAGGCAGCAAGAAGAAACGCACTCCCGGCCACCAACGAAGAAACCCGAGGCGTCCACACCCTAGGTATTTTGTTAAAATACAACTCCATGGGACATGTGCCAAAGTGAAAGTGCTATATATGTCGTGTTGTGATTATTTTCATGTTATTTATTTTGTTTTATTATTATTGCAACATTGTGTTGCGGGGAACTGATAGTCCTGGATTAAGACTACCTTATATTTTCTAAAAAGGTCATATGTGTATGAATGCGTGTGTTGTCCATGGAGTTGTAGTCCCTTTGACTTGTTTAATCAGATCCAGTTATATTAAAGGATGTTCCACTACACCAATGATGTGTGAGCCACCTGTGTAATTATATCAAGCAGATAAGGTTACAGAATTGTAGTGTTAAACCTTACATTGGCCCTAAGTAAGTACAGTGTGTACTATATAAGTCACCACCGCCCTAGCCGATGAAAATCACTTCTTTCGAGTGAAATTCATCCTAAGAAAAAAAAACAAATACCTATTTTAAGGTGTCAAAGTGACAATTTAGATTATTCAAGTTAGATTGTTTGAGGTTATGAATTTGGTTGGGTGTGTTCCAAAAATATCATATTTGAGTTCGATGTTTGGTTTAATCAAATGGAATTCTCGTACCTATCGAGATTATGAGAATTCAATGAATAAAACATATAACATGAAAACATAGGACATTTTAGAAAGGAAGTTGAGAAATGGGTCAACACCAGCTTCCCTAAGAGGCTGATTGGATTGTGCACAGAGGTGTACCGAGCTGTACACTTGTGCATCACCAATCCAGGCTATAAGCCTGTGCCCCCATTGTTCCACTGGTCTTCCCCTATTCCCAAGAGAAACAAAGGGTGGGAGATAGTTACAAGACAGAATTTAGACAATTCCCCCCCCCCTTTTTTTTTTTTTTTTTTTTTTTTAATAATAAAAATAAATAAAAAAATAAAAATAAAATTAAAAAATAAAATAAAAAATAAAAATAATTAATAAAAATATTATAATAAATAAAATATAAATATAAAATATATAATATATAATATATAAAAATATAAATTATAATAGATTAAAATAAAAGAAAGAAAAATATGAACAGTAAAGAAATGTAATTTAAATTAACATAAATTAGCCCTAAAAAGGACTGTTATGTAGTCTGGTCCTCCACGTTTCTCCTCAATGTCAGTGATAGCATAATTGGCTCTATTGGTTATCCTTCGAATATTGTGAAATGATGTTTTCTTTCTGAGAAGTCCATTTCAAGTTCACTAGTAATTGATTGAATAATTTGGAATACTGAGTGCCATTAGCTTTTATTCTGACATTAAATGGCTATGTAGACAAAGGATTTTATCAGACTAACTTTATTTGTGATACTATTAGCGATAGACCCTGCCAAGTCCGTAACAATCAGTGAATGTAAACTCGTAGGCACGTAGAGATCAATATGAACTCAATATCGACATTCACCAAAATCACAAATCTGACAAAGTCGCAAGCTGTATTATAAAATCACTAATTGGATAAAGTCACAAACTTGTAGTAAGCATAATTTATTATTTATAAGGTTATTTTTAAGACTTAAAAGTTATTAAGTTACCAGGTAAATAGCGGTGTTCTCTGCAAGTTATGCGACCAAAAATGAGTGTAAACTCGTGAGTCACGTAAGGTCCAAAAACCTAATATCAACACCCATTAGTTTCACACTTCTAACAGAGTCACTGGCTAAGTTAATGAGTAATTATTATTAAATTCCTGTAATTATGATTTGTAATTTAATTTATTATTTATATATTATTGTTTGAGGTATTTAAAACTTAGCAATATTATTACAATTAGTAATGCCGTTACAAAGTAAATAGCGGTGATCTCTGCAGATCATGCAAATAAAAATGAGCATAAACTCGTGAGACACGTAAGGTCCATTGGACCCAATATCGATACCCACTTGATTTACATCTCCAGCAGAGTCACAGGCTAATTTAATAACTATTCCTGCAGTATTATTTTAGATAGGGAACAAAGCTAAATGCAATTATGTTAGTTTAATAGCTTTATATTGAAGTATATGGTAGTCGCATTTTATACAGTATTATACGGTATGAAACCAATGTTTAATTTGATACTATTTGGTCAGGCTAAATTTATTCAACGTATTTAGGTTGTTGTATTTAGAATAGCATCACAGTAAAGATGAATACCTTGATCTGTGGACACAGTTATGTACGCCGTCTTGGGAATATGCATTGGCTAAGGCGCGCCTGTCATCAACCAGCAGACATGTCTGTAGAGTTCGAGGGTCGCTCGGGTGCACAAATTAATAGCTTTATATTACATTTTCCAAGGTTGATTCCCGTACCAGATATTGTGTACTTGAAGATTGGAGAGAATGATGTTGGACAGAGGAGTCCTGAGGAAATTATTAATCAATTAGTGATGTTATGCCACATGTTTTTGGCAAGAGGAGTGTTGTTTGTCTGTGGGGGACACTGTTACCCCGCTGATACTGAACTGAACTGAGATTTTTTAAGTTATCGCCGTCCCGAGGGACATATGGACAACTGTTTATGTCCACCATATCGGTGGACATTTAGGTGGGAGGGGATGTTACTCCCTCCCTTAAAAAGTGCTCAATTGCACTATTTATTAAATAAGGCATTCCCCTGAATTACTAAAAAGTAACTATCAGGGAAAATGTAGGCCTTTATTGGGTGGGTAGGAATAGTGCCCACACACACCCACCCCTATCAACCAATCGAGAGTACTGTATGGTAGCGAGGGGAAATGTTTCCTCATTTCGCTAGTAATTTAGTCAGGTGGAAGCGGAAAAGGCGGAAAAGGTCCAGGTACAGGAGGCGCGGGCGACACAGCAGCACACACAGAGCACGCAAGGAGACAGGCAGCAAGGCGACGAATGCAGCATACACCTGAAACGAAAGAGCCCTACTTATTTCAAATTTAGTCCAGTTGTACTAATGGACAAACCTAACTTCCAATAATGTGTTAGCCACCTTTGCAATTATTCAAATATACAAGTTGAAGAATTGTTATTTATTATCCTATCGTTCTAAAAAACTAGTACATAAGCGTACATGTAGTAAGTCCCTAGCAATTTAGAAAATTGAAATGTCTAAGCGACATATAATAGTGTAGTCAATGGTAGGTAATTTTGGTCTTGAATTTTTGTGGAGGCGGTGCCAATAAGGTCAAATTAGCTTTTTAGGGCCACAGAAAGTTATTCAAAGAGGGGTACTCGTAACCAATTGAGTCCCCTATTAAATGGCAGTGATTGAAAAAGCCCTAAAAAGGGCCATTATTCCCCAGGGAAGGTACCCTGGTCGTACTCAATGTCCGAGAGAGTACTGGCTGTCCTGGTTTCCGCATGCCATGATTTCGGAAAGTCTAGTCCATGATGGTCAGCGAGATAGGCAGCAGCTTCAAACAGCTGGGACATTGGTCGACTATTGAAGACATCAGTGTAGCGGTTGGACAACAATAATACCGCAAATTCCATTTGACCACGTCTGGGTTTGTCAAGCCCCAAAGCACGATATCCGAGATGTTGGACTGCAGAAACAAAGTTATGAGCATGTTTTCCATTTGTTTCCAGTCTACGCATGTCAATGTCCCGGTATAGTGACCCGAGTAATTCTTTTCGGGTTTTCTTTGGTTGGCGGACTGCTTTTGCTGGTATTTCCCAATCACCCTCTGATGTAGTGGTAGTGGCAGCGGTAACCATTTCCCGTATTCCCGCCATAGTCACTGCTACGTCTGGTGGGAGGGGTTCAGGGGTGGAAGAAAATGGCAAATTCTTCCCTCCCTTTTTCCCCTTTCCTTTTCCTTTACGTTGCGGGGCTGGTGATGGTGGTAGTGGTGGCGTCGCAGGAGCCGGTATAGCCATTGGAGAAGTCGCCACCTCCGCTGTCTCTCTATGAGTGAGCTCCTGTATTTGTTTAGATAGAGTTTCTATCTGTTGCTGTAATACTTTATTAGAGTCCAATAGTACAGTATGTTGTCTCTGTGGAACAGCAACTGCAGTAGTAGGGGTGGGTGGACGGCGTGGTGTCTCGGTTTCCCGCCTTCGCTGTCTTCTTCCCGGTTGACCTCTGTACTTCCCTCTTATATCTGCTTCACTACTTGTTTTTTCCCAAATAAGCAGCAGGGTTGTTCTTTTACCTGCTGCTCTAAGGCTCCAATTACTGGCCTCGAGATGCCCTAGACTAGTAATAGCACTAAGAGCCATCTCCGGAATAAAATCCATCGCTAGCGTCATTTCTGTGTTTGCTGTGTTCAGCTTGCTTCGTTCTCTGCGACTATGACCCCGCTGATAAAAAGCAGCAGCAGCTTGTGTTTTTATAGTTATCACCGTCCACAAAGGGACATTTGGACAACTTTTATATTTAGCATGTAGCTAAACATTTAATTTATTTACTACACTTATTAAGTAGGGCGTTATATCGAATTACTAAAAAGTAACTATCGATATAAATGGAAGCCCAAGGGAGATAGGCAAGTGATATCCACATCTCCCCCCATCAACCATCAAGAAGGGATCAGGAAGCAGAAAAGGAGGCAAAGGTCCAGAGGGCAGTATGCAATTCATCGTCCCACACGCAGAGGCAGCCAGCAGAAACGCACATCCGAACCCCAACGAAGAAACCCGAGGCGTTCACACCCTAGGTATTTGCTAATTTTACAACTCCATAGGACATGTACAAAATGTATATGCTATATTTGTTGTGTTGTGGAATGTTTTGATGTAATTTATTTTGTTTCTTTAGTATTGCAACATTGTGTTGCGGGGGACTGATAGTCCTGGATTAAGACTACCTTATATTTTCTACAAGGGTCATATTTGTATGTGTATGCTTGTATTGTCCATGGAGTTGTAGCCCTTTGACTTATTTCAATTGAATCCAGTTGTAGTAATGGATGTTCTACAATACCAATGATGTGAGAGCCACCTGTGCAATTGTATCAAGATGAACAAGTTGCAAGAGTTTTGTTTTAATCTTAGCATTATCCCCTAGTTAAGTACAAAGTGTACTGTATAAGTCGCCACCATCCTATAGGCCGATGAAAATCACTTCTTTAGAGTGAAATTCATCCTAAGAAAAAACAAAATACCTATTTTAAGTCAAAGTGACTATTAGATTTAGTCGAGTAAAGTTGTTTTGTAGTTATAATTTTGTTAGGGTGTGTCCAAAAGGTCATATCTGTGTTCGCTGTTAGGTTAATCAAAAGGAATTCTCGAACCAATGTTTTTATGAGAATTCAGTGAATAAAAACATAAAACAAAAGACAAGACACAAGAGTAAGTTTGTGAGTGAGAAATGGGTCAACACCAGCTTCCCTAAGAGGCTGATTGGATTGTGCACAGTGGTGTACCGGGCTGTATACTTGTGCGTCACCAATCCAGGATACGACCTGTGCCCCCACTGTTCCACTGATCTTCCCCTATTCCCAAGAGATACAGTAGGTAAGGAATAGTTATTTACAGACGAACAAACATATATCCCCTATCTCCCCCTTTTTTTTTTTTTTTTTGAATTAGAATAGGAAAGTCAAAATTATGAAATTAAGGGTATGTTAATATTAATAATAGTTAGATTTAAGAAATAGAAAAAATGAAAGAGAGAATTAATACAACATGGAGTACTTATATAATTAAATATGAGTTAGTATAATAGTTAAGAGTTTAAAGGATAGAATAAATGAGAGAGAGAATTAGTACAACAAGAATTGCTTATATAGTTAAATGGGAATTAATACTCATGCAAGAAGAGAAAAAACAGAAATAAAAGAGAGAATTAGTACAATATGGAGTATTAATATAGTTAAATGGGAATCAATACATCATGCAAAATAAGTATAACAGAAAGCCCTTAAAAGGACTGTTTGAGTAGTCTGGTCCTCCACGTTTTCCCTCGATGTCAGTGATAGCTTCAATGGGTCCATTGGTTATCCTTGAATATGAGAAGTCCATTGGAATGTCCATATTTGTTGTTTGGATAATTTTGAATATTGAGCACCATTAGCTTTTTCTGACAGTAAGGTTATATTGATAAGATGAGGTTAAACTGCAATTTGAAGATTGTATTAATTTGAGGGTTAAGTAGCGGTGTTCTCTGCAGGTGGTCTAAACAAAGTGATTATAGACTCGTGAGTTACGTAAAGGTTCATAGAACCCCATATCTATACCCACCTGTCCAACCACATCAACAGAGTCACAGGCTAATTTGATATATAGGTATTGATTCCTGCGAATGTAATGTTAAATTAATTTGAGGGTTAAGTAGCGGTGTTCTCTGCAGGCGGTCTAAACAAAGTGATTATAGATTCGTGAGTTACGTAAGGGTTCATAGAACCCCATATCTATACCCACCTGTGAAAAATGGCGTTAAACCATAAAAAAAAAAAAAAAAAAAAAAAAAATACCCACCTGTCCAACCACATCAACAGAGTCACAGGCTAATTTGATATATAGTTATTGATTCCTGCGACTGTAATGTTAAATTTTGTCAATTAATTTGGAATTTTTAAGAAAATCTATAATATTTTTAATTGTACTTTGTTTGTTTAATTGTGTTAAATTAAGTATATTTGGGTATAAGTTTGTTGAGTTTCCTATTTTTTGTTTTGTTTTAAGTATATTCCTATGGACAGTGTTGATTGTGCATTTGTTGAAGATGTGATCTAAATCTTCTGGTTGTTTGCATTTAAAACAGTTAATATTATGGGGAAATGGACCTAGATATTTACCAAAGCTGTTAGCCAACTTTGTCTTTCCTACCATAATCCTATTCATTTTAATTTGTTCTGTTCTTGTGTTACCTAATATGATTGCTTTTCTTTTAATAGTGTTAATAGTATTATAGAGTACTCTCCCCTTTGTTGAAAAATTCCAGTTATTTTGCCATATATTGTTAGTCATGTCATATATAAATTTGAAGAATTCAGTATGACTGTACGGTAATGGTTCATAATGTAGTTCATTTAATTTATCATTTGCTACTTTATCTGCCAATTCGTTTCCTTTTATGCCTATGTGTGAAGGTACCCATAGGAAAGTTACAGAGGTATTTTGATTTTGAAGTTTAGTTATTTGATATTGAAGTAAATAGAGAAAAAATTTCCTACTATTAGATTTATTGTTCTGAATAGTTTTAAGGACACTGAGTGAGTCACTAACAATTAGTACTTTTGTATGCTTATGATATTGCAGCCATTTCAAAGCTTGTAATATAGCCCAAAATTCAACAGTGTAGATTGAGCAATTATCTGGTAAACGTTTTCCTTGTTTAATTTGAAGTTTTGGTATAACCCATGCTGCTGCTGTTTGTGGGGGATCAATTTTTTTTTAACCATCCGTATATATTTTGAGATAGTTATTATATTTGGTATTTAGTTTTTCATTTACAAGTAATCTTAAGTAATGTGAGTCATTTGTTTTATTACCTTTATTTTGTAGGGAGAGATCTACTTTTATATTGGCCATTCTCCATGGAATAATAATTGGATTTTTAATTTTTTGAACTTGAAAGATATCAATAGGAATTTGTGATTTTAATTTATATATTTGCTTGCCAAATGAATTAGAATATTTACCTCTTTTAATTAAAGGTTTATTACATTTTTTAATTGCCTGCAAAGTGGGATGATTTTCATTATGGGTAGATAAGCGAGCAGCATATCTTAACATGATCTCTTGTCTTCTTAATTGTAATGGTGGTTCACCTGTGAGTACCTGTAGCTCCTCAGTTGAAGTGGAGGGCAATGCCTTAGTTGCAGCCAATAGAGCCTTTCTTTGAACCTGAGTAATTTTATTAAGTAGGGTGATTGATGCCGTGGCATAAATTTGACACCCATAGTCAATTTTGGATCGAATGAGCGATCTGTATAAGGTCATAATTATTTTTTGACAGGCACCCCAATGTGTACCCTGTATACTTCGAATTAAATTAAGATCTAAATTACATCTATTAATTAAATCTTTAATATGATAGGACCATTTCATATGTTGATCGAAATACATTCCTAGGAATCTGACTACCTTTACAAATGTTATTGGCTGATTTTGTAATGTAAGTTTGGGATATATATTGAGGTATTTATTAGGAGTGAATAATACTGCTACTGTTTTTTTGTGTGGAGAATTTGAATCCCCATTTATCAGCCCAATTACCTATATTATCTAAGCTTGTTTGTATTTCATTAATATGATTTTGATTGGTGGGATCACCAACTCGCCAGAGGGCACTATCATCAGCAAATTGTGATAGGTCTATTTTAGAGGTAGCTAGATTTTTATCTAAGTCATTTATCATAATGTTAAATAAGGTTGGGCTGAGTACACTCCCTTGGTGGGTGCCATTATCTAAAGTATATTGTTCTGAATGTGTGGTCCCTATTCTTGTTATTATTTTACGATCACTTAGGAAGTCTTTAATGAAGTTAAATATATTACCTGTGATCCCATATTGATTTAGTTTAGTTAGTAAGCCTTTAGTCCATACTAGATCAAATGCTTTTTCCATATCTAAAAAGACTGCAATAAGGTTCCTGTTTTTAGTATGATGATTGTTAAATGCGGTTTTAATAGCTGATTCTAGTTTAATTAGTTGATCTATGGTGGATCTATTATTTCTAAATCCACATTGGTTTTTAGACATGAGGTTATTAGTTTCAAGATGATATTTAAGTCTATTGTTAATAATAATTTCCATAATTTTACATATATTATTTGTGAGGGATATGGGCCTATACGAGTTAACATCATTTCTATCTTTATTTTGCTTTAATATAGGTATGACCACAGCTGTTTTCCATTTTTTGGGGAGTTGACCAGTCTCCCATATCTTATTATACATATGTAATATTATTTTTATAAAACTAATAGGTAATTTTTTATAAATTGAATAGCCTATGGTATCTTCACCAGGTGATGTGTCTTTTTTGGTACTAAGAGCTTGGTACCACTCATTAATATTTATTTTTTCATTTAAATATGAGTTTTTATTACCAAGGTCTGTAAATAAATGGCCATTATCTGTTTCAATTTTAAGTCTATTTGTCTGAAATTTTAGAGAGTGATTTGCATTACTACTCATAGCTTGGAAATGTGTTGCTAATGAGTCAGCTTGTTCTTTATGGTTGCTAGTGTTGTTTATTTTAGGGGTGTTATTTGTATGTTTGCCCCTAATTATTCTAATTTTATCCCAAACTTGTTTAGAATTAGATTTAGAGTCTAGCGTACTACAATACTTACACCAAGTATCTTTTTTTGCTCGTTTAATTGCAGTTTTTAGTTCAGTGTCATACCTTTTATATTCATTAAAGCACTGTATATTATTTGTATGCTTAAATCTATTTAGAGCGTTTCTTTTGTTTCTTCTAAGGTTATGAATTTCATTTGTCCACCAAGGTATTCTAATTTTAGTGTTATTAGATTTGGTTTTTGGTATTGAAGTATTTGCTGCCTTTATTATAGCATTTGTTATGTTGTCATAATATTGATCTATGTTATCACTTTGTATATCTTCTAATTTTTCATATTTAATATTTTGTTGGAAGCTGGACCAGTCTGCTTTTTTGTAATTCCATTTAGGTACTTTGCTATCAGTGTCTAGTTGTGCTGAGTTTTGCAATGTGGTTATAATAAGGAAGTGATCACTACCCATTGTTTCTGTTTGATCTACTTCCCATGTTGCCACTTGTGCAAGCCTAGGTGTACAAAAGGTGAGATCTATGGCTGATAATGTTCCATCAACAGGATTTAATCTTGTTTTAGTACCATCATTTAGTATTACTAGATTAGTTTTATTAAACCAATTTTGTAGAGTTCTACCCCTGTTATTTGTACTTTCCCCTCCCCATAGCTCATTATGAGAGTTAAAATCACCTAGTATAATTGCTTGTTTATTATCTATATGTAACTTTAAAGCTTTCAGGGCAGATTTATAAGTTTCTATATTATCTCCTCCAGGGTCATATAGGTTATATAAATTAAATTTAGTTTTACCTGTATTAATAGCAAGAGCTTGTACTTCAATTTGTGATTTTTTGATACTATCATTTTGTACTGGGATTATTGTGCCTGAGGGAATATTATTGTTTAGATATATAGCTAGTCCCCCCCCCCCCCTTGGCCTGTTTCTCTATTTTGAAAATAGCCAGGAGCATAACCTTGAATTTTAGGTAAGTTTTTGGTGTTAGATGTAATTTTAGTTTCTTGAATACAAATAATATCAGGCTTAATTACTGTGTTTACTAGTTTCAGTTTAAGTTCATCTATATTTGTTATTAAACTTCTAGCATTCCACTGCCATATTATTAGATTGACTTTATGTTTATTTATATTCCTATTATTGCTCATTATATTTGTTTTATTCATGTTGGGGATGTATCATTTCAGTTTTGAGACCCTCTTCAATATGCTGTAGAATTACACGAATTCCTTTTGTGAGGGTGGCTATGTATTTGATATCCAATTTGTTTGCGTTACTAATGTAACGACCTAATTCTGTGATTGCTGATCCCATTGATGGAAGAGTGAGATTATTTGTTAAGTCAATATTATGTTCAGTTTGGGTCTGAGAGTCACACTTTTCTGCATCATCAATCTCTTTATGTTTTGAGTTGGATTGAGAATCCAATGCTTGCTTTTGATTGTTTTTGTTGTTGTTGTTGTTGTTGTTGGTATTTATGCTTATTTTGTTTTTTTGATTTTTTTGATGATTTTTTTTAATATTGTTGTTGATGTTGTTGTTGTTTTTAATGTTGTCATTGTTGTTTATCTCACTTCTGGCTTTAGTGTATGTCCAGTTGTGCTGATTCATCAGTGTTATTATCTGCCTTTCTTGTTTTGCCCTTGGACATTCTTGATGGTTGGCAGGGTGTTCTCCCTTGCAGTTGCAGCATTTGGGTTTTTCCCTTTTACATTGACCTATATGAGGGCCTCCGCAATTATTGCAGGTTAATTTATAGGTGCAGGTGACCTTGTAGTGTCCCCAACGTTTACAATTTGTACAGAATCTTGTTTTGTTGATATATGGTTCTACTTTAAGTCTTGCCCCAAATGTGCCGAAATAAATTATTGTTGGTAGAGGCTTAATGGTCTCAATAACTGTAACACTATAGTGTTGGTTGGTCTTTTTTCCTATTTTGTAATTTTGGATTATGTTGTTTCCACCTTCATTTAACTTGGCATTTATTTCCTGATTGCTAAGAGTTGCCATTTTTCCTTCTAATTTAAGGATTGACTTAAATTTGTTGTCATCTTTTTGTTGTTGTTGTTGTTGTTGTTGATCCTGAGTTTGGCTTAATTTTGTGTATCCATTAATGTCACCTTTACTTACTACCTCCTGATTGGTTTTTGGAACAGAGGTTTTGTTTTGAGCATTGTTACTTTGGGCTACTTTATGATATTTAGTTTTATGGTGTGGCTCCATGGTTACAGGCATGCCACAGATTTGAGTGATTTCTAAATATTTCGCTACTTGTGCGCGGGAGTTACAGTGTATTATCATGTAATTAGTTTTTTTTGGTCGTATGATTTTACTCTGACCTGAATGGACTTTGAGTAAGGCCTTAGCAACACTCCCTGTTGATAGATCATGAAGTTTATTGGTTTTACTCTTAATGTAGATTGTCATGTCGACATTGTGATAGCGTTTGTAATTTGTCCTATTCACTTTAGATTGTTGTTTTTCCATTCTTGGAATTATGGGTTTACATTGAATGTTTGGATTTTTGGCACTTTGTGCATGTTTCCTGTTCAAGGGCTGCTTTCCTTTTCCTACATATGACCACAGGGGCTCGTATCGTTGCTTACAATCGACCGGTCCTACATATACTATATAATAACTACAAGGGAGGACACTTCTCTCCTTTCTCGCACGACCCATTTAAGAATAAACGCTGTTATTTCAAGCCACATTTCGCCTAGAGTAATAAATTGGGTATAGATATTTAGCTCAGACATTTGACTATGTATCCCTGTCAGCAGTTTGACTAAATATCATACCTTTAAGGAATGCCAAATCATTTTCCCACGGTACCGCTCGACACGTACCTGATCGCGCCCGCTTAATATTCAAGAACAACGCGCTGAATGGAATACTGCACTCTCATTGGCCAACCGAAAATTACGTACGCGTCTATTTATAAGTTAGTCCGGGAAATTTAAATTGCCATTCAGCAAGTGGACTCCGAGCAAGACGGACCGGTCATAACTTGTAGCTAGTACACGGCAGTGAGAAAAAGTGCCAATAGGACTGTGGACCATGAATGCAGCCATAGAGCACTTAGGTGTTTGTCATACGGTGACGGGAAACCGAGCCGGTGGTAATGGGAAACCAAACCTGGGCAATATTATCACCCCACTTGACCAGTATACAGCACAGTTAAAGATATATCCCACAAGCTTGAAGACAAAGGAAAAAAAATGGCGTGGAGGCCACGTGGAGTCAAAGATGGCGGCCTGTGTGTTTCACTATCAACATCAACGGTGCGACACGAGGGTAACAGAAAGCCAACGGAGATACCATGTGGAACATATCGTCAACCTGAAAGTACTCCGCAACGTCACACAGGAGTACTGCTTCAAGAATTTGGGGATAAAGAGGAAAACTGGCCATGATATGAGGAAAACTCTCATGGCTAACCTGCTGCACGAGAACAGACGTCCCGGAGATAGATGTATATAGTAAACCAGGTTTTTATTCATTTGCCTGAATGAAAAAAAGGGGCTCATTTGGCTGCGAGTACCCCTCTTTGACTAACTTTTTGGCCCTGAAAACACAAATACGACATTTTTGGTATGCCTTCGACAAAATTCATAACCAAAATCCCCTACCATTGACTACACTTTTATGTGTCGCTTAGACACTTTAGTTAAATACAATAGGGACTTACGCATGTACGCTTTAGTACTAGTCCCTATTTTTAATAGGATGTTTAATTAATATTTTTTATAACTTAGATATTTGGTAAATTGCACAGGTGGCTTACACATTATTGGTTGTTAGGGTGTCCATTAGTATAACTGGACTGAATTTGACATACAAGCGTGCTTGGCGCTTCACCACCTTGCTCCACGCTGCAGTAAATTCTCGTGCTTGCACGACCACATTACGCAGCCAAAAGCGATATGAGAAAGCTAATTTTCTCTCGCTTTCTTGCTCTTGCAGACTGATAGGAAATTGAATGATTGGGTGGGTGTGTGTAGGTTCTATTCCTACCCACCCTACGGCCTTACATTCACCCAGTGGCAGTTCAATAACTGCCCCGTGGTGACGGCCAAATTAAATAAGCACTCCTTTGAGTGTATAAACGCCTGCAGGGGATGTGGCACAATTCCTTCCCCTCAGGATAAATTAAATAACCCTCTTTTGAGGGATAAAACGGTGCCAAGAGCCTTCTTGGACGAAGCACCTTAAACAAATCTATTCATTCATTCATTCAATTTAAATTGCTCGATTGTCCAAAAGAAGCAGACGAAATAAGAATAAAATATGACGGAATCACACATTGTTTCATGGTAAGAATTATCAAAATGTGAAGACCATCTTTTGTTTTAAATTTATTAAACAATAAAGATCACAACTGTTTGCAAATATATATACTCCTGAAAATGGTATATGATTATATGATTGTTGTCATTACTATGTGTCAATAATAGAAAATGTAAATAAAAGAGATCCTCTCCGTTTCTGAAAAATCTCTGCAGCTTGCATAAAGCACCATTTCAGATTTAAGATTTAAAGTATGCATTGTTACATGTATCATTGTATATGACAATTCATCTCAAGAATACCCTTCCTTTCCTCTTATATTTTCAATTTAGTCATAATCATTTCTAATATAAATTATGTGAATCTTTTCTGCATTTGTTTGCAGAATGCAACAAAAATATCCATAAATGCTGAAACACATACTTCAGTGTGGGGCTTCAGTATAGTATTAAATAACTATATTTACAACATGTATTTTACAGATTTCTAAGGTTGTAATTATTTGGTACCAAATGAAGGGTGGTTAATCTGTTTGAGAAATTTCACATTTCCTATAGGTATTCCAGCTATATTGGGGCAGTGTTAGAAGTGCTATCCAACTAACTGCATTTTTAAACTTTAAGATTTTAAGCATAATATCTTTATAAAGTATTCCTTTAGTACACTAGATTACCAAAGTTTAGTTGTCATTGAGTCATTTCATCAGGGTCTTGGATCACATCTCAATCTCTATTTTGATGAGAATATTTTATTATAGTATTTTTTAAAAAAGATTACACAGGGGATACTGTCACAGCCTATGTACCATTCTATCCATAATTATATTAATAAATGTACAGAATCTCCTTTAACACTGCTTAATATAATGGCATGACATTATGGAATATGATTGATGTTCATCAGAAATACAAGTTTTAGAATTTTATATTATCTCTTATGTGGAGAAAAGTGGATAAGACACTGTTTTTCAGAATCTTCAAATTTGTATGTATCATAATTGAGAGCCATGATATTACCTTTATAATGGAATTTAGGATAAATGTATAAATAATGTATACACAAATTTTGCATGTTGCAAGTTTTAACTAACTCCATATTATAATATACTGAATGCATGTAGGTCATAAATATAACACTGATCCAAACACTGTAGACACATATTTCCATAGCATGAAGTTCCTCCCATTGACATAGCTGGGAAGCACAGGGATTTGCAATTATGAGAAAAAAATGAAAATTCTAATGCACTTACTGGTAGTACTTGAACTAATAAAAAATGACATTGCCGATATTATTCCTTTATGATGTTATCCGAAAATCTATAGTCTGGACATATCCATTCCTCCTCCTGAAGTTCATGTTCATCTCCGAGCAAACCAATGCACTCATAATGATGCCATGTATCACACATGTCACAACAAACACTATCAACTACACAGTCCTCCTAACATCTTCCACATGGCCACTTAGTTGTCTTTGATCGTTTCCCTTTTCCCTTTCCTGTCTTTTTCTTTACTGCTTTTCTTTTTACTAATTTATTCAGGCTTCCTTGCTTTACGGAGGTGGAAGAATAATCTGATCTGTCTTTCCTCAACTGACTTTGCTTAGAACTAGAGCTTACTTGTGCTTCGGAAGAAGATTTTACTTTACTGTCTCTTCTCATTTGAATTTGCTTCCTGTGTGCTTCTTCTTTCCTAGCCTTAACTTTTAGCTTGAATTCTCGTCTAAACTGCAGATGACATTAACAAATACTTACTCACTACCTCCTCTTTTAACTTCTGAACATGTAGAGAGAAATATTCATCATCTTCAGTGTTAAAGATCTGTGACCACTGTTGGTTCAGTGTCTCATTTAGAAGAACCCTTGATGTTACAAAGTCATAAAAGCTTTTGCCATATAAATTTACATTTTCCACAGTTTCAAGTTTTCTGATGACCTTGTCTAACTCTTGGAAGAAATGAAAGGCTTTATCACTTACACAGCACAGACCACTCCTTACATTTTGCATCTCTGTATCTCAGTCATGGAAACCTTATCTTCTGATGTTTCCATTAGGTCACTTTCATATTGGATGAGTGTATCTAACATTATTGCTTGGTAATACAGTTTGTTCACATAATCCCTGGAATTATTGCTGTACAAGTTTTTTCTTACAGCACTTCTTTTTCTGTGTCTAAGTGTTGCAACACACCAACCGGCTATATATCTCAATTTTGCTCTTCCACTGCTTGTATCTTCAAAGACAGTTCTATTGCGTTTGCTTTTAATGGGTCAGAGATATCAGCCACAAGTTTTGCTCTCAGCTTCATTAATATCCCAAATGCATCTATATAATGGTTCGGTTTGAGATCTGTGCACACAAAAAGCTGCGTTACATAATTTCTGTACTCTTCTGTACTGATAAAATTTGTGACTGCAGCATAAAATAAAGTCAATGTTTTGTTCCTGATGTTTCATTCTGAGAATGTACCCCTTAAGTCAATTTCATTCACATGCATACATTTTTTTCTCAATGATCAGTCATTTTATATATGGTAACAGTGTGAATCTCAATAGTTTATAAGTTCTGACAAAAGGGATATGACCCTTGCGTACAGACACTGACCTATGTGGACAAGTCATCTGCATGATTTTATTTGTCTCTAAATGGCGATTAATTCTATAAATGGTTATATGATGTGGATTTCATTGTTATAATGAGGTTTGCATAATAAGCATTATATATAATACCTCTTATGCAAATCTGTACTAACCCATTTTGATCATATCTGTAACCAACTATACATAAATCATAATATGTGTGAATGTTTATGCATATATATTACTTTGCATCCATCCCATCTCTCTGTCTCTCTCACACTCACACACATGTACTCCTTTGAACTGAGTCCAAGTTGTTGTGGATAACATAGTGTAAGACACTGAATTACAGGTGTGAAAATCAGAGAAAGTAAAAATATGGTATGAAATGAAGATGAAATTACTGATTGAAACATATGTTGTCTATTTCAAGTATCCTTAAACAGGAGTGTGTATATAATTTTTGTAATAGTTTATTGTTAACAACGAGTTCAAAGAAAAATGATATTGTCACTGGTGATAAACTGATAATATCATTCCTATGGATGGTATCTCAAATAAAAACTGAGTGATCATTGCTATTCATTGATGCAAAATGTTACAAATTTAGGAATTTCAGGACTACATGTATTACTGAGAACTTAGTATATGTGTGTGTGTGTGTGTGTGTGTTGAAGTTTTTACACATATACATCCAAATATTGGTGAAAATGATAAACAGAACAGGAAAAAAAAATTCAAAGAGAAGGAAGATTTTTTAAATTGTGCTTTATCTTTTCCTCTTTTATCACACGAGGTCTGTTATTAAAATACAATGTTCAAATTACCTTCTGTTCATCTATGTACTTCTGACAAAACATAATGATGTGGAATCAGGCTGTGAATCTTCTCATAACTGATAAAGATTTCTAATCTGTCATGGTACACATCATTTGGCACAGGCTTCAGTTGAAAGAAATCACCAGAAACAATGATCTGAATGCCACCAAATGGGAAATTGCTTTCCTTTACTGTTCTGAGCACCTTCTCTATTTGCAGAAATAATTTCAGAGATAGCATGGAAATTTCATCGATAAAAAGAGTGTCAACATTCATAATCCTTCTTTTAATATCTATCATATCATCATTATTTTATTCTTATCTATCAAAATATCATCGGGGAAACGACCGTCCTGAATGCCCGAAAACTTGTGTATTGTCATTCAGTGCAACTGAGAAGCAGCTATACCTGTACTGGCTGTTAAGTAAACTGTTTTCCCTATTTCTTTCAGTCTTTTGCTTAAATTCTTAACTAGGAAGCTTTTACCATACTAGCCTGCCCTAATATCATGATATTGTGACCTGACATTGCGGCGTGTACGATATCCTCCATCATGCAAACACGTGCCAGCATCAGCAACACTTCGATCCAAGTGAAAACACCCGCCATATGTCAATGTATTTCAGCCAATCAAAAAATTACGATTAAAACTCTAAGCCAACATGCGTAATTTTCGGTTGGCCAATGAGAGTGCAGTATTCCATTCAGCGCGTTGTTCTTGAATATTAAGCGGGCGCGATCAGGTACGTGTCAAGCGGTACCGTGGGAAAATGATTTGGCATTCCTTAAAGGTATGATATTTAGTCAAACTGCTGACAGGGATACATAGTCAAATGTCTGAGCTAAATATCGGTACCCAATTTATTACTCTAGGCGAAATGTGGCTTGAAATAACAGCGTTTATTCTTAAATGGGTCGTGCGAGAAGGAGAGAAGTGTCCTCCCTTGTAGTTATTATATAGTATATGTAGGACCGGTCGATTGTAAGCAACGATACGAGCCCCTGTGCATATGACTGCCTTTCTATTGTTATATTTTCTGATTGATAGCTGATTGAGGGGGGTGTTCCAGTTTCACTCATGTATATTAGATCCTCCTCCTGTGATACTCTAGATGGTCCGGGAGTTTGACTATAATGATATTTTACTTTGCCTTGCTTATCAGAAACCTGCTCCCGTCTATTTGGTAATGTGATATCCCTGCTAGCGCTGTATTGAGCTGAACCCCCCGCCTTCTGTACCACTTGAGCGTAGGTAAATTCCTCCCTCATGGAATTATGTCCTATATCTGACTTAGCGGCTGCTGTAGGGGAGGGTGGTTGATAGGGCAAAGTGTCATCAAGGGACAATTTCTCTTGTTCAAATTGTGCTAAGATACTTGCCGCGCTAGTAATGTTTATCCCTAAAGGTTTTGGTTTTTGTTTTGTTTGTAAGGACAAGTTACCTTCATTTATGAAATTGTCTCCTAGATTAAAACTTATGGGAGACATTGGATTCAGCAGAGCGGCCTGTTGTTTTCTTAAATGATAATCCGGTGTGGAGATAAAATTGAGTTCTTTGATATGTACCGGCCTTTTTGAACTTTGTAAGCTAGTATCAATCACGCCAACATTTATGGCTGGGTTGTAGTGAATCTGTTTGGGAACAGATGTTATAGCTGTTTTAGCTAAAATTGCTAATCTGGCATTATTTAGATACATTATTGTATGATGTTTTACAATTAATTTTATGTAGTAGATTTAAAGCTAGTGGCACTCAATTTGACCCGTAGGTTTAATAAAAATAATACCTTGATAAAGCGTAGTTTGAAGCTGGATAAGATGAATCTGATGGAAATATCCGTATGACAATGTAATCCTCCTCAGTAAATGACATGGATAGTTGAATGGAGTAGTAGCTATCAATGATTCACTGAGCAGCAGAGAGGGTGTATCGGACAACATTTTTAGACAAGTTTTCACTGAAATCACGCTTAAAATCAATGAAACCAATGACATCAGACCCAAAAGTCAATGACATCAGGTCCCAAATGTGTGTGTGAATCATGGATTAGGTCCAAAAAAAAATTATGAAAAAATCAATGAAATCAAAAACTTTTCAACTATTACATTTTTTGGGAAAAAGGGACTACAACATCGTTGTCACTCACCCTCTCTGCTGCTATGGGTTAACCGAATATTTTATCCAGTCCGATACGATATCGTGTTCGAGGGTCATGTAAATTTATTGTTACAAATCCGTGTGGGGCAGACTGAGCATGACTAAAGAAATTTCTAAATTGATTGAAGTCCTTATCAGAACACCATGTCTGCCAAATATTTCGTAGCGTATGTGTATCAACGCCGTTGAATACAGCAAGCATATTACAGTTATCTCTAATCACTTTTGGAATCTGAGTGTAGCGTTGAGTGACATAGATCACATCCGTGTTTTTATGCCTGCCTCGGGAAAATATTCTAGCAGGATTTTTTTGTTTATCTAACATGACATCGTCGTATACAACTAAATTGTTGATACTTCCATCGAGGTCTTCTACTGATGGCGCCTCGTCAATATCGGTTATAAATTCAATAACATCCTCGCCGGCAATCTCTGAAGCGTTTTCATTAAAATCTTTTAGCACTTCATAGCATCGTTGGTCGTCTACGCTAGGGGCAATTAAATACAACTTATCCCACTTCATCCATCTCATTATTAAATTGAGCAACAATTGCGTTTTACCGGATCCAGATGGCCCGATTATAATTGCGCGGATAGAGTTTGGTAGCGCTGCATGATGCTTCACTGGTTCTCTTGTTTTAGTCGCTGAAAAATCAATTATATTCATATCTCTATACATAAATTATGGATCTATATTGCGTGAAGTGTAAGGCGCGTACTGGCACAGATGACTTGACGACGATTACAACTAAAAATAACCGATCAGCGCTTTCTGGTAAATGCGTACAGTGTAGTACAAAGAAATTTAGATTTGTTTCTAAACCCAAGGAACCTTTAAAAAAAAACGAGGAGGTGATATCGCTGCCAAATTAGCAAAACTCCCTGGAACCCCATGGGCAAAATACCCCGGAGAAAAACACCTTCCAGGGTATAGTTATTGTGGACCGGGAACAAGACTTGATATCAGACTCAATGATCAAAATCAACCCCGACCCGGTGAGGAACCAATAAACGCTATTGATAAGGCCTGTCACCTTCATGATGTTGCTTATAAAAGCAGCAATTTGCAACACAGGCATCTAGCAGATGTGAAATTAATTCATGCGTTGAATTCTATCACTGATAAATCCTTCAAAGAAAAATTGGCCTCCTTTTTGATAAAATCGGCAATGAAAAGTAAATTGATGTTAGGTGCTGGTAATTAATAGCAACATGGAATCTATTTACTATTCCCCAAGAGGATACTGGAAGGGTAACGCTGCAATCAGTAAACTCGCTAGCGCCGCAAAAGTGAAAAAAAACCACTGCGGCTCATTGGTTATCCAAACAGGCACTATGGCAAATTTATCTACCACCGCCTAAACAAATTCAATTCTCGCATTTTGATGTAACCGGACCCAATGAAGTTCATCAGGCTGATCTATTATTTCTGCCACATGATCGTGGTTACAAATATGCGTTAACTGTAGTTGATATTGCAAGTCGATACAAAGAAGCAGAACCGTTAAAAACAAAATCGGCCACTGAAGTCGCTTCTGCATTTGAAAGGATTTATCGACGAGGTCCTCTGCACTGGCCAAATCTGTTACAAGTTGACCCGGGCAAGGAATTTCAGGGTGCAGTGTTATCTACAATGAAATATCACAATGTCGCTATCAGACGAGGGCATACTGCACTGCATCGTGATCAGGCCATTGTAGAACGATTTAATCGGATTCTTGCTGAACGGTTATTTGGATATCAATATGCAAAAGAATTCATCCAAGAAAAAAGATCCCGTGAATGGGTTAAGAGATTACCAGGTGTAGTTACCGCACTGAATAACGAGATTACTAGAACCATCAACATGAAACCTATCAACGCGATTAAAAAGAAGTCGATACCTGAAAAACCACAAAAAGATTTCCCTAGAAACGCTAGCGTTTCCCAACCAATTCTTGGTAGTAATGTCATTGTGAGGTACTTATACGAACCAGGAGAACTTGAAGGGGATAGAAAAAGGGCTACTGATCCTATTTGGAGCGTCACTACGCATAAGATATCTAGTATAACACGATCTACGGGTAGACCTCCAATCTATAAACTGGATTCAACTGCCCCTCAACGGGGTTTTACTAGACAACAATTACAAGTGATACCCGAGGATACTCAATTGCCACCCCATGGGCTTAACTAGCACCCTTGCGTCTATTGCACTCAAGACAAGTCAACATCACATTATTTCTGACATGACCGAGATTGTTATTTTTTCTGTCTACGGTGAATTGGCGAGGATCCTTATCCGAATACTGCCAACGCATTATACAATTGCAACTCGCGCAGTGATTATTCTGTTGTTTCTTCAAAGTGATTATTAATTCAGCATCAATATCAAATTCTCGTTGTTTTTTTTTTGTCCTGTTGTTTGTAACCGGATAGTTTTTTATCAATAATATCATTATCATCGCCAATGATTTCATTATCGCCACCAATGATTTCATCATCTCCACTGGCTTCGCCAACGACAATTCTTCGAAGTTGATTTATTTTTCGTACTCTAGACACTGCGAGATAGACTAAATTCGACCATTCTATGCGATTATCTACCATCCAAACAATTGTATCCGATATAGTCAATCCCTGTGAAGAATGTATCGTCGCTGCATAACCTAGCGTCCACGGGGATTTATTAGCACGCAATGCATCTTCAACAACATTGATATCAACCAGCACAATATCATTTAATACTAAATTCTGCTTTTCACTTTGTCCTGGAATATCAACTTCGATGTTCTGTTTTCGCGTATCCGATGGCCTATAACAAAGAGGCACTGGAAGTGTTGCAAATTTTTGTTTATGCAATTCAAATAACTTCATCTGAAGTGTGTCCCTGACTATTTTTCTACTTGCAATGATTAAATCGTTTGGTCTCCACATTTCCCAGAACTCATTCATGGGAGTTTCCGAAATTATTTCACGGGCTATTTCACATTGGATTCTATCCGGTTGTAATCTAATTAGTTTCTTCAATTCTTTTAATTCATTATCAAGTGATCTGTGATCGGTATCAATTTCTTCATAATAGTCTACAAAACCCTTTAGCCATTCATGGGGAGATGCACCGACAAATGGTGGTGGTTGGCCGTGATCACCGCACATGACGACTTTTGTATTCTTCAATAACAACCACTCAAGAAATATTTTTAAGACATCTTCTGACACTGTGTCTATTTCATCCCAAATCATGATTTCAGGAATAAATTTCTCTCCCATGCGCTCAGGAGTCCATTTATCTCCCTTCCATCGGAAAAAGCTGTGATAAGTGCAAGCATTTACCCCTCTCTGTATCATTTCTCTTGCAAGTCTATGAGTTGGTGTTAGCACAATCATGTTAGAAACGCTAGCGTTTCTACGGAATAACTCAATTGCCCGGGTTGTTTTTCCTGACCCACCACAGCCGTTTAAATAAACTGTTTTATACAGGCATATTGGATCAGAAATCGGTGGTGCACTAGAAAATTCTGAACACTGATTGCTTTCTAAGTAATTATTTTCAATGGTAACATCTGCTGATGGAATATAATCATGAATCATTTCTTTCTTAATTCTCCATGATCCCCATTTCTCGTTGCCAGTAGCCTTAAAATCAGCCATTTTGCTATTTATGTAAAATGAGTCAGTAGCAACTCTAACTGCGGTGGTAGGAAATCTATTGATCATTGAAAACAGATTGATAGAAGCATAACCGAGCATAGAAGCTCTTAAGTGTGTGTACTGCGGATGGTATCCATCATTGTAGGTAACAATTGTACCCAATTTGGTTCCATCGGACATAAATGCGTCCTTACGATTGACATATAGGCCCTTATTCGTTAAATCCGCCATTACAAAATCGTATTCAGCGTTGTCTATAATCAATCGTGAAGAATATTTCGTATTATCATCTTTGCCACCTTGGGTAAATTTACCGATTATTCTTCGTCCAAGATTTTTTGCTTCATTGTTTCTGATTTCAAATAACTGTCTGGACCAATCCATGATTTGTTGTTCATTAAAATCAGGAAACAGTTTTCGCTCTTCGCTAATTATTTTTTCTAGATCAGGTTGTGGTAACCAGACTGATTTCTGTGCCCGATAGGATATAATTGCTTCACTGACAATTAATGATTTTAACATCTTACAATCAAGCATATACCGTAATAACACTATTGGCATCCAGTGTTTTTCAGACATGTGTTTACCAATCCAAAGATAACTACACGGATGAAGTCCTTCAGCCATTTCAAATGATACTACACAAGCGAATCCGGTTAAATCAAAATCAGGAAGTGGTCCATTAATAGCAACACGGGTCATTTCGTGTGTGGGGTGTCCAAATCGTTTGAAATATTTCTCACACTCTCCATACCCAAGAAAACTTCCTGGATAACACGCAATCATATCAACGGAAATAACGGTATCAGCGGTGTATTTTGTGTTCCATAATCCGCCGTGGCTGTATTCAAGACAGGACAATTTGACATCTGATAAAAACTCACTTCGTGTTGGTTTCCACGCGTTTTTCTTTCTAGCAAAATGTGCTGCAATGGATGGTACTGTAAAACAGTTTGCTAATAATTGATCGTCTTCTTCTCCGTCCTCAGAAAAATCACTAGCTAGTTGTTTCATTTGATTCTGCAGCTCTTCAGTACGGTATAATTCTCCGTTAGGCCTTACAAACTGATCAAATCTGCATTCCTCGTCTGAATTGCTATGAAATAGCCACGCTGACACAGGATCGTTTTTACTCAAATGGTAAATAGCATCAAATAATTTCTGCTCGGTAAAACATTCTTCAGGTCCCAACCCTGCTGGGGATAGATATTTTACGGTTCTATCCCGTGGAAATATTGTTACTGCAGATGACCACGCGTGCGCGTTATGATCAATAATTTCAATGGGGGTTCCTTTTGATTGATATTTCGATTCGTATAATACTTTACCGGTGATTGTTCTTACCGATATTGGAAATCTTAATGATGTTTCTAATTTGGCTATATCCTGAATTGTTGCTCCATGCTCTTTTACCGTGAACTCCCACTCGGTTATTTTTTTTCGTCTTAGATCAGTGAGTTTATTCCCCCGGGATGCATTTGTGAAGTGTTCTATTATTCGTTCTGCTACACAATTGAGCCCTGTCGAATATTTCATGGGTGCTAGTTTTGAAATATCAGGTTTTTCATTGAGCGGATAGATCCCGTAAACAACTGCTGTGACAGGATAAGATCTTTCGTAGTAGGGTTTATCAATTCCAGTCAAAATTCCCGGTTTGGAATCCTGATTCACGGTGACAGTTTTTTTACCCTTGAGAATGGGTTCAAATTTATCCTTAATAATCCATTTGCCATTCTCACGGATAATGAATTTGATTCGGAAAAAATGACTTTTTTCCCCAACACGTGAAATGATCACTGCTGCTTTTTCATCATTCATGGTAGCGTCAACAACACCATCAATTCGAAATGTTGACCAGCAATAAGATGCTCCATCACGCTTGAATTCATTAAAACAGTCTCTGATGGGTTTATCAAGAATTTTATTCTTGGGTGTATTAGAAACTATATCAAGATTGAATTGAGCATCCTTCCATGATGATCTCATGTTTCCGTCTCTTGGACGTTTGTTACGTTTTTTGGGTCTATCGCGATTAAATCTAGGATTGATTTTTAATAATCTCTTAAACTCTTTCATGTTTCCGTCTATTGTGCGTTTGTTACGCTTTTTGGGTCTATCGATATTAAATTTAGGATTGATTTTCAATAATCTCTTAAACTCTTTCATGTTTCCGTCTCTTGGACGTTTGTTACGTTTGTTTCCGTCTATTGGACGTTTTTTGGGTCTATCGAGATTAAATCTAGGATTGATTTTTAATAATCTCTTAAACTCTTTCATGTTTCCGTCTCTTGGACGTTTTTGACGTTTTATTGGTCTATCGAGATTAAATCTAGGATTGATTTTCAATAATCTCTTGAACTCTCTATCAGCATTGAATTTAGCATTTTTCGAAGTCAATCTCTTGAACTCCTTCATGCTATATAAAAAACAAACATTTAAATGAAAGTTTTATGTATAATGAATCACTGCAAATGGCTCATGATGGGAAATGTAACCCCGTGTAACAAATCATGCAGAAAAAATGAATACTGTAGGTATCATATGCAAAGTTTTCGACGTGGAAGTCTTGGTCCGTTACCCTGTATTCGATGTGGAGTTGGAGTTAAGGGAAGATCACAATTGTGTATTGATTGTGGTGGTAAGCGATATAGGGAATTGAAGCGTTATTATGATAAAAGAATAAAAAATGGACAATCTATCAGAAATTATGACCCTGAAAAGGCCCTTGACCCTGACAACATCAAGGATAAAATCATAAGAACCCCGCAAGACTATATCGAAAGATTTTCCAGTGATGTAATTATTGAACCAAACACTGAATTAGACAAACAATAGAATAGTATATATGGACCAAGAATTCAGACCACATCCAGTGATTACAAAATATGAAGCATCCAGTGATGGTACTGTCAGAAACCGTAGACTGAAAAAATCAGTTGGTTTTGTGAATAATCACGGGTACTTGATGTTTGGCGCTGGAAAGAAAACTTATCTCAATCATCGTTTCGTGTATGAATGTCATTATGGTTTGATCGGGGATGGTTTTGTTATTGATCACAAGGATTCTAATCCAAAGAATAATTCTGTATGCAATCTGCAGGCTATCACACTGAGTGAGAATTCCAAACGAGGAAGAGCTGGCACTTGCAAAACGGTTGGGAAGAGACCTGTGACATCTTTGAATACAATAACTAATGAAGAAAAAATATTTTCATCTATGAATGAAGCCGGTTGGCACTTCGATATTTGTCCGACTTCTGTTCAAAAAGTTGCAGGGAGGATTTATCGATCGGCTATTTCAAAAAAGACGGGGCAAAAAGTTCAATTTAGTTATGTCTAATGCGTCATAATTTTCAATTAGAGATATGTCATACTTATAGAATAATGAATTCTGAAAACATGAATAGCATCATAGTTGAAATAGCAAAATTGAAAAATCAGGATATCAAACTATCAGATGGATTAAATCCTGACCAAATTGTGTCTGATTTTCAGGATATTGAATACGGAGTTAGCACTAACAAGTATATGCTACCCAAGAAATATGCACTCATCAAAAAAATTCAGAATTCTATTAAAGACTCTCTTTCATTTTCCAGTGACATCAGTGTGTTCGTTCCGTTGTATACTATCGTAGAGGGAATACGAAAGGAATTAGGTAACGAATACGAATTGAAAAAAGAAGTCAACTCTAAAATTAGAAACCTACGAGCATTAATTCAGGAAAATGAACAATTTTGACTGACCGACCATTAATCATTTTTTGATTGCCCGACCATTATCATTTTTTGATTGCCCGACCATTATCATTCCGACCCTCATTTTTTTTAGCCGACCCTCAAAGGAGATGTCAAAAATCGATGGACGATGTGTCAGATTGGTCAAAACTAGAATGTTGAAACTATCAGTATTATTTATTTTATATACAATTTTGATACTTTCAACATCAATGATAGAGCTGTTAAAACAATCAAATAACACTTCCATGACCGTATCAAAAATCATCCGACATGTCACTGATGTCAAAAAAGGAGTTGCACGATGGTGTTAGGTCGGGATTGAAAAATTGTTTTGCAATTGAAAAATAGTTTGCGATTTCAAATAATGGTCAATGAAGCATTAACAACCCGATTGGCTCGTGAACGACTGGATGCAATCAGGAGATTTGTACCAATTCGTGACTCTGTAAGAAATAAACTGCAACAACGACAGAGTTTACAAACTGATTTTGCTCTGGGGTCTGAAGAATTGTTTAAACCAGTAACCACAGCAACGAAGGGGGTAGAGCGTGCTTTACTGGGAGATGGTCCCGAGACGGGGAAATCTGTTATTGGTGAGCTTGAAAAACTAGCAGCGAAAACTGAACAAACAAAACAAATAGAATCAAAGAGAACAGTAGATGATTTACGCATGAGATTTAACGAAGAAGGGTTAGCAGCAATTGATGAGACTGATCCAACAGAAATTCCTACGCTTGTTGTTACGTCCTATGAAGACAGAAAAAAAATGTTGAAACCAGAACATCATAAGTTTGTTAAGAATTTCACTCACTGGGCTGATATATTCTATAAAATCAAAACTGGAAAAAGTCAAAAAAAGACAGATAGTGCATCATACATTGAATATATCAGGATGGTGGATCACGTGTATAATCAATACGAAGAGTTTAAACAACAACAAAAACCGCCAAGATTGCAAAGAAAGCGACAGCAACCTGCAAAGAAAATATCTTTTTCACCTAAAAAACAACAACTACCACCTGATGATGATGATGATGATGATACTCTTGATTATTTACAAACCACGGATACAGACAAACTAGATGAAGCAGCTGGTTATAGCGGAAGTGGATTAGGAAATCCAAGGATTGGAAACACTTGTCCTGATAGTGTTATCAATGATATATCACGATTAGATGTTCTCATCGGAGGAAAACGAGCTGGAAATAATTCACCGGAAATAATTAATGAAGCAGCTGATATCTGTAGACGGTTATTTGCCGGCGGTATCATGGATATCAAAACCTATCGAGATTTCGTTGACGAGTTAGCAAATGGGTATCATAGTGATTAAATAACAATTGAAAACACTATTGTTTTTATAATAATGATCATCCATTACAATCATGATAAACCAACCCTCGTCTATGTAGTTAATTCACGGTTTCCAGTTTATAGAGCATACTACGGAGATGGCCTCGGCAATACCATTTTAGGATTCTTTTCAAGAATGGCCCCAAAAGTGATGCCGTTAGCTAAACAGTTATCAATGAAAGCCATTGATGTTATTCGTGATAAGGGTATCAGTACTGTTGGAAATCTTGCCGGGAAAGCGTTTTCAACTGCGAAGGATAAAATAACATCATTAGTGGGACGAAAAAAGAAACCGTTACCGTCTACAGAAGAAATGCCTGCAAGTGTTAGTAAAATAATAAATAACGCAGTAGATGAAAAACTAGCGTCGATGGTAAATCAAGGGGACCAAAGCAATATTGCAAACATGATAGCAGGAAGTGGCCTTAAAAAACTACGACGATGAAAATGGAAAAATCGTTTACGATTTCACTATTTAGACTCTGATAAATAGAATAAAATGTTCAAAAAATCACATGATCCGGCGTTTGATATAGACGCCCCAGTTGGCAAGGATGATTCTGTACGCGATTATCAATATTACGCCTATCATGCCATAGACTCAAATAGTCGAGCAAGAATTGATCTTCAAGTCCATGATACCAGTAAATACTTTTTACCCTGTGAAGCATTTATTGAAGTAGAAGGAGAAATTGTAACAGCTGCTGATACTCCTGCTGTACCAGCACCGTATCCAGCTGGTACTCAAGTCGGTTTTGTCAATAATGGTATTATGGCGCTATTTGAGAGTGCTAGATATCTCATTGATGGAAAAGAAATTGAGTCCATAGATCGTGATGTTGATGTGGCTACAACAATAATCGGGTTAGCGAGATATTCTGATGATTATACAAGATCAGCAGGACCTTCTATGATGTTTGCAAAAGATGGTAAGAATACCGCTGGTGGAAATCCATTTGTTGTAAGACGACCAAATGATCGTGCTGCTCCTCCTGCTCCTGCTGGTATCGAGGATATGATTATAAACAACGATCCTAATTTCAACCTAGGAGCCGCAACACGAAACGCAATGTTGGGAGTAGGGCGTAAATCATTTTCATGTGCGATTCCACTGCATCATATTTTTGGATTCTGTAGAAACGTCAGAAAAGTTATCTACGGGGAGAAGCATACAGTATCGCTTGTACGAAAGAGTGATGATAACGACGCAATTTGGAGGATTCCAGCAAACCCAGCTGCAGCACATATAAATGATGATGCCGGTAAAGTCAATTTAACAAAAATATCATTGTGGATGCCAGTGTTGACTCCAGCAATCACCGCAGAAGGACGATTACTATCATTTATGGACCAAGGAGGAAAGTCGTTGTTGAGTTGGCTAACCGTGAGTACAGATGTGAAGCAATCAAATATCAACGGGTTATTCACTTGGAACCTAGCATCAAAACAAGGCGTTTCTGCGCCACGTCATATATTTATTGCGTTACAGGATAACGCACGAGTTGGCGATCAACTCTCCAGTCATATGATATTTGATCAATTAGGTGTGAAAGACGTCTCACTGAGAATAAACGGCCAGCAGGAACCATCTGAGGATATACAACTTAATTACACAGAAAATCATATTGCACGAGTTTATCATCGTCTGTTGTCATTTATGGCACGCGATCAAAATGTGGATACTGGTTTGAAAATATCACAATTTGATTTTAAAAATCTGTATCCGATCTACTACTTCTCACTGGAACATCTCGATTTGACAAGACAGTCAGTTGTTGATATACACTTTAGAGCTAATGTGACTCGTGGTGCTATTGCTGATTATAGAGCGGTTGCTGTCATTCTCAGTGATAAATCAATGCTACTCGAAGGTGTTGGTGGAGGAATGAGAGTGGTAGATGCCCCAGTAGAAAATCTTTGAACGATTTTTCTCGATTTTTCATTGAATTAGAATCAATCAATTATATATAATGTCATATAGTGTTATTAGTGTTACGTTAACTCCTGGTCAAATCAAAAAATTGCAATCAGAATCGGCTAAAAAATGTGGAACCACAATCACGTTGAAACCCAGCCAAATGACTGGTGGTGAAAATAAATTATCGCTGACAACTCGTCAGGTGAAACATTTCAATGATGCTTTCAAGGATAAAAAGGGAGTTCAGATTACTCTCTCTGCGGCTGCTATTAAAAATATGATGAAAACAGGCGGTATATTTCCATTGTTAGCTGCAATACCAGCATTGATTGCAGCAGCAGCCCCAGCGGTGGCTAAAGCAGCAGCGTTAGGAGCCGTTGGTACTGCAGCAGGAATGGCACTTAAGAAGGCAGCTGGACAAGGATATAAAAAAAAGAGACGATCCGTTCAAGGATTGGGTCTAAGACTACCAGGAACCCCGTATTCTTGGTACAGCGGAAAAGGTCTAAGACTACCAGGAACCCCGTATTCATGGTACAGCGGGAGATCCGTTCACGGATCAGGCCTGAGACTACCAGGAACGGTTTATTAATTCAGAAATCTTCGATGGTTCCAATGTCCAATTTTGATTTAATGGATGCGGCTAAAAAACTAGTGATTAAAAATTTCAGAGGTGTTTTTATGAAAGATCAATTACCACATCAACCAAACAAAACTGAAACAGGTATTATTAATCTCGATAACAGCACCGGACCTGGTACTCACTGGGTTGCATACGCTATTGATCCACGTGGGATTGTTTATTTCGATTCATATGGATTAGCCCCACCAAAAGAGTTTATGCGGTATATAAAAACCCTTCCAATGAAGACTTGGTATTCTACGCTACCAACACAACAAATCAATGACCCACCAATATGTGGCAGTGAAGTATTAAATGTCCTTGATGCTATTTCTAACTCCTTGGGTAACCCAAGGGGAAAACCACCTCATATTGTCGTTAATGACTACACTAGTAATCGCTTTTTAGAGAGAGAAAGAGTTTTACAATAACATGATTGATATTTGGGGAAGACCTCTGAAACCCAAACCCGATGACACTGCAACCCCTGATTCTATCAAGGATATAACAAAAAAAATTAAAGATGAAATCGCTGAGACGTTAAATTTAACAAGTGTTGACCCGAATGAAATAGTTGTATTTCAAGACAAACAGGGTAAATTGAAATCTAGTAATATTTCTCTGGATGATATTTTAGTTAAACAACAAAACGCAATCGGGAACACCGTTGCGCTATTTTCCGATCAGGGTAAATTGAAATCTAGTAATATTTCTCTGGATGATATTTTAGTTAAACAACAAAATGCAATCGAGAACACCGTTGCGCTATTTTCCGATCGGGGTAAATTGAAATCTAGTAATATTTCTCTGGATGATATTTTAGTTAAACAACAAAACGCAATCGAGAACACAGTTGCGTTATTTTCCGATCAGGGTAAACTCAAACCGGGTGTACTCGTTTCGACGATTACAGATCGATTAAAAATTCTCAACGATGAGTTAAACAATTCTGTGGTTGTACTAGCAACACTTGAATCTAGAATTGAAGAACACATAAAACAGTTTATATCATTTCGTAGAAATATCATTGATAAATTTATTGGAACCCCGTTAGATAAAATTGAACTAAAACTCCCTGATATTAAAAAATCCATCGATGAGACGAAAACTTTCATCGAAGACATCAAAGGGGATGCAACGAGGATGATAACAGCCATTGAAAAAACAAAAATTCCTCATGAGAAAACCAACAACTTAGTATACACGATCCAACACGGATCATTTGAGTGGACACCTACAAACAACACATTAGATATCACTGCAACCGTTAAGGGTATTTATCGATTAACACTAGTAACACCATTATCTCAATTTAATATTTCATCGTCCAGTTCATCCGGGGTCAATAATACAATTTCAACGATCATCGACAAGAATACAACTGAAAAGTTTACAATCGCATCTACTGATAAAAATTTGGTTAGGGTCTCAACAACGTGGTATGTGGAATTCGTAGCGGATTTAAGTAAATCGTAATTGAAAACGCTAGCGTATTTAAAATAAAAATGATTTCATCATCGCAATATTGCTATGATCAGGTCAGAGAGTATCAAACTAGACTCAAAACCTTGTCTGAGGAGTATGAATTGAAAATTAAAAAATATCGCAGGAGAATTACCGCAATTGATGTTACTGTGTACGCTGTGAGTGGTGTAATCACCGGAGCCGGTATTATACTGTCTTCAGTGACAATGATGGCCCCGATAGCTGTTCCAATTTGCATTTCTGCGGCAACAACAATCGCTGGAATAATTTCAATAATCACAAAAAAAATATCATCATGCAGCCAACGGAAACTACAAGACTACATAATTCAATTTCATGTTGTGTCCACTGCATACTCGCAATTATCCTCATTGATATCGTCATCGCTCGATGATACAATTATATCAGAGAGTGAGTTTTCAGCGATGGTAGATATATATGATTCTGCGATGTCAAAATTAGAAATACATCATGAATATAATAACAATGACAACACAGATGGAATTACTTCAACAAATAGTGGAGAACACAAGCCCAGTACAAACAAGCATGATCTCAATAACCTCAGCGAATCCAGAATTCAGTGTGAATTTCCCCTCTCCGGTCCCAGTAAAGGAGATAGCGCTAGCAAAATTACGAGTATACCACAGTTGGCCAAATATTAGGTCAAAATCATTTGGTGGTCAACAACCCAATAATTCACTGGTATTTGCAAATAAGAATAAACCCGACGGCACCCCAGACTGGAATGTTGTTTCCATACCAACCGGATCATATCAAATTGAACAAATCAATAATGAATTCGCGCGTAGAATAAAATCGATTACTGGAGTAGAGTCAAAAATCGCTATAACAGTTCATGAACCAACACTATCATCTGCCATTGAAATAAACTCAGAAGAATACGTCGTAGATATCTATCAAAGCTCAATAAGAACAGTACTAGGATGGCCTGAATTACCACCAAAGGGGGAAACCGTTGATTTACCAGAACCTCAAAAAACCGATTATATCACAGACAGGATAAAATCTGATAATCCAGTAAAGAGTTATATAGATTACAGTATTGCTAGAATCTTTTTTGCTCTTGACACTATAGATAAGGGAGGGAAATATCTTTTTGTTAACGAACTTAAAATCGCTGAAAATTTCACAGCAATGAATAATGATTTTTCACTGTTGTTAATACCCCTTAAATCCGGCTCTCTTACCCGAGATGAATTTATCAGTGTCGTAGAAACATGTAACAAAATCATCAATGACATGGAAACATTTAATTCACAAATTATTCAAGAGATATTAGATGACAGTAATCCTACAACAAGAACAATTTTTGCAGGAGGCAAGGGCATCCCCGTCAAGGATATACCAACAGTCAAACTACCAGGATATACTATCTTAGAACTACAAAAATCTCTCAGTGATGCCATCGATATTGGTTTTAAAATAATTCATGATGCGTGGAAAAAAGCAACATCACCGGAAATAAAAATCCTGACCCATAATAATGACCCAGATGGTGGTGGCAGGCATATTGCTCCGTTCAATGTGAATATTTCAACGGTGATTGCGCTCAATTTAGTATGTGATGTGATCGAAGGAAGCTATCAAATAAATTTAGAACGATCAAATCAAGCTCAGCAGGGATATATTTTGTATTCATTTGCACCAACAGCTCCTCCAGGGTTTTTATTAATTGAGTCCCCGGTGAATCCAGTCTATATGCGATGTCATAATAATTCATTAACCAGAATTAATTTCAAACTCACTGACCAGTCTAATAATCTGATTGATTTACAAGAGGAGGTTTTACAAATTAGTCTATTTGTGAAATCCTGAAAGGATTTTCGTCGTAGTGATTTACATGACCCTCGAACACGATATCGTATCGGACTGGATCAAATATTCGGTTAACCCATAGCAGCAGAGAGGGTGAGTGACAACGATGTTGTAGTCCCTTTTTCCCAAAAAATGTAATAGTTGAAAAGTTTTTGATTTCATTGATTTTTTCATAATTTTTTTTTGGACCTAATCCATGATTCACACACACATTTGGGACCTGATGTCATTGACTTTTGGGTCTGATGTCATTGGTTTCATTGATTTTAAGCGTGATTTCAGTGAAAACTTGTCTAAAAATGTTGTCCGATACACCCTCTCTGCTGCTCACTGTGAAATCGTGGTGATCCGAAAACAGGTAATAGGTGCTTCAACAGCGTGGTTTTCTTATCGAATTGGTACGTCTGCACAGCTCAAAGCCAAGCGTCCGAAATGATGCCGCTGATAAAAAAAAAAGCAGCAAGCAGCTTGTGTTTTTATAGTTATCACCGTCCACAAAGGGACATTTGGACAACTTTTATATTTAGCATGTAGCTAAACATTTAATTTATCTACCACACTTATTAAGTAGGGCGCCACATCGAACTACTAAAAAGTAACTATCGATACAAATGGAAGCCCAAGGGAGATAGGCAAGTGATATCCACATCTCCCCCCATCAACCATCAAGAAGGGATCAGGAAGCAGAAAAGGCGGCAAAGGTCCAGGGGGCAGTATGCAATTCATCGTCCCACACGCAGAGGCAGCCAGCAGAAACGCACATCCGAACCCCAACAAGAAACCTGAGGCGTTCACACCCTAGGTATTTGCTAATTTTACAACTCCATAGGACATGTACAAAATGTATATGCTATATTTGTTGTGTTGTGGAATGTTTTGATGTAATTTATTTTGTTTCTTTAGTATTGCAACATTGTGTTGCGGGGGACTGATAGTCCTGGATTAAGACTACCTCATATTTTCTACAAGGGTCATATTTGTATGTGTATGCTTGTATTGTCCATGGAGTTGTAGCCCTTTGACTTATTTCAATTGAGTCCAGTTGTAGTAATGGATGTTCTAAGATACCAATGATGTGAGAGCCACCTGTGCAATTGTATCAAGATGAACAAGTTGCAAGAGTTTTGTTTTAATCTTAGCATTATCCCCTAGTTAAGTACAAAGTGTACTGTATAAGTCGCCACCATCCTATAAGCCGATGAAAATCACTTCTTTAGAGTGAAATTCATCCTAAGAAAAAACAAAATACCTATTTTAAGTCAAAGTGACTATTAGATTTAGTCAAGTAAAGTTGTTTTGTAGTTATAGTTTTGTTAGGGTGTGTCCAAAAGGTCATATCTGTGTTCGCTGATAAAAAAAATTACATTACCTCTATAATCACCAAAACACGCGGACTTAAAAGAAACACTCTCACTTTTTTACATTACAAACATAAATGATAAATTTAATAAGTTACATTTAATAAACGTTGTGCTTATAGAAGCACTTCTAACAAAAGTAAAGAAAGAACGTGATTATAGACTCACATCTATTTTTTTTTCTTCTAAGTTCCTCACATACCATTAGCGAATTGAATTATTAATACTTTTCGAGAATATTGGGTAGCCCTGAAAAGGGCTGTCTATTGTGTGCACGAGGAATGATGGCAATCTTTTATTGTCTAAGACTGCGTCCTCGGCTGGTAATAGGATAGGGTCAAAACCTGTCTGGTTCCTGCTGCTGTTGTTGCTCTCTCTCTCTCTCTCTCTCTCTCTCTCTCTCTCTCTCTCTCTCTCTCTCTCTCTCTCTCTCTCTCTCTCTCTCTTTGCTACTTCTCAGTCCATTCTTCTTTCTCTTTCTGAATTTCCTCTCTGAAGAGTTCTTCTATTAAGTCTTCTGTCACTTGCAACATTCTAACATTCTCTATCTCTTCAGGCTTTGGCATCAGATTATGTCTGATATGATGCAGATTGACGTAAGCTTCGTTCAGCTTGCTAGTCTTGAGCACATGTTCGTAGGAGGATGAGTCAAACAATGGATGGTCAGACTGGCTGACTGACTGATTATTAATTTAAGTCGTGTTCGCCCACTGGGCATGTACGACTGGTTAATTCCCCTTATGGGGATAATTAATTGTTTCGAGGGTGATGGTAAAGTGCCACATCTCCCTACGCTTTAATACACCATTTGGTGTTAATTGAATTATCCGATTTCGAGTCATTTCTGCCTCACGGGATATAGTTATTGATGCAAACGAATGGGATTAGTTGCACGCATTCGTTGATATTATAGCTATGATAGATTGTCGGAAGAGGCAAAGACTGTACAGATGGTCCGGAAAGGCAAAGGAAAAGGCGGCGCAAGCATCACTTCATCGTCTTGACGTACTTATAATGAATTTTGAGATTTATCATATGATCATTTGTGCTGCTTAATTTAGAAAGGGTGAAGATGGCATGGTTGTTAAAAAATTATTTTTGTACAAAAAGGGCCCTTATGACTGGGATCAAGCCACCTCATAGTGTTAATGTTTTGGTTTCCTCATTTTCTTAAATATTTAATTGCCGCCTTGTGCGACTGGACCTGATGGCTCTGGGGATTAAGCCACCTTATAGAAGTAAATTGGGGTATTACATAAATCCTATTATATAATTATGAGGTACTACATTGTGCGGTTGGGCCTGGTGACTCTGGACTTAAGCCACCTTATAAATCTAATTTATAGGAGATATATTTAAGCTGATATTCTAAGTATTTAATTACTGCCTTGTGCGGTTGGCCCTGATGGCTCTGGGAATTAAGCCACCTTATACATCTGACTGGATTGAATGAATTATGGTTTTAAGTGAAACCGGCCACAAAGGGTCATTTGTTCACTATTTTACACTACCAATTAATATGGTAGTGATTTAGATTTTCCCGTGAGGAAGGAATGGTGCCACATCCCCACGGGCGTTTATGCATACATAGTATGCTATTTAATTTGGTCGTCATGCCGCACCCCTATAAGGAGCTATCGACATGAATGAAAGACCTAGGTGAGTGGGAATAGAACAGCCACGCACTCAACCCTATCAACCAATCGGAGGATGCAGAGCTAGAGGTGCAATGGCACCGAATGATGACTAGTGAAAAATGGTTTCCACTTCTAGTCATTTGTTGGTGTTGGAATAAGGCAGCGGAGGAGGAGGAAAAGGATCTGTGAACTGGCACTTTGATGTCGTTCGTCTTGCACGCCCTAGCCTTATCAAATCGAGTCCAGTTGTTGCTAGTGGACATCCTATACCGATATTGTGTAAGCCACCTGTGCAATTGAGTCAATCTTTCAAGTTATATTTTTTCCTAACATCCTAACATTCCAATTTTTGTCTAGTACAGAGTGTACATTTTGTGTGTTCCCTATCAATTTTGTAAACTAGGTATGTCAAGTGACATGTGTAGGTTGGTCAATGTCGGGTTAAATGGGTTGTTAATTTTGATGGTGGACAGCCAAAATTGATCAAGTCTGATTTTTGAAGAAAGAGATTGTCGAATAGAGTTTCTGAGCCAAAAGGAAACTCTGTAAGTATAAATAGCCCTTAAAAGGGCTTTTTGATGGAGTGTTACAGGGTGTAACCGAAGTTCCCTCATTCCGTCCGGCGAGTCCCCGTGTCCTTCTTGGGTGTTTTGGTTTTGTTGTTCCTCCATCTTGAAGTTGCCTCCTTCCGTCGTATACATTCCGTGCTCTCCCTTAACAATTTGGAATACTTTGTGCTGTTATTAAAGTGGAGTATACAACCTCGTATGACAGCCTATTCTCGCGTTGGTAGTTATCCAACGTAGAAATTTTAAAGTAATTAAGGTTATTGTGTAAAAATTTATTGCAGCGTGTGCTGTCTTGCTAGATGGTCAGGTATTGACCACCTAAATCATGTTATAGGCCTTAGTTCTTATAGCTTAGTTTAAAGTGCAGCTTTGTGCCGCGGGGCCTGATAGTCTGGGCATTGACTACCTTATATGGTAATTGAACTGAACTGTGATTTTTATAGTTATAACCGTCCACTAGGGACATTTGTATAACTTTTATAGCTACCATATCGGTAGCCATTTTGGTGGGAGGGGTTGTTACTCCCTCCCTTAAAAGTGCTTAAATGCACTATAAATTAAGGCGTTCCCCTGAATTACTAAAAAGTAACTATCAGGGGAAATGTAGGCCTTTACTGAGTGGGTAGGAATAGTGCCCACACACACCCACCCCTATCAACCAATCGAGAGCACTGAATGGTAGCGAGGGGAAATGTTTCCTCATTTCGCTAGTAATTAATGAAGTTGGAAGCGGAAAAGGCGGCAAGGGTCCAGGTCCATGGGCCCGCGACACAGCAGCACACACAAGAGCACACCAAGCGAAAGACAGCAAGGCCACGAACGCAGTCCACACCTGAAACGAAAAGGGTCGCACGTATTTCAAATTCAGTCCAGTTAAACTAATGGACAGCTAAAATTCCAATAATTTGTAAGCCACCTGTGCAATTTATCAAATATCTAAGTCGAAGAATTTTTATTTATCACCTATCAGTCTAAAAGTCTAGTACATAAGCGTACATGATATAGTCCCTAACAAATTTGAAAATTAAAATGTCTAAGCGACATATAAAAGTGTAGTCAATGGTAGTTTGATTTAGTTATGAATTTTGCGGAGGTACCAATAAAAAGTCATATCAGCTTTTTAGGGCCACAGAATAGTTATTCAAAGAGGGGTACTCGTAACCAAATGAGTCCCCTATTATTCAGGCAAAGAAATGGCAATGAAAAATCTTTTCATTGTTCAGCGGTCTTCGTAGGACGATGGTGACGTCAATATCCGTATATTGCAGTCATTTTTCTTCATTTCGTAGTTAAGTGGAATCCATTTTCCTTCCTCTGCTTCGACCCCCGCCACAAATCAAGTTCGGGAGTTACGGGGTCTCCACTTCCGAAGGTCAAGGTCGTTGCCGCTATGCATACTTCCCTCCATTTCTATTTCTGCCACGAGGCCAGGTCGGGAGTTACGAAATGTCCATTTCAGGTTTCTGTATAGTCCACCGCTGTACAAGCCGATGTTTCTGTCTGTAACAGTGACGGGATGATATCACAGAAACGTCCTTAACTGTGAAAGCCCGGGACTCATGCTCTCGCAATCCAACTCTGACATCACCAGGTCGCCTGCTCCAGATAAGCCGTCCTACTCCGTCCGCTGTCTCTGCCTGAAATCAGTGTCTATATGGTAATAGTTAGTTAGTTAATGAGATTTTTATAGATGTAACCGCCCACTTAGGGGCATTTGTACATCTTTTATAGCCACCCTGACGGTGGCCATTTTAGGTCCTTTGGGGGGGGGGGGGGTCGCTACTCCCCCCCCTCAGGATTTACAGTGCTTAATCGCACTATAGTTTAAATAGGGCGTTCTCCCGAATTACTAAAAAGTAACTATCGGGAGAAATGAAGGCCCTTTGGGGTGGGTAGGAATAGTACCTACACACACCCACCCCTATCATCCAATCGAGCTGTAAGTAAGGTAGCGAGGGGAAATGTTTCCTCATTTCGCTAGTAATTTGGTGAGCGGATACGGCAAAGGTGGAAAGGGTCCAGGTCCAGGAGGCGCGGGCGACACAGCAGCACACACAGGCCACGCAAAGAGACAGACAGCAAGGCGACGAACGCAGCATACACCTGAAACGAAAGAGCCCTACTTATTTCAAATTTAGTCCAGTTTTACTAATGGACAGACCTAACTTCCAATAATGTGTTAGCCACCTGTGCAATTATTCAAATATTAAAGTTGAAGAATTGTTATTTAACATCCTATTGTTCTAAAAATCTAGTACATAAGTGTACATAAATTAAGTCCCTAACAATTTAGAAAATTAAAATGTCTAAACGACATATAGTAGTGTAGTCAATGGTAGTTTGTTTTTAGTTATGAATTTTGCTGGAGGTACCAAAAATAAGTCATATTAGCTTTTTAGGGCCACGGAATAGTTATTCAAAGAGGGGTATTCGTAACCAAATGAGTCCCCTATTATTCAGGCAAGTGAAATGGCAATGTGAAGTCACATCTTGCTCCGCAGGCACTTCTTCGGGTGTAGTAGGTGGTGGTCACAGAGTTACTCATGTGACCTCCTATCCCTGCCATTGTTGTATCTTCTACTTTGCTGTCCTCTTGGTTGTGGAAACGTTTTCGACTTCGCATGGGTCCCCTCCACGTGCTTTGGCAGCCATCTTGGTTTTCCATGAAAAGGCATTTCTAGGTCAGCAACGTATCGATTATACAGCATTATATCTTCTAGTGGCTGGATATTTGAAGACTAATTGGTAGTGGAGCTTTACTCTACACTACCGCTTCTACTACTCATATGGGTGTTTCTCTGTTATCACTCCTAATTGGTAGCTTTATCCATGCTATTATGCGTTCACGCATTTACACCAGGTAGTCCTGCCGTCCCGGTCCTGCCTGCTCCGTGTTCACCGCCTGAATGTGAATGAATGCTATATGGTAATGAATGAATTATGGTTTTAAGTGAAACCGGCCACAAAGGGTTATTTGTTCACTATTTTACACTACCAATTAATATGGTAGTGATTTAGATTTTCCCGTGAGGAAGGAATGGTGCCACATCCCCACGGGCGTTTATGCATACATAGTATGCTATTTAATTTGGTCGTCATGCCGCACCCTATACGGAGCTATCGACATGAATGAAAGACCTAGGTGAGTGGGAATAGAACAGCCACGCACTCAACCCTATCAACCAATCGGAGGATGCAGAGCTAGAGGTGCAATGGCACCGAATGATGACTAGTGAAAAATGGTTTCCACTTCTAGTCATTTGCTGGTGTTGGAGTCAGGCAGCGGAGGAGGAGGAAAAGGATCTGTGAACTGGCACCTTGATGTCGTTCGTCTTGCACGCCCTAGCCTTATCAAATCGAGTCCAGTTGTTGCTAGTGGACATCCTATACCGATATTGTGTAAGCCACCTGTGCAATTGAGTCAATCTTTCAAGTTATATTTTTTCCTAACATCCTAACATTCCAATTTTTGTCTAGTACAGAGTGTACATTTTGTGTGTTCCCTATCAATTTTGTAAACTAGGTATGTCAAGTGACATGTATAGGTTGGTCAATGTCGGGTTAAATGGGTTGTTAATTTTGATAGTGGACAGCCAAAATTGATCAAGTCTGATTTTTGAAGAAAGAGATTGTCGAATAGAGTTTCTCAGCCAAAAGGAAACTCTGTAAGTATAAATAGCCCTTAAAAGGGCTTTTTGATGGAGTGTTACAGGGTGTAACCGAAGTTCCCTCATTCCGTCCGGCGAGTCCCCGTGTCCTTCTTGGGTGCCTTTTAGTGCTTTATATGGTTCAAATGCGGACGCGATAGAAAACACCCCTCTACGGTTTAGTGTTGGAAACGTTAGGATAGTCTGATGTGAGAGATATAAAGAAGTCAAAGAGCATCTATATTAATACAAATGTAAACAAACGACAGACGCACTGGTTTCAAAACACAACATTTTTATTCCAATAACAAACAACTAACAAAACACATTTTTTCTCAACTAACAAACATTTAAATTTTTTTTTCAACTAACAAACATTTTTTTTCAAATAACGTTTTTTTTTTCAATAACACTAATACGTTATCTTTGACATGGTTGACAACGTTGTGAATTAAATTGAGATTTCCACTGTTGGAAGTCATTGGGCCATTGATGTACACTACGTTTCCTAGCTAAAGACAACAGATAGCCATAATGGTCACAAAACCATCGATCTACTTTGTCATCGTTTCGAGACGAATGACGATCAAAATAAGTCACTAAATGTTCTAAAGAATATCTATAAATGCGATGATTCAAGAAAATACACACATTATTGTCCATGCACCATAGAATCTGTTCCTTGTAATTTCATATTATTGAATCGTATCGTCTGGGCATTTCTTTTCATAAAGTCAATGATATCATCTTCCAAAAGGGGCAATCCATACAAATAAAAATACTCCACACATACCTCTTGAGGAAAGTAGACAGCAACCCAGTAGGTTCCTGGAAGATGAATGTCATCCGTATTGATGACATAAGCTTGATTCTCTTGAGATTTACGATGAGGTAGTTCATCTTTAGCACACACGATAAGATTCCAAGAAGCAGTGTACAAGCAGCGGTTCGAAAGGTAATCAAGTTCCCAGGTATCCATTTTTGTGGTCTTGTTTTTTGGTCTTAACAGGTGATGATAAGTCATCAATTCAATCCAGATTTTTTGCTTGAAAAGGTCTGTCAAATAACTGTTTCTTTGCTTCGTGTCCTTACTCAGTGCCAAGAGAGATTCAATGTGATAAATCTCTCAAGCAAATAATGGAGGAGAGGAATGATCACACAAGTCTTTATCCCACTGAAGTAACACGGCTTCTTCTGAGATGAGACTCCAAGCTTCATTCAGATAATCAAGTGTCCAATTTTTCTTCTTGACTCATCATCATACATTTATCGTGTTGAATTTGACTGGGATGATCGTTTTCACATCCATAACAATCTTTTTTAATTATGTCCCTCATTTTATCTTCCAAGTGTTTGGCAAAACAGGTGATTAACTGTTGTTCCTGTTCTGGCCATCTGGACTGCATTATCACAACTTCTTCTTTTTCGTTTTAGGGGTTTGCTTTCTCTGTAACCTCCCATTCCATTTCCATCGATTCCCCACTATTCATAGAGGGACAAGGGTCTTCCATAGTTTCTAATAGTCTAGAATGACTTCTCTCAAACTGTTCATTTCTATTTTATTATCAAACTTCGGCATACAGAATGACATTCACCGTTTCGGCAATAGCCTCTGCAAACTGAAGTTCCAGACGCAGCTGCGATTTTATAGGGTGGAAATGTACCTCGTCGCTGCCTTGGTCTGGAGTGAAATCAAAAGCCCACAAAGTGTAACCTCCTGCATAATCGTTGTAGTAAATGCCGTGACTGGTGTTAGTTCCTAACTGTCCTGTGGCTTCGTACAGCAACAAGTACGACCTCAAGCAATTCTTCTAGGCAAAGTCGGGTTCGAAGGGTCAGGTACAAAAAGTTTTGCCATCGCGACTGACTTCGATTTTGGATACTTTCCAGTGCTTAAACTGGAAAGGATTTTCATTGTGGGCACTGTTGAGGGCTGCATTGCTAACGATACCAATGAATAAACAAGTCCAGTGGCAACGGTGAAAGTTTTTATTTCCACATATCATATCTGATACTTAGCTGTCGTTCTGCTCAAAGCGTGACTGATATCATTTCCCACTTTAGGTAACACTTCCACACGACGCACGTATAACCTGGTTTCTTGGATAATGGTTTTGTATTCGTGCCTGAGCCATCAAATGGAAAACAGTACTGCTACGATTCAGTCTCAAGCGAATAGCCACACCGTTCAGCAAATACTTCTCTTGAACATGTCGAACGTAAACGATCAAACAGTTCTAAACTATGTCCTTGCAGAATTTTCTTTCAACGGTCTTTAAAACCCACATTGTGAGGATCGTCATCTTCTGTCAATTCTGTGTCGTTAAACGTATCCGCCTGCTGTGTCAGGTTTCCTTACCACGCAAGCATCTAGATGAGTGTTCTTGGCTTCTTTTCCATACGTCAAGAGATTTTCGAGGTACGCTCGGTAAGGGTAAGTATCCATGCTACTGCTAATCAGTTTGTTATTCATGTACAAATCCACATCGCTGAACAAGGAATGCATGAAATTGTTGACGGGAGCTATGGAGTTATCTGTTTTGATCAATTTCACTTTCAAATACAAGTGTCCTCAGGGAAGCAGGAATTCCAGACTTGGTACCGTTCAGGGCATTTATAGGACTTTCTCGTTGGCCCAAAATCTCTTTACCCATTTGAAGCAAGACATTTTTGCCTGCTCTCAAAAAAGCTTCTTTGGGGTTTTGTTTGTCAATGAGGACATTTTGAAGAAATTCTTTGCCGTGAGTCAATGCGGCATCTTTTAAGGTGTGCAGTCCTCATGTGACCATCGGTTTCAAACCGGGACCACTGAACGAAAGGCCAATTTAAACATATCTCCTAAACCATGTCTTCATTGTCGAGTGACTCCTCGGTCCACCGGATACTCAACTTTTTAGTTGTTAGAGAATCGTTTTTGAAAATTGAGTTTCACTGTGACTTTCCCTTTGGTAAATGGAATATTTTGTCCTAGATCTCCTTTCATAGTAATGTTGACACTGTCAAAATACGACTTGCTGACAGGCAAATAATGACGATGTACAAATTTGCGGTGAACATGATACGTATTTCCACCTTCCTCGTCAGCGGTTGCGGCAGAATCCATTTTTAAAGGAATGACATGCAGTAACTGTACTGAGGTGTGTCCCACCACGTTGTATTCCACCACATCGTAGAAAGCAAAAATCAAGTTGAGTCCTTAGTCCATTTCTACCGGAAATCGAGAATATTTCGCAAAAATCCAAGTTACTGGTCATAGCTGGTATTTCTTTTTTCTTGACCAACCTGAAGCCACTTGTCAATCATGCTTCTCAGTTAACCAATCAGTGAGTGTAAATTAGACACTCCTACATGTATTGCTTTCATTCGCCATTTTCCTATGAGAAGCAGCTTTTGGCAATAATGAGTTGATTATTATAAGTATTTACATAGTGTGCAATGATTTGTTTATTTCTACATCGATATGGGTGAAAATAAGTTAGTGGGAGCTGTTGATATGACCTAAGACAACTGTTACTCTCTATTCTGTAGTGGTCTTGGGGGATTACCTCCGAGTGTTGATTAAAACACGTGACTTGTGTTTTGCCTACGAGCTATTCTTTTGAAGATATCACCACTTTTGATGATACAGGCATGCTATCAACATGGTGGCAGCGGTGAACGCATATTCCGATAACGTCTGCAACGTTGATTTTCGCTGGATAAACGCACAGAGTTGAAGAAACTCCGAAAATTTGACCAAGCCAGGTCGCGAAAATAGATCACATTTAATTGAACATTCGTCCCGATCTGATTCGTTCGACATGGCGGACTCGTTAAAGCCACCTGGGATTTTAGATATTACTGAAGGAAACATAAGTGAAAACTTCAAGAGATGGAAGCGACAGATAGAAATATATTTGACCGCTAGTGGTTCCCAAAACAAAGACAAGACAGTTCGAACCAACATCATTTTACACTGTGCAGGGCCGAAGGTAATTGACATTTATGACCAATTTGTATGGGCAAATCAAGATGACAAAAACGATCCAGACAAAGTTCTGCAACAGATTGAAGCCTACTGTAATCCACGGAGGAATGAAGTTCTTGAAACCCACAGGTTCTGGTGTGTGAAATATGATGACTTTACATCGTTCGAACATTTCCTTACCGAAGTTAGGAGAAGAGCAGAGTCGTGCAATTTCAAAGAAAAAGACAGAATGATAAGAGATAAAATTGTACTCAGCACAAGTGGTAAGCTCCAAGAATTGTTGTTGAGAGAAGAAAAACTTGAACTTGACAAGTGTCTTCAAACTTGCTGAGCATTTGAACAGTCAAATAGACATGTGCAAGAAATCAGACAAGACAAAGTACATGATTCGGTGAACAAAGTTGATAGCGCGAAACCACGATCACAAGCAGGTGCATCTGGTACTGGATGCTTGCGTGGTATGGTAAGACCGAAACTTAAGTGCGGTTTCTGTGGACTGTTTCATGAACGAAGCAAAGAAAAATGTCCAGCCTGGGGAAAGAGATGTAACAACTGTAGTGTAAAGAACCATTTCAAATCATGCTGCAAGAAAGTGCAAACAGCTGACCAAAATGACAAGCCCGAAGAAGCTATAGAAGAAGAATTCTGGCTTAACTACATTGACAGTTCGATCAATTCAAAGGCAAAAGCCAAAATGATTGTAAATGACTGTGATGTAACATTTCACATTGACACTGGGGCCCAGGTAAATACAATTCAACAGAGATTTGTCCGAAAATCTCAGAGAATACAGAAAGTGTCACATCTCAGAATGTGGAACAAGTCAACAGCGAAATCCTTAGGGGAGGCAACTCTGACAGTGACAAACCCAGTGAACAATGAAACTTATGACGTAACTTTTGTAATTGTGCCAAATGAGCTAGATTGCTTGCTAGGTTTGAAAGCAGTTCAAGAACTGAAATTGGTCACAATCAACACCGATAATTTTATCGGAAGCGTCAAACGCCACCTCGGAGATCTTGGTGAAGTAAACCTCAGACTCACGGATGATGCAAAACCCAGGACATTGCCAGCTCGCAACATACCGCTAGCAGTGAGAACTGAGGTGAAAGAACAAATTGACCTACTGACAGAACGCGGCATTCTAATACCAGTTACAGAACCAACTGAATGGGTTAGCCAGATGGCAATTACAAAGAAGAGCAATGGATCGTGGAGGATATGTTTAGATCCTCAACCGCTGAACAAAGTGTTAGTGAGGGAACGATATAGACTTGCAACTTTCGATGACGTAGTTCCAGGATTACATAATGCCAAAGTATTCACGAAACTCGATGTGCAAGAAGCATATTGGCATATTAGGCCTGATGAAAAATCCAGTCTACTTACTACTATGATAACACCGTTTGGAAGATACAGATGGGCTCGACTACCGTTCGGACTCAATGTATCCAGTGAAATATTTCAGCGGAAACTGAATGAAGCTCTTAGCGACCTTGAAGGCATATTTACAATTGCGGATGATATTATCATCGTTGGTTGTGGTGATAATGAAATAGCAGCCCAGAAAGACAATGATGAAAAGCTGGCAAAGCTTTACAAACGCTGTGAAGAGAGGCACATTGTTTTGAATGAAGGAAAGAAGGATATGGGCCCTGAAATCACTTTCCATGGACACAGAATCACGCCATAAGGTATCAAGCCAGACAACGATAAAATCAAAGCTGTTCTTGAAATAAATGCTCCGACGGACGTTACTGGAATCAAACGATTTTGTGGATTGGTACAGTATATGGCTAAATTTGTGCCAAATTTGTCTGAGACTCTTGAACCATTGAGAAACCTGACTAGAAAGAACACACCGTGGAAATGGACAAAACAATGCACTGAAGCTTTTGAAAGAGTGAAACAACTGTTAAAGCAAACAGATGTGTTAGCAATCTACGATCCAAATAAGGACTTGGTACTACAAGTTGATAGTAGTAAAGCTGGCCTAGGAGCTGCTCTGCTGCAAGATGGACACCCACTTGAATTTGCATCAAGATCTTTGAAACCAGCTGAAAGGAACTGGGCACAAATAGAAAAAGAAGCGCTTGCAGTATTGTATGGGCTAGAGATGTTCGATCAGTACACATATGGTCGCCCAGTGATTGTTGAAAACGACCATAAACCTCTGGAAACCAACCTGAAGAAACCACTCAGTCAAGCACCAAAGCGGCTACAAGACATTCTAATGAAGATGTTTAGATACAATGTTACGTTTCGATACGTCAAAGGATCTGAATTAATCATTGCGGACACACTAAGTCGTGCTTATAGTTTGTCAGATGACACTGAACTGACTAGGCTGAAAGTATGTGAGGTCGAAATGTTTTATAAAATTCCGGATGCGCGAATTACAGAAATCAGGAGAGAAACTGCCAAAGACACAACTTGTCAGTTGTTGATTGACAGTATTATAGAAGGATGGCCCCAAAAACAAAAATGACCCAAAGCCTGAAGTGAGGCCTTATTTCTCTATCAGAGACACACTGAGCTTTTATGACGGTATAATACTGAAAGGGGAAGCTGTTTTAATTCCAAAAGCTTGGAGAGGACAAATTAAGGAACGTTTACATAGTGCCCACCTTGGCTTTTACAGTATGGTTAGGAGAGCACGAGGAACCATTTTCTGGCTGGGAATGAATCAAGAAATAAGACAATTAGCAGACAATTGTGAATACTGCATGGAGAGAAAGCCAAAACTCCAGAAACAGCCCCTGCGGCAACATGATGACGGCAACTACCCATGGGAGAAAATTGGGTTAGACTTGTTTGAAATACAGGGTAGAAACTATTTGCTGACGATTGATTATTACTCAAATTTTATAGACGTTGATTTACTCACCACAACATCATCAAGTCAAGTCATTATCAAGCTCAAGAAGCAGTTTGCACAATTTGGAATACCTAGAATAATCATCAGCGATGGTGGACCACAATTCACGTCTGACGATTTCAGTCAGTTCACGAAACAGTGGGGCATTCAACATCGCGTGACTTCTCCTCATCACCCAAAGTCAAATGGCAAAGCCGAGGCCGGTGTGAAGATTATAAAAGGCATGATGGTTAAATGCCTGAACTCCAGGACGGATCAGTACGAAGCATTGCTAGAACTAAGGAATACTCCAAGACAGGACACTGCTCTAAGTCCGGCCCAAATGATGTTTGGGAGAGAAACAAGATCAATGCTACCTTTGGTTCAAAAGAAGTCGCCCAGAAACAAGAAGCGAGATGCTAGGTAGGACTGTATCAAGAAAAGTTATGACCGCAGAGCTAGAACTAAACTAAAACTTGAAAACAGTCAGCCTGTATATTTCCGACACAAACCAGATAAACCCTGGAGAAAAGGTGTTGTTACAGAATCAAACGACCGAAACTGTATTGTAACTTCAACGGATGGTGTTCAATACAAGAGAAATAGTGAACACATAAGACCGACATCAATCCCAGTACAAATCCGCGATAAATCACCGGAAAGAACAACTGTACAGGAGCAAACGGCTGACACGCATGTAAAGGAACCTGATCAGAGGCATTCCGTACCAGAGTCAACATGCCTGGAATCAGCGACTACACCAGTTATAAGACCCAGGCGCGAAGTGAAGACGCCAATCTATCTCAAAGACTATGTGAGGTTTTGAGTCAGTTTTATGCAGTTGTGAGGGACATAATAATCCCCTGTAGTGATCTAGAAATGTTTTCAAGTGTTACAGTTATTGTTAGCTAAATTACTTGAATTTATTCGCATTGCATTTTGATGACTGCATAGTATAAAATCCTGTCTTCTTTAAATCATTTTCAGTTAAAGCCTAGTCAATAATTTTTATCTAAGTCAAAGAATCCAAAGCCAGTATTTCGTAACTGTAAATTTTATAACCCGTTAACTTGTTCATAAATTGATGTTTTGTTTAGATCTCAAGTAGTTTTGTAAGAGAAAAAGGGATGTTGATATGATCTAAGAAAGACAACTGTTACTCTCTATTCTGTAGTGGTCTTGGGGGATTACCTCCGAGTGTTGATTAAAACACGTGACTTGTGTTTTGTCTACGAGCTATTCTTTTGAAGATATCACCACTTATGATGATACAGGCATGCTATCAACAGGAGCCTTGTCATTCTGACAATTGATACCCAGGTCTTCTAAACAGAGGAATTAGATTTATTCTTTTTCAGAAACAGAGACAAAAGTTTGATGGATAAATACCTTTTTGTGGTTGCGTTTACGATCAGCTGAATATGGAAACAACTGATGACAATTACAAAATAAACGCATGTAGACAGCATGTCTTGTTGATCTGGCTTGAAAAAAGATTGAAATTGAAACAAATGTATGTAAAAATATAAAGAATATGGGTGAAGAACCCTCTAGCTGTCAGGCTTGGAAGGATATTATTTTTATGGTAAAGAAAAGACTGAATAATCCCAAGCTGTATTATTATAAAGTTTGACAAATTACATTTTGACGTCTGAATGTCCTAAAAAAATATCAGTGGGGGTACACGAATGTAATAATAAAGAAGAACAAAAAACGATGGTTTCAGATAACTGTTGTCCAATATATTAAGCATGCATTTACATATTTACATCAACAGACATCACTTATCACAATTCTTTGTGATGAACACAGAAGAACTTTAAAATCATTATGAAAACATTATAATTCTATACAGTAATTATTTATGATTATATTTTTTTTTATTATTCATTTACTTCCAAGTCAGTATAAACATAATCCAAATATAATTAATAAGGATAAGTTTAGAAACTAAATACATTAGCATTGTTTGCAGCAAATTTCTGTTTACATGAATAGGTTATCAAGCAGCTTTGAAATTTATTATTATAATTTACTGAAATAAAAAGGTTATTAGGTTATTAATATGAACTGCAACAACAATTACATGTACAAATATTATTATCTAAGGCTTAATGGAATTATTTTGTTTAATACAGAAACATGGCACTTATTGCCTTTAGCAATTGTTATTGTAGGGTTTAAAACAATTTTTCAGCACAAAATAGGCTATACATGGCAGCCAGTATTAATGGTGAAGGATCAACCCAGTCAAACCCCCGGAAAGAACCACCGACCTACGAGAAGCTACTGGCAAGCTTTCTCACATACCCACATTAGCCGGACCTTAAACTTGAAACCCATGCAGACAGAGGTGAGATAGCAGTGATCCGTAATGAAGAGCGCTTTAGAGCACTCGGGGCACCACTTTAGCGCTTGTAGGAAAAAGTAATAATTCTGGCTGATTAAGAGTAAAATGATTTACTTTATTGTAAAATTGAGCAATCGTACAATTATGACAAAGTTTTTATGTTTATATTAATAACTAATATACAATTAATGAACATATATTGCTTAAGGTATGAAAAACATACCATTTTTATGACAAATTTATGACATCAGTCATAACTGATGTGCGTTCCGGTGTTTCTCTTGCGTTTCGGTGCGTTCCGGTGTTTCCATGCACCCCCAGAAACATGCCGAAAAACATGTCCAAATGCGCGGAGTAATTCCCCCGCCACTCTCGTAGAGGTGGAATTGCTGTAATCACAAAGAATTCCATGACAAAATGTCTTAAGTACAACACAACCTTCAATTTTTGCCACACATTGTATGTAAATTCGATAGGTGGCAACCTAGTTATTCTTGGAAGTTTCAACTTTCACTTTGTCCTGAAAAGCCAAATACGTCAAAAGTCCTAGATTCCATTCATGTTTTCAACCTAAATTTTTAAACAGTCATTTAACTGACCCACCCATAAGCTTTTTCATATTTTAGACTGGATTCTTCATAGACCTATTGATAATATTTTGAGATCCACCTTTGTATCCCACGAACTAGCATCAGATCACCTCTTCAACACAGAGAGAGAAAACAAATCCGTTGGATACGAAAAGGTGACATATCAAAGTCGTATGTTAAGTGGAGAACAATAATATTGCTGAATAATTCATTTACAATTTTCATGATCACAACCAGACTGAAAAGCACCTTATCTCCTCCTATAAAAGAGGATCAGACTCGATTTACTGAAGGAAAATATATTGGTGGAACTATTAAAATGCATATATAATATAATGTTTTGCACTGAAAGACAATTTCCAGGTTTACATTTATAACTACATAGAGAACTTTATTATAACCTGAGTCATGTCACCACGTTAACCTCAATACTTTAAACTGGATTGACGGCATGTTTATTTTTTTAATAACGTGACATGAAATTGTCTGAATAGAATACACACTTGAAAAATTCAACTATAAAACTATAAGTCAGAATGTTAACCTTCTGCTTTAGAATTGTTGTTAATATAATTAGTTTGCAGAAATTGCATTATATGCATCTTTTTAATGTCTCTGAGATTAATCCTCATTGTCATTACATGTAAACCATATATATATATATATATATATATATATATATATATATATATATATATATATATATATATATATATATATATATATATATATATATATAATCTTTGTAATGTAAATAGTATCATTTTCAGGTCCAGTCTCGTATTTGAAACAAGTTGGGAAGCGTTGGATTTATTAAGATTTATTATTATTTATTATTATTTTTGAATGAAGCATTCGTGTTCCAAGTCTACAATTTCGCGACAAATGTGACATCGTTTTTTACCTCGGCAAACGTGAAACTTGGCATTACTGGTACGTATGCCTTGTCCACAAGTAGGGTACAATCTCAAAAGCTGACAAGTACTTTTCTGCTGTGAACCTTGCATCTTCAAATGTTGCTGGTAACAGGTAGGACTGACAAAAGTGCGCTGACAAACAGGTCAATGCACTCTTTCTTGTCCTTTGTCCAGACAAGGTTTAGAGGCCAAACATCCCTCACATTTTGATCTACAATGCTTGTGTTGTTCTCGATTGTTATAGCCATAGTCACCTTTTTCACAGTAGTAGCCGTATCCCAGAAATTCAGTAATACTGGTAATGGTATCAAAATGACCATTGTGATGATAGACGTGAATGTATTTTCCGTCTTTGAAATCGTGGCCTCGAAACAAAAGAGGACCACGCACTTCTCGAGGGTGTACTTTCAATATGTAATGTGGAGCCAAGATACCTTGCAAGTTTTGCATTTCTGGAATACCGCAAGGGGTGTCTTTGGATATCCATGCTTGCTGTAACAGGAGTTCTGCTTCACTTCGTTGTTTGGCTCGGTCCGATCGTCGAATAGTTTCCCAGGCTCTTTTTCATTCTTGCGTCTCGTTCTTTTTGGCATACATTTGTCCCACGACGATGGCACGGGCTAAACGCATCTGGTCTTGGGAATAGTTAATTTAGACGAGGCTTGTTTTGGTGTTGCAAAGGCTGTCCACCAATAACACTTTTTTGCGTTGTCCGGTCCCCTGAGTAAGAGACACGTGGGTCATGAACAGTTGGTTTTTCCATCAGTGGTGTAAAACATATCGTTGGATTGTTGCACATGTTGAATTTTGTCGATGACTTTGGAAGGTGTTAATTGTGATGGGCTACTAAACTCGATCCAAACGGGGATACCTCAAATTATCGTGATGAATAGAAAGGCTCAAGCGATCGTCTTTTTTGGCTTGACATTGCTGTTTCAGTGTAGTTAACACAGAATTCCACACCTCGGTAATGAATCCCTATGTATTCTCCAAAGGTACATTGGACTTGAAATCTTTAAACTTTACGGTGTTCCTGTAAGCCGTTCTAACCTTTCGAGAGGAACGCTTTTCCAATTTGAGCCACGATTTCAGCTACTGTGCTATGCGATACATTACGTTTCTGTCTCTAACAGTCTTCCCCTTTCTCCACAGCATGATGCGGTCTTTTCATCTTGTCTGCAAAAGGTCAAATGACTACATTTTAAAGACCATGACCCTATATATTCATGTACGATCCGTGCATATATAAAAGGCCAGTATCTAACCTTTCAGTATTCATTTTATTCTCACATTGACCAAAACAATGGAAGAACCTACACAAGTTGAACTTCTGATCAGAGCTTTACGTGGTGTCATACGAAAGTTTTCTTCAGACAAGCCGACTGACTACTCTCCCTCCTTTTGAGATAAAAGTCAAGATACTTGCTATATCTGTAAGAAAGAAAGACATTGGGCTACAGAATGTCCAGATTGTGTAAAAAAAAAAAGGTACCAGTAGAGACAAAAGTCAAGATATCTGTTATCATTGTAAAGAGAAAAGACATTGGTCTCCAAACTGCCCTAAGAAACAACAGGAGCAGAAGGAGGAGGGGGAGAGGAATTCTGAACAGGAGGAGGAGGAAGAGGTACCCTCCCCCAAGGAAGAACCCCGACACGTTCACAAAGACAAGAAAAGAAGACGAAACGAAAGTGAAGAGGAAGAAAAAAAAGAAAAACATGTGACAGTAAAGAAATTAAAGAAACAGAAAGAGTGAACATAAGAAACCTATGAACTTTTTAAAGTGGTATTGTGTTATGTGATATTGTGATATTGGATTGTAACGTTTGTACCAGAATACACCAGAGAGAAAAAAACAAACGTAAGTGTCTCTTTGTTATGATTTTATAGAATAAGAACCTACACTCGCACATTCATGCACTCACACGTACATCATGGGTTTAAAAAAAATAAAAAAGGACTTTTGAGTTTTCATTGAATTAGGCAATTGAAATAGTATTTCTTTTCGAAATAAATTGAGTGGCCTTGAAAAGGACAGTTGGGATTTTGTTTGTTTAAGACAAAACCAACTCAAAAACGTGACGTAACCATCTTTAGCTGTCTTAAGCCTTTGCCACGGCAAAGACCTACTGCTGGACTGGTGGTTCCTGTCAATGATTTGGTAGAAATCACTAAAGGTGGTAGACGTAGTCACAGTTAGATTGGGTTGTTTAGCTCGAGAAGGTCTTTTTCTCTTCGGTCGTGATAAAGAAGTCTGATACATTTGTTTCAGACGCCTTAACTCTCCTAAAATATCAAAAAGTACCGTCGTGACCGTTTGATTTTCACTATTCTCTTTCTGTCCTTGGTCTTCTTTCTTCTCTGTTGCTGCTACTGTTTCTTCCTGGTGTTTCCTTCTTGCTTCTTCTTCTTGACGCTGTTGAATAAGACAAGCTTGTTCTTCTATGTTCTGTTGTTGTAAAAATTTCTCCAATTCTTCCTTTTGTCTTTGCTTAAAATCATCGACGTGTACATAAGTAGAATCAGAAGGTAACGAAGGTTCCCGAATAAATTCTTGTGATGTTAGAAAATCCACAATATCCCAGTTAAAATCAACTTCTTCTGGATGTAGATTTGTATTGACTTTGGTAGTCACTGCTGTCCCATTACTTGCTGTCTCCAGTACTGGCTCACCCCAATTCATCGACTTCTTAGTGTCCGACATGATTGACAACTCTGTCGCAACGATTGACTGCGCACAGACGCTAGTACCTCTACATAGGGAAGGTGACGTCACATACTACTTTCTTCCGATTGGATGACTGTGACTGACTTTTGTAACGCACGTTTGTATTAGTGAACACACTCAATACGTTTCGATCCGCTCTTCACCTATAAATAACCGCAGTTCATGGTATTCGCTTCGCCTATTTCTCATCACAAGATGTGGACCAACGTAGAATCATCTATCCTGGTTTCTATCGTGCTATTTCGTACTGACTTATCCATGTATGTCAGATCATCGTGACTGATACAGCCTTTTGGAAGAGAAGGATATATGTGGAGAGGCAAGGTTGTTTAAAGAGAGTTCTCCTCTATGGCTCTGCAGTGAGGAGAAGTTTAAGGAAGAGAAGAAGATATGTGTTATGTCCTCTGTGTTAACAAAATACTGTTAACATTACACATAACGGCCCTTTTCAGGGCCACTCATATGCCTCGAAAAGATTTTAGCTTTCCTTGCCTCTATTTCTCTTGTCGCTAGACAGTCCCAAATACAAATAATATTTCCCATGTTCAATTTCCCTTGTCGCTAGATAGTCCCACCATGTTCAATTCCCTTTGTTGCTAGATAGTCCCACCATGTTCAATTCCCCTTGTCGCTAGATAGTCCCACCAGGTTAAATTCCTCTTGTCGCCAGAAGGTCCCAAGCCCTTTTTGACTAGATTTTCCATTGTCGCCAGATCGTCCCATATTACTGCTGTTGTACTTAAGGCATTTGATCATGGAATTCTTTATAATTACAGCAATTCCACCTCTGCGAGAGTTGCGGAGGAACGACTTGATAGAGTAATCGCTGGCTGTTAAATCAGCACACTTAGATTCATCACCTGCGGGATGTAACCAAGTTTCTGTCAGGAAGAAGACGTCAATATTCTGGTCATTGATATATGAATTATTTCTGAATGCAAGGTTCCCTACACCTTAAACTCCACCCACAATTGGTATCGTTATACCATATGGTTTAGTACGTGGAATTAAATACCCCTAGTGGGCGAAACAGCACTATAATTCAAATTCATCATCATAGTACGTGGAGCTACACCATTTCTTTCATTTCTTTTTCCTATGTTCTTGTCGTAACGTCAGTCTGTTGACGTATTTTATTTTGTGTTTAGGTATTATTTTTTTTAGAGGAGACATTTATCTTGATTATCATTCAAATTACAAAACGTTTATTGGAATAAAATATTATTCTGGATTTAGGATTTATTCAAAGGAGTTCTGGTCAATGTCATTATGATTCAGCAGAACTGTTAGCAGACCAGTACATTCGAGGACTGAAATTCATTCTGAACATTCGATTCGTTTGGTCTTGAATATAACATTTTAGGATTATTTTGGATCCAGTTAATAAAACTGTAAGTCCCTCGTAAAATTATATATATATATATATATATATATATATATATATATATGTGTGTGTGTGTGTGTGTGTGTGTGTGTGTGTGTGTGTGTGTGTGTGTGTGTGTGTGTGTGTGTTGTTACGTATATTTGATTTAAATAATTTAGGCTGACTTAGACTCTATCTGTAAACACAGGTTGACATTGACTTGTTAACCTCATTTCTGGCCATCCTTCAGAGAGTGTCAACAAGCTTCTAAAACTATTGGTTAATTTCAAGGACAAATTTTTATTTTTAGTTCTAGGGGGTGAGAAATGAATGATTTTCTTATCTGAATATTTCTTTGTGTACGTGTTTAAATGATCGTGCGCTCTTTCTTTGACCTTCTATGAACTTCCATAAAATCATGTGATTCCTTGTTTACGTAAAAAAAACAGGTATATGAATTATTGTTTAGAAGACAACAATTCAGTAGATTTTCTGGGCTTTAAATTAATAGTTGTGTTTTGAGTTATATTGGAAATTGTGTCAATTCGTTGGAGCATGAGGAAATATTTTATTTATTTGGAAAAGAACATGTGCTCATAGATTTCATAAAAACAAGAACTGCATCACGTGACATCGTCAGCCATATTGGATTACATCGTCAAGATTCGAACCTGGAACTATTAGAACATTTATTTATCAGGACTTTTGCAATTCCATTAGTGGATTATTTTTGTGAATTCTATATTGGATTAATGTTGGATTTGATTCTCTAAAACAGTAAGTTTATTTATGTTCTCTTATACAACATTTGTACTTAATAAATTCATTGTTAAAGTTTACAAGCTTGTTAGTTTTCACTCTTTCTGTGTTGCTGCTTATTCGAGCCTAACCACGTAACAGTATATACCACCATGTTATAATAACTAATGTTGCTGCTTATTCGAGGCTAAGCACGTAACAGTATATACCACCATGGTATAATAACTAATGTTTCTCGTCGGGTAAAACTGCGTAACGATCGTAACTTGTTTGGCAATGAGGCTATATGAGGCTAAAGTCTTCTCAGTTTGATTGATATAACATGGGATGTGTTTATTCCTGTTGTTGCTACATTTAATCTTATTTTATTTGAGTGGAGAAGCCTTTTTTCTATATTAATTTTGAAACATTTGTGTGTTATATGAAAGAAATACATTTTGAAATACGTTCCAAAACTTGTTTTTGTGTATTAAACCCATTTATGCCACTATCCCATACTCTTTTTTTCAAATAGTAGAAGAGGTTTTTTTAAAAAAAGGTAAACGAAATACGGAAGTGATTTGACACCACGCCAATCTCGCATGCTTGGGGGGGGGGTTGTTGAATTTCGACCATTACCAAGCATAATTCATGATAGCTACACTCAAACTACATATCCGTTTGGCTTGTTGGATTGCAAAAATCTCAGACATCATGGAACTGAAGATAATAAGAAAAATGTAATAATTAATAACCACAACATAATAATCAACTTCAGAAATCAATATAAAATCAATATTAATATGTTTTATTATTAATAGCTGAAGCATTAAACTCGTGCATAAATTGCAATACACGCTGTTTGTTAATATTAAATTTTGTTACTGTACTTAAGATATAACTGATGTGCGTTCCGGTGTTTCTCTTGCGTCCGGCGTTTCGGTGCGTTCCGGTGTTTCTATGCACCCCCAGAAACATTGCGAAAAACATGTCCAAATGCACGGATATAACGCCTACCGCTTACTAAATCAGGTAATTCCCTCGCCACTCTTGCAGAGATGGAATTGCTGTAATCACAAAGAATTCCATGATAAAATGTCTTCAGTACAACACAACCTTCAATTTTTGCCACTCATTGTACAGAAATTCGATAGGCGGCAACCTAGTTATTCTTGGAAGTTTCAACTTTCAATTTGTCCTGAACAGCCAAACACGTCAAAAGTCCTAGATTCCATTCATATTTTCAACCTTAATTTTTCAACTTTCATTTAACCAACACACCCATAAACTTGGTCACATTTTAGACTGGATTCTTCATAGACCTGATGATAATATTCTGCGATCCACCCGTGTATCCCACGAACTTGCATCAGATCACCTCTTCAACACAGAGAGGAAACAAAAACCGGACTGAAAAGCACCTTATCTCCTCCTATAAAAGAGGATCAGGCTGGATTTTTTGAAGGTAGATATATTCGTGGAAATATTAAAATGCATATATAATATAATCTTTTGTACTGAAAAGACAATTTCCAGGTTTACATTTATAACCACATAGGTATTAGGTTAAATCATTATAACCTGAGTACTGTCAGTGTCGCTACGTTAACCTCAATACTTTAAACTGGATTGACGGCATGTGTACTTTTAAATAAAGCAGTGTATCCCCTAGGGTTCCAAGACTGAGAGTCAAAAGACTCTTTGGTGTCCAAACTGGGGGTCAGACTGAGTAAAAACACAAATGTTGGTATCAAAACTGGGGCTCAAATTAAAAATTTGGTGGTCTCTGAAGCGCAAATGAGGGTAAAGTGAAACACTGATAAAGTGACATGAAATTGTATGAATACTTACTTGAAACATTTAACTATAAAACTTAAAGTCAGAATGTTAAACTTCTCCTTTAGAATTGTTAATATAATTAGTTTGTAGAAATTGCATAATTATGCATCTGTTTAATGTCTCTGGGACTATACCTCATTGTCATTATATGTATTCCATTACAATATATATATATATATAATCTTTGAAATGTAAATAGTATCATTTTCAATTTTCAGATCTGGTCTCGTATTTGGAACAAGTCGGGAAGCGTTGGATTAATTAGTGTGTTCTCCAGTACTCATTCTGTAATAAGAAGATATCACTAGGACATGTCTAATGTACCTGGCAAAGGTGAGAAGGATTGGTGTATACTACCACATTGATATTCCTCAAAGACATGTAACAGAGAACTAAATTGCTGCTGAGTAACCAGAACCACCCATCAGCTGTTCCTATTACAGTTTCACTTTTCAGATATTGCTATTGAATTACTTTACAGTGTTACTATAAAACAGAGAATTGATTCAGTCCCTATTTGAAATGAGTTGTTGTCTAAATTAAGAAATGTTTTAATAGTTGCTACAATCAATCAGGAACATCTTGTCATTATTTCTTCAGAATGTACATCTAGATACAGTTCATCAGATATATTGCTATTTACACCCATAATCATTGTGAGTTATTGTGCTTCACAAAACCTGTGCAAAATATTAAAAGTTGATGAGACCTAAGTTTCCAGGTGACTTAAATACCATTAATTAGACGACTTTGCTGCATTAAATTTGGCAGATTCTTGTCTAGAATTTGTGTTTGCGTGTTTGTATGTTTGTGTTCTGTAAAGAATATAATTTACAAAGAGACCAGTAAGAGTTATTTCCCTTTCTGAAACATTTTTCCTTATGGTTTCTTTTGACTGGCTAGCGATTGGGAAATACTGGACAGTATCATCAATCGAATATTATTTAACTCCTAACTGCAACTATTTTCTAATGTTAGGTAAGAAACGTTTGCACTGGATAGTTGGATATATAAGAGAGAGAGAGACGAATGCCTTGGTTCAATAATACTGAGTCTACAAGGATTTGTATATTCCTATTGTTGGCTCACCTTTTATAGTTATGAGATTGCAATGATTTATACATTTATAACATTGGTTCTTTCACTGGGAGGAACTTTTTAAATGTGACATTATCTATATTAACAGCTATATAAGTTCTTCAAAATGTTAAAAAGATAAATTTGGACACATATATTGCAATTTTATTTGCACAGATCGAAGTTATCAAAATCTATTAAATAACATTCATTGGTAAACTTAATTGTATACACCTCCAATTCTGCCACAGCCTAATTTGGTTTGTAATAGCTTTAGAGATGACCCTTCAAAATAAAGTTCCATAATATCAAAAGGCCTTATACTTTCAACTTTTCAATTTGAATTTTGAATTCTGAAAACGAATTTCTATTACTATTAGGTTCTTATTTTTCCATTACCTCGTTATTGTTTAAGTTGTATTGTACTTATTGATTCCTTGTCAATACTAACCTCTCTTCAGGTATTTCTCTTTGTCAAGTTTATTCGCCCTTCCTTCTTATGCAAGTTAGAAATTATAGCAACATATGTCCAAGGTATTCTGATTTGTACTTAAGTTTATTTTTGGTTCTGCCTATATTTTTTTATCGCTCTTCTATAAATTTGAACATTCATGATCAAATGATCAGAAATGTCAAAGCTGTCATAATTATTTTACTATTTCTTCCATGTGTTATAGTGTGCAATGTAAGTAGTATTCATTTCTGCATTTGTTATTGATTCTATTCCCCTTTTTGCTTTGTTTTGTTAGTTTAGTCTCATGTAAAAACGCAATTGGAAATATTCTCCTGTTCTAACTATATTTAGTGTGCAGGAGGTATGTTTGATGTTTCTAGACTTGGCTTGCTCTGTTACTTTCTCGTCCCTTTGTGCTGATTTGCCTATGTTGTCTCCCTTTGTTGGTAATTCTTTTCTTTGGTCAATTTAGCAGCCTAAAATTTGGCAGCTTCTTGTGTATATGTGTGCTGTAAAAAGTAAATGAATATGCTTCATTAAAGTTCCAGCTAGGGTTTTTAAAATAGAGTTATTTCCCTTATTCTGTATACTTCTGTCACCATACCTTGACTGCCTAGCTGTAGAAGTTACTTGACATTTATAATAGGTTTATAAGGTTAAGCCCTTATTTGCAATGATATTCACAATTTAGGCAAAAGACTAGATTTTCTAAACTGGATGGATGTATTCAACATCGTATTTCTTATTGTCTTTCTGTTTTATGTTGATTATATTACTGACTTGAAATGTGTATTTGAGTTTTGTACAATGATCCATAGTATTAGTTATCTAGTGCTGATCTACAGATTTCCCTTATCTTGAATAAAGGAATCTCAACGCACATTCATTCACAATAATGACCTTGAAGCAGAAAATTGGACGATATTAACATATGTAAATAAATCATCAAGGACAAACAGACTTTAAAATACGATATGATGTTCTCAATTATTTTAAATCAATCAATAATCTATACGTACTATACAAGATATACATTTTATTTGGAATTTAAACTATATATTTGTTTAAAATTCAAATGGAAAGTAGGTGGCATTAAGGTGATAATCAGATTACATTTCACATATTAGTATTCAGGATCCAGAATGAATCCAAAAATTAATATGACCCAAACAAAGATTCTTTATGGATAGATAGCAAGGAATATTATTAATATGCACAATGTGATCTTACCTTGTATTTTATTTAAACCTTGATTCATATTATAAATTCTATAATTATATTAATGTCAATAATCCCAACGCAAAAAAAAATACCTAAATCTACTTGATGAATTTGTTTGGTATTTGGAGTCACTTAAATATGGATAATGTCAGGTATAATAAAGGAATACCCAAAATGACATTCCATCAGAACTATGGAATATTGTGGGTATTTGTATAAATGCAACAAAGCAGCCAAACATTTACTAGCCCTGTCCCCAAAACAATGTCACACACTCGTATTGAGATTAACAACAATTTTATTTCATAAATAGCATTATCATATATAATGTAGAAGTACAGAAGTATAAATTCTACTTTAAATCATCAATAAATTCCCATTTCTTGTTTATCAAGATAATCTGGATCCAATTCCAGAAATGGATCCAGGTGTCCTTTCTCATCCTCCACCTGCACTCTGGGTCCATATGGTGTTTGTTCTGGTGTCCTTACCCGTCTCCCTGAAACATTCCACAAATGTATTGCTGATAATGGATCATATGTTGGAATTTCATTTGTATGAAACATGATGAAGAGTAGTTCGGACAGAACCCAAGGTCGCAAACAAGATCTCCAGTCACTCTTCACCATTTTCATCTCTGAGAGTGGGCTGTAATTGTCAGGATGAGGTCAATCAATGTCAGAATATTCTTGCAGTCAGTATCATATGATTGTACAACTGTGGGCCAAGTCAAAGCATAGATGTCTTTGTAACGGCAAAATAAAAGAATGAATTTTGCTTTTTTTCCTGGAGGCTGAACACCTTCTATAAACGCCACATTTTGCCTGTCTTATAAGGTGGGAATTGTGCCTCGTTTTGAAATGTGAGATGTTACAGTATAACTGACACGAATTATTTGAAGTAAGAAAAGGAATTACACAGTGTCCTTTATATAAAAAAACAGTCCGAGCATGAAACCCGTTTAAAAACACGTGCCTTTGCCCCCCCCCCCCTTTCATCAAATGGCTTCTCTCTAATAAAGACTTGACTTCAGCGGATGTTCTGCATGATCAAAGCAGTGGCTAAAGTAAACACTGTTATAAAATATTAACATCAAAAGATAATGCTAGTTTCGACTTGGAAAATGTGTGCTCCCATCAAACGAAGCCAGCTGACTCGGCGCGTTGTATTTAACTCTGGTGCTCGACGCGAGCTTGATGTAAATGAAAAAGAAAACAATAATCAAAAGGAACAAAATTATACATAGCGACAAAAATACAACAAATATGCATGAAATATTTTTCTAAGGTATTTTTGTCACTCTGTATGATTTGTTTCTTTAGATTTTTTCCCCCTTCACATCAAGAGCGCATTGAACACCTGTGGTATTTAACAGCTCCAATTACGGTCTCATCATTAATAACATATGTTTGGTAATTGTTCCTAATTAATCGAACTTCAGTGTATTGTTGAAATTAATAAGCGTGAATATTTTCAATCTTAGATGCCCATGTAAGATTTTAATTCCCATCAAATGCTTGGATATCTCCACGTGTATTCAATTATTTGTTCAATCGTTTTTGGGGGAAAAATATAAAAGCTATTCTTATTATCATAGAAAAAGTACTTGCTTGCAAAATGATGTGTCAGTAATGTTATCATAATAAATTGATCTAATTCTTCTAATTATTTCGATGCAAACATAAAATATGAGTTACCCGTTTGTGACTCGGAGCAAGCAAAAAAAAAATACCTTCAAGAAACAAACATGTAAACTAATTTCTTTGAATAGTTGATGCTATGTTCTTTTGTGTGGTGTAACGTTTCGTAATTTGTTACTGTGGTCGCGTGAATAAAGCGTGATAACATTTCAATTTCCAAACTTCCGTTGTTAATGACGGGACCTAAATTGGCGCTGTTAAATGAAACGCACATAATCAGATGGCTTCTTGTAATAGAAACACATTTCCAAGGCAGAAATTTACTTCATCTTCACATGCTAATATTTTATGACTGTGTTTACAACGGTCACTGCGTTGATTCTAAAGAACATCGGCCGAAGTCATGGTTTTATTAGGGTATTGAGTAAACAAACGCTGACTGTTGATAACTAAAAACTTACTAGCCCGTCAGACTATTACCATTATGAAAGTTACTAGCCTGACGGGAAATCTACTAGCCTCAGGCTAGCGGACTACCGCTAATTTCAAGCCCTGCATTACAGAAACTGTTTTTGAATTTCCCATCTCTTGGGGGGTGGGGGGGTTTGTAGAGTTTAACGCCATTTTTCAGCACATGATAGGCTATAAATGGCAGCCAGTATTATTGTGGAGGAAGAACACTGTCTACCTCTCATTCTGTCTGCCACCTTGGACACTGCCCTGCATTACTGTTGTGGATAGACTGTTGGCTCTAGTGACATGGCCATACCATTTCAGCTTTCTCTTTTTGACAGTGGTGAGGTCTTCATAATGGCCTACTTTGTCCATGTTGGTGTCACACACCTTTTCATTTGTGATGTGGTCCATGTAAGAGATGCCAAGGATGGTTCTGTAGCATCTCATTTCAAGTGCCTGGATTCTTTGTTGTAATTCTGCTGTCAGGGTCCAGGCCTCACATGAATACAAAAGGTTGAGATGACTAGTGCTATTAATAGTCTGATTTTAGTTTTCAACAGATATTCTTGTCTCTCCAGATGGGTCTTAACTTTGACATAGCTGCCGTTGTTTGTGCTGCTCATGACAAAATGTCTGCTCTTGATCCCTCTTCGGTGATTATGGAACCAAGATATTCGAATTGGTCCACTGTTTCAAGTTCCTGTCCTCTGACTTTAATCTTGGTTGAGATTTGCTTGCCACTATTTGCCATCAGCTTTGTCTTCTCTGCGCTTATCTCCATGTCAAATCTGGAAGACATTTCATCCATGTTATTCACTAAGGTGGCAAGCTCATCTTCACTGCCTGCCAGCCCATCAATGTCATCTGCAAAGTGTAGGTTGTTGATATTATGCCCTCCAATGCTGACTGACCCACAGCGGTTTTCCAGGGCTTCACTCATGATGCACTCTAAGTAGATGTTGAAAAGCGTAGGCGACAGGAGACGGCCTTGCTGTACCCCAACTGTTGTTTTGAACCAGACCCCCAAAGAACCTTGAGCATTACTGCACTGGTAAGTGGTAGCCTTGGCTTACAGCTGAATGATGGTTTTGGTCAAATTTGGACCCATGTTGTACTTCTTCATTGTGACCCACAATGCCTCATACCACACTGTCAAATGCCTTTTTGAAATCTATGAACACACGATAGATGTCTTGTTGATGTTGTGAGTACTTTTCACACAGAGCCCAAAGATTGAATATTTGTTCTGTTGTGCTTCACTCTGGAACCCTGCCTGCTCTTCAGCGATTTGTTTTTCAGCTTCTGGGTTCAGTCTGTTCAAGATGATCATCAGCATCACCTTACTAGCATGGCTGATCAAACTGATAGTTCTTTAATTTGGCACAGCTGGAGATTGCTTTTTTCGGGAGTGTTATAACCAGCGACTGGGTTAACTGTGTTGGCCATTCGCCTGTCTGCCAGGTCTTGTTGCAGATTTCTGTTAGTAGCTCTATCACTGATTCCCCACCATTCTTGATAAGTTCAGCTGAGATGTTGTCTACTCTTTTTGCTGACTCCACCTCTTCTTTGAGAATGGGGAAATCATCATTTGCGGAGTTTGGAACTTCAAGCACCTCTAAGTCTCCTGTGAACGGATGGTTGTAGAGTTCTTTACCAACTCAGGTTTATTGGTTTTCACGTATCACATTTAAAAAATGATGGATTTCTCATTCCATCACACAATTTATCCTTGACAATTTCATTGGTGTCAGATTATCAACACTGGGTTTTTCATTTATCAGATAAATTCCTTAAATAACTGGTTACAGGATACACTCTTTCATAATATGGTTTGTCAATACCAGTCAACATTCCTGGTTTGGAATTTTTACTCAGTAGGACAGTTTTTTTGTTAACAAGGACATGATCATATTTATCATGAATGATCCAGTTATCTGTTTCAGCTAGTACAATACATTTTACTCTACAAAAATAATTCAGATTATCGAGATAATTAATGATATTTGCCACTCGTTTGTCATTCATTGTAATGTCGACACCATCATGGATTTTGAATTTTGACCATATGTGAGATGCGCAATCTTTACTAAATTCCTTCTTCGCATTGTGAATTTTATTAATCAGATTTTCATTCTTCGGATCAACCAGAGTTTTTATTGGTCAGTCAGGAGATATTCTGTCGAGATTAAATTTATATTTCCAAGGCTTGATTTTTTGATAATCTCTCAAACTCCTCCATATTATAATTATGACAAGTATTTAAATTAAAAAAAATATTGTATATACTATGACTCTAACAAAGAATCAGTGCAGGTGGTTGATGATAGGGTCTTCAACATCCTGTAACAGATCCTGTATAAATGATATCTGCAGACATCATTTACAGCATGTACTGCGAGCAAGTCTAAGTCCGGAACTGTGTTTACAATATAGTGTTGAAGTTAGAGGGAAAAAACAATTGTGTTTGCAATGTGGCAGTACAGGATACTGAGAGCTCCAACGTTTTTATGATAAGAGAAATATAGACAGTGATAAGGCTATACAAAATGTAGAAGATAATTTGTCTAGATTCTCAAGAAATGATTTAAACAAATAATATTATATAAATAAGCCAAGAATTTGTAAAGCATCCCACGACAAAGACTTATGAAGCATCTCGTGATGGTGTAATCCAAAACTGTCGGTTGAAGAAAAAAAAAGTCGGTTTTGTCGATAATAATGGTTTACTGTTGGAAATAAAAATTATCTCAATCATCGTTTTATTTACGAGGTTTTTAATGGAGAAATCCAGGAATGTCTTGTAATTTACCACATTGATTACAACAAAGTCGATAATTCTCTTATATCTATACATATCTACAGAGGCTGGTGAAGAAAAAATATTTAAATAAATGAATGAAGCCGGCAAATATTTTGATATCTGCATGTCTTCGATTCAACATGTAGCAGAATGTGTATATAAATCCGCTTGTTTTAAAAAAAATTGGAGAAAATTTTTTTTTTTTAATATATAACTGAATAGAGAGACTGGTGAAGTAATGACTACATTCATGCTGATTATTCCCATTTTTTTGGCATGATGTGTATTTCTGTTGTTTTTATTATGGATGTATATGTAACCAAATCTTCTCTTTAACGATTAAATTGAAGAACAATATTTGCCCATTTTTTTTTTTTTTTACAGAAACATTTTGTGTGTGTGTGCATCGTGAGTTTCTTGCTTCATTTAGATTTTGTCAGCATTAATAATGAAGTAAATGCAGATATACCAATGACAAACCTTTCTTTGGATTTTAGTTAACTTATATGTGTGTGATTTGGATTTTTAACGTAGCTTTAACAATTTTTCAGTCATATCGCTATGATGTCTGCAATGAGGCAGTTTATAGTGATGTCTATCACTGGGGCATCATGACGCAGATATGTAGCATGATGTCCCACCCAGTCACATTATCCTGACATCAGGCTGACCAGTTCTAACACTAACCTCTTAATGCTGAGCGCCAAGTGAGGCAGCTGTTAGTACCATTTTTGTAAGGTAAGTCTTTGGTATGACTCGGCCAGGAATTGAACCCACTACTTCCCACTTTAGTGGCGGATGCTCTAACCACTAGGCCCCCGGAGTGGTCAGTTAACTTATATAGCATATCGCTAGTTTTGCTATCCAGGCACCAGCCTATAAATCATCAAAATTCAACAGAAAACCACACTCGGCCACCATGTCACCACATGGTGGGTGCCATTTTGCACTCTGTCAGGGTTGATTTTGGGAGGGGAGTGTTGTTTCATGTTGAATGTAGCGAGGGCCCCGTTAGTCTGTGCTGTCTGTATGTATATATGAATGTAAACAACTGGAAATATATATGGATATATGCATATAATTATATATCTCCTAATCCTGCTTAGATGTCTTAACTCTTAAGGCAACATAGGGGAGCTGGAGATTGCGCCATCTTGTATATAATTGTAAATATATATGTATATCTCCTGATACTGCTAGGATTCCCTTAGGCAACTTAGGGAAGCAGGAGATTATATCGTGCTATATTTGTGACCTTTGGACCTGCTAAGATGTCATAAGGCAACTTAGGGGTTCATATATTGATTTGTTAATTTAAAGATCTATTTATTATATAATGAATTATGAAAATAATACTTTTTCTGCTATAATAAATTATAAATTTGAAAAATGAAGGAATACAATTATCTAGTAAACTAAATCCTGAACAAATTATTTCTGATTTTGAATTCTTACAAGAACTTAAATCCGCGGATATACTCTGCCATCAGAATATAAATTTAGTAAGGAAATTCAGCAATCTGTCTTTGATTTTTTAGCGGATGATATAGAATTAAAGAGAATGGTGCCTTTTTTAACGCAGAAGAAAAAAATAGATTATAATTATCAAATGAATACAAACCAAAAAAAACTATCAGTGTACGTATAAGACAACTAAAAAGGATTATAGAAAGTGAAAGTAGTATAAAATGTGGAGAAAGTGAAAGTAGTGTAACCCGTGTATAGAAAGTGAAAGTAGTGTAACCCACGTGTAGAAAGTGAAAGTAGTGTAATCCACGTGTAGAAAGTGAAAGTAGTGTAACCCACGTGTAGAAAGTGAAAGTAGTGTAATCCACGTGTAGAAAGTGAAAGTAGTGTAATCCACGTGTAGAAAGTGAAAGTAGTGTAACCCACGTGTAGAAAGTGAAAGTAGTGTAATCCACGTGTAGAAAGTGAAAGTAGTGTAATCCACGTGTAGAAAGTGAAAATAGTGTAATCCACGTGTAGAAAGTGAAAGTAGTGTAACCCATGTGTAGAAAGTGAAAGTAGTGTAACCCACGTGTAGAAAGTGAAAGTAGTGTAACCCACGTGTAGAAAGTGAAAGTAGTGTAATCCACGTGTAGAAAGTGAAAGTAGTGTAACCCACGTGTAGAAAGTGAAAGTAGTGTAATCCACGTGTAGAAAGTGAAAGTAGTGTAATCCACGTGTAGAAAGTGAAAGTAGTGTAATCCACGTGTAGAAAGTGAAAGTAGTGTAATCCACGTGTAGAAAGTGAAAGTAGTGTAATCCACGTGTAGAGAGTGAAAGTAGTGTAATCCACGTGTAGAAAGTGAAAGTAGTGTAATCCACGTGTAGAAAGTGAAAGTAATGTAATCCACGTGTTGAAAGTGAAAGTAGTGTAATCCACGTGTAGAAAGTGAAAGTAGTGTAATCCACGTGTAGAAAGTGAAAGTAGTGTAATCCACGTGTAGAAAGTGAAAGTAGTGTAATCCACGTGTAGAAAGTGAAAGTAGTGTAATCCACGTGTAGAAAGTGAAAGTAGTGTAACCCATGTGTAGAAAGTGAAAGTTCGACTCACATTAAAGTTCTGTGATTGTAAGTGAGGGTCTGGGATTTTTTCACACCTGATGGGGGATGGGGTGAGAGTGGCAAAAAGTACCGGTTTCTTATATATTATATTATTTCAGTACTTTTGCCAAACAATGATAGAGACCTCTGATTGGTAAAATAATAGTTCTATCTTGATATTTTGCCATGGATCAGTATGTATATGTGTAACAACTACCGGTAAATTGATTAATATTGTAAAGATTTACTTTGAAAACCTTCTCCATCTGTAGATGTCCTTCTAATTTTATCTGCACTTTCTTGACACTATCCAATTATCCTCATTGTGTTTGTTTCTTTGCTAATTTGCTAATCTCTTTCACTTATGTGATTTGTCTCTTTGAGGTACGTTTCAAATTCAATGTCTAACATAGAATCTATTTTGAATTGACACTTTCTTCATCCTGGTATACCCATTAATTTTGTTTTGTTATGTAGTTAATAATCTTTTCAATGCAGGTTGGAGCTCTACTCTTTGAATTCTTGCATGGAATCTAAATCTCAGTTTCTCTTACCAGTTGTTCATCAAATAGTTCATTTTTGTCTCGATGTCACTGGGAACTTGTACTGGCTGTCTAATGGTAATTGTTGGTTTGCATCAGTACATACTTGTACTTACTAATGGATAATAGTTCTCTGGTACAAATTTACGATTTATTGTTGACAAAAACGCATTAATTCCTTTTCCATGGAAACTGGATAGTGTGAACAAATGTAGAACTTATTGCAAAAGAAAGATACCAAAATGTAACCAGCAAAATGGTGATAGAAAAATAGGTCGACAAAATAGACAAGAAACAAATCACAAGGAATCTGTAAGTGCTAAAGATGCTACAAGTTCCTAATGATATCCAATGTTGTCATTTGTAGTGTGCCATTGTTATTTAGCAGATCTCTTCTAATCAATAATCTCGACTGTTTACAATATAAACAGAAGTTCCTTACATTAATTCATACTGTATTATGTAATATACTAAATAATCTCCTTTGCTGTTCTGGATCACACAAATCAAATGGTGATAAATGAGAAAGTGTAGATGTTGAATGTTAGAAACAAAACTCCAAAAGTTTAATTCACTCAGATTAACAATTACTAACTGTATGCCTTTTAAAACATATCTTGGCAATTTTATGTTTTGATACTATTTGTGGATTTGGAAATCCATAAATGTATATACTTCCCGTGATCAAATTTTTATGAAAAAAAATAATTTCAGTGCTAAGCATTATAATTTGCATATGATTTGACTGCTAAAAGTCTGTCGCTATATTTGTTTCTATTCTAATTAATGGTCATTACACAGCAGCACAGAAAGACAGAATCAACAGGCTTAACGACAGCATAAGAGAAAAAGCCCCAACGTATGTTTTTCATCTTTAGTAAATAGCTGAATTTTGCGAAATTCAAATATACAACTTGTAGTATTTTTATGATAGAAAATATGACAGATACTTGGCAAAAGGAAAAATAGGGAAGAAATATGCACACTGAATTGACAAATTGACATTGACAATAAAAATTAAACTGTTATGACTGTATTTGAAGTGAAGCAGATCCAGTTATATCAACTACTGCAGCTGTGAAATGAGTAATTATTAATGCAACAGTCTTTTCAAGCTGAAGAATTACTTCAATATTTTCATGTCGTACAAATATATATGCCTAGTTATGTGTACCAGTCGGATTGAGTAAAGACTAAAATATGAAAGTTCAGAATGATCAGCATAAGAAATAAGGCCGCAACATGTTTTTCATCTTTAGTAAATAGCTGAATTTCCAAAATAACAATGTCTTCACGAGGTCTCAGCTGATGAATTTATTTATTAACTTGCACTGTTTTGTACAAGAGCATTACAATTGTTACACTGGTGATATTGCTGAATGAGAAAAAAAACATTTTAGTTACCTTTCCTCAAAACAATAAATGAAAATGTGTGTCAAATTTTCATAATGAGACAAAGACTTACAATCTTTCCAAGATCAAGTTAAGGAGATGCGGGTTCTTGGAGATCCATAACTATTGGATACATCAAAACTGTATACGGCAACATTCCAAGGAGACTCAAAGAAATTATGTTATAATAATTACAAATTACTGAAATACTCATGTAAGTACGTGTAACACAATTAGTGTTTTAGTTACTTTGCACATGTATTATTCAGGATATCGACATCGTCAACTGTGAGTTGAGCTATTTTTGGCTTGTTGCCATATATTTGTAAATGGCGTTTCTACTTTAAAACTCGTCAAGCGAACAAAGCTCAGAATATTCTTAATTTTAGTGCACTTGAGTACTTGAGACAGCGAAACTATGGTAAAATTACACATAATGTTGCCAAATACTTGTGATTTACTTATATTTACAATACACATTCTTTCCCCAGCATGTTATGTACTGGCTTTGTTTATAAGGGCTGCATAATGGAAAGCTGTTATTTTCTGTCATAGCAAAATCCTTGATATTTTATGTTTTAAAGCTAGCAAACAGTTGTGAAAATTAACCACCGTCACATGACCAGGACACCACTGGAAACTAGCTTGTATTAAAATTATACCGTTTAGTCTTGGAAGTTGGTGGATCGTCTACCTTATACACTTTACCCAACTTATCTTAGTGTTAATTTGTACCAGAAACATTTCAATTTGTTGAAGTGTGTAATAGTTTCTGGAAGTTGGATTTATCCCCAACCCATACTGTTAAATGCAAGTGTGCAGAAAGAATGGCAAATGCTATAATACATTAATTTAACTAACACAGTAGATTAAATGATGACTCTTTGTTTCAGATAATGTACAAACTGCATCAGGACCTAAACCTTCAAAGAAAAAATATACAGTAAGTAATCTGGATTCAGTATGTTTTTATATATTCTCATATGCTTTATTATTTCTCTGTGCATATCATTGGTTTTAATTTTAACTGACCTACTTGCCTGGACAACTCCAGAAAAATGTGCCTTTATGTATTTTATGTAGACAAATAGACAAAAATTGCACAAAGAAAAGTATTTTATTTAGACAATTAGTATTAAAAAAAGTATTTTATCATATTACAAAAATAATGAAACCATATAATTTTAAGCAATGCAGACTTAGACTTGCCATCATTTCATGTCCCTCTGGTCCTTCACAAGATAATGATAATTCTTCCAGACAGATTCCATGATGGTCATTGGTCATTTTAAATATTTGACCATTTCAGGCCTTTTCATATAATAGCTGCAGGACTTGGTGTCATGGTATCAGTGCCCTTTGTTTTGCAATGCATAAAGGTATTGAAAACATCTTAATACTAATTTCATGTCTTTGCTTCATTTTAGAAGGCATTACACTGTTATCATTAAAATAGAAGAAATGGTTCAATTTCTTGTGCAACGAAATTCTTTTCTCACCCATGCAACAGAGAAATCAGTTTTGCTAACCTTTTCTTATCTCAGTCCAGTTGTTTTACTCAGGTCATCTGTCATGGTGTCCATGAATAATAATAATAATAATAATAATAATAATAATAATAATAATTAAAAAACATAATAATATTTATAATAATTCAAATAATAATAATAATAATAAAGATAATAATAATAATAGTGATAAAAAGTATAATAATAATAGTAATACAAATAATAATAATAGTAATACAAATAATAATAATAGTAATAATAATAATAATAATAATAAAAATTATTATAATAATAATAATGAGAACTTTGTATAGCGCCTAATATTTAGAAGCTCTAAGTGCTTTACAACATACGTAATGATATTACTACCATAAGAATCCCACCATGAAATTACAAAACATTAAAAAAATCTGAAAATATTTAAGGTAGAAAACATTATTACCGTATTTTCGCATATATAAGACGCGTCTTATACAACATTTTACGCACCACGCACCCATGATGCGTCTTATATATGGGTGCGTCTTATGTAAAATATTTCTACACAAATCGTCAAAACCCGCGTCTTATATATGGGTATATGCGCGAAAATACAGTATTTTTTTTTTTTTAACACGAACGAACGGTACAGTGTGTGATATTGAAGGACGATTTTTGCGGTCGATATTTAAGTTTCACGATTTTCATTCCTAGTTGTAAAAACAGTTGGGTAAGTGTTCAGTAATTACCACGTGTACCAATCCAATGCAAGAGGTGGGATCGTCCTGGGCTTCGCCAATGTCGCAAATTGCGACTTTTTTCCCTTATTGGCGACAAAAATGTCCCATCTGGCAATATTTTTGGCGACAGACTTTTTGATTATTTAATTTGTACAATCATGGATTTGGACTGGATAAATTAAAAGGGAGAACGAAAGGAAGCCACAAACTTGACTAAGCAATGCATTGGAATCAATCTGTACACAAATGATCCTTTGTTTGTATCGACAACCCCATCTTAGCAGAGCATTGTTACATCATAATCTGCTTATGCTGACATCTGGGCCGAGTACTGTATGCTGTGATACAGTCAATCATGCTACCGTACTATACCTACAACTGACCGACGTCTAAAATTAATTGAATGGCTAATCCTTCTCTTTTTTTTTTTTACATATACCATGACAACAGTTTTGCGGAACTTTCATTGAAAACTGATAACCTTTGAAGTACCAACTACTGTGTATACATACAAAGCAAATGGAAAAAATCTCAATCACAATTATATCTGTCGCCAGTGCAACATTATCATGAGCAAACGGAAGTTAGACGTTGCGTGTTCATCATCTCCTCCTAAGTTAACAGAATTAACGGCGTTTGGATTTAGTGCAAATTCATCAGACAATACTGTCACTGAATGTGATGATAAACCTTGCAGTCCAACATCATCTACATGTAGTGCTTCAAGTGCAACACCACATAATGATGAACAGAGCAAAAATTCCCAAAAATTTCTAGACAGTTGGAAACTTGGACGTCCGTGGCTGAGATATGATAAAAAGTTAAAACAGATGTTCTGTGATGTATGTATGAAGGCAAAGTTCGTCAATTCATTTACAACTGGCTGTGATATTTTGAAGAAGGAGTGTGTCACCAAACATGAATCCAGTCGGTGTAAATAATATTTGTGCATTTTACTCATTGATCTTTTTCTTTTGCCATCAATCCCATGTTACAGTTACAGAGACTTAAACTCCACAAGAAGAAATAGCAAACAACAAATAAACAAGTTTTGCATAATTAAAAATAATTATGTATTTCTCAAAATACAGGAGTGAAAGAATCCCTATATTGGGTGTTAACTTATGCTAATATATACTGTCCAATATTGCCAGGTGTTGACTCGTGTAAGTTTCATTCGTGGAAATGGAGATCCTATTTTGCTTGTTGAGAAAATTTATACAGCATTCAGTGATCATTCTTTTGGGATTTAGGAAGCAAAACAGCATTTAATGGAGATTTTGGCGAACTTCGTAATTTGTTCGGAATTTTTATCACGTGGCGGGTGGTCAGCTGACCGCAATAGCAACTCGATAGGTGGTGGGCAAAATATGGCAAACGCTTCATAATCAGCATCAATTTTCAAACTACAAACAGTGATGCGGGATGCTGACATCAGAAATAAACTCTGCATCTCATCTCTCGAGAATTTAACGAGAATCAGCATGTATAGATGTGAAAACTTAGACGACAAAATAATGAGGTTGGCGATTTTTTGGGCAACAGATTTTTAAAAGCCAGGACTATCCCTGATTATTGTACGGTACTAATCCCACTCGGTGAAGACTGGGCCTAGCAGATCAATGAAGCCGCCTTTACATCTGGCGTTTATTGTTGTAGAATCTAGATACCAGGTACTCAACTCATCCACTATTGGCCCGGCGGCAGATAAGAATAAACGATAACCGTTGCGGTCCTGCCTGAGACAATTCTTTGATCTAAACTAAAAATGGTAATGAAGCCTTGTTTACATCCGATGGGTAATGAAACATTGGACAAATTTTCATTTATGATAAAGGAAAGGAAACCACTGGATATAAATTGCTCAGTGCAGCAGATGGCTAGGCCGCGTGCATCTTATGTAATTTTTGTTTACACAAATCGTAAAAACCCGCGTCTTATATATGGGTGCGTCTTATGTAAAATATTTTTACACAAATCGGCAAAACCCGCGTCTTATATACGGGTGCGTTTTATAATTGGGTGCGTCTTATATGCGCGAAAATACGGTAGGTCATTAAGTTTATTGTTGCAGTCAAAAAAGGTGATTTTAAGAACACTCTTGAAAGGGATCACTGTGTCTTTGTGACTTATTTCAATTGGCAATTTGTTACATGTTGCTGGGCCCTGGCATGCAAAAGAACTTTGTCCATATGACTTCGTTTTCATAGTGGGAATAATAAGTATACGATTGTCAGAAGAGGAGTGTAAGTATCTTGCTAGTATCTACACATGGGTGAGGCCTGATAGGTATGTTGGACTGGAGTCCATCAGTGAAACATAGCACAGAGAACAAACATTGTGTTAGATTCTGGATCGAATGAATAGCCAGTGTAAGGTACAGAGCAGTGGTGAGGTGTGCTCTGATCGAGGTACTATAAGGATGATCCGAGCAGCTGTGTTTTGAAGTTTCTGGAGTAGGTATTGAGATGAACCAGACAAAATTGAGTTACAATAGCCCCATCTTGAAAGTACTAATGAACACACAAACAAATGTTTTAGTGGCATCAACTGATAGATATTTGCAAAGATACGCATCCTTGCATATGTTCATGACATGTTGGTGCAGTGTGAGAGTACTATCTATAGTAACACCTAGGTTTTGTACTAACTGTGTGTATTTAATGTTGGTGTTGCTGATATTTATTGTTTGAGGCATTAAGAACTACATTTAAACAAAAATCATGCGTTGTTGTTTTTTGCTGTGCCTGAAGGAGTTAATATAAAGTCAAATGAAATCTGATTCATTGTGATTTAGAAAACACGAGATGGCTTAGGTGTGATATATTACCAAAATGAATTAAAAAAGATTCTCAGGTGAAATTTGTACCCAGGGTCATTTCTAAGACTTAAGTTCGGTAAGTTATTAAAAAAATCTCCTTGCCATAACTTTATTTCTTTATTAAATGTTGTATATTCAAACAAGGAATATGCCCCTTTAATTTTCACTCACAATAAAACCTGGATACAAGTATGTGACAGGAATGAAATATATCTCAGACTAACAAGTTGTTTGTGTTATTACAACTTAGTGTTTTCTGTTTTCAGGTATGGATATGAATTTGTAAATATAGAAAATTGCATATGTTTTCTAAAATGGAGGAAAGAACAAGTTTGATATGGCAAAGGAATGTGTTGGAGCCATCAGGCTGAGCTCTATTCATAAGCTCTATCAAAGAAGTTCTTTTCCTGACTCGAAACTAAATTAAACAATTAAAGTCTGTATTTATTACTTAGCCCCTCTTGTACACATTCTAAATATAATGTGACCCCGCTATAGCATGCACTGTTATAACACGAATTCGGATATAGCACGGTTCTTTCTATAAAGTACCAAAATCCTTTAAACTTAGGTTATTAACATTGTGCAGAAGATATTGCATATTAATAATACACGACAATTGTGGCTTTTAATGTATTTTTCTCGTACACAAAACAGTAGTTTTCCGTCTTTAAAGGATGAAAAATAACGAGTAAAAACTTTATTCTGGAATCGTGTACAGCTTCAACAATGTCGCAAACTTAGATTTATTTATCCCTTCTTGGTGGCAAAATATACCATCTGTTTAAACCTGTATATACAACCATTGGTTTGAAGTGGAGAAATTAAGAGATCTCATGAAAGAAAGCTGCAAACTTTATACAAAACGCACTGAAATTTATCTAATGTTACATAAACAAATTCCTTGTCCATATTGAGAAACCATCTAAACCAGCGGTTCTCAACCTGTGGGTCGCGACCCCTTCAAGGGTCGAACAATGATTTGCCAGGGGTCGCTAACGACCATCGGAAATATACATTTTTACAGTTATGAACGTAAATAAATTTACGGTTGGGTCGCCACAACATTTGGAATTGCATTAAAAGGGTCGCGGCACTAGAAAGGTTGAGAACCGCTGATATGCATTGTTATATCAAAATCTGCTTATCTTGACATCTAGCATGAGTACTGTATGTTGTGATATATCTGTTTTATTTTGTTGTTGACATTTCTGGTAAGAGATTAACCAGACGAGGCATTATCTCATAATCTATATTTTTTCGGATTTGTTGGCTGCTTATTAGTAATAAATGTATTTACATAGACTGATATTTGTATGTGGACGCTAAGTAAAATTCCTCTTCTTTACATTAGAATTGAATCCTTTAGAACACTCGCATTTTCTGTTGTAATCGATGTCATCAGACCGGAGCACCTGTGTCTCTATCATCTGTTGACCTTTTGTTAAATGTCTTATGTATGCATGAAGGCAGCTCCACACTGCTGCTACCTACAAATGTATATTTTAAGTGACCACACATCTTACTTATTGGTTTATTCAATAAAGCAGGGAGGATCTGTAATTAGAATAGACAGCCAATTCCTTTTTAAAAATGTACCCAGATAAAATAATTTTCTGAAGTTTCAAAGGAAATAGATTACCTTTGAAGCACTGATTGTGATGAAAAGTACTCAGCAACTGGAAAACCAATCAATCTCAATCATGCAATACAATTATTTGATGTTGCCGCCACAATAATGCATGCACCCTTCATCAAAGAATCTCAACTACAGTCTTACAAAAAATAAAGAACTCTTCTTCAAAGGAAGGGAGTACCAAACTTAAATAAAAGTAACGGAATCTAGTGGATGTTTGCATTTTCCAATGTGACTGAAACATGATAACTGTGCCAATGATGCGCTTATTTTACTGCACAGTGCCCGTATTTAATATCTACCCACCCACCCCTGGAAAGTTCTGGGGATACATGAATCATTTTATTCAGCTAACTGACCTGGTTGGTTATAACACGGTTTGGTCTATAACACCTTTGAGTTCTATGGCTCTCAACTACCGTGTTATAGCGGGGGCACACTGTATTTGTTTAGCTGTACTATCTAAATGCAATTTAAAAAATTGAGATTTATCAAAGTTAGTTTAAATCATCATCTAAAAATGTGTATATGTGGATATCAAAGAATACATGTAAGTATTGTTGGATTTGTCGAATCCCAATCATTGAAGATTACATTTTCAGTGCCATTAATATTTATCTGACTTCTGTGTTCATTTTTCATTATAGGTAGCAGTTGAAGGCAACATTGGTTGTGGGAAGTCAACATTCCTGAACTATTTTAAGGATGTACCCAGTGTTGAGGTTTGCATCTTGTTCTTGTAATTCATTGTTAGCACACATTTTGTTAAAGTCAAATAATATATGTGGACCTTTTGGGAAATTTACTTTAGGAACATAGTTAGAAAATCCAGAGCTGTCTATAGAATACTGAAAATTGACAGTTGGGAACCATGTAAAGGGACATCTTTCCCCAGCTCGAAAAGAAAAGAAAGCATAATCTTAGTAGAGTACTGGTTCCTATTAAAAACGTTTTAGAGTTTGAAAATCTCATGCATCAGCTTGTTTGGATGGGTGATGATTGTGTCAAGATGGTGTACTTTTTGCATAAATTAGCTGAAGAGAGTTAGTGACTTTAGCACCTTTGTCTTGGAGGGTGAGCAACATTAAAAATCATTTTTAAGGCCTCACGTTTGCTATGTTTTAAGATTCAACATGGTGTCATCAAAGGTAATTAATTTTAGTGCTGCAAATAGCTAGAGCAAATGACCCCCATTTCAATAAAGAAAGAGTTGAGTCTGAAATTCTCATAAAGTTAATATGTTGATTGTTAAGGTTTCATTTTTGATTACATTGGTCAGATTATTTTCAGCAATCATTTGTCAAATACCTTGTAAACAATCACCTCTCCTGTGGAAAAGTTGAGGCAAAAAACAACATTACATTGGCCATACCAATTCTTTATATCTATATGATTTTGTTTGGTTGTAAAACGGGCCATCACAGTGTCATTTTAAAATCATGTTATCGCTACTTCTGTTATATCAACATTGAGTTTTTACTAAAAGACTTGCGATGTCTAGTCTGGGCCCAGATAAAATTGGTACTGATGTGACGTCGAATATAGCCACCAAGGCAGCCATCTTGAAAATCTTGTCATTGTTATTTCTGTGATGTCAACATTGAGTTCTTATGACATCTAGTTGGGCCCAGATGAAATTGGTGCTGATATGACATCCAATATGGCCACCATAGCAGCCATCTTGAAAATCGTGTTATTGCTACTTCTTCTGAGTGGAAAGTCATATTAACCTGGGGGGGAGGGGGTTGCAAGTCATCTTATAGTATTGTGTTGGTCATAGTGAACATTTTATTGTTAATATTTCTAGATGTAAAGTCATATCACTATTTGGTATTTAGCATAGAAATTCTTACAATATCTAATATACCGCTCCGGTGGCCTAGTGGTTAGAGCGTTTGCCATGGAAGCGGGAGGTCATGGGTTCGATCCCCGGCCGAGTCATACCAAAGACTTACAAAAATGGTACTAACAGCTGCCTCGCTTGACGCTCAGCATTAAGAGGTTAGTGTTAGGACTGGTCGGCCTGGTGTCAGGATAATGTGACTGGGTGGGACATCATGCTACATGTCTGTGGCATGATGCCTCAATGCTAGACATCACTATAAACTGCCTCACAGCAGACATCGTAGCGATATGACTGAAAAATTGTTAAAGCTACGTTAAAAATCCTAATCAAACAAACAAACAAACAAACAATATCTAATACATACAGTGGAACCCTGCTATAATGTGATAATCAGGGTCCATGAAATTGTATCGCATTAAAATCGGGGTCGCGTTATCGCAGGATTTTCAGTATTTTTTTTTTCTCCAGCAAACACTGCATTGGCGTATATACGTGTACTCGTGTCTAATGTAAGAAATCAGAGTATTATCGGACGAATATTAAATGGAATGCAGTAGTAAGGCTTATTTTTTTAAAAAAGTTAAGCGATAATATATTTATAGGTTATTACTTAGCGTTAGTTTTACTAATTTTTATTGTTTTTCCCCCGAAAATACACGTTGATCGATAACACCCCGACTGCCGTTATATAATGAATAGGGAGGGTATGAACATCGTTTGCTATCGTGCAGTCGTGGCACACAGGTCATCCATAATGCATGCAATTCCATTGGATGATTGTACAGATTTAAAATATTCAATAATTTTGTCCAAGATCGTTGTGTCTAAATTTAATGTCCAATATGTAGCATGTACAGAGTATTAACACCGTTTACTTACCGTCTGATATAGTACCGTCATGGCATGCAGCTAATCCATATTACCTGTACCTAATTCCATTGTAAAATTGCAAACGTATTTTAACTATTCAATATTTTTGTCACAAATCATAATGTCTGAATTCAATGAGAAAAATTAACAGAAAATTAGGTTACGAAAGACGAAGCAAGTGTATGTTCATTACGTTCCATGGTCTATGAATGGTGTCTATACAAATTGTAAACTTGATTTTCCATAACTGTAAAAAAAAAAAAAATTATATGCAAAAAATAGGAAAGTAATGACGAGTTCATTAACAAACACCATACACTTAAACTCCGAGAACTAAATCATAACATGCAGTGAGTCTGTGATGGTCACGTGCCACTGATATAAAGTTGTTTTTTCCAGCCGTATGCATGTACAATTTCCAGCTAACAAAGCTGACACAAGTCAAATAATTTCATCTAATAACACTGCCAAGCCCAGAAAACATATTGGCGGCTTTCGTTTTTTTGATGTTTGTTAATTTGTGAGAATATTGTATCAGCCACCACATTGTCGGCTGCTTTGTTGTTTATGCAGTTCAAGAACATGTGTCTTTACTCTTGGATTAATAATAAGCTATATTTCCGATGTTTATTTAGGCATAACAATTCAAGGACCTGGTGAAATTAATACATTTCAGAAGTCGCGTTTTACACCCTATTTCTCGTACTTTATCATATTATATATTGTATTATATTAGAATTCATCCACGATCTCTTCCCCAAAATCATAATAAATGTTTTTTTGTGCAAAGTACATTGAACGACTTCGTTTGTGAACTTGCTTTTCCGTAACGGTAAAATATTAAGAAAAAGAAGAGGGAAATTAAAAACCATTTCATAAGCAAACCCCATACACATGTAAAACCCGAGAACTAATTGCAGTAGACCTGCAATGGTCACATGTCACTTTTATAAAAAAAATTTTAAAGCTGAACGCATGTCAATTTCATACCCTCTCAATTTCCAGCTAGTGAAGCAAACACTATTTACTGGTCAACTGATTGCGTCTAATAACACCACCAAGTCCAGAAAACAAATTGCTGGCTTTCGTTTTTTGATGTTTATTAAACTGTGAGAAGCTTTTATCAACCAACGCATTGTCTGTTGCTTGGTTGTGTGTGCAGTTAAAGAAACATACGTCGGCTATTGTTAGAGCAACGATTGTATACAGAATTATTGAAGGCAATCACAAAGACCACATCATGTTTATTTTGGCATAACACTTCAAGACGAAAATCATGTGCAAATAAATATACGAAATTTCGGGAGCCACGCACGCGACCGCATTATATCCGAATTCGCGTTTTGGCGGGGTATGTTATAGCGAGATTCCACTGTACTAAATGACAATGATACCAAGGAATTAATTTTCTAATTGTTACTACTAAATGGAAAATTGTGATATCTAGGTGGGTCTGAATGAAAATAGTGCCGATCTGACCTTAAATATAACTGCCTTTTATTTGAAATCTTGTCACTAATTCTCCATAATTAAAGTAATATCAACATGGTTTCTAATGGTGTCTAGCTTGTCCTAAATGAAAATGATTCCCAACATGGCTGCCAAGCTGCTAATTTTTAAAATGTATCAAGAATATTAGATGGTTTCAACACTTGACAATTATAAAAAAAGAAATGGTCTTCACTTGTACTCCATTTTGGGTCCTTGAGTGTTTGCTAAAAACTCTTGAATTTCAAAACCAAGCATGCTGTGGTACATTTATTTAAATTGTAGGATCCTTTCACTAGCTCACAACTGAATTACCAAATTAAATATTATTATTTTTTATCAATACCATGAAATTTATACAAAAAATTATTTGACATGCCATTTCCCACCTCCAGGAGAAAATAGCCCCCCCCCCCCCCCAACCCTACTTGGTAGCAAATATTTGACATGACACTCACCATGCTTATCTTAAAATATCTGTGGGGGAAAATTATGTAATTTTTTTAGCTGGATACCTAAGAAATCATAATTATTACTATAGGATGGCCATTGTTACTATTATTATTCTTCTGCGGCTTTGACTGATAACAAATGTTCTAGTAAGTCTTTTAATGTTATAACAGTACCTTAAGAGGAAAGTAGGAAAAAAATATATGTTGTTCAGAAATAAGGAACCGAGTTGATATTGTACATGTATATGAAAAACACAAAAGTTGTACATGTTGTCTATTTTATGGTGCATGATTATTGGGTTCACACTAGTTTGTAATCTCAGGCCCTCATAATTAAATCTTTTGTGTTCATAATTTCTCCCCTTCTGTTTGTCTGTCATAACTGTGTTGCTATGTATATCCATCAGCTGTTAGATTAATTTCTGCACGTTAACTCAAGTTGTCCACCATTTGTAGTAATCAAACTTTGTGGATGGTTTGCACTTGGAATAAGAAGGAACATAGTGAGTTCAATGTGAAAGGTCAAGGTCACTGGCAGAAAGAAGAAAAAAATGGTTTCTTCACAATGGCTTGAGTTTTCACCATCCACAGTTACCCTGTGTTGTGGATGGCTTGCCCTTGTGATAAGGAACAAACATTGATTTAGAGTTTTAAAAAATAGCTCAAAGGTCAAGGCCACTGACTCAAAGAAGTATGGTTTCTGCACAACAATTTGAGTTGTCCACAACCGTCAGTTACAAAACATGTGGATGGCTTGCACATGGGTAAGGATAAACCTTATTAATGTTGATGTTGCAATCATTAAGAAAATAAAAATTGTTTCCGCACAATGAACTTAGTGCTAACTCTCGTACCTGGACTGTTCATTGTGGGTGGTTTGACTCTAGTTAAGAAGAAGCCCATTAGGATTTGAGTCAAAGGTCAAGGTCACTGAAAGAAAAAAATTGTTTCTACTATTGCTGCAATGTTTATAAATATTTGTAATTGTATACTTGATTTGCAGTTATTGAAACATTGCCATTGATTGAAATGATTAGAAACTTGACATTATCACTACCTGCCTATTATGCTTAAGATAATAAGATAACCTATGTTCTTGGGGTTGAAGTTCAGAGGTCACATTCATGCCAAGTGTAATAAAAACATAATGATGTCAGCATAAGATAACCTATGTTGTTGGGGTCACATCCATGACAAGTGTAACAAGAACATAATTAAGTCCGCACATCAACTTCAAGTTCACATGCCTGGATTAAAGGTTAAGGTTATCGAGACTATTGGTCACCATGTCATATTAGTGTCTACACAGTAGACTATTAAACACTGGGTGGGCATATACTGTGCCACTCACCGTGTTCTCGCCTTTTAAGTGTTAATGGACTCTGATTTGAGGATATAGACCTATTCCAACCACACAGGTTTTCAGTTCTAAAATACCCTGTATATGCATACATACTTATTTTACAGGTATTCCCAGAGCCATTAGACAAATATAAAGATGTTCAGGGATACAATATCCTGGTAAGTGAAAAAACATGTGCTGTCATAGTTGATATGGAAGTATAGTTGCTTCACAATGTAAGAAACACTCTTGCGAACATTTCAGACAATGTTGCTATTTGGGTTTAATTTCTTGTAGAACATTAATTTTTATGCTATGATAATTTCCCTGGTGATAATTAAAAAGACCCCACCTTACATTTAGTTCAGATTTAACAAGGATCAAGTGTAATAATGTATTGAAGAATTTATTCCAAATTACAGTTTGTTTGCATTTTAAATACAGTCGAACCCACTTATCTCGACCTTGGTTAACTCGCCAACCCTATTAAGTCGACGTTTTTGAAGTGGAACTGCCAAATTCTCTCTTTGTCTTAGCATTTTCTCATCGGTTATGTCGCCGAACCCTGATATCTCGAGCACAAAAGAGGGCTAAATTTGCCACTTAACATCGGTTATCTCGATCCCCATGACCAATCGCCGACTTTTGAAAATGTTAGTTATCGATGCCACAAATGATCCTTTGTTTGTATCGACAACCCCATCTTAGCAGTGCATTGTTACATCATAATCTGCTTATGCGGACATCTGGGCCGAGTACGGTATGTTGTGACAGACAGTCATGCTACCGTACTATACCTACAACTGACCGACTTCTGAAGACGCGAATAGAACAGATAAAATTAATGGAATGGCTAATCTTTCTGTTTGTTGGCTGAGATATGATAAAAAAAAGTTAAAACAGATGTTCTATGATGTATGTATCAAGGCACAGTTCGTCAATTAATTTACAACTGGCTGTGATATTTTGAAGAAGGAGTATGTCACCAAACATCAATCCAGGCGGTGTAAATAATATTTGTGCATTTTACTCATTGATCTTTTCCGTTTGCCATCAATCCCGTGTTACGGTTACAGAGACTTAAACTGTGCAAGAAGAAATAGCAAACAACAAATAAACAACAATTATGTATTTCTCAAAATACAGGAGTGAAAGAATCCCTATATTGGGTGTTAACTTATGATAATAAATACGGTCCAATAGTGTCAGGTGTTGACACGTGTAAGTTTCAATTGTGGGAATGGAGATCCTATTTTGCTTGTTGAGAAAATTTACACAGCATTCAGTGATCATTCTTTTGGGATTTAGGAAGCAATAGAGCATTTAATGGAGATTTTGGCGAACTTCGTAATTTGCTCGGAATTTTTATCACGCACGTTTTTGTGATTTTGTGAGCAATCTTTGTGTTTGCAATGTTGGAGAATATAATAAAGGCTTGTATCAAGAATCAACGGTGGTTTGTATTGTATACTGGTAAATCTCTGCCGTTAGTTGGTGCTCATATGCCTTTTGTTGTTAGCAAACATGTATGTACATTTTTATAGCATGCCGATCGCTTCATCAAACAAATTGCGGCAACGCTGTTGTGTAAAAAAACAACCTCCAAAAACATGTGCATTACATTCTCATTTATTAACGCACATCATGTACATAAAGAAATTTCAAGCGCATGTTAATATATTGTCGCCATATTGGTTTTCGTTTATCTTGATCATCGGTTATCTCGACACTTTTTGGCAAACCCCTAGGCCAGCGACATAACCAGGTTCAATTGTAAATACCCATAAATAACCTTGAGTTTGTTCAACTTACTCAGAATTTTGAATATTTTGTTAAATCTCGTACAGCCTCAGATAAGAAGAATATCAATGTAAATTTCCCTTATTACAAGTAAAAATATGCTAAAATATTAATGTGAACATACATTAAACTGATTAAAATACCTTTATGCCTGGTTCTGTCATAGTTTAAGTAAATTACTCACTGCACCTCGTATCAGTTGCTGCAAACGTTTTCTGTAGGTGGTGCAATGATTTATTCTTAAGATTGTTCTTTGCTTGGAAATTCAGTCTCTGTTTGCACAGTGGTGATGAATGAAAGTAAAACGAACAAAAGCTCTTACAAGGTTTCATTTTGAGTTGAAGTTGTGCAGTTTTGGAGCCAACATCAGATTCGATATTATTAAATCAATAGGTCAGGTAATTGAAGTGGGTTTTCACTAATAGTCTTCATGTTATATCTAACTGGTCCTTAAAGAAAATGGTGCCAACCTGACATCCAGTATGTCTGCCAGGGTGGCCAATTGAAATTGTTGTTATGGTAATTTTGTGCTACTTTATATCTGGGGGCATGGCTAAAAGACCTTTTGATATTTAAGTGGTCCTAAATGAAAACAATGCCAAATATGACATCCAGTATGGCCACCAAGGCATCCATCTTGTAGATTTGGATATTGGTAATCCTAAATATAGTATCTTAAATCTGAGTTTTTCACATAAATGCTTTTTATAGTTTGTCCTACATGAAAATGGTGCCCATAAAACGCCCACTATAGCTGCCACAGCAGCAATCTTGGAAATCATGTTATTGCTATCTCACAAGATGCTTAGACGAGGCTGTTCCTAAAAATAAATTGGTGCTGATCAGACTTCCAACATATTGGCTGTGGAGACCATCTTGAAAATCTTGCTGATACCATTAATCTTTAATGGATGTACATATTGGTTTGAGTGTAATCAAATTTAGGTTTTGGACACGTTCATTGGTTCTGTTGTTAATATCTGTAACTGAATTTCCAGGCTGTTTTCAGTTGGAAGCTTAGTTCATATGCCTTCAGCTTCCATGATCGTGACTTAAGGTTTGCTACCTTTTTTTTTCACACATAGGGAGTCTTGGAAGCAAGAAAGGGCAGTCACTTTTCTGGTGACATCTTTGCCATCATTGTTATCTTTGATACCTTTTGCCTTTGTATATATAGTAGAATCTGTCTTAAAAGACCAGCCCTTCTGCCAAAAAATAATGGTCTCTCAAGACAGGTAGACTCTCATAACAGGTCATAATACTGTAATCAATAATTCTGTGCATTGAGATTCTGGTCTCACAAAACAGGTGGTCTCCCACAGCAGTGTTCACTCAAGACAGGTTTTACTGTATTTCCTATATCCTCATTATAGATTCTCATTGTGCTTGGTATGAATAATGTACTGAATTCTCTGACGTGCTTGTTCACCACTTTTACTTTTTGGTCATGGTCACAATCATAGAAAATGTGCATATGGTTTCGATTACATGTTTTCGTTTGTTTATAGATATGAAACGCCTTGATGGGCATTCTTCTTGCTCGAGATGTATGATTAGGATGTCAAGACAATTAATTTGTGATGTACTCGCACACATATTTGACCTTGGTTCAAGGCCACAGGTCACATGCCAACCATTACACTTTTTTCCACCAAATTATGTCTAACACTCGCCTGTATATGGATTGTGCTCTATTGGTGCATCAAGAATCTAATAAAAAACAGTAATAAAATGTGGTTTTCATTTATTATGATCTCATTAACTCCACTCATAAGTTTAAGAATATTCTTGAAAAGATGACTGCTACGCTAGTATAGCATCAGGGTGTTAGATGTTCTGGATGTACATGAGCTTTCCTTATTTTCTATTTATAGCCATTATATATGACACTTTTCCTAAAACAAAACATGGGTTTCTACAATATGAAATTTTTGCCTCACACATTCCGTATATTGGTTTTAAAAAATGGCAATAGATGTTAAGTGAAACGGACTGTCATGGTTTGATCTGTATGTTTATATATGACTGAAAATGTATGAGCAGAAGGATATTTTTCAAAGTTCAAAATATGTCCAATAAAAAAAGAAACAACAGCAAACCTTAAAAAGAAGAATATGAGTGATGTGATAAAGCCGTCATATTGAACACACCATCTTAATCAGTGCAGAATTCACATTTTCACAATCATGCAGCAAAAGTTAGGCTGACTAGTTAAGGTTAGTGCTGAATATAAATAATTTGTCACTATTTGTCTTTTGCTTCTATGCCACAAGGAATTTGCTCATTTGTGACAAAAAAAATTTGAACAGCTGCAAAATCAGGTTAGTAGCATTTATTATATAGTATGCTGTAATTATGGCTTTTGATTTATTGATGTGAGTTTTTTCCCCCAGATGATTTTTTGCCACTTATATCAACAATAATTATGTTTTTAGCCACTTATATCAGCAATAATTATTAATTTTGCCACTTTATCAGCAATAATTATGTTTTTGCTACTTATATCAACAATAATTATGTTTTTTGCCACTTATATCAGCAATAATTATGTTTTTGCCACTTATATCAACAATTATTATGTTTTATGCCACTTTATCAGCAATAATTATGTTTTTTGCCCTTATATCAACAATAATTATGTTTTTTGCCACTTATATCAACAATAATTATTCTTTTACCTCTCTTGGGCTTGGCATACATGTCATACTCATAGAAAATGTGTCATGGATTTTGTTAGTATTTTCATTGACTTGACATTTGATTATACAACATGTTAGTTAAACCATTTGACATTGAAGTCAGGGTCACTCATTTTATGGCAGTGCTTTGATTTTGGCTCAACATGCATACCATCGACATATTGTTTTGTCAACTTGATTGACTGATATGAAAGTGATGTTGAATGGAATGGTTACCCTAGCAAAACTAATTTCAGCTGAATTCCCATTACTATCCCACATAATGAAAGAAAATCAACTATTGCTTCAACTGTCGGAAAATTTGAATCATCATATCATTGTTTTTGAATATTTTTATTCACTGTAAAACTTAGTGACCAGTCCAAGATACATGTTTGCATATTTTCATGGAGGGTTAATGATGATGGAGATTAAAACAGGGTAGATTGTCTTCATCTTGTATACTAATTTTTTTTTTATTTTCTTGTGATTAAAATAAATTATATGAAACTGGGTAAGAGATATATGTACTAAGTTTTTAATATGCATGCAAAATGTGATTAGTTTCCTGTGTTACCCGAGGGATAGCTTGACATAAGCATCTGTAGGATGTTTTATAATATATTTTTCATTTGTTTGTTTTCTGATGTTTAATGAAATTTTTTTGTATGCAATTGGACAGCAAAATATACATTTATGCATGTTTTTAATATATATCTAAATGGTGTTTGTTGTTACCAAGACTGACTTAACAACAACACTAGGACATAGGCAAGTTTGGATTAAATACTTAGTGATTATTTGCCATAATTTCAATGAATGAAATCAGAATTTTTTTAAATGCACTTTTTCTTGAGTTGATCTTGGTGCAAGTTTGGTGTCCAATCTGCTGATAAGGTGAAGTCAACAAAAACTATTTTGTGTCTGTGCTTATGTGTGTACTATGTTGATATGTGCATGTAGCTCTCCAAATTTTACTTAAAACATTTTTTGCAGAAAATGATGTACAATGATCCAAAAAGATGGAGCATGGCTTTTCAGTCTTATGTTCAATTGACTATGGTTGACAGACATAGCAAAGAGTCGGTAAGTCTGAAATATGATGTCTGGCATGGTCAGTGTGTAAGCCTGTGGAAGTGGAACCAATGTGTTGAAAATGGTTTTCTTGCAGACTTGCTTCGTTTTAATTGAGATGAATGTATGGAACCTCTCTGTTGATAGAATTTTATTATGGCAAGATCTCTGCATATAATGTGCAATATTCAAGTGGTCACATGGTTAATGTAGGAATGAAAGTTACCAGTCCACCCATCAAACTTTGTTTTTTTTTGTTCAAAGCTAGACAAAGCTTGGTGTACTAACATCATTATTAGGTGTGTTTTGTATCATAGTTCTTCACTTTGAAACTGTTTGAGATTAATGGATGTAACTTGGTAAACATAGATATCATTTTAATTATAAAAGTTTCCATCACACATTTCTTTAAACTAACTTAGAGCCATATGTGACGAATTGGAGGAGCATGGTTGTTGTTGTTGTTGTTGTTGATAGGCTAGTATTAATGGCAGAAGAAGAACACGAGAAACCCCAGTAAAAATACAATGACCCATGAGAAGATATTTGGCATAGCCAAATATCTGAATCTGAGACTCGAACCCACGATGTAGCTTGGTATTCTTATAAGATAAATGTGTTGCGTATCACATTTGGGGCCCAGCCATCAAGGTTATGATAACAGCTCTGTACTTTGTTTTCTTTGGCTTTCCTTGACACTTTATGTGTTTTGAGCCATTTTAAATCAAATGATGAACCAAACTTGGTACTAGTACAGATCGTCTTGGGTTGGTGTGTCTTATATTCACAGTAATGGTTTTTGGTCAATGTTTTGGTTTCAGGTTTATTTTCCCTTCTGCATAATAGCTTAAGAGCATTTTATGATAAATGGATCAGTGTGTGTATGTATGTGATTTAGATTTTTAATAGAACTTTGAAACAATTTCAGTCATATCGCTACGATGTCTGCAATGTGACAATTTATAGTGATGTCTAGCAGTGGGATAATATGCCACATGATACACCATTCAGTCACAATATCCTGACACCAGGCCATCCAGTCCTAACACTTAACTCTTAATGCTGAGCACCAAGTGAGGCAGCTGGTAGTACTATTTGTTGAAGTCTTTGGTATGGCTTGACGTTGGTTCGAACCCATGACATCCCACATCTGGGGCAGATGTTCTAACCACTAGGGAACTAGAGCTGTCATTATTGGATGGTGTAATTGTATATCGTCACCAGAAGATGTTGTACATTTCACAATCGGGGATCCTGTCTTTAAGGTCACAATTCAATATTGTAAGGTTTTTGATGTGCCAGTTCTATATCTAGCCATTGACTTGCGAGTCCCGAATGCTAATTTTTGACAGTGCAGTATCCTCCTGCATATTTCATAAGGAGGCAAAGAGATTCGTGTTTGAATTTCATGTTTTATAACTATGTATATTGGTGATGCCTCCAACATTAAAACTAGAAAAGGATCACAGACTGTGATTACTTGCCATAACCTATAAATAAACTTGGGACCATATAGATGCAGAAACGAAACTCTTTCATTTATCAATCTGTTGCTCCCTCTTTCAGGGGATATCTAACCACAAATGTGGTTGTGGAAGTTGACAGCTTTTTCTTTAGCAGCAGAACTTCACAACCTCCATAATGTAAAATTTAATAGCGGTAGATACATAGGTATTAACCTTGACTTACATGTGGTGTATTATGTATTGCTACACTAAATAGTTTTATAATATTTTGTATGTTTATTTGAAAGGAATACGTTCAAAAGGGGGATCTTTATTTTATTTGTTATTTAGCATATACTACAAAACAATTCAAAAACTTCGTATCTGTAATATGCATTAAACTGAACTTCACAGCTTTTAAGAACAGGTCATATAAAGGTGTGAGAGCTTCTTCAGTGCTCTTATTGCTGACTCCACCTCTTCTTTGAATGGGGAAGTGATCATCATTTGTGGAGCTGGGAACATCAAGCACCTCTGTGTATGAATGGTTGTAGAGTTTTGTACAATACTCAGTCATCTTTCTGCAATGTCCCTTGCTTCTGTGAGGCATTTTCCATTTTCAAATTGAATGTTACTGACTCTTGGCTGCTACTGTCTGGTGAGGTCTTTTCCAATTTGGAATGCCTTTTTGCTATTATTCTTTATCAGACTATTCTCTATATCTGTGCGCTTTTGTCCAATACAATCTTCGTTTGCTTTCTTTAGGTGTGTAACACGATACTATTCTTGGATGTCGTCAGTTCCCCTCATGTTTCCTGTTAAAATGCTGCCAAAGAAGAAAATGAAAATTGAGCCTAAGCAAAGGACATTGGCTATTTTGTTTCATGATTCAAATTTTACTAATCAGCAACATTTGGTTTCTTCATCTGATATTCAGGATGCAAATGTATGCTCAGCCTCCAGCGTAATGCATAAATTACCAAAAATTCAACAGTGGTTAAAAACGTACTTGTGGCTTTGATATGAAAATGTCTGTGCAAAATAAATATGAGGAGTTTATGTATTGTGAGATATGCACAGATAATAAAAATGTAAATGGTATGAACAAGATTGCTAGGATCAGAAATTTTCAAAATTCAATATTAACAAGACATGCAGATCATGCTTACCACAAATTATGTCTAATATAATAAGGAGGACTTTGTATAGCACCTAATCTTTAGAATCTCTAAGCAACACTGTGAACGTGCTTTTATATGAGGATTTTATCCCCAGAGTTACGAAATAACTTTGAAAAATGTAGTTCAGAGGTCATGTCAGATCAAGATAAAGCTATAACTGCCTTACTGAAAGCTGTTAAATGGATGGCATCTTAAGTGATTGCCAGTGAGCTGCTGGAATCATTAGCAGAGTTTGCTAACAATGCTGGAACTGTCAAAATTAAGAAATCTCCTGTATGTAACATTACTTACAAATGAGACCACTGACATTTCCAACCGGAAAAGGCTTATAATGTTTGCTCAAATATTGAATGAAGACTTTTCCAGAGTATCATTATATGTGCAATGTTGAATGCTTAGAAGCCACTGGGAATGAAATCGCTGCATCCATTATGAAAGAAAATTCAGAAAGGGGTGTTCCAATAAATAATATAATGAGTTTGTAGTCAGATGGAGCATCTGATATGATGGGCATGGAAAAATGAGCAGCTGCAATATTGAGAATGTAAAATCTTCATATAAAAGCATGTGCACCGTGTACTTCACCTGACTGCTGTATGGAGATCTCTTGATAGCTTGCTTACCTACCTGGATGAAGCTAGTCATAAGGATCAAAGAGCTGAAGGGATGAAGATAAAGATAGTTACTGAACGTTTTATTTCTACAACATACATGATGAGGGATACAATGGCCCTTGTGAAGGTGAAAAAATTTAAGAGTGTATTGCTGATCTGCAGTAGGTATATAGCTTTGAAACTCCATACCTGCAAAAATTCCAGGAAGAAATGAAAGGCAGCATATTTAAGGAGTATGATCAGAACAACTTCAGTATAGATTTCCAGCAGATGACCTACAAGCTTTTAATTTAGTATTCTTGCTATGCAATCGATCAGCATGATGTAAAAAAAAAAACAGATTGGATACATATGTAGATGAAGAGATTGACAGACTGTGTACATATTATGGAGAACCAAAAATTGTACACTGGGAAACCAATAGAAGTATTGAGAGAAAAACATCAGAACCTGTTAATGACTCTGTTAAGGCAAAAGTTGAGAGGACATTCCTTAAGAAAGTAGATCTCATTGAGAAGTACTGTGGCATTTAATTAACCGCTGCCAAAGATAGGATTTTCCAAACTTACTAAAGTTAGCAGCACTTGCACTAGCTTAGCAGAACATCCTTCTAGATGTGAGCATAGATTTTCTTAACAGAACAGAATCCTGGTTAAATCTAGAAACAGATGAATATTGAGACAGCACAAACTGATGGCTGTAAAACTATGTACTGTGCCATTTGATTACAAAACTATTACAGGCCTGGAGAGCTAAGAAAAACAGGCGAATATATGAACTAAAGTAAAGCGAAGAAGGAGTTGATCTTGTAGCTAATAATGACCTTGTTGTAATAATTCTGTATTATAAATCAGGAAAATTAATGTATCTCAATATGTATGCCAATTATAAGTAGAATCATTGTACTCATTATATTTGAGTGGGACCTACCTTATGAATTAAATATTGCTTCAGAACACATATTAGATAAAATGTGGCTACTTGTAACGGGTAAATTTGACATTGTTTACCTAAATTCTGGCTGCATGCTACATTTGAGGAGTGGTCACCCTTGAGGGGTACTTTTGTACACAAACTGGTCACTGCAGAGGATATGGCCACTGTTAATGATGTCCATATAAGGGGGGACCTCTGTACTTAGAATCTTTAGATAACACCAGCAAGGCAAGCAGTTCTGTGCAGTAAGGGAGGAAATAATTCTTCAAAAACTGCTGATACCTTCATGAGAACAAAAATAGGCAAATCTTCCCTCAGATTTGTAATGAAAAGAATGTACTGGAAGGTTATCAAAAGTTGCAAGATTCTTTCTGAAGGGGGTTGAGCTCTCTTTGTAAAGAAAAAAAAGTTACACAATGTAGTAGATGGCCAAGTTTCATTTTTAAAAAGGGTGAAGTACAGCAGTAGGCTGTCTTCCTTCTGATATCACCGAGTTGCAATGTTTATCAAATTCTTGTATTAATCATCAGGTTTGATAGTAATGCAAATAGTGATTTTATCTAGGACTAATTATTTATTATTAAATAACTGAGTTTAAGTTGTATAGTCATTATTAATACTCTGAATTTATTTATTTTTATAGGTATCAGTTTTAGTGGTTTTTGATTTTAAAAGATTGAGTTCCTTGTTGGTACCTGATTTTTAGGGATGAAGAGTGCACTACTTATTTCCATGAAAGAATCACTATTATTTTGTGCTTAAAACTTGTGGGTGGTAGCAAATACAAAATCTGAAGAAAAAAAATTGGTATTCCATGAAAAATAGCAAATTTACATAATAATGCATTTGAAGCAGATCATGCATTTTTTAAAAAAATTTATTTCAGGAGCATGGGATCAAGTTGATGGAACGATCTTTGTACAGTGCCAGATATTGCTTCGTTGAAAATTTGTACATGAGGTAGCTTGTCATTATATAATCTAGTCTGATATAGTTTGCATGTTTATCCAAGGCTTTTAGAAAGGGAATACCCCAATGGCATTTTGTAAAATGCTTTAAATAACTAGAATATCAATGAAAGCATTGCAGCTTACACTCCTGTCTGTTGGCTTAACTCTTTTATTTCATCTGAAACGGTTAAATGTACCTGTACAATTTTGATGAGTGATAGCGCGACTACAAATATAAGAAATTAGATGTGGCAACATGCGGCAGACAATTTTAAGATGCCATGTGAATGCATCCATGTGAATGCATCGTATCTTGCGTTAAAGTTATTCCAGTAGCCTATTTTGCCAGAACAGGCCATGCCATTTTTTCTTGAAACTGACCTGAATTCATTTTTTTTTTAGAAGTAAAGTATTATTATTCTCCCAAGATTTTTAAAAACATCTCTATTATAAAGTCTCGAGCCTAATGCACAAATATTAGGAAGCCCCTTGTCAGGAAATTTCAAAATTTTCATTAATTCATAATTGGCCATTGATAAATATACCTAAAGTACAATGGTCGTGCGGTCTTTAAACAAAATGGATAAAGTCCTTGAAAAATCCTTGAATGTTGTCATTCCATTGGTGTATGAATCCTGTGCTATAATGAGGAATACACTTGATGTACTCAAAGATATCAAAACATTGTTTACATCTCATGAAGATTTCAGTTAATAGGTACGAGTTTGTTCCCTTTATCAAAATGCTGTATAGATGGAAAAGACTAAATTGTCTGCTTTATTTAGGGCTGGATTTGCAAAGCAAGGCTTATTTTCTAATGTTAATGTGATCAGGTAATTAATCATACAAAAATATTTTTCAGTAAGTTGATGCATGAGCTTGAATATGTCATTCTGTCCAAATTCTACAACTGGATTCAAGAAAACCAGGATATACATGTGGACCTAATTGGTAAGACGTCTGCTATTTATGGGTCAAGTAATAAGCACTTGAATATGTTCAGAGATAAAATAAAATATTAAAGTTTTGGATGGAACTGTGGATACCATGGTATGTTTTAGAACATATGATTGCAGAATTCTTGATAATGTCGCACAAAATAACACTGAAAAATATAAAATATGTGCATTCATTTCTTGATTAAATCCCTCAAGTATTCAGACCCACCCCCATTTATACCCCATCCACCCACCTCTATATAGAGGTTGGAGTATATAGTAATCCACATGGCAATCTGTTTATTCTTTCATCAAGCATGCAGTCTCATAGTACAGCTAATAGACTGCCATGGTAATACGCAATCTCATAGTACAGCAAATAGACTGCCATGGTAATACGCAATCTCATAGTACAGCTAATAAACTGCCATGGTAATACGCAATCTCATAGTACAGCTAATAGACTGCCATGGTAATATTATCATCTGAAGATGCACTTAGCCAACAAATTACTTTGCTCCAGGAATCTTATTGTAACAGACCATATCATTTTTGATAGACTGCCATGAAAATTGGTTAGTATTCTATGCAACTTTATAATATTATGATCACTGCCAGGAGATGCACATGGCAACAAATTAATAATGCATTGTATAACAATCTCATTTTGCACAATTTGTCCTGCAGGTTCTGATGGATTAAGTATTGTTGTCATCACCTGAAGATGTGCCAATAAATCACTTTACTCCAACAATATTTGTTCCATTTACTCCCCAGTTACTATAGCTAGCCCCCCCCCCCCCCCTCCATTTGTATAGATTGCCATAACAGTTTTTAAATATTATGATTATCGCTTGAAATAATTCACTTCAGCAGATCACTTTGCACCTGCATTGTTTGTTTGATTTATAGCTATTTTGTTTTGTAGCTTAATACAGTCCATGAAACTTTAAAAACATATTGCGGTAATCACCCGAAGATGCACATATCATCAGGTCACTGTGTTCTCCAATTTGTATTGAGTTACTGAGATACTGCATTTATTGAGTTACTGATCTCTTATGACTTACAGCTGACTGTAATTTACGTTCGAATCTTACAAATGCAGCTGGTCTCGCAGATTTCAGTTGATTGTCATGAGACTTGGCAAAGGCTATGAATATCGAATGCTGCACCAATGAGTTTTGTTAAGAGTTACTGTCCTATTTGACTATGTGCTTGGTGTAATGTATTAAAATATCTTTCTGAACATGAATATTCTGAGTTTTGATTGATCACAATGGAACTGTACATGTCATTATATTGTTTTGAAGATATCGACCAATCTCTTTGCTCTAGAAATATTTGTTAGTTATTGCAATAATAACTGACTGAGTTTATCTGCAGTGTAATTCAGACTCTTCAACCAGGTCTTTTTGAATATAAGCTGTTAAATGGATCTCTAATAAGCTTTCATGCACTGAGGTTTATATTTGACAGTGATGATATAGTAAAATTATGGATATGCATAGTTTTGTGTATGAATGGGTAATCTCCAAGCTTTGGATCAGTTCAAAATCAGCTGCCTCTGACAACCTTGTATTTATCCTATGATAAACCATGCTTGATGATAACTGCTAATGACATTATTACAACTTTTGGATAAATATTCACCAAAGATACCATTGACATTAAGCCAAGCTCCACTTGACGGTTTGGTCATAGTCCTGACATGAGGGAAAATACAGGATAGATTTTTTTTAATTTACCTGGTTTATGTAAAGCTGGGAGATTTAATGATATGATCCTATGTCTGTCCGGCATTGTATGCCATTTGTCTTGATTAGGTCCATTGTCTGTCCTGCATTGTCTGCCATCTGTCTTGATATGGTCCTGTCTGTCCTGCATTGTATGCCATTTGTCTTGATGTGGTCCAATGTCTGTCCTGCATTGTATGCCATTTGTCTTGATTTGGTCCTTTGTCTGTCCTGCATTGTCTGCCATTTGTCTTGATATGGTCCTTTGTCTGTCCTGCATTGTATGCCAGTTGTGCTGAGGGCATCCTAGTTTGAACACCTATTACGTTTGAACAAATGATTCAGATTCACAATCAAATATGGCTGACCAAGTAAATATCTTCCAACAAATTATGTAAGGCTGCTGAACAGGATTTGACCAAATTTGACAGAAAACAACCTGGTATGAATGCCTTTCAGATTTGTTAAATTGATACTGATCTGATATAAATATGGCCACCATTTTTAAAAATAACTAAACCTTATAGTGACACTGTTTGCAGCTACTGTTGTATTTGACTAGATGTCACAGAAAGCATCCTAGGTTGAAAGCCTGTCATATTTTTCCAGAAGATGCCAATTCATTTCAAATCTAGCCACCACTGAAAAACAATAGAAAGACCCTCAAGTGAGATTCTGTTGACCAATATTCATAGAAATCATCCTTGTAGACCTGTCAAGTTTTCCTAAATGGTGCTGATATACCATTAAGTTTGGCTGTCATTATTAAAAGTTTATATAAAGAACCATTAAGTGTCAGGAAATATACTGACCCACATTTTTTCGGATATATTACTTAAGTGTAATATGAAATGAGTACTTCCACTACATCGCAAATCCAGTCCTCCCATGCCGATAATTTGATGTCTTGGCTATAGGTAGTGCACCTCTGTTCAAATAGTAACCGATTATATGTTTTATGGTGTCAGTACCCATATTTTTAAGGAGAGACTAATTTTGTCTGATGTTTGTTTTTAAGCAGACAAATGATATTTTAACACCATTGTTGCTTCACCAAGTCAATATTATTGTAAAAACCATTATGGTTTGAGAGGGCTGGATAAAAACAAATCCATTTTACCTCATAAAAATTGGTTCTTGGCCATCTGCCCTTCATTTGACCTAGAAGATAGTCAGATCTTGGGTCCACTTTAGCCTTGTAATGTCACCAAGTCAAGTAAATTGTAGCAACCATTTGGCCATGTGATGGCTTTATTTGTGAAATCAGTAGAAAAATAATAATAATAATAAAAGATTTTACCTAATAGAATCGGTTCGTGGCCATCTGCCGTTCATTTGACTTCGACCTAGATGGTAGTCAGGTCTTGGACCCACTTGAGCCTTGTATCGATCATTTATCTTAATTTTTGTTTGATAATCCTTTTTGTATGTAGAGCATTCTTGAAAAAACTGAATTCATATGCATTCCAAATTTGCCTTTAAATGTTGCAGTTTATCTCCGAGCAACTCCCGAGACATGTCAGGACAGAATTAGAGCCAGAAATAGACATGAAGAACAGAGTATTTCTATTGTAAGTACCCAAAAGGTCTGATTCTGGGCAGTTGAAAATTGCATTGTCAAATGGTTGCATTATGGTTGCAAAAGATATCTCTTTTGGGCAGCAGAGATCATATATGTGTCCATGGGATGTGAAGATTGGGAGTGAGGTGCAATTAGTTGGCAAGTTCCATCAAGATATACCGTTGTTTTTTTACATCTGAATTCTTTATAATTCTCCATGAAGTTTGAAATGTTTACAAAAGACCAGTACCAAAATCACGTACAAATTCTTATTTTGTTATATACACAGTATGTTCATTTAACAGCAATTGTTTGCACTGCTTGTGGTAAATATTTTGTTTATAAAAACTCTGTTCAAGTGTTGATGTCGAGCTTGGGCTTTGTATTAGTCTATTTTGCATTCATTTGGATTTTGCCTGGAAATAAAAAATAAACATGTATTGTGAAAGTTACGAAAGAATGTTTGGCAGTAATAAATGGAACATCCTGTGGTACTTGGGTGTGTGTGTCTGATTTAGATTTTTAACGCACTTCTAAAAGAAATTCAGTCATATCACTATGATGTCTGTATTGTGGCAGTTTATATTATTATGTAGCATTGGGGTGTAAATAAAACTGCATAGCCATATGGTTGTTGTAAAAATGTATATTGTTATTAAAACAAGAATGATTAAGAGGTCTCAATTGACAATGAAATAAAGTAGTATCCCAATACATGATAAAGAAGACAAATGTCAGGTAACTGAAAATACAGATTACAATAGACCTGTTTACCTCTCTTTCTCTGTTATTATGAATCTACTTCAGGAACAGGCTTCTACTTGGGATGTGGGACATATTAAGTTTTAATTTCTTTCTTCTGCAGAATTAGAGTTTCACATGCTGTTATTGAAAACTGGCTGTTTTAGTATTCATTGCAACAGCAAGGGTACACTCACACTCACACACACATATATATATATGTGAAGAATCATAATATGCATACATAAAGAATTCATATTCAGTTTATTTTCCAACTGTACTAAAATGTTGCAAGCAAAGGAAGAGCTGTTGTTTGGAAAAAACTTTGTGTTGCATACATACTCTTACTCAACAGTCTTAGAAATAGGGATTAGTTGATTTTCCTTTCCGCACTGACGCTCTTCGTTACGGATCACTGCCATCTCACATCTGTGTGTGTTCGAGTCTAAGATTCGGCTAAATGTAGTTATGTGAGAAAGCTTGCCAGTAGCTTCTCGTGGGATGGTGGTTCTTTCCGGAGGTTTTCCCCGAGTATTTCCTCCACCAAAAATACTGGCCGCCATGTATAGCCTATCATGCGCTAAAAATATGGCATTAAACCCTTCAACAACAACTTTTCACACTGCAAGTGGCTAGAGGTACCATGTTAATATATGGAAGTGGTGATACGAAAGTTAGGAAATGATGTACGATATTTATAAGCCATTCATATCATTTAGCATTGACATCTGCTGCTTATAGATGATATGTTACTTTTGGGGAAGGGGCCCCGAGTGGTCGAAGCACTTTCCGTTACAAATCACTGCCATTTCACCTCTGTCTACATGGGTTCGAGTCTTAGATTCAGCTAATGTTAGTATGTGAAATAGCTTGCCAGTAGATTCTCGTGGGTCGGTGGTTCTTTCGGGGGTTTTTCCCTGGTTCTTCTTCCACCATTAATACTGGCTGCTATGTATAGCCAGTCTTGTGCTGAAAAATGGCGTTAAACCCTACAATAATAACTTTTGGGGAATCCTTAACATGGCAGGTTGAACATTATTCAAGAAATTTATTTTAATAAAACTAAAATAATGATAATATGAAATAAATAAATCAAGTATTTATAGTGAATAAATTGAAACAAGGAATCAAGAAATTTTCATATATAGTGACTAGTTGATTTTAGTCGATATTTTGTTATCCTTTAAACATGAATTTATACACAATGTCAATTTTGCAGCAGGTGTCTCCAGATTGTATTGATCTTTAACAAGTGTCTCTTATGCAATCACTAGGCTGATAATACAGCCTCCAACATTGTCAACCATCCAACACATATGAAGTAGGCATGGATGAGGGTCCATTTTTTTATTTACTTCAATTTGAGGATTTCAAAGAAGGTCAAGTTGTTTCCACTGATAGAACATCATTTGATAGTCTTTATACTCATTGTAGCAACTTTAATATAAGTTAAAATTACATTACAGTGGCAGGAGCCTTGTCATATTAAAAGATGTATATTAATGACAATTATGGCCACATTATCAGGCTTCGAAGGTCCATAGTTATTTGCAGTAAAACCAGAAGTCATGATTAGGAAATGCACTCACTTTTTGCGGTCAAAATAAAGAAATTTTCAATGTTTATTTCAGGAATACCTGCAGTCTCTTCATGATCTCCATGAAGACTGGTTTATTCATCAAAAAAAATTTTCAATGTTTATTTCAGGAATACCTGCAATCTCTTCATGATCTCCATGAAGACTGGCTTATTCATCAAAAGAAATTTTCAATGTTTATTTCAGGAATACCTACAGTCTCTTCATGATTTCCATGAAGACTGGCTTATTCATCAAAAGAAATTTTCAATGTTTATTTCAGGAATACCTGCAGTCTCTTCATGATCTCCATGAAGACTGGCTTATTCATGAAAAGAAATTTTCAGTGTTTATTTCAGGAATACCTACAGTCTCTTCATGATCTCCATGAAGACTGGCTTATTCATCAAAAGAAATTTTCAATGTTTATTTCAGGAATACCTGCAGTCTCTTCATGATCTCCATGAAGACTGGCTTATTCATCAAAAGAAATTTTCAATGTTTATTTCAGGAATACCTGCAGTCTCTTAATGATCTCCATGAAGACTGGCTTATTCATCAAAAGAAATTTTCAATGTTTATTTCAGGAATACCTACAGTCTCTTCATGATCTCCATGAGGACTGGCTTATTCATCAAAAGAAATTCAAAGTTCCATGTCCTGTATTAGTAAGTATAAAATTTAAAGACAATAAATAATGTAGCTAAATATAAAGCAGTGTTGAATGAGTTTATTGAATGAATTTACTTTTAAGGAATTATTATATTTTGTAATATCCGACACCACAGATTTTAACAGTGTATATAAGTTGTTTATTGACGAGTTCTCAACTTAAAAATTGTAAGAGACGGTTATGATGTTTATAGAAAATAATTATATATGCACAAGTGCAGCTATATTGTAATAGTTATATTGTCACAATTAGGGTTGTTAAACGAAAATCGGAAATCTGATTATCGGTTTTGAAAACGATTATCGGTTTTTGCTTTTACAAAACGATTCGAATTCAATATTTTTTACCATTTTTGTAGTGAAAATTTTAAAAAATGCCAGAAAAAAAATTCATTCATGCATTTGTTTAGTGTTTACATTTTAATACAATATGGCCAGCAGATAAGAAGGTGTGTTTGTTTAAAATTTGTGAGCGCTCCATGCAGCGTGTTTGTAAATGAATATATTTATTGTTGATGATGTCAATAATTAGTCAACCGACCGGTCGCTAAGTTCTTTGATGTCCGAAATTGACAACAATAGACTGTTAATAGCCACAGTCTCTGTTGTTGAGGACTGGTCTCTGCTGGTTGTGTCTTTTCAAGTTTACAAATATGGCTGGTCATATAAATAAATCTGATGTATGGGAAAACTTTGAAAAAATTTCATCAAGCATGGCTCGCTGTAAACTATGTTCACAACAAATAAGTCGGAGCGGTGGTACTACTACTGGATTGCATGCACATTTGCGTAGCAAACATCCCGGATTTGCGGCTCCTTCAAATGTTCAGCCGCGATTAACAACATTTATTGGAACACAAAGAAACTGTCCTGATAGTCATCAAGAAAAAGTTACTGCTGCTGTAGCTAAGTTTGTCACTGAAAACATGCTACCAATTTAGATTATTGAATCCAATTCCTTCCGTGATTTGATGGCTTTGGTGGAGCCACAATATCGTCCTCCATGCCGTCTGACGATGCGCGTCTATACGTTATGGGATGTAATGAATATCATTTATTCGCAAGAGACATTCACTAACTTGCATTATAAAAATATATTTCTTGTAATTTCAATGTAGGACAAAAACCGATAATCGATTTAAAATCGGATTTCTACAAACGATAATTGGTTTTGGAAAAAAACGATATTAACATCCCTAGTCACAAGCCAAGTCTAACTGTTTGTCCATATGTCACTATGTTATTCTTCTAACCCAAAATCCTTTACACTGACTGAGGGAGAGGAATCCCAATGAGCTTGATAAGGAATGAAGGTTTCAGAATATGAATGCAACAATCAGGGTTGGAGGGGGTTGGGTTAAAAGGTCACATTCCCATATATACTATGGACTCTTCCTTGTAAGCCAATTACATGTACACTGATTGAGGGAGAGGAATCATATTGAATATGATAAGGAATGAAGGTTTCAGATTCTGAATTGAACAATCAGGATTGGAGGGGGTTAGGGTAAAAGGTCACATTTCCATAACATGGACTCTTCCTTGTAAGCCAGTTACATGTACACTGATTGAGGGAGATTTGTGATATTTTAATAGAAGGGATAGCTGGCAACATAGTTTGGATTTCTCTATGATATTCATGATAGCTTCCAACTTTAATTTCAATACTGCAATGTTTGGAAGACAGGCACAAAAAAAGTTCATTAACTTGATGGATACATATATCTCCGTTGGGGGAAAAGTTATACTTGTTATATGTAGCTTCAACGATTTCTTGTACCCAATGCACATTTTTTGTTTTTTTGTTTTTGTTTTTTAATAGCTGATCAGATATCTTTCCTTGCCTTTTCTCCACGATTTCAGACAATCCATGTAATCAATTAATCATGTATCTTGAAGAATATTTTTTGACTAAGCACTGTATTATGGATATCTGTTGGAGTATCTAGAAGAAACTATGGAAGCATTCAGATTATGTTTCTTGGAGCGGTATAGTAAATCGATCCATTGGTCAGTCATTAGGGAAATCATATGGTCCTCACAGTGAAATTCACACTGCTTTGAAGAATTGGGGAATCACAGATATTTGAAATTTTACTGCTGTGATAAGAAAATGTCAGAATATATTAGGAGATAAAAAGGCTAAAGAAAATAATATATATATATATATATATATATATATATATATATATATATATATATATATATATATATATATATATATATATATATACTACAGTGATAGACTAGACTTTCAAAGGCCTGTAGACTAACAGCTGACACAATAGATAAACTGATGACTCTACTGATGTGTTTGTTTGCTCCAGTAAATTATTTTTTTTTATTATTTCTATGATTTTTTTTTATCACTTCATTGACAATAAATGTCAAGGTATATGAAACCTAATTGTTATTCAGCTGCTAAATTAACATATATTGTAAATGAAGTGATAAAAAATCATAGAATGCTTGTTTTAAGTTTGGTGTTTCCACTCCTTTTAATAATGTTGTCATCCATCAGCTACCATTTATCATATTCCCCTTCCCTGAATTGGAGGCTGACAGCTGGAACCTCTTGCTCTATTAAGATTTCTGGCAGCATCTCTGCACAGTTAACTCATAAGATTTGTCTATTAATCATCCAATATTAATTGAAATTTTCACAGAATTCTTATGATCTTAATAAAGAAATAGTTTTTTCAATGAAGAAGAGGAACAATCTGTTTTTCCAAAAGGTCAAGTTGTTTGATTGGAAAGTTTTTTGAAATACATAGACAATTCATATTTTATTAACAAAGTTACCTTAAATGACATTTAATGCAATTTGTAAATTGTTAAATCCATGTTTGTTGTAAGCATATTCAACTTTATTAAATGATATGCAAATTTTTGCAGGTAATCAACACAGATTGCGACCCTCAAGATATGTACAAGAGATTTGACAAACATAAGGACAGTATCCTCCTGAGAAAAAGTGAAAACAACAAGCTTTGTAAACTTTAACAAATAATTTATTTCCTTAGAAAAATGATTGTAAAAATGAAAAAAGAACTTAGTTTTAAAATCAAATACAAAAATAATCCGAGAATAATCCACAAATTAAATTACAACATTCCTAGTAATTAAATGTTTTAATAAATTCAAGTTCGAGTCCTTATGGAAAATTCAAGATGGAAGACGATGACATATAATGTAGTCTGTAATGTTTATGTACAGTTCCTTGTAGAATCACAAGATTTATCACCCCGGTGCTGGAAATCCAAATAATCTTTTGATAAATTGTTTGTCCAAGAATACTGTATGAGGAAATATTTCCAGAGAAATGAATTGATCTTTTAAAATCCAAATGAATTGAAGAAATGTTATCATGAATTCAAAAACTGGCTACAACAAAAGAAAATGTAACTTGTCTGCTGGGTTTTTTTTGGGGGGGGGGGGGGAGAGGGGGCTTGGTGTCATAACTTAATGAAAGAATGACTTAAATGATAACACGAGATGATGCCCATCCCCAAGGGTCAACTCGTCTTTCAAGCAGTTGTTCACCAAGATTATCAAACAAGTAATCTGGCTTTGGTGATTGGAACTACATTATACTGTATTAGACTGTTATGTCTTCATTATTTAAGTTAGTTAAAACGTTTACTTGATTAGGGTCTTATGCATGCAGCTGACTTTGTTGTGAAGTCACTTTTGGCATTTGATACAGACCTGAGATAAAGATATTTTTTTGTTGTTGCAAGGGTCTGAATATGTTCCATGTTTACCAAGTAAAAGAAAAATGTGACACAAATATATTTATTTATGATGGTTGGATCGCTATTTCACATGCCTGAAATTTATTGACATGTAATATTTACCCGATTAAAAATAATTTCACGTAAGTGAAGATATTTGCAGTGGTTGGATCAGTTTGCCATACACAAGCTTAGGACAAACATTCATAATTTTTAATTCACAGGAAGATTTTAAATCGTGCAGTTTCCATGTGGCTGTCAGTGAAAGCTTCATTGCAGATTGTTTCTTTACAAGGAGGACGAATTTTTCATGTTCTTTATCACCAGTCAAAAACTGAAAGCATTCGAAGGAGTAGACTGTCAACAATAGATAATAAATTATGTATTTATGTATAATTTTAAAGAATGGTTTAGTTTTTAGTTGCTTTTTTATACCGGTGTATTAAATATTTTTAAAAATCTCCTTGCATGTTGATGTCCTCAGGCCATTATTAAAACTGAATACGTGAGGCTGGCTAATGGGATCCAAGATTGGTTATGTTATTGATATGCATTTATTAATCAATTTTTTATATATTTTTGGTGAGTTGGAAAGTAATTGTGTTGGTGGCCCTACACATTGTACCATACTATTCTATATTGCTCAACTTGACTCTTGACTTGAGTGAAACCACAGGAGCTTGGCTTTAGTCGTAATATATTGTTTAAAATTTTAGCATGGTTTATTTTACCTGCCCTTACTATTTTTATTGAATGTTAAGAAAGGCAGTTAATCTTCAGTAGAATCAAGCATGCAACATCATCTTTATTTCTTTTAAATGGACACATCTTTTTTTATTAATTTATGACACCATTAGACAATTTTTAAAATTTCATTGAACATATCGAATTTTGAACATGACACATCATCAATGAAAGGGACTGGAAAAGGGCTGGGTCAGAACTGAATGGAATTTGCTGCTGTCTTTGGTTGATACATACATGAATGGAATTCCCTGCTGTCTTGGTTAATACATACATGAATGGAATTCCCTGCTGTCTTTGATTAATACATACGTGAATGGAATTCCTCCTGTCTTTGATTAATACATACATGAATGGAATTCCCTGCTGCCTTTGGTTAATACATACATGAATGGAATTCCCTGCTGTCTTTGATTAATACATACCTGAATGGAATTCCTCCTGTCTTTGGTTAATACATACATGAATGGAATTCCCTGCTATCTTTGGTTAATACATACATGAATGGAATTCCCTGCTGTCTTTGGTTAATACATACATGAATGGAATTCCCTGCTGTCTTTGGTTAATACATATGTTACTTTTGTGATGTGAAGCTCCTTTTGTTGAGATTACTAAATTGTAGTTCCAAATGCAACATAAGATTAGTTTATAGGGTAAAATGTCATACTAAAATAATAATTGCTCAACGTTATGTTCAATATATGAAATGAATGCATATATCAGTAGATTAATTGATTTTTAAATTAATAATGCCAGTCTAGCACTGGGTCATCATACCGCAGACATGTAGCATGATATACCACCCAGTCACATTATCCTGACACCAAGCTGACCAATCCTAACACTAACCTCTTTGGTATCACTCTGCCGGGGTTCAAACCCATGACCTCCCACATCTGGGTCAGATGATCTAACCACTGGAGCTGTCAAAATATCTGTAACTGTATCCTAATTTGACATCTCGTAATCATTCCACTTGAGTTACTGCTTTCATCATGTGTTAATTTTATACGTTTATTGAACACTTCTGTTTACATGTATTAGCAATATTTCAGTTATAGAGATATAAATGCACTCAAAGAATAAAATGAGAGACAAGATAATAAATATCCTAAGAAGTATAATTGTGTATAAATTAAAGATCAGTTGAATCTTAATCAAGAAATATCAAGGTGTTTTAAAGAATGTATGTGAAGTGTGTTACATGACTAAGTATGTGTGCATGTACCATTGTTTAACTGTTCATTATGTGCGTAATACTAGTAATTATATGTATCTTTCTTGTTCATGATGCTTACTTTTTTATTTGTAATTATCAACATTAACTGATATTTATGGATAATAAAGTCATCTGCAAAAGCACCTCCTTACATAAATTGTCTTTTTATACCCTCACTGAGACAGCAAGAGAGGAGCACATTATTCTGCCCCCATCTGTCTGTCACTGTTAAATCTGAAATCCATACGACTGACAAGTTCTTTTAGTGTGGTAGAACTGGGGTTATTAAAATTAAAGCCAACAGATTTTACACACGTTTATGACTACTTTGAATTTCAAGCCATTATAGCAGCCGTTATATTTTTTAAACATTTTGTACATATACTTGTTTTAACACACCAGGTGGAGAAATAGACTTGTTTTAACACACCAGGTAGAGAAATAGACTTGTTTTATCACACCAGGAAGAGAAATATACTTGTTTTATTACACCAGGTAGATAAATAGACTTGTTTTATCACACCAGGAAGAGAAATATACTTGTTTTATCACACTAGGTAGAGAAATAGACTTGTTTTAACACACCAGGTAGAGAAGTAGACTTGTTTTAACACGTCAGGTAGAGAAATAAAATTTGTGATTGTATGCAGATTGATTTGACTTTCAGGTTAGTAGAACAATGTAAATTTTTTACACATTTTTAAACCATATGGATTGAGTTAACATTTGACAGAGACTTTATTACAGTGTGATCAATGAAATGAGCTGCCAGGGTGCAAAATTGCATGAGTGGAAAATTTTATAAAATTTGTTTACTTGTAAAGCAGTGATGCATGGGAACTTTTACAAATAGTTCAATATTGTGCATTTTAAAAATGCACTCTGCTCAGTATACAAGTTGTATTCAAGTTTTAGGATAAAAAGTAGAAAAAAAGAATCTGTACAAATTTAAATAGTAGAAATACCTATTTGATGACAATACCTGTCTGTTCCATATTATGCAGGTGTAGATTGATATTTAAAAAAATGTGTACTAGATGGGTTCTGTGATTGAACCTTTTTCCACATAATTGTGTGTATGCTAACTTTAGTCCATTTCCAGTATGTAAGATTAAAATCAATATCTGGACAGAAAGTTACTGATTCTATTTGACTTAAAGTCAGTGGTGGCTTGAATGTGCAAAGTGAATGACAGAATGAAAAATGTAGAGATTCGTGGCAAACGTAGGACAAAAATAAATCTAAAGTGATGTCAGATCCTGGATTAGATGAACTGCAAAAGAAAAAACCACATTTTTTGGGAAAAGTTTCAGAAATCTTGATACAGAACATATGGCTACAGCAGAAAAACAAGACAGGAAGCATGTTGTGTAATATGTACAGAAATTATGGGAAAAATAACACATTTATATTGGGAATCCTTGCTTGAATTATAGGATGGCACCTCTTACAAAATGCTGAGTCAACAGATCTTTTGCATTTCAAAACATGGCCATGAGACAATACCTGTGAATTGCGGGAAATGCTACAAACAAGCGTAAAGGACAGTTTCTCAACTTGAAGCAGTCTTATATAGGTGTATATATACCAGCAGATTGCAGGTGGTTCTCAGTACACAGATAATGAACATTAATGCTTAAGGATTGTGCAGTGAATATCTGATTTTAATCCTATTCAATGAAATAAACCATCTCTTGACTGATAAGTCACACAAGCTTATCATACCCGTTGTTAAGACATGGAGGAATAGAAATGGTGAATGACGTCACTAAAAATTACAAAAATGATATTTATGTTAAAGTTTTTCTTAGAGCTCAACAAAGAGAAAAACATGCATAGAGCTTGTGAATATGCTAATATTCATATGAATGCTTCAAAATCATGACTGTCCCATTGCCATTTACATTTGGCACAGAAAAAAAGAGGTAAAAATAAATCGTAAAGAAGTGGTTCCAGATTTCGAAGGGGTTAAACATATAGGTAAATATATTTAAACGTCTAGATACAAATCCACTGCAAGCTAGTGGACAAATTAGAAACTACAGCTGAGAACAAACATACAACACAGGTGGAGGTCTATTTTAACCATACATGTACATAAAAAGGGATGAACATATTAATAGATTAGTGGCTGAAATTGACACCTAATGCAAATGAACTTCAAAATAGCGAGGAAAACAGTTAAATTTGCTAGTGACAGTAATTTGTTACATAACCTCAAAGGTAACAAAGTCAAGATTTGATTGTAAAATACATTTGATCTACTCCTGTAACAGACTGGTAATGCAGGGTAATATTTCTATTTTCACTATCCAAAGCAGTCTGAAGGTCATTAACTCCTCTCAGAAGGGCAGTTTCCAGGGCCGGATCTTGGAGATCAGAAAATGGACATCCCAGGCTAAAGAAACCTACAACGTACACACACAATCATAGTCACTTGTCTCTTGAAATTTGAGCATTGTTTTATTCTTGCACACGTTTATTGTTTAGTGTCCTTGCTTTGAGTAAATAGACATACTTTAGCTTGGGCCCCCTTTGGAGAAATGTCAGGGCCCTTTTGAAACGTTTGACACACACTGAACATGATCAGGACGTGCTTTCAGTACTATATTGAGGGCAATATAGTTACTGTACATTGCTAAAATGACTATTTGAATTCAGATCAGACACAAGTTAGGAGAGTAAAACTTTCACCAAGACTTTTTTTAGATGTTTGGGAGCTTAGTAACGGAGATAGTTCTTTAGATGTGTATGGTAAAGGGATGGTTTCTCTAAGAGATGCTTAACAATGACAGTTTTAAAGAATGATGAGAATTCCCTGGACGAGAGAGAATTATTGATCACATTGGTTAGTGAAGGCAATATTGAATCTAAGTACTCAAGCAGCAGTGATGTAAGAATTTGATGTAATGAACTATGACATTCTTCTTAGCAGCTTCATAGATCTGCTTCTGAGTAGCAAGGCTGGTGGAAATCCAAATCCTCTCAGCCTTTGGACGTTCTCTTTTAGCAGTGCGAAGCTGATCCCTAGTATTAAAATACCATAGAAAACACTTTGGAATTGATACTCTGCATTTGGTTGTTAAAGAACCTGGATGAGACATCTTCCAGATTTGACATGGAGATAAGTGCGGAGAAGACAAAGCTGATGACAAATAGTCGCAAACAAATCTCAACCAAGATTAAAGTCAGAATACAGGAACTGGAAACAGTGGGCCAATTCAAATATCTTAGCTACATAATCCCCGAAGAGGGATCAAGAGCAGAAATTTGTCATGAGCAGTAAAAACAATGGCAGCTATTTTAAAGCTAAGACCCATCTGGAGAGACAAGAATTTATGTCTGAAAACTAAAATCAGACTATTGAGAGCACTAGTCATCTCAATCTTTGTACTCATGTGAGGCCTGGACCCTGACAGCAGAATTACAACGAAGAATCAAGGCACTTAAAATGAGATGCTACAGAACCATCCTTGGCATCTCTAACATAGACCACATCAGAAATGAAAAAGTGCGTAACCCTATCAGACACAAAGTAGGTAATTATGAAGACCTCCTCACCATTGTCAAAAAGAGAAAGCTGAAATGGTATGGCCATGTCACTAGAGCCAACAGTCTATCCACAACAGTACTGCAGGGTTGTGTCCAAGGTAGTAGAAGGAGATGTAGACAGAGAAAAAAAAGTGGAGTGACAACATCACGGAATGGACCAGAAACATTTTGCGGAGACAGGCATTGGCATATGATTGAGACAATGGAGGGAACTGGTCATATGTTCAACAGCACAGTGCCTCAACGACAACACTAGGTCAAGAGACTGATGATGATGATGATGATGATGATGATGACTTGGTTGTTAGGGCATGTTTGTAAAGCAATACACGCATTCAGTTATCAAGATTTACTTCTCTGAATTCTAGGATTCAATGACAACTTCATTAAATTCTACCAATCAATGTATTTTTACATAAACAGTATAATCATGTTTCAAATTATTATCTGCTTACGACATTTTTAAAACAAATGGGATTCAAATATTCGGGCGGCTAAAATATACATGTATACACCTTGTATGTTATAAATATATACAATATTAACAAAATTAGCTGCTTATTAAATTAAATATTCTCAATAAAGTAAACATTTAATAAAGGAATACTGTAATGATACGTGATCAAAAAGTATGGAGCATCATAAAAGTGATTTGGAGAAATTAAATCATAAATGGATGGTTTATGAAGGTATACTTAATTGTCAGATTTGTTATAATTTGTTAGGTACTTCAATTTACAAAACATACTGCATGTAATAACATATACGATATATAAACGAACGTATGCAGATTTGACTCATCGTTCAGGGAATAATACACTTGACATGAATAGTGTCCAATACCAAAGGTAGTTTAGTGGATGTTTTAAATCATTAACTTTTCAAATTGAAACGTTCTGCTAAGTTCTTGTTCTCCATCGGTATTATTGTTAGATATCTCCACACATAACACTCGAATGTATGTACTTGTTAAGAACTTTAAAAGGAGAGAGAGAGAGAGAGAGAGAGAGAGAGAGAGAGAGAGTAAAAAAACTGAAAAAAATGTTTGCAACGTTTCAAAACTTTATGTACTCATTCGCTCAATCATTCTTCCTATCTGTACGTTATGTTTATAAGTAACACCTACTTATATGTAAGGTATTGATTGATATGTATTAGGGGGAAAAGTTTGTATCTACCCAGTTTTTCATATTCACAGTTTACTCAGTATACACAATATTACAAGCGAAAATAACATTTCAACTGTATTAAAAACTGCCTAGACAATTTACTACTGGCATAAATGACTATGAAAACTCGACCAGAGAATAACACTTGAAGCTAATAACTGCATATATTCTTCTTCGCCTATATGTGTATAACAAGTTTACGTCAACATCAAACAAGGACATAGTTTGAGATTTTTCGCTTACAAAAGGTTTGTCAGTGCGTACATTTTTCTTCGCTAAGTATACTCAGTATTTAATTCCGATCTAACAGGAAGCAATGGGATATTCAGAAATGTGTTTACTTATGTATTTGAAAACGATCAATACCTAAGTAAAGTCTGTATTGATTCACGCTGATGATCGGTTTACGTATTTTGTAATAACCTAGTCATTCATTTAAGATTCTCGTGTTTACAATCTTTGATATAAAAAGAAAGTAGCAATGCAGGTCTCCCAGGAATCCTTTCATATGCTTACTTGATAAATTATTGAGTATTTTAATAGTTATACACTTATAATACACTTGACATGAATAGTGTCCTATACAAAAGGTAATTTAGTGGATGTTTTAAATCATTACCTTTTCAAATTTAAACGTTCTGCTAAGTTCTTGTTCTCCATCGGTATTGTTGTTAGATATCTCCACACATAACACTCGAATGCATGTACTTGTTAAGAATTTTAAATGAGAGAGAGAGAGAGAGAGAGAGAGAGAGAGAGAGTATAAAAACTGAAAAAATGTTTGCAACGTTTCAAAACTTTATATACGCATTCGCTCAATCATTCTTCCTATCTGTTAGTTATGTTTATAAGTAACACCTTCTTATATGTAAGGTATTGATTGATATGTATTAGGGGGAAAAGTTTGTATCTACCCAGTTTTTCATATTCACGGTTTACTTAGTATACACAATATTACAAGTGAAAAGAACATTTCAACTGTATTAAAAACTGCCTAGACAATTTACTACTGGCATAAATGACTAAGAAAACTCGACCACAGAACAGATCAATAACACTTGAAACTAATAACTGCATATATTCTTCTTCGCCTATATATAGTAAGTTTACGTCAACATCAAACAAGGACATAGTTTGCGATCTTTCGCTTACAAAAGGTTATATATATATATATATATATATATATATATATATATATATATATATATATATATATATATATATATATATGCATTAAATGCGCACTATGTACATGTATTTGAAAACAGTCAATACTGAACTAAAAGCTTATCAAACAGGAACGAATATTCGTACAAAAGACTTTGAAATTCCTTTCAGTTGTATTGATTCACGCTGACGAGTTGATTAGGTACTTTGTAATAAACTATTCATTCGATTTAAATTCTAATGTTTACAATCTTTGATATAAAGAAAGCTATGAAGGTCTCCCAGGAATCCTTTCATATGCTCAAATGATAAATTATGATTATTTTCATAGTGATGTATAAATCAGACACAAATGCTCTTAGTATATAACGTGAATACTTATATTCTGAATGACGTGTTATAAATCGTTTCAAAATCGGTGTCGTATGATCAAGACAATCGGGAAAAAAAGAAAGATTGAAAAGGCTCGACTTTATTTGTCCTCATACAGGAAACATCCAAGGGACATGAGCGAATTTGAGTTCAGATTCTTCCACGCGAAATAAGTTATTTTATCTATTATAATTTAATTTACCGTGCCATATTTTGTCCTGCAAAAAATGAACTTTGCCTTAGTTTTAGAGGTTTTTTTGGTCCAAAAAAAACTAATAATTTATGTCAAATGCAATACAAGCAAATATATTAGACATTGACGGCTTAATTGTTAACAACTTTAGTTGGAATCTTTGTATATTTGTATATTTTGCGCACGGATTGAATAAGTGACACAAAAGAGCAATCAAGCGTCATTTCACACACAAAACATTTTATAAAGAACGTGCCAGAAATAACTCGGATTACACGATAAATACAGTAAACGTTACACCATGTATACTACCTTATTACTTACTTGGTTGACCACTTCAATTTACCTTTGGGAAAGGTCCATACATTACTTGCCTAAAACTATGAATACTATTTAGGTATTCGAGAAAGATGCAACTAAATTATCAAAGTCTATAATCCATAGATAGATCAAAAGAATATTCCAATCCAGCTGCATTTTTAAATGGACTGTTTTGCAAATAAAATAATAGTATGTTTATATTATGTTTTCCCCATAAAATCAATATGTGTGCCAAGTTATATCATATGAACCTGTATATTCCTAAATCGAATAAACTTTATGTATCCAGCTAACGTCAGTATATAATATATACGTTTTGAGTATAAATGTATTATTTAAATGCTTGTTCATAAAAGAAACCCAGATTATTGTGTATGCAATCTGTTGATATGAACGGAAATACTAGGTGGGTGGAACAGAGTTGCATATAAATAATATACACAATATCATACGAAAGTCAGTACGATTTGTAAAAATAAATTTACAGAAGACTACAGTTTGTTTCAACTTCAGTTTTGAACTTTGAACTATGCTACTTGTGGGATTCCTTAACTCGAAACCCAAATTACTAATAGGACTCAATAAGGCAAAAGACAACGCTTTTATTTGTCGTACAACTGTGATCCAGGGATTTCAAACCCAAATCCATTTTATATCGTTATATACAAGGGGTATTAAAACAGTTCTAAATATTATTGAGGTATTTTACATTATTTTTATTTGTGAACAGTCCATCAGCAAATTCTCACAAAATACATAGATTACACACACTTTATTGCTGTCTGATGATTAAATTCTCACATGCCGCTTTGTATTTACGTTTTGGTATGTTGTTCATACACTGGAAAAGCGCATTTCCAATCGAACGGCAACTTTCAAAATCGTCTGCTTCCCAGCGAATCTTGGATAACTGAATTCAACCAAAAAACCCTGGATCTAAATCAGTCCTCTGTGGAGGATGTTGCAAAGTTTGGACGTTATTCTACTTCAGGAAGTTTGTCAAGATGGCGAAATTATGCGTCGTAGCGATGTCATGGAGAAAATGGATACACGTATCGGTGCGCGGACAGGTGATTCGGTAGTGTTCCACAACATTTGGTGGCATAAATACGTCTGGTGTCAATATCAGAATCAAGCTGAGGTACCTTTGATAATAACGCATAAAAACTCTACTGTCAGTCCGACTGAGTCGAGCAACTTCTTCCTCTTCCAACAATGTGCTGGGTTTCTCTCGAACTTCCTCGTACATGGTGTGAACTATGTACATGTGACGAGAGGTCCAAGTGAAGAAAAATATAGGTTAAAACATGCCATGTCTAGAGCTAAGCATTCCCCATACCAACCCATGCTCAACAACATCTATTGTTTAAGTATGAGACGTGTGGTTTACGCTCATTTTCACTGATTTAAGCTTTTCCATTTTCAATTGAGTCGGTTTAAGAAAGTCAATTCATGTTTGATAACCTGTGACAATCTTATTCGAACGTCTCTGATCACACTATTCATGTTAGGCGATTAGATGTGTGGCAGCTTCTGCCCGAATCTTTTGATTTTCATCAGAAGTTAACAAATATGCGGCAAACTTTCTCAACAGAAAACGATTTTTCAGCGTATGGATTTTGGAGTAACCAATCTTCGTACTTCAGAAATTATGAATAATCTGGACCAACAAGAAAAGAACGAACTAAAAAAGCTATTACTTGAATATGAGCACTTGTTGTTAGATGTTTCAACATGAACAAAGAAAATCTTCCATGAAAATGAAATTGTAGTTTCCACACCTGTGAAGAGCGTCCTTATTGGATAAGTACTCTCAAACAGGAATGTTGGAAAAAAGGAAATTAATTATATGTTTGGAGAAGGATTTCATAGAACCAAGTAAAATTGACAAGAGTTCACCTTGGGTTTTTTTTTGGTACCGAAAACAGATAATACTTCCCGTATGTACACTAATTATAGAAAGGTAAACAGTGTGACCATAAACATATTAATTTCCATTGCCAAGAATCGTCGACTGCATTGACAAAATTGGCAACGCAAACTATGCCACCAAGTTTAACGTTTTGATAGGATTGTGGCAAGTACCACTGACGGAAAATAATAAAGTGTTACATGGACAAGTTAAAAAAATCAGGATGCTAAAGTCATGGCTAATGTGCGAATTAGTGAAAAGCAACTGATGCGATATTTGGGTATGGATTGATATTATAGGAAATTTTGTTCGAATTATTAAATAGTTACTGAACTACTAACCAATATATTGAATAAGAAAACGAAGTTTTATTCAAGAATGCAAAACTGGGGTAGAGGATCTAGTGTGCTATTTTTTTAAACACTTTAGTAATCACCAGAGAAATTATTCCACAATCGAGAAGGAAAATTTAGGTTTGACATTAGCTTTGGAACAATTGGAAGTATATATTAGTTCAGCCCCTTCTCCGATTATTCTGCGAGAAGGACAGTTTGGTTTTGATACTGCAATACAACACTTTAAAGTCTACATTAGTTCAGCTCCATTTCTGGTTATTTTGTTTAGTGATCACATAGCCCTTACGTTCATTAGTAAGATGAAAAACGAAAATCAAAGATTATTTTGGTGGAGTTGGATATTCAGGAATAAAATATTGTTACCAGGCACTTCAAGGGAAAAGACATCTATTAGCAGAACCACTTTCACTTGCATATAAATATTATATTATTTCATGTGAATTATGTGTCAGTCATTAGATTTTATCAATGTCATTTTTTATCACATTTTTTATCACATGTATTTTTGAGTAATAGTATAACGAAAGCTTTATTGCATAAATATTTTTACTTTAAGAGGAGAGGTGCTATGTATATTTAATTACATTGTTTTTAGTATTCCTTTCATTTTATGATATCTTGTAAGTAATCTAAAAGGAATTATATAGCAGTTGACCTTCTCCAAAATCAATGACGTTTAGAAATATTGTTTACATTATTCTGACTGAAGGATAAATATTATTATTGTCTTTTGTTTTGTCAATGACACTGGTATATTTTCACATAGCTAGACTTAATCTCCGTGATGATTACTTCATGCTTTGTTATAAATTGGGTTACATAGCTTCTAATTATAACTCAGAGTATACGAGAACAATGAACTTTGACCCTTTTCCGCGTTTCGTGTTGTGTATAAGCTTTTTGGGTGATATAAATTTCGTTTATCTGAAAATTAGTCATTTGTGCGTTAACATCTGAGCAACATCAAGTTGTATTTATTGTTGTACAGTATTTTGATTAGTGCACAATATTTAATTTAAAAAATTCTCATTGGGAAATACAAAGTGCTCAAAATGATATTCCTGGACATAGCGGCTTGGATTTATAGTGAAATACAAATAAGGATACATTCTTGAATTTTACTTGTATGGTTCTACAAAAGACTGCTGTCACATCGTCACGACACACTATCACAGGTACATCAACACATTTTTAGGAACACTTAAGTTTATTTAGAACTTTAATTAATATGACGTATTAGAAATTTTAGAATTATTTAGGATTTAGTTCGCTATACCGCAAGCAATAAGTTTTACATTTTCATTTTGCATTCTAGGAGAATCAATAATTTTCTAAATTTTACAAAACTTGCTTGCTTTTGCTCTTTTCTTTTACTTTTTGTAAAGACTTAGAGTCCAAACATAGATTCACGATTTAACATTACATTTGAAAAAAATGGATACATTGGAAAGTCATTACCTTATAATTCACATGTCCTACAAAGCTTCTTGGAACACAATGATATTTACAAGAGATGAATTTCTTCATCGAAAACCTAAATATCTAATAGTTTTTGTCGTCTTCACTGAAAACAGTGATCGCACAAGAGCATATTTTGTAACCTTCTACTTTTATAACGACCACAATATGAAATATTTTGATTTTTATGAAATTTTCCGTGAACACGACGACACCATCTACTTTATGATATGAAATGAAGAAACAACTCAGTTCAAAAATGCAAAATTACAAGGATCAGATTCCATTGTGTTTATTGTGTGTATTTCCCTATCAGCGTATTCTTGGAGTCGTCCTAGAACATGTATAACTTGAACCGATAACAAAATATAGAGGTTGTTTTTTAACATTATGGCTCTCTGCTTTCTTTAGCACATACACTTATTGTATTCGAATGGGAGAACGAATCTGTAACTTATCGATGGAGGTTTAGTTTTACACCGTAGTCGTGTCAAAGTTGTAAATATATTTTTGTTTAATGCTTGGTATTTGTACGGGAAGAGGAAGTGACTAGCCTAATCCTCCCACTGCAATCAATATAGTGATACATAAATTAGTGATGTTGATTTAGAGAATTATGTTGGCTAGTTTTTTTAGAAACAAAGAAATATTTGACCATGCACTTTCACATTCTTTTCTCGATCTTGAAAAGTTTTCTAAGAAAGATATTTATTTTAACATTGGCACCTCCATTGCTGAGCAGACTCCACTATCGCGACCACCACCAACGGTGAAACAAATAATACAATGGCGCGCGAGCACCGTATTGGAGTACCGAAAGGCGCAAGAAAATCCGACATCCTTACATTGATAGAATCGTATTCAAAAACTAGTCTTCGTTTCGATGAGGGGAATATGAAACGACACATCTCCGATGTTTTGGGGACTGATGTGGATCAGTACGTACATGCAAAGGCACATCAATCCAGAGTTTCTGCTACATCACTGGCTCGTACTAAGGTTCCGCACACAACGCGTGTAATCTGCGGTTGAGAATTTACTCCAACAAAACCACACTCCCTAACTATACTTCATAAGCTGTGTGGGTACGATGGGCACTTGATTATGCAAACTGTTACGACCGCATTCGAATCACTAATCAACTTCATCAACAACATGGGAAAATTGATAAAATTTCGTCGTGGCCAGCTTCAGTTCATCGATTCATTAAACTTTATGAACTCATCTTTGGAAAAGCTATTGAGTATCAGATTTGTTCAATTTAAAACAATTGTTCGAGGATGAGTTTGAATTGCGACATTTTGGTGGGGTAAGAAGTTGCAATTGTTTCAATCCTGGCGAGTAACTCATCCACATCTATTGCGGGTTCGTTATCGGTTGATGTCTGGGCGCACATTCTCGCCTTTTATCTCTCCTTCTGCGCCCGATAATACTCCCGAACGGAACCACAGGGCTGACAAAGCTGGTAATGTGATTTCACGCCAATGCCGAACTTCAGACAGGGATGGGCGCTCTGACCCTCGTGCAATATTTGTGTGTGTATGACCGTGCTCAAGATAGCAACGTTTGACACAGGGCTCGCGCCCTCTATGGCAGGTCACCACCCATTGTGTATCCATATTTTCATACATGCAAACGTAATCTAATTGTCAATAAAATCCAACCCCCTCCATTGTGCCCCTACCTTTCTAACTATCGCCTCAAGAGAAAGGTGACCAACTACTATGCTCTTTGGGAATATCACTGATTGGGTGGGGAGGTAGGCTGGGGCACGTTCTGGGCAGCACAGTTAATATAACACAATGCAAAACAGCCATTCATCTTTTTTTTGTTTGTTTTAGTTTTCGGATTTGGCTGTCGGTTATTTTATTTGGATTTTGTGTTTCTTTTATAGCTGGTCTTTGATGTCTGTTCGTGCCTGATGTTTGCCTCTTCTAGTTCATAATTTCTGTATAAAACCAAAATATCCAATACAACGTGCTGTAAAATCTCTGACATCAAATTTCATCATTGATCAGATTGGACAGATTTGGGAAAGCTAACGGTATGAACACTTTGTCAAATTTTTTTACTGTGTCTGTTTAAATACTTTTCAAAGGACATTGCTTCTGGACATTTTGTGAACGCACACATTATGTTCAACAAGCACTGGTTGCCTGACCAAGTATTTCGGTAAGCGACCGACACAGTCTACAATTGTACTAAATGGTCCGTCAAATCCATGAATAGGTTGCAGGTGTGCCTAAGGTATCTTCTGATTGGGGTTTTCTCCTATCTAACAAATGTGACATAATCTACAGTATTTACAAACATCATTTTTAATTTTCGGCCAATGAACAGGATTAACGATATTGTGATTAGCCTTATTGACCAGTAGACTTAATTTCCTGTTTATACAACAATTTAGGGACAATAATTTGATAGTTCACTGACAAACCGTCACTAGCCGGTATGTCAGGTTGTCTCCGTTTTCTCATAAGGTTCCCAATTATTATTACAAACTAAGCAGGTACTTGTGTGGTGTCAGTTTCTCTAATATCCCTCTGAAACGAACACGAGATCTCAGGATCATTTTCCTCTTCGGCATAGAATGATTGGCGTTTGTTATATTGATTAAAATAATGAGAATGAGCAGTAAAGTGAGGATCACTGTGATCAATGCCTCTTTATTGTTTCATACGAGGAGCTAAAAAAGTGACCTCATCGAAAGCATAACCAATACATTTGTCAACTAGAGGAATAATTTCCTAATGAACATCATTCTCAAGAGCTTTCTTTGTCGTGGGTCTAGTAAACGCATAAGCTGGTTATAAATCAGGATTTTGTTTTCAATAAGATTGACGTTATGATCCAAGCTAGTCCTGTCAGGTACAAGCGGATTAACCATAACATTATCTCCAGCTAGGTCCTTGCCTAGAAATAAATGAATGCACGTGATGGGCAAAGTCTGTACTATTCCGACTGTCAATGGCCCTGAGATTAAGTCTGATGACGAAATTACACAATGGACATGAACATTAGCAATAAAATCAAACTGAGATTTGTTTGGCCTAACAATAGATGAGATTGACCTTGACGTCTTAGAAATAAAAGCAATTGGAGAAGCTCTGTCTTGGTTAAGTTGCTTATTTTTCCATATGTAGCAGTCAGATATAACGTACCCTCTTGCAATAGGTTTACATAGGAAGAGATAAGGATTTCTGATGAGTGTTATCAGAAACTTGATTCCTAAAAGTTTCGCCTGATTGAGATTAAGACCATGGTGGTTTTTAATCAAACGACTGCTGAGTGGAAGAGTTATTGCCACAAAAGTACTTTGCGAGTAAAGGAATAATCGTCAGTTGAACGGCAGCATTTTCTAAAGTTTCTGTCTTTTGTGAGTCAATGTAGGCTTTAACTTCACTATGGACACAGTTTTTGAGATCTTCTGTTAATTTCAGTTATATTGAAGACTTGTCCTACCTTCTTGGATGTGCACCATCTATCAAATAATTTTTCTTTTTCTCTTGTAAGTTCGACATGAGGCTATCTATTTTCTTTTCTACAGTTCCTAAACCCTTGCAGACACGTCTCAGGTACCAACTCATAACCCTTCAAGATACTTTCCATAACCAGATCATGATCACGAGCTTTGCCATTAAATACGCTCTAGGCCATGTCAAATTTTCAGCAATTTCTTTTTCAAAATGAGGAAGATATTTATCTACTTTTTTAAAAAGGTGGATGGAGGCTCTCTAATTTTTTCAACCTAAATTGAAATTTCCTTTATTTTTTTTTTTGTATCTCCCTGTATTTCCTTCTCTCATTTCTTTATTTCCATTTGCAGTTACCTATTGTTTCTTTTTCTCTCTCTTTTCTCTCTCTGAAACTGCGTTTGCATTTGTATGTTTTTCATCTTTATAAGCTGCATTTGAGTCTCCTTTTCTCTTTCTTTGATTGCATTTCTTTCTCTTCTTTCTCTTTCTGAAGTTGAATCTTTCTTACCTCTATTTCCATCTTGAATTTTAATTTAAAGTCTATTATTTTCATCTCAGAGATTAATAGAGAGTTAATAATCAAACCCAAAGCACATTTTATCCAAAAGGTTTGTTTCACCAAATATTGGACAGAAATTATTTTCATGTCGTTAAGTTCAAAGAAACCTTCGCCTCAGAATATCATATTGTCTGTTAAGCTAGAGTAATTCAAATTTTGTTAAGGACGTTCCCTCAATTGGGTGGGATTAAATATAAGTTCTCGATATTAGATGACATTGTGAAAGCTTTTATGCTTCTCAAGTATGTGTAATAAAATCTAAGAAGTAGATAATTCCTAAAAACGTGATTTAAATTTCAAAACAAAGTTTCCAGACATAGTTTCGACATATTTAAATCCCTGAACGGACCCTAATTTTTGTTACGACTTTATGGTCTGAAACTATACAACATAAAAGTGCGAAAATTCACCAATATTCGTAAAATTTGACAAATAATTTAGTTTCCTAGAATAGAAAGTGACAATGTTAAAGAACTCACAGTACTGTGATCGAAATCCCAAATAGTCCTAAACGTTCTATCACAAGTCCAAATCATTGAAGTTCAAATTGAATTCCAGTGGTTTTCCAAATAATCCCAATATTGAATGTTTTGAAGTGCCCGTAGTTTCAATATGCTAATCTGCCAATGGCCTGGATTATGTCAGTCGTTTGCTGCATCACGATAATATATATGTCAATGTCATGGATTGTTGCGATATGCCAACAGTCTTTTGATGTATCACAATAATATAATCCAAACAACGTCCTTTTCTGAAATCACTATAATTCCAAATTAGTCATGTAGCCCAAGATTTTTTTGAGCACTTTGTTATTCCAGTGAATAATAATTTCAATATATAAATCCACCAAATTAAAAACTGACACAACATAAAGACTGATTCTCCGTCATATGTTAAGGCAATAGTGAATCAATCCATGGTAAACAAGAGTAAATAACCCTCTACTTGAACTAGGTCGCAATTATGATTTTATGAAAATACTGTGAGAATTTAATAGGAAATGTTCATTTAAAAGTTTCTTATGTAAGAATTAAGACTGTATCTTTAATTCAATTTGAACTAAACAACTTTACTACTAATAATGATCTTAATATTTAATCCACAAGGATAGAGAAATTTATTATGTTGTTAAAAAAGAAATATATCTAATCAGGAACACCATTGACTTGATTTTGGACAAAGGTCAAGTACCGAATATAGATATAAATAACAGACAACATTGTAAGAAGCCAACAAACATTACAAATTAATATACATAACAATCGATATCACTAGGGTTGTTAGGATTATGTGGATGGTATCCCTTTATTTTAAACAAAAAATGCAGTTGATGGCTAGTTACATTATAAAAGAAGATATCAATTTTAACTTTATAAGGGGGTCAAAGAATATTTGTGGAATGTATTTTTATTATTAAAAGTTTTAAATTCTATTGTACACAAGTTATGTTACATATTACTTGGTGTGAATAGGCTGGTAGTTTTCTAATAAATGAATTATGGAAGTTCTACACATGGAAGTAGAACTTTTAACGTTTAATTAAAAAGGTGATTAATATGTACCTGGGTAGCAGATAATTAGATGCTGAGATTTGATAACGGTACATGAGGTGTAAAGATGGTGTCGATGGTAGGTTTGTTTTTTAAAAAAAGAAGGGTTGGGCTAGGTGGGGATATTATAGAATGAGGGAGATATTTCTAATTTATTAAAGGGAAGCTAGGTCGATGAGGGGGAGATTAAGAAGATAGTTTTATTAATATGAGACTTAAATTCCACACTATGTATGTTCTTTTACATCATACATTGTGTGAAAGGGATGGTATTTTTTAAAAAACAGAAGACATAAGCAGGAAGGATCCTTATACAAAGGGACAGAGATTCTAAACTTATAATGGTTGATACTAAGGGTTCCAATAGGTGTGTTTTAATCATGGGGGTTTGAAATGTATTTTCTCTTTTTAAAATAACTTTTATTTCTATAAACAAATTCTCATAAATCTTAATCTGTGTGAATGGGATGGTAGCTTTCTTTAAAACAAGAGATTAGGTTAGGTTAGGGACATTATAGATTGATAGACTCTCTCTTTCTTTCTTTCTTTCTCTCTCTCTCTCTCTCTCTCTCTCTCTCTCTCTCTCTCTCTCTCTCTCTCTCTCTCAATATTAATATGTATATAATGATTATGTAAAAAGGAGGTTTTTAACTTTCTAAAATGTACCAAGGGGTATTTGGTGAATGGTATTTTGATTGAAATGAGTATTGAATTCGTTCTGGTTCAATGTTTTTTACATCCTACTTTATATGAATGGTGTGGTAGCTATGTATAAAATAGAATAGATGGGAATATTTTCAATGTGTTTTGATATTTTAACTTTATTTTGTAGATAGTAAATATATGGGTGTTGATAGTTAATAACTATCTGGTGTTATTGGAGATCAGCTTCATTGATAAGGGTTTTCAATGTTATTTTCGATACATACTTGTATAGCCTACTTTGTGTGAATCGGATGTTGGCTTTGTTTAAAGTAAGAACGTAGGAACATTATATATGGGATTCCTCATTTTAGAGTCCCGATGACTGTAGTTTTGTAAACGTGTTATAAAGAATTTCAAAACATAGTTTTTTATGTCAGAAATCGTGTTTGTATATATTACATTGGAAAGTCATCAATTTTGGCAATAATGTGTTGCATTTATTTTTATTATAAAAATGATTACGATTCATCCGGACATGACATCAGAGGAGGAAAACATCATGGCGTCCATTGAGGTAGTGATTACATATGTTAGATATAATGATCAATATGGGTCATAAAGTGATATATTTCGTACACCTTGTGCCGTTTGTTTTAATGGCTATGAAGTTTGAGGTTGGCAATAGATCTGTGCGTTTGATGTTTGTTAAATAGGGCATCTTTGTATTCTTGTGTGCCGTACTATGTTATCTCCAACGTTAACATCTGATAGACCAAACGCGTAAGACCGTAGCAATTTTACAATTTTACGATGTACAATGGCTGCACTTTTACCATGTACAATGTATCTCTGGAAGAATGAAAAGAAACAAAGCGTGCCTTTTAACGTTGTTTGCATCCTAAATGTTGTACAGATATTCCGAGTATTTTAGATGTTGTCCTGGTGAGGGGTGAGGGTGTGTGATATCTGAATAATTGACATAATTAACTTAAAGAGTCAAACAATTAGTTTTGTTTTAATATTAATAAACCTCGTACCTAGGTAGCTTTGAGAGAATTTGATGCAGTGGCATATTTAAACGATATATTTAATTTACTCTTGGGTTACTAGTAACAATTTCTAGCTATTATTCTATGGTCTTAAACTAAGTAACAGAGTGAAAACCAATATATTTAGTAAAATTCAGCAAACACTAAATTCTGATAGATTACAACATTAAAATTTACATGAAACTTACCAAATTGAGAATAAAATCCCACAAAATCCTAAATGTATATCACATGTCCAAAAGTATTGAGTGTTCCGAAAGAATTCCAGTATTGACTGTGTTGATGTGCCAAAGTCTGGATATTTCAGAAAGATATAATTTATAATGTCCTTGAATGAATTCACAATAATCTCAAAGAATGATTTAGTCCAAAATGACATTTACAAATAAAATCTTCCTCTCAAATTATGTCTGAACAGAGGTAGCAATGATGTCAGAGCTGAACTGAAAGTAGGAATAAATATTTTTGTTGATCAGAATCCTTAAATCACAACCTAAATTAAGATGCCCAGGATGTAGGTCATTTCCACATCAAATTCGTAAACAAGTTCCTTTTCTAAAACCATCCAAGCTCAAAATTTCATGTAAACATGTTGAAAAATTTTATTTTAAAGTTAGACCCACAATCATAATCAAAAGGTAGCTAAGCAACAAGTTGTTTGCAAAATTACCTTTACCAACTGCATTCATGGAAAAATATTAAATACAATACATACATACATACATACATACATACATACATACATACATACATACATACATACTGATATGAGAGAGTTAGATGGAGCATTTTCACGACACATTTAATACATCTATATTTTATGATTGACTTTGCTCACTAATTGAGAGTAGATGCCTACCTGACTATTCACATTTATTATTGTTGTTGTTGCTGTTGTATGCAACATTTAACATCGCTAATATTTGTGTGAATTTATTAAGATAATTATTACTTATTGGTAAATATGTTTGTTGATATTGAGTTTAATGTTATTACTTATTGGTAAATATGTTTGTTGATATTGAGTTTAATGTTATTACTTTTTGGTAAATATGTTTGTTGATATTGAGTTTAATGTCTAGTGTTATTTAGAAAATAGGAATGTTCTAGAAGAAAATTATTTATAAATTTGATGGGAAAATGACACTCATTTTGGTTCTGTTATTTTGATGCTGTGTCTTAGCTTCGTATATCCTGTTATTTACAGCAAAGTTACATATTCTATATCTTACCATCAGTCTTCGTGGACTCAAATTGTGTTCAGTTGAGAGGATTCAGTTTATATATTTAAACTGTTCATTTGAATTACAAAGTGCTCTTTAACTTTCGGAATAATTTTTTTTTTTAATTTTTAATTGGAATTACAGTGTGTTTGTTGACTTTAAGACCAAATTGTAATTTTGAAATTATTGTGAATTCATTCGCGGATAATTTGGATTGTATCATTTTTATACATCAATAATGTTCGCACATCAACACTATTTCAGACTGTTGGCACTTCATCACATTCAATAAAGGAATTAGTTCGGAACACCACTGGAATTAGTTCGAAATATACTATACTTTTGAACTTGTGATATCATATATTAAAAATATTGGGATTTAATTCACAATAATGTAAGTTATTTTTAAATATTTACTTTTTAATATAGGATGCAAACTATTTGTTTATTATTCATTTTACAAAACTTATTGGTATTTTTTTCTTTTCTGTTACTTCGTTTAAAACAAGAGTCGTAACAGTAATCTCCCTTAGAAATGTCCGTCTGACTGCACTTATAGTACCTGACACTGAAATAGCTGCTAAAATTGTTATTCCCTGATTCTTGTCAAGAAATTATTCCTTAATATATGATACCTGCCAAAACTGAAGACATCTTCTCATATATCTCATATGATAATACATGCATCATGCTTCACACAATTTCATTATATTTGTTTTGTTTAAGTATTCGTAATATGTATCTGATGACGTGAAGTTAAAAGGTGTATGCATGTATTTTTCGTCTTCCTGAACAATGTATCCACATATTTTTAGCTTTAGCGCAATCATAGGTTAAAAAGATACAGTGATTAGTCTGTTTCTCAAAAAAACACATAACTTGTCCAATTTTCACCAATGTGTAAAAAAGACCATTGATACGTAGAATCATATGTAAAATTATCTATTTATACCTTTTATTTTAAATATCTTTTGTACTCTTATATACTAAAACAAAATACATGTCTTGCTATTCAAAACACCCATTTAAATTCAAATTTTGTTCCCATGTACATGTGCCTTCAAATGTAAATTATATTTTGATAAAAATCGATACATACTTTGAAAATCGTTCTTTTATTGAATGGGAAATCGTAATGTTGCTTTATAGTTCTGAGCATTTCATTTTTCATAAAACTCGCTGCCAATATATTAAAAACAAGCTTAATTTCTGCATTACGTTGGCATGCAAAGCACTCATGCTTCCATTTATTAGAGTGAGATTATATTTTTCCATCCTTGAAAAAAAGGTCTTTCGAGGCATTTGTTTTAGCATCGTCTTGTTAAATAGGTAACCCTGTGGTCTAATCAAATAGCCGTGCACGTGCTGTTTTGTCAGCATGATATTAAATACAGGATATCAAAACAGAACTAGACATTGTGTTGTTAACTATTGTACCTAGACTTAAGTTTATGAAATACATAATGGAACACAATTAATTCAATTTACTGGTCAATAGGTGTATCTCAAAATATTTAGTATCCTTTCTTATTTTCCTACAAGGGTACTGGTTCCCTGGCTGTTCAATAATTGTGATCCGATGCTATGTAAGATACTATTTTAAACTTCTCATTCTTGTACTCGCAAATACTCTTTGATAGCACCTAATATACCATTATGCTGTAAAATGTTTATTCCGCATTTATAAATTGTTGTAATAGCATTAAAACTAATAAACTGATTAATCCGTAAGCTGATGAAACTTCTATATATAAGTGATCTTTCATTATAATGAAAGAGTTATCATCTGCATGTTGGGATGAACGATATCATGGATTAATACATCTACAAATATATCATGGATTGATACTCACATATACAAATATATCATGGATTGATACTCACATCTACCAAGATAGTATGGATTGATACTCACATCTACAATGATATCACGGATTGATACTCACTTCTACAAAGATATCATGGATTGAAACTCACATCTACTAAGATATCATGGATAGTTACTCACAATTACCATATGAAACATGCACAGTGTTCCAGATACAGAAGTTTTTCAGTGGTCTTAGCCTTCAAATGTGGTTTTATTGTTACCTATGTTTTAATAATCGTTTCTCTCTAAATGTAAGAAATTAATTTGGTCAGTAAAGATTAGTTGGGATTATAAAACTACAGAAAAATCATGGAAGCAGAGTGATTAGCGCCGTTTGATATGATAGCAATAATGTTCATAAGTATGACGAGTTTTGTAATAAAATTGTGTCGTAAATTACATCATTTGTAAGTAACAAAGATAAAAACTACTCCAAGAATTGACAATAAGCAAATCCTTAGACGAAGATGATAAATATTGCAAAAACTTCAAACATTTTAGCTAAGAATGTATAACTTTATGCAACTGTAAGTGGATAATAGCTGTATTTAGTATGACAAAGTGTAAGCAAGACTAGATGTGATCAGAGAGGCAAAGAAGAAAATACTAACGGAAAAGAGAAGTAGAAAATATTCCCGCTTAACAAGGTATATAAATTATCCTTTCCAATATCAGAAATCCTTTTACTATTCTGAAGGAATATAAAAATCACTTTCACGAATCTCTGAGTAATAATTCACCACCCAATGTAGTGATAATGACGCGTACAAGGACACTCCTAACACTCTAAGCACAAAACGCTTTAAATACTTGCAACACACCAATAAGAACTACTAGCGTTGATTACAATCATTTATATACAACCTGGAGTGCAGAGTTGTCAAAAGGAAAGTAGATTTCCAGAGCAGTAACTTGTCCTTCATGCGATTAACAGTATCGCACTGACACGTATCCAACTCCTGTTCAAACGAAAGAACAAAACAAAACAAGATAGCATTATACCTATTTAGCATTCGTCTCTCGTAAACAAAAGGTAGGTAAGTAGTTTAAATTCAAACTTCTCCATAGAAGTATACCCAAAATTGCTATTTGACAAAAAATGAGATTCAAATAAGACACAAAAAATCCCAGAATGATCACTTTTCATTTATTCTGTGATTGCGCTATATATCAGTATTTTTTGTGACACATGAACTATTTTCGTTTAGGCGAATATCGTTCACAGACTAATGAACTTGACAAAGGAATAACTGTTTTAATAGTTCTATTGAAAGCACTGATGAATGTATCGAATGTATAATATTAATCTCTCTCTCTCTCTCTCTCTCTCTCTCTCTCTCTCTCTCTCTCTCTCTCTCTCTCTCGTTAGTTATCTTCCATGTAAATTTCATTCTTCAAGAAATATGATTTTTAATAGAAACAATTAAAAAATTCCTAATGCTATTGCACACATACATACAATTTCTTGTTTAAATATGTGACTATTCTGTTCTCAAAAAGGAAGTATGTGTTATGGCACCCCGACCCGTTACGGATCACTGCCATCTCACTTCTTTATGCGTGGGTTCGAGTCTCGGATTCTGCCAACGTGGGTATGTGAGAAAGCTTTCCAGTAGCTTCTCGTGGGTCGGTGGTTCTCTCCGGGTTTTTTCCGGATTCTTCCTCCACCATTAATACTGGCTGCCACGTACAGCCTATCGTGTGCTGAACAATGGCGTTAAATCCTACAGCAACCAACAACCGACCAGAGCTACACATGTACAGGGTTTATTGAAAACAAAATGACATATTGCTAGATTCTAATATTTAACTTGGGCAATCATATTTTCTTGCGTATATACATATCGGTTTTACGGCGCTTCACCACAATAGTGACTACATCCTGCTGAATAATATATATGAATATGTAGTTTCACACACACACACACAAACAGACACACAGACACACAGAAGGTTATAACCAAGACTATAAACATATTTACCATTAATATAATGAACTGAATATTTAATCTACTCTCATATAGAAATTTTATCTATGTATTATGTTATTTACAGTAACAGCAAAAACGCCACTGGTCAGGTATACACAAACTTGATTTTGGGCAAGGTCAAGTACAAAACAGAGATGCACATAACATATAATCATAAAGTTAAGGTAACAACTAGTACAAATTAAATATTAGTAACACATACGTATAAACAATATTTCTTTTTCTGTCATATTTTCCCTCTTCTTGTTTGTCGCATTTAACAGATTATTGGACATTCGTACACGTTTCATGCATATGTGAAGTGTGTGTGTGTGTAGTTTAATATCTTAAAGAAAACAGTGTCCTCAATGTGAACAAGAAAATATGGATGATTCCAATTTAAACAAACCACATCTTAGCTAAGCAAAGACCAATCACAGTTAAAGAGCACCAGATAATCAAGCGGAAGCGTTGAACATTTAAATCAAAGAGTTGATTCTCCTGGAAACACAGAATGCTATTAATGAGACTTGTGTCAGATTGAGGACAATGCCAACAGTTGAAAAAGTTTATCTCTGTTGTGTTATTGCGTTAAAACATAAGATGAGACTCCGTGTCCTGTCAATAACTTTAATATATACAAAGGACTACTGTGATGTCATAACACATAGGGCTATCAGAGAGGCAGACGTCTGTAGATTGTACCAGTTATGACTCATGCACAGAGGGATCTGATGGGTCAGTTGCACATGTATGATGTTACAATCACCAAAATTACAAAGAAGTGGTTTATTTCTGGCAGAGTTGGCTGATATGTTTTGAATTATATATATATATATATATATATATATATATATATATATATATATATATATATATATATATATATATATATATATATATATATAAAATTGATGCTATTTAAGACAATGAAGCAAGTTATGATATAATAATTTGCCTGTGTGTAATTGTTCAAGCTGTTTTAATACCAGCAAAAGCCTAGTTTCTATATGACTGCCACAGGAAAACCAAATTACAAATTCAACATATTCTGACTAAAATAAAATATTAAAATCAGCTTACCAAACAAAACCTTTACTGATTTCCTGTGATCCTGGCTTTTATAGCGTAGCAAATGGTCCACATACGTAGCAAATGGTCCACATATGTAGCAAAAGGTCTACATACGTAGCAAATACGTAGCAAATGGTCCACATACGTAGCAAATGGTCCACATATGTAGCAAAAGGTCTACATACGTAGCAAATACGTAGCAAATGGTCCACATACGTAGCAAATGGTCCATATAAGAGGATTCACTTTGGCAGTTTCATATGTGATATTTTATCTTGCGTAAAGTGGACAATGTTATGCGTGAGATACTCATTTTCTGTGAATACTGAAGGAATATCAGCATCTAAATTCCATATATATATATATATATATATATATATATATATAGAGAGAGAGAGAGAGAGAGAGAGAGAGAGAGAGAGAGAGAGAGAGAGAGAGAGAATACTACATCTAGACGCAAATCTTTTTTTAACGACTTGTACATGAAAATCAAGTGTCGCATATGCGAAATTCTTTTTCCTCAATTCAAAGCATAGGTCTGTAGATATCACTTTCTCTCTCGTTGATTTGCACTAATTTATTCACATTTACGGATTAACTGTAATACATAGAGAAAAAGTATATTAAATTATATTCAATTGATATTTTCTCGATCGTTAAGGGTGTTGCGAAGATATTCCCTGAATAATGTGGCGTAGTAATATTTTACCAATTCCTGCATCATATGTTATCCATGCTTTTGGTATCAAATACTTTTAACCAAGCGTTGTACGCCATACATCTGCTGTATTAATAATTTCTTCACTTCGTATTATCTGCTGCCTTGTACATTTCCCACTTCTGGCTAAATATTCTTTCCGTTTAATTTCTCAGATGTATTTCTTGGTCATTCAGTTATAACCACGATACTATCATTATCGATATTTTGTGACTCTCCAGTAGGGTCTGCGTACCCATTCTTTTCTTGCTTATTGAGATAACTGTACTTAAGTATAATTATCAGTATCAATCTATTTCAAAATAAAATTCTAAGTCTTTAATATTATGTTTACTTGGATAACCTTCTGTACACATTTCCTAAATATAGACAGTGTTTTCCCTTTCTTTAAGTGTTCCACCTCTGAGTTATTGCAATCGCTTAGCACTTGTGACGTCATTTTGATTTAATTTATAATGATATCATTTTTCAATTTTGTTGCTTTGTGTGGAAGATCGACCTAAAGATGAATTTAGAGATTTTAGTAATCTCATTGCAAATATATAAAATGGTGATGACATCATAATTACGGTTTTTGAAATTCGAAATCGGACGCTATTTTGTTTGAAGAAGGATATGATTCTGGCTCCGTCCCATGGGATGGTGTCAAATTGTAAACTGTGCGAAATGTCAATTATAGTTTTTTGTTATTATTCTGTAACAAGATTCATTTATATGGTTGCAACTGTTAGACATGCAAAATTTTTAACAGTTTTTGAGTCATAACACTTACGTCTGTCTCTCGAGGAATGGGTGGGTAGGGGTGTGGTCATATGCAATAAAGCACGGAGATTTACAATATGTAGCTATATAAGCAAACAAAATTTAAATTGTTGCTCAAGTTATGTTCTTTTGAAAATTATTTTTTAGAAATATTTGAGTTGCATGTTTACCATTGCATTCTATTGATGCATTGATTCTTATCAGCCACCAGCTCGCGTGCAATAGACGTAGACACCCCCCTTCCTAAATTTTCGAAAGCGAAGTCAAGCCAACTAACTAGCGATGCACATTAACATAATTTTACAGTCAAAATGATATGAAGTGTACGCATCAATCCCAATCAGTAAGGCTGCCATTAATATTAAAAATATCGGAAAGACACTTTAAAAATGTAAGTGAGGTTTGTTTTGAGAATAAAAAACATTTATAAAATTTGCACTGTATATCAACGGAAATATGTCCTAACCTACCTATACTGATACAAAGTCGCTGAGAATTTAATGTGGACTCGGGGCATGAGCCAGATTTCAAACGTAGTGATAAAAGGTTTATTTCGAGGAGACCCTTTCAATTGTTGCAATGCCCTTTACATTTGTGTCGAGTTTTAACATTTGTTTTACATGTAATTATGCCTACCTAAATTTAATTTACATTTTATTATAAGAAATATATTGTTTAATATACTTTTTCTTCAGCCTTCCTGGACAACAAGTTTCCAAAGTTTCTGTATTAATCCATATTGTGGACAACGAAAGCTACTGAAGCAATGGCAATTTGACTTGGTATATGTCATCGATTGAAAATTATCAAGTTGTCTGATCAAGCTGTCAGACGGTCAAGAAAACGTTATTATACATGTTCAACAATGATTTTGTAATACTTCAGATTACCAAACTGGTCAGCAGTTTGTTTTAGTTATGATTATGTAACGTATGACTATTTTTGTCCCCAAGCAAAATATCTTATGGTTCATCAATGGTTCACCCAGGTTTAAGAAATGTTAAATTTAATAAAGTCTTGTTTGATAGAATGGTACAATGATAGGTCATTTTAAAATTTGGAAGAAAAAATGTTACGTCAAGTGTATTCTACGCATAATTGTTCCTTAACTGGTGAACAAAAAGTTAAAAAAAGAAAACATCATTTTTTTTTACTTCCTTTGGGACTGATCAGATATATAAGACAATATTTCCTTTTGCCATTGTTTCAGGCAATCGATCTTAAAAATGGGGCGATGAGGGTAGGCCCTGCAGATCGTCTTGGAAGGATCGCAATTCGTCAGTTAGAGGTTTGTATCTGTGATCATTGATATGTGACAAAAAAGTATACCTTATTGTCCTTTCCTAACGTGAGTCGATTTCATTTAAAACTATGAAGAAACCCCCACCCCGAAAAAAAAAATACAAAAAACAACAGCAAACAACCAAAACATATAAAAACAAAAGAAAACAAAAAACAACAACAAAAACAATAACAAAGGAAAACAACGATGCATTCCAACGAAGGGTATGTTTGATAAAACCTTGCGCGACTCAAACACAGACAAAAATGCAACCGCTTGTGCATTTTTAATATTTGATTGCTATTTCTGCGTTTACTTCGTATATTAATACTAGTTGCAAGAGGTAGGGCGTACTAATTTATCATTTAATTTAAACATTACTTTTCTGATGGCTTTTTAATGTCAAAGGTCGATCATTAATGCGGCGCCAATCCATATTAGCTATTTCGTCTACCTATGCTGTCTGACATCTAACTTTATACCCTGAATATGACCAGTATAGTGGAGTGCGTGCTATATCCAAGGTCTTATTAGCGTGATCAACATATTGGTAACTAGTCATGGCTTGACCTCTCCGGTGGCCTAGTGGTTAGAGCGTCCGCCGCTGAAGCGGGAGGTCGTGGGTTCGATCCAAGGCCGAGTCATACCAAAGACTTACAAATATGGTACTAACAGCTACCTCACTTGGCGCTCAGCATTAAGAGATTAGTGTTAGGACTGGTCGGCCTGGTGTCAGGATAATGTGACTGGGTGGCACATCATGCTACATGTCTGCGGCTTGATGCCCCAGTGCTAGACATCACTATAAACTGCATCACTGCAGACATAGTAGCGATATGACTAAAATTTGTTTAAAGCTACGTTAAAATTCCTAAATAAACAAACGAACAAACAAAAAGTCATGGCGTACAGGGTCGTATTATCCATAAGGCTGATTAGGCTTAAGCCTAGGGGCCCACCAAGAGCAGAGGCTCATGCAACCTTTAGCCATGCCATGGCAATGCTGCGTAATCGAAAATTCCACATTAAAAAAATTCCTACTCCATACCACAACAATCAGACTGCTGCTAAATTCCACCTTTTTAAATCAGTTTTGGTAAGTTTGTATTAATTAAAAGGGCGCGAAATTCGCCGGTGGATGTCGTGGGGCCAAAGAAGCTCGAAGCCTACGGACCCTGCCATTCGCGCGTGAATGTCGAGGGGCGTAAAGAAGCTCGAAGCCTAGGTGCCCTGCCATGGGTTAATATGGCACTGATGGCGTGATCCATTGATATATGACAGGGGATAAATTGATACAATGAATTGCTTTTTAATGTTGCAGTACACTATAGTGTGGTATGACTACCTTTTAAGGATTTGACGATTTTATCTATGTCATAGTTTAGACAATCTATATGGAATTTTAACGTCTTTACCTTTTGAATTTTATCTTGTAAGAGAATATGATTATGTTTTCTTTGGAGTGGGTTATCATCCTTAAGATTTTACCAATTTTATGATTTGCATTGAAGAATTTGTAATGTAACTGGGACTTTATAGCCGGAATCGTGCTGATGTGCCAATTAACCTTATGCATAAATTCGTGTACCATTCTTCTTTTGAAGGCTAATCTGAACTTTGGAAATACAGAGCCAATTCGTGCGAGGAGATGCGGTGACATCAGGCTGGGGAATACACTTCAATTTTCCAATGTGATAGGAAACACAGAGAACAATGCACCCTCCCGAAATCATCGCCACATTGAATAAGATTTCCATTCTATATTGAAAATGCACTTGGATCAAGAACAAAACTTTATGAACAGACATTTTACAATTCTATATCGGACTTTGACATTTTAATTTTCAATGTAAATGATCCTAGTGATAAATATGATCTGAATATAGATGGTTTTGTGAGTGATGACATATATAGTGAAAGATCACAAAAAGAATAATGAGAGATTTCGTTTTATTAAAAATATTATTGCATTTGTTCTACATAGATATTACCGATGCTATTCCCTATCTATAATGTCATTGATTTATTTCTACAAATGGATCATGAGGCTGCGATGATGGAATCGCCAAAAACATCTTCTGCACCACCAATGGCGGAGTGTAGTGGATTATATGTTTTATCATATCAAGACAGTAGCGGTACCGATAGCAACCCACACAATCGCAAAGAGGGTGGGGGGAGCCTAGAACCTATGGACGCAAAAAATTTCAATAATTTTTTTTATCTTAAGGGGCTATCACTATTACTGGGGACGGGTGGTGGGGATGGTTTTCTGCTATGCTATCATATTTAGATTTAATGTACATAGCATAGCTTTGTGTCCAAGCCATCCGATGAATTTTCTAATCATCCATCAATGCTTTTAAAAAATGTAAAAAAATTATATGAATAGATATTTTACAATTCTATATCGGACTTTGACATTTTAATTTTCAGTGAAAATGATCCTAGTGATAATAGATGGTCTTGTGAGTGTTGATATATATAGCGATTGATCACCAAAAAAATAGGGAGAGATATACTATGGTGATTTCGTTTTATGAAAAATATTATTGCATTTTGTTCTACATAGATATTACCAAAAATCTGGTTGTATTTATGTAATGATAATGAAAAGTTATTGGAAATTTGGCAAGGTATTTCGGTGTAACAATTAGATGCTATCATATCTCGATTTTATTTACATCGAATAGTTTTGTGTCCAAGCCCTCCGGTGAATTTTCCAATCATGCATCAATGCTTTGAAAAAATAAAAACGCTAAATTTAAAAGACGGTAACACTTCATTATTGGGAATTCTTACTAATAGAGGTAACATATTAAATAAGAAACAATATAGATAACATATTAAATGAGAAACTACAATGAGATGTAGATGATTCATTTATGTCATATTTGTATGATAAATTTGAAGTCGTTCGTCACCTAAATCACGTGTCTACTCTGCATAATACTTGAACATATTAAATAATACGGTTGACAATTTTTTCAATAACGTTTTGGAATGTACACGTCCGATGTTTGGAAAGAAGGTATTTATACAATCTCATCAAAACAACAGAAAAGTGATGTTTAGTTTAATTGAAGTTCTTAGAAACCGCGAACGGAGTTTAATATACTATAACTATTGCCTAAAGCAGAATTACTAATGAGACACTGTGTTAATACGTTAATTTATACACAATTTTGAATCTCACACTTCACTGATTTTAAAACACTTCAAAGTGTGGTCAGAATACGATAATGTAAAATTTAACCTACTCCCTCTGTTTACCAAACTTGAACTGAATTTCATGACCGAATTTGATTCCTTTGAAAAAACAAAACATTAAAAATATTACTCAATAATGCAATGATTTATGATACTACTTAGTTCTGTAGATATGCACTCTAGTTATAATTAGTAAAATAATTTGCTTTCGTCTGAAAGACATTTCTGTACATACGAACCTAGCTCAATTAGCAAACGGAGCACTAAGACATGTTATTGATTCGTGCCTTTTAGTCTATGTTCAAGAGACGCTACAAATGTTTCAGAAAAATAGTAAACATCTAAATGAGCGTGATGCCTAACACTGTAAACTTGAATGAAACCATAACATCTAAAGTGGTAAGATGCTCAGCCAGTCACTTCCTTAGTATGTATGGATCTCATTCAATATCGAACTTGTTCAAAATAATAAATATACAAGCATATAATCCAAAGTGGGTAAATGTTGGATCATAAATATGGATTTCATAGAGGTAAAAAGTCCATTCAGTATGTGTTGATCTCACTCATTTATTAGATTTTTTCCATGATCTAAATGCTATAAGCGTTTATTCCAACTTGATCAGAATTCAATCAGAAATGTAGTCTCTTCAGAACACGTGTGCTTTTAATGTCCACATAGGAAATAAAAATCCTTGCCATAGATGACACAAAATAGTCAATTTTCAAACTACTCAAATTAAGAATAATATCCAAATAAAACTGCACAACATGAATGTAAAATATGTATGCATACTTTAATGTTTAAAGTTGATTATAATTAACTTAAGGTCGTCTGATGTCTTTCATATTCATGCAACATCTCTAACCATTTATTGATGAGCTTTCATGTAAATAATCTTATTGTTCAGTATAGCAAGATTGGCTCTGTAGTGTCTCTGATTTCACACAAGCATTCGTCTCAAAATAATTTGATAGAGCAATAAAATATATATTTATCATAAAACGTTTACATTTATATTTGAATATTATATATAAAGTATTAACTGTATATAACTGCAAAATTAACTAGGTGAAATTTATTTATCAAATCTGGAAAACGGTAATCTCTTCATACAGTCAAAGACACAGACGTCATTTACACAAGGCATTAATGATTTTCTCCCAAAACAAAGAGTGTAATCGAAGCACTAACCAGTAGGTTTCTCGTATGGGCGCTATGCGGTATTTCCGAAATAAAAATAAAAATAAATACTTATTACTGAATTGACTATATATGTCAAAGACTGCCTCCTTTGAAGAAGGAATGCTTAATCATGGTTGGCATTTCAGTAGCGGTTAGCGACATATATTTGAACCCATTTTATGCAGAATACGATGATAATATTAATACAAATGGGGAATACCCAGTGTACGATTGTCAGAAATGGAGCGCAAGTATTTTGCTGGTGTGTACATATGGTGAGGCCAGATAGGTTTAATGGTCTGGAGTCCGTCAGTGAAACGTAGCACAGAGAACAAATTTCATGTTTGATTCTGGATCGAATGGATAGCCAGTGTATGGTACATAGCAGTAGGGGAGGTGCGCTCTGATCGTGGTATTCTAAGGATTGACCGAACAGCTGTGTATTAAACGTTTTGAACTTTCTGGAGTAGATATTCAAACAAGCTGGATATAATGGAGTTACAGTAGTCCAGTCTTGAAAGTACTAATAAACACAGGTTTTTAGTGGCATCAACTGAAATATATTTGCGAATGGAGCTGATGCGGCTCAGCTCAAGATATGCAGCCTTTCATATATTCATGACATGTTGGTGCAGTATGAGAGTAGTCCATTTTAACACATAGGTTTCGTACTGACTATGTAAATTTAATGTCGTTGTAGCTGATATTTATTGTTTGAGGTAAAGGATGTAAATGAGAAAGTCTTTGTGTTGTGATCAGAAATGCACCTCTCTACTCCTAATATGGTATCATCAACTTCAGTTGGGTAGCTAAATTTGTATACTTGAGTGTCATCGGCGTTCAGTTAGTGAGACACTGGACGATGATATATGACACTTGAGAGAGACTAAGTGTATAGAATGAACTGAACATGTCCAAGAACAGATACCTGTTGAACACCACAACATAGATCAACTGGGCTGGAGTGTATTTCATTTGCAGACATAAATTGTGCCCTGTTGACCGAGTCGGTCTTGAACCACTGTAAGGCTATATTATGAATGCCAAATACATGCTGAAGACGGTAAAGTAATATAGCATGGTTTATTATGTCAAAACTGCAGACAAATCCAGGAGGGTGAGGACTGTAATCTTTCCGCTATCCAAAGCAGAGAGAATGTAATTAACTATCTTTAGAAGAGTAGTTTCAGTACCGTCGCAAGCGCGACATGCAGACTGTGCATTGCCAAAAAGAAGACTCTTTGAATTAAGATGAAACACATGTTGGGTTATCAAAATCTTGTTTTAAGATATTTCTATGAACGGGAGATTATACAATGGTCGGTAGTTCTTTAAATCATTATGATCGAGTGTTAGTGTCTTCAGCAGATGCTTCACAACAGTTTTGAAAAATGATGGAAATTCCCTAGATGAGAAAGAGGTTTTAATAACATGAGTTAGTGAAGGCAATACTGGATTCAAGCACACAAGCAGCAATGATCTTTGAATTGGATCCAGTTTACATAGCTTTGGTGCGCTTTTCATCACGACTGTACGTACTAAATCCATAGAGATTGGTTCAAATGCTGCGGTCGGTTGCCACTGAAATTCTGTATCGTAACTGTATGTTGATAATAAGTCAATTGAAATTGTGTTGTCACGTTTATCTCTAATGATTTGTACCTTGCCACAGAAGAAATTTCAAACAGGTCCGGAAGGTCGACTGGAGAGAAAGTAGCTGTAAATAGTGTACATTTGTTCCTCGACATTAACTTGTTAGTAATCTCGAATAGCTCTTACTAGCTGCAACTTTCTATGATCTTAGTACTGTAGTGGGCTGATGTCAATTGGTTGATTTGAATAAAGAATTGCAAACGCGATATTCATCAAAATTTAAACAAAAACAAAATAAACACCATCATAATAAGAAACTTTCCCACCTTGTTCATTGATATATCTACTCAAGTGAGGTACGTTAAATGTATAGTACATTCATCTATTTATACACTTTTAATCATAATAACAAAACACATTTACATATTAGGTTGCGTGACGCCGCTTACAAGAAATGGCTCTTTGGAAACTGACTATATTATCACGATTTATAAGGCTTGGTGATAAAGGTGCAATTTCAAATATTCAGAATTGTCAAAAAGAAATAGTACGCTTTGAATTCATTCTGTTTTCATCATATGTTAAACTGGAGTAGTTATTGTTCTAAGATTTTGCCTATTTTGATTCGTCATTTCTGTTCATTAATATATATTCTGCTAGAAATTTAAAGGTACCGCAGGCAATTCTGTCAATGTGATAACTAACGATTCCCTTTAAAATCAACCAAAAGCATAAGTTTCTTCTTCAGCCCCACTATAGCCTCTTGAAGTGAAATAGGTCCAAAAAGACAACGAAGGATCTTTGTTGTATCATTGAATGCTAATTTTGCGATTTTGATTATGGTGGTTCTAGAACATCTGCAAAACCTTAAACAATATCGAGTTAATTGCTGGGTAGGGGTAAACCAATTTTAATAATATACTACCCATGCTTGTTTGTCTCCTCCAGGCCATAAATCATATCGTCCATGCTTATAATTTCAACCGTCTAGAATTTGTCAGTTTGGAGAGCGGCTGATGGCCTCAAGAAACTGAGTATCTTATGGTAAGTGTTCATACTATAATCTGGCAGAAGGTTGTGCCATTCTTTGAGGTATTACTATAGGGCCTACATATACAATGTCTATGCTCTTCATCAAAAACCAAAAGATCAGGAACAAAAGTTATATGTGACAACCAAATCGTTGCTCTCAAAACATCCTCCACAGAATAATCATTAAGACGGTTCCAGGAAGTAGTAGTAGTCATAAGTTCAATCGATTTTATTTTGTTAATTAATGATAAGATTGCTTCTTTCGAAGTTGCAAAATAGAATCATCAGTTTCTAACTGCACAGAAAAAGCCTATCCTGATCATCTCCAGCAATAATACAAGTGAGACTGGAATTCCAATTGGAAGCAAATATACTTTAGGATACTGATTCTTTGCCAGCATCGCTCGAGAAAATGACTCGAAGTTACTAATGAACCGTAAACAACCTGCAAAAGAGATTCCAAATCGGCATCAGTGAGTGAAGTAACGGTCTCAGCAGCTGAAAGTACTTGATAAGGTCAAAGAGATGAGGGTTTCATCCAAGCGATATATCCGTAGATAATTTAAGCGTTTTAAACAGGGATTCCCTTTATTCATCATGGATAACAAATTTGGTACGTTCACTGTGAAATAAAAAAAAGATAGACATCACGAAAAGTTATTGGGTGAAATGCACAATATGACTTATCATTCTAGTGGTGTAACAATTGGAAGATTGTCAAATAATATTTGTTATTTAAGACACATCAGCTTTCAAAAATAAAGCGTTTTATTTAAAATTCCATCTTGATTTGACCATTCAGGAAAAGTAGGATTAAGATTTGCAAGATGACTGCCTTACGTGATGTCCATGAAGTACTTTTTTCATTTTAATGATCAACTTGACCACTAGATGAACGTGTGTGTAAAGTTTTATGACATTTCACAGAGTTTAGGAAGAACAGCGATAACAAATTGGTGCTAACGTCGGATGTCATAACATCCCATAAGCTTTTCTGGTATCTAACCAGTAGAGCTAATACCTTGAACACCGACCTTAATCTGGGGTATATAAGAATAGAGAGATAGACACAACATGTATGCTATAAGTTATCACCATGTCGCATCTCAGTCAGCTTGACTCTTAAACAAATCAAAAGTAACATCAAGTGGCATTAATGCAATGATTGCCAGTATAGAGAAGCAGCCATTTTGAAGAGGAAAAAACATAAAATGACTTTCATAGTGTTTAGTTTTAGTTGTGTTAGGTTTCAGGCTAATTCAGGATTTAAAAAGTGTGGAACAGTTAAACAATGAGTATAAAACCTTTTGCAAATTGCAGCTTTTCACTAGGGACTATAAGTGCATTTTTCCTGTTGTTCATGAAAGTGAAATAAATGTCAATTGCTGATGAACAAAATAGGAAACACAATAGGATATAGTCCTGCGATACTTATCTTGACTCACTTTTCCCCTTCTGTGCAATCAAGACTTATCTTTATTGCAGATGAAATCTCATTAAACTATCAAGTTCCTCATTATGCCTCTTGATATGAATAGGTTTGTTGTGGTGGATCAAAGTACATGTACTTTGGTAACCCTGTTTACTACCTTCCCCCCCCCCCCCCAGTGGTCACTCATTGTGTATGGCTAGAATTGGCAGCGACGAGTGTGTGTTGAAAAATAACGCTCACAGAGCAAAACAATGTTACATTTGCCTCTTTCAAGCGGCCACTATTTTTCCGACATCCCAATCTAGAATAAAACTTTTCAACTATACAAAAACGTTTGTAATCTACGGAGCCCCAGAGAGGACACGGGGTAAAAAATATTATTTCGTTCCCTCAAATTAATAATTTGTTCCCTCAAGTTAGCATTTCGTTCCCACAAATTAATAATTTGTTCCCTCAAGTTAGCATTTCGTTCCCTCAAATTAATAATTTGTTCCCTCAAGTTAGCATTTCGTTCCCTCAAATTAATAATTTGTTCCCTCAAGTTAGCATTTCGTTCCCTCAAATTAATAATTTGTTCCCTCAAGTTCATAACTCGCTCCCTCAAATTTATAATTTGTTCCCTCAAGTTAGCATTTCGTTCCCTCAAATTAATAATTTGTTCCCTCAAGTTAGCATTTCGTTCCCTCAAATTCATAATTTGTTCCCTCAAATTAGCATTTCGTTCTCTCAAGTTACTATTGTGTTCCCTCAAGTTATCATTCGTTCCCTCAAATTAATAATTCGTTCACTCAAATTAATAATTTGTTCCCTCAAATTAGCATTTCGTTCCCTCAAATTAATAATTCGTTCCCTCAAATTAATAATTTGTTCCCTCAAATTAGCATTTCGTTCCCTCAAATTAATAATTCGTTCCCTCAGGTTAGCATTTCGTTCCCTCAAATTAATAATTTGTTCCCTCAAGTTATCATTCGTTCCCTCAAATTAATAATTTGTTCCCTCAGGTTAGCATTTTGTTCCGTCAAATTAATAATTTGTTCCCTCAAATTAGCATTTCGTTCCCTCAAATTAATAATTTGTTCCCTCAAGTTAGCATTTCGTTCCCTCAAATTAATAATTTGTTCCCTCAAGTTAGCATTTCGTTCCCTCAAATTAATAATTTGTTCCCTCAAAATATTAGTTTGTTCCTTCAGATTAGCGTTTCGTAGTAGTTATAGGGGATACGTCCGTATGCTATATGGAAAATTACATTACAGACACACACCCCAACCCCAACCCCGGAACTTTTTGGGTCAACACTTTTTAAATCACGCTGGGAGAGTTTAGGGTCAGTGGAAATTTATCATGGAGAATATTAGGACTGTATCGCGACTAGGGAAAGTCGAGTTGTTGTATAGGGACAATAGGAATGGAACAGGTGTGGTGACGTCACGGTACTGAACATGGGTAACAATGCTACAACACAGGGAAGAGAGAGTGGACATATGCAAAGACTTATTATAACATATACGACATGCAATATACCGTCACAAACAATGCACAATTTTATAAAGGACTGAATAAAACAACATTGGTTTAGGCTAGAAAGCAATTTTTTTCGAGGCATATGAGTGGTCCTGAAAATGACCATTGTCTCTTTCTTTTTCATCATCATCATCTTCTTCTTCTTCTTCTTCTTCTTCTTCTTCTTCTTCTGTTGTTCCATCAGTTCCTGACTTTCTAAATGATTCCTTTCTTCTTCTTCCTGTCAGTCTCTGGAATCCAGTCAGTATGTCCCATTGATCTAACTGGTTTCTTTAGCTTCATCCAGTTTGTTATTCAGTCTTTCAAACTCCTCTTTTTTTCTGATGTCTTTTTCCTTTATGTTGTCTTGTTCCTTTATCTCCATTGTCCAGTTATCTAATCTTTTTCACCTCTACATCCAACAGTTTTCTCATCATTTCTTCCTCTTTCTTTAGCTGGTCTACTCCCGCCACTTCAAAAATGACCATTCTGTCCAATACAATGTATCTTCTAGACTTTTGTGACACTGTCAAGTGGTGGCTCCTTCAAGCTTCCCACTCTCACATATTTGGGTGTAATAAATATGTTCAATTTCTTTACTTACTCCTCTATCATACCTTCTAGCAAATCTGTCGCTAATTTTAAACTGGTTACAAAGTTTAGGCTACCTGGATACTTCAATTTCTCAAGCTGTTCTACCACATATTCTACATCCATCAATAAAAACAAACTATGTCTTAAATTACTAATGTCCGAATGTCAGACTAATTAATTCGTTGGTGCTGTAGTGAATAGAACCACCGCAGCAAGCCATGTTAAACATTGCGAATGTCGCATTTGATACATGTCTGGTACGTCGCAACAAAGCAGAAAGGCACCCGGCAAGGAGTAATATAGTTTTTCCAATCAGAATGCGAAGAGTAATGCAGTTTTTCCAAGTAGACCAATTTAGTTTTAATAGGAGAACATATGTACCAATCAATATGGATTCGTATAACTATGACAGAGCGCTTGAGTTAATAATGTCAAGCACGGACGTGAAGGAAAACAAGCCTCGCACTCACTTTACATTTTATCTAAGATCCATGGAGAAGGAAAGATAAATATTATTATATACCATTTTTAAAAATCTACTTTCCACACACGTTGAGTAGTAAAAAAAAACTAACGGGCGATCGGTCATCAAGCGTTATTAGTACAATATCACACAAGCCCCTGGTCAGAGGTATTGCGCAACTTGGAAAACAACACTCGAAACCGCCTCCCGCTAACACTCGTTATCTAAAGGATGACCTCTACGGTGTGATTTGCCCGGTTAGAATGAATATGATAATCTGAGATGGTATCTTGAACAAAGACAACACACGAGCCCCCGTAAAGATAAATAAAGAATTTAATCAAAAGAAAATCAAAAGAAAGACACAGTAAATTACAATTTCTTTCCTTCTGATTACACTTAGTTCAGAAACACATTAAAACCGAAGTTTAAAATACTAGATACATTAATTAAATTTCAAACATTAATAAAAATAGACAAATTTAGCCGTTAATAGCTGATAGCAAATTTCATCACGAAATCGAGTATTCATTAACATTGGACCGCTTTGTAAATTCACAATGACCTGTTCCACGACTGTTTTTCCTTCTGCCTGCGTCACGACTTTACTTTGCCCTCTGGTGAACGTGGGATTCCACAACTCTGACTTCTGACTTCTTTTTCCTTCTTTGAACCTCGATCTTCTCTCTATTCCCCTCTCTCCAAACAAACTATTTTCCTTTGAAAAGAAAAGGGTAAAACGCCCTAAGTATCTTGTTAGGTTGTGAGAGTTGAGATTGTCCGTCCTTTTTTCTGGTTCGAATAATCAGATCTTACTATCAGTGTTAACATTTATACGGCTAACAAATACTACACAAGTCTTCAGATCAATACAGTTATACCGCTAATTATCGACATCAGAATTTGGGGAAAGTCACATATATTCCCGTAAATCATTACGTAAAGTGAGGCAATATATCATAGCCCACAATCAATATTCACTAATATGATAAATCCAAATTAATGTAACACTTTCCACTCATACATGTACACGGCGGGTTTTCAACACCACCCATCAACCTACCTAAGTATATAAGGTCAAAAATGCTAATTCAGAATTCAAAGTACATTACTAAATCAACGTAATAACCGAACTATCCATACAAAAATATGAACACATCATGCATCTGTAACGAAGAAACATCATATCAAAGTACGTTATTAAATCAATGTAATACCGAACTATTCGTACCATAGTATCAATACATCATGCATCTGTAACGGCTAAAACAACATATAAATTACATCATGATAAATGCGAATTTGAATTAAATACCTTGTGTTTTTGTCGTCTTACAATCGTTCCAAATTCAGTTTCCCCTGGAACCACAATTTTACGAACATCTTTTCCTAAAGTACGTTCGGAGTCTTCTACTGCGTATTTTCGGAATTAATGATACTGACCCTCTCTTACAGAGGTAATTCCTAGACTGATTCCAATTCATTTGCTCAGAGAATATATTTCCCCCAATTTCTTAGTTCGACACACCCCTGATTTTTCATATTTGACCAATCGGAATAAATGCTATTCCTACAGACATTTGGAAAACTGCCTATCAAGATTCCAAAAATGCCACCTGGGGTCGAAATAACACCCTACCATTTGTTTCAAATCACTTTGACAGCTTTACGTGAGAATTTCCCCCTTTTTAAGCTGTCGTAACGACTAGTCCGTTTTTACTATAAACATTCTAACAGTGTGACCCAGTTAGGTAAACATTCCTTCGTCCAAACTCTACTCCAAGACAGTTAATTGTCGGCTAGACTAAGAATTAATTAATGGATTTCACTGACGAAAAATTTGGCACTTGACAAAAACCAGCCACATCATATTATCAAAAACCCCAATATATACTCTACACATTGAGAAAGGAAACAATAACCTCAATATACTATCAAAAGCCACAAATATACTACCACTTTTGAGGTGAAGAGCAAAAAGCAAACCAAAAAAAAATACTATTTACACACAGCAAGGAGAAAATAACCACAATATACTATAAAAAAAACACAAATATACTATCAACACAGAAGGGAGGGAAAACAAACCCCAATATCTACTATTCCCACAAATGATACGCCAACGCATAAAACAATATATTCGACCACACACACACACACACACACACACACACACACACACACACCAGTAAAGCAATGAGTGTTTTAATCACACTACTCCACTTATACACCACCAATTGGCAATTTGGATAGTCTCTTTTCTAGAGAATTGGTTTGAAATAAGAAGGGCTGGGATTTTCTTTAGAATTTCAGATGCACCCGGTTATCTCCCAGGCCGTGCCCTACACATGCTGCGTCTGCTCCAATCTTGCTCTCAATTCACAGTGCATATGGGAGTTAACTGGCTTCATTCTCCCAGTCTTTTCTTTGGATGATAGTGAAGACTTCCCCCTGTCTTCGTCAATTCCACGTTTTTGGATGCATTACTGGTACTGATTGTGGTGCTGGTACAGGATATTGTGGCTGTGGATGTCGTACTGCTAGTGCTTGATGTGGAGGTGTCCTCACCTCAGGCTTGACCTGACAGACAGGGAACATTATGAGGTGAGGCATTATAGGCTTTTACATTTCCCCTACTTACTTTTTTCCCTTCTCCTCCTCCTCCTCTTTTCTGTCTGATTTGGCTATAGTCTACGTAGCCAGTTTATCCAGGATAAACGTGATATATTCCAGGTGCATCTGAAGTTAGAGAAATTTTTTAATTCTACTGCTCATTTTTACAGTTGACAAGTCAAAGATGGGTAGCCAGACAGACGAACTCTTCCTTTACATACTATAAGCGCGAACGAAAACATCCCCAATATACCAAAATTCACAAAGGCTCATATGATCACCAAAAATGCGATCACTTTTTTATAGCTTCAAACACTAGTTACAAACACATGGAGACTATTTGAAAAGTTGGGGCATGGAAGAGCTTATAGAGACACTTCTAACAATATCAAACAAATTAAGTTCTTATAGATACACTTCTATTTTTTTAAATATAAACATACAATGTTTGGCAATTGAATTAGTACCTCTTTTCTATAATAATGGCGTAGCCCTGAAAAGGGCAGCTATTGTGTACGAGAAGTTGACAATCTTTTATCGTCAAAGATTTCGTCCCATTCTGACGGTAGGCTTTCCCACAGGATAAGGGCCTGCTTCTTCGGAAAGAGTAGGAGAACGCTTTTTTGTCGATACGGCAGTCCACAAATCCTCTGTCCGGTTCCTTCTGTTGTTACTGCAGCTCTCTCTCTCTCTCTCTCTCTCTCTCTCTCTCTCTCTCTCTCAATTCTCTTTGCTGCTTCTGAAGTCTGTACTTCTTCGTCCATTCTTCTATCTCCTTAATTTCCTCTCTGGAGAGGTCTTCTATCATGTATTAGATCACTTTTAACATTCTGACTTTATCTCTTCAGTTTTCCGTATCGGACTTTGTCTGACACGGTGTAAATTAACGTAAACTTTGTTCAGCTTAGCTGGTCTTGAACACATCTTCATAGGATGATGGATCAAGAATGGATGGTCAGACTTCTTCTTTATTTGAATTAACAAGGTGTGCGTACATTACGTACATGTACCTCGAATTTATGACTGCACAGCGGTCTGTTTATTGTTCATATGGGAAGGAATCAGTGCTTCATCCCCCAGACGTTTATGTGCCCAGGGGGCACTGTTAATTTGGCCTTGGTTCATGGATCCATATAGGCCCTGTATGACCCGAATGGTGGGCTATCATGAGTGGGAATGGTTTCCAGCTGAGGCAAAGGATGAAGGGTACGTGAAGGCAGATGACTGTCCACAGTAGAGGTGTCCGCTGTTTCCAGGTGGTTTGGTCTAAGGTGGCGTTATGCATGAATTTTTAATTTTTGGTTAAATAGATTGGTTTCCGAAAGTATCTAAATTTTGAATTTTGAGAAAATATTCTGTGCTGTTTTAAGAAGAGATTATTACAACGCCAGTGACTGCTAGTGACTAATTAAAGTGTTTAGTTCATAAGTTGTTTATTTGTTTATGTTATCGCTTTGTGCAGCCGGGCCTGTTGGTCCTGGGTAAGACTACCTTATATAAATAAGGTGGGTTTTTTAAAATAAAAAAATACATTTTTGGTCATAATTAATTTTCCTAGCTATTTATGTGCCGCACTGTGCATCCAGGCATGATGGTCCTGGGATATTAGACCATCTTATACAGTTAAATGTTTGGGGTCTTGACTAATTTTCCTAGTTAGTTTGGTGTCTCCTTGTCAAGCTGGGCTTGATGGTCCTGGATGTTAGACCACCTCATATGTTCTAAGTTTGGGTTATATTTTTTTGACCTAAATATGGTGAATGGGTTATTATTAATTATCTACAGTCACTAATTTGGTAGTAGGGTTATAGTTGGCTAGTATAGATCAGGTATGTAGAGGAGAGAAATTTGTTTTTATAACTTTAATTTTTAAATAAGTGGAGTCTATGCATCTGAATTAAACACATTAAACACCTTCAGTGAACCCATATGATGTGTATTGAGCCCATGTGAAAAGCAGTGTTATTACGATGCTGACGGCTAGTTGCGGTAGGGGGGGGGGGTGATTGGTGTTGGTGGAAAAGTATCCATTTCCGACTTGGAACAGGCGCAAGACTAGGTGCATCATTCTTCTGTCTCTGGTTATTTTAAAAGAACATCTAAGTCTCGAACGGTTCTTCCTTTCTTAGTCTTTCTATATATATATATATATATATATATATATATATATATATATATATATATATATATATATAGGTGTGAAGGCCTCTGGCGGTGTGTCTTCGTCGTCTCTTTCTGCAATGTCCTTACTGCGGAGAACATGAATCCCTGACTTGGTACCGTCCAGGGCATTAATAGGAGTTTCTCGTCGGCCCCAAATCTCTCTACCAGTTAGTTTTTATGTTGACCTTAAACGTACTTGGGGTGGGGTGGGATGGGGTGGGGTTTAGATCTCTGTAATTTATTTTCCCATAGAACCTACGGTATCTCCTATAACTACTTTTAGTTCCCTCAGAATAATAATTCGTTCCCTGAAATCAATAATTTGTTCCTTCAAGTTACTATTTTGTTCCTTCAAGATAATAATTCGTTCCCTCAAATTCACATTTCGCTCAATCAAATTAATTATTTGTTCCCTCAAGTTATCATTTCGTTCCCTCAAACAATTAATTCGTTCCCTCAAATTACTATTTCGTTCCCTCAAATTATTATTTCGTTCCCTCAAATTATTATTTCGTTCCCTCAAGTTATTAAGGAAACACGGTACTAATTCAACTCCAATGGTAAACATATGGAAACACTGTCATATTCAAAATTCAATAACTTAACATTTCTGGGTGCTGATGGTCAGACCTATATTTTTCCATGCACAACTAACCTTGATGTAAGTTTTTAAATGTAGAAAAACATAGGACCCGCGGCATGTTGTTGACATAAATTGGCAGGAAGCACATGTTATTGATTCTGCACCAAATGAATCAGGTGCTACTTTCATTATTGAGTACTAATAGGTGAAGCCTCTAAATTTACTTCAATTGCATCAATAGAATTTTGTCTATATTTTTTTAAAATTACAGATAGGATAAGCTCTCAAAAAATATTTTTACTAAAATTTTAATTTTCATTATTAACCAATTATGGACCACCAAAGCTGTATATACTCTATTATTTCTTCACCCATTTTTAGACTGGTTCACAGCTCTTCCGTATAATTAGTACCGTATGTCCTATAACCAGATTTTAATTTTTTTGAAAAAGTTGCATTTTACTCATTGATATTACAGTATAATTGTAAGAAAGACCTGGCCATGCTGGTGCATGAATAATAGTGCAATTGCATTTTATGTGATACTACTGTACATAGCAAAATTGCATCCGCATTACATGTTGAAGTGTTGTATTGTACTTATTAGTGCATTATTCTTGTTATTAAAAAAATTAGATTCCGGCTTTGTATCTTCGTGTTATCTTTCTATAGCATGCATGCTACACAAAATAAACACAAACATGCTGACATCAGCAAGTATGACATCATAGGGTATCAAATTACATGACACCTAGTTTTCCATCTCTCACTGGCTATAAGACAAATTTTAAATGTTTTAAATTTCAAAATTTCATTTCTTTTCTTGCTGACATTCACAGAAATAAGATACAGCGCATCCCTGATTCCTATCATTCACACCAAACCAATAAGTGTGCCACATGACAGGTCACAATGATAAGAGGTCATTGTCCTTCTGTGACTTTGACTCACCCAATGAGGCCTCCTGAGATGCTGACATTCTAAAACTATTTAAACTATCAACACAGGTGATTCATCACCCCCAAATCTTAATAAAAAGGTATAAAAGCCAAAGGAAAGTTCCATAAGTATTATAATACTGAAGAATTAAATAACTGAGTGATACTTTTTAGCATAAAACTATGGGAAAGGATAAGAAAGCAAAGAATAGACAAAGTCATTTCTTCAAGCCTGGTAATGTTCCCCACAACAAGGGGAAAAAATGTACATCAACCCAAAAGACAAAGCCACTTGAGGTCTATTCCATAAGGACAACATGAGACAAATTTGAAAAAGCTATAAAAAGTTCATATAATGCTGACATTGAAGATGACGATGAAAAGCCCATATACAAACTGCTGCGACCCAAGCCAAGAAGTAAGCTGGAGGTGGAGCAACATGTGGAAAACATTGCGATGCCAGGGTAAGTCCATGTTTCTATTCAATATTCAGACACTTATATAACTTATCACTGCATAAACTTCTTGGTAAATTTAAGTAATAGAATTGAATTGCATATTAAAGTTGTCTAATGCATAAAACTATACCAATATTTACCCCAAACTCATAATAAGTTTAGAAAAAGTCTCAAAATCATTATGATGGCTACTTTCCACTACAGGTAGTCTTAAATTACTTACTTTTCAATATAAAGCTCAATAAAGTACATACATTATTTAAAAAAAGAGAAATAAATCAAACCTTCAGTCACTCAATTCTAGTCAAAGGGGAGGTAATATACATTGATTTGGCATACCAAGTAGCAAGCTCTAATTTACAGCTAAATGATTCTGTACTATCACTTGATAGTATGTGCAGAGCAATGTTGCATTTATAAATAGATTTTGTTTCAAATCTGAAACTACATTTCTAACATGAAACTTGTTTTATCTATTTAAATCAACAGGTCTGATGAGAAAAACACATCGATTGGTTCATGCAGAAAAAAATGCTGAGATGTGGAATACTGTTTTTCAAGAGCACCAGTGCCTACACCCTGAATGTCAGGGGTTTCTGTCATGGGACTTGAAACATGAAGAGAAAAGAGGTCTGGTGTGGCGAGAGAGAGCAATATGTTCATCATGCCGTTACACTTAAAGAATGTTTGAACTGTATCAAGAAATGCCAAGGAAAGATTATGGAAGAAAACCTGACTGTGTAAATAATGCAATACAGATAGGACTTTCAGAGACTTCTGTTGGAAATGAAGGGTTTAGAACTATTCTTTTAAGTGCGAATGTCCCTGCTCCCTCAACAAAAGGGATGCAGAAAAGTTCCAATACTGTTTGTCAGAAAATTGAATGCAGCAACATGAGAGACATGGCAGAACATAGGAAATATGTGAAGGAGTTTAATTCTATGACAGGAAAAAAGACAAATATAATTGATCTTCAATGTGACTCAACATATAAAATTGAAGGATAAAACACAACTTACCAAAGAATATAACCTTTAAGAGAAACTTCCATGGCAGGGTTCATAGTGCTGTCCATAACTGCAACCATGGACCTGGAGAATCTCTGGTTAAGCTGTGTCAATCAATCGGTTGTCCGATTTCAGCTTGCAGTTCTGTGGCACAACATCTGAAAAGCAAGCAAGATATATATATAGGAGAAATAAAATACATACAGCAAGTACAGCATATAAGAGAAAATAATCAGAGAAAAGGGCATTTCTTTACAAGCTTTATGAGAAACATCAAGAAGAAAAGAATTAATGCCCCATCCAGTTTATACAACCCTTCCCATCTGTGTTTTGTATAGATTTTTTCCCCAAAATCACATGCAAATCATGAAAGAAAGACTCCATTATGATTGTCATATCTAAAAACCATCAAAATCATACCCTGGATGCACGTGGTAACCATAGAAACATCAGGCTCATGTTGTGGTATAGGCCCTGTATAGGAAACACGGTACTAATTCAACTCCAATGGTAAACATATGGAAACACTGTCATATTCAAAATTCAATAACTTAACATTTCTGGGTGCTGATGGTCAGACCTATATTTTTCCATGCACAACTAACCTTGATGTAAGTTTTTAAATGTAGAAAAACATAGGACCCGCGGCATGTTGTTGACATAAATTGGCAGGAAGCACATGTTATTGATTCTGCACCAAATGAATCAGGTGCTACTTTCATTATTGAGTACTAATAGGTGAAGCCTCTAAATTTACTTCAATTGCATCAATAGAATTTTGTCTATATTTTTTTAAAATTACAGATAGGATAAGCTCTCAAAAAATATTTTTACTAAAATTTTAATTTTCATTATTAACCAATTATGGACCACCAAAGCTGTATATACTCTATTATTTCTTCACCCATTTTTAGACTGGTTCACAGCTCTTCCGTATAATTAGTACCATGTGTCCTATAACCAGATTTTAATTTTTTTGAAAAAGTTGCATTTTACTCATTGATATTACAGTATAATTGTAAGAAAGACCTGGCCATGCTGGTGCATGAATAATAGTGCAATTGCATTTTATGTGATACTACTGTACATAGCAAAATTGCATCCGCATTACATGTTGAAGTGTTGTATTGTACTTATTAGTGCATTATTCTTGTTATTAAAAAAATTAGATTCCGGCTTTGTATCTTCGTGTTATCTTTCTATAGCATGCATGCTACACAAAATAAACACAAACATGCTGACATCAGCAAGTATGACATCATAGGGTATCAAATTACATGACACCTAGTTTTCCATCTCTCACTGGCTATAAGACAAATTTTAAATGTTTTAAATTTCAAAATTTCATTTCTTTTCTTGCTGACATTCACAGAAATAAGATACAGCGCATCCCTGATTCCTATCATTCACACCAAACCAATAAGTGTGCCACATGACAGGTCACAATGATAAGAGGTCATTGTCCTTCTGTGACTTTGACTCACCCAATGAGGCCTCCTGAGATGCTGACATTCTAAAACTATTTAAACTATCAACACAGGTGATTCATCACCCCCAAATCTTAATAAAAAGGTATAAAAGCCAAAGGAAAAATCCATAAGTATTATAATACTGAAGAATTAAATAACTGAGTGATACTTTTTAGCATAAAACTATGGGAAAGGATAAGAAAGCAAAGAATAGACAAAGTCATTTCTTCAAGCCTGGTAATGTTCCCCACAACAAGGGGAAAAAATGTACATCAACCCAAAAGACAAAGCCACTTGAGGTCTATTCCATAAGGACAACATGAGACAAATTTGAAAAAGCTATAAAAAGTTCATATAATGCTGACATTGAAGATGACGATGAAAAGCCCATATACAAACTGCTGCGACCCAAGCCAAGAAGTAAGCTGGAGGTGGAGCAACATGTGGAAAACATTGCGATGCCAGGGTAAGTCCATGTTTCTATTCAATATTCAGACACTTATATAACTTATCACTGCATAAACTTCTTGGTAAATTTAAGTAATAGAATTGAATTGCATATTAAAGTTGTCTAATGCATAAAACTATACCAATATTTACCCCAAACTCATAATAAGTTTAGAAAAAGTCTCAAAATCATTATGATGGCTACTTTCCACTACAGGTAGTCTTAAATTACTTACTTTTCAATATAAAGCTCAATAAAGTACATACATTATTTAAAAAAAGAGAAATAAATCAAACCTTCAGTCACTCAATTCTAGTCAAAGGGGAGGTAATATACATTGATTTGGCATACCAAGTAGCAAGCTCTAATTTACAGCTAAATGATTCTGTACTATCACTTGATAGTATGTGCAGAGCAATGTTGCATTTATAAATAGATTTTGTTTCAAATCTGAAACTACATTTCTAACATGAAACTTGTTTTATCTATTTAAATCAACAGGTCTGATGAGAAAAACACATATCGATTGGTTCATGCAGAAAAAAATGCTGAGATGTGGAATACTGTTTTTCAAGAGCACCAGTGCCTACACCCTGAATGTCAGGGGTTTCTGTCATGGGACTTGAAACATGAAGAGAAAAGAGGTCTGGTGTGGCGAGAGAGAGCAATATGTTCATCATGCCGTTACACTTAAAGAATGTTTGAACTGTACCAAGAAATGCCAAGGAAAGATTATGGAAGAAAACCTGACTGTGTAAATAATGCAATACAGATAGGACTTTCAGAGACTTCTGTTGGAAATGAAGGGTTTAGAACTATTCTTTTAAGTGCGAATGTCCCTGCTCCCTCAACAAAAGGGATGCAGAAAAGTTCCAATACTGTTTGTCAGAAAATTGAATGCAGCAACATGAGAGACATGGCAGAACATAGGAAATATGTGAAGGAGTTTAATTCTATGACAGGAAAAAAGACAAATATAATTGATCTTCAATGTGACTCAACATATAAAATTGAAGGATAAAACACAACTTACCAAAGAATATAACCTTTAAGAGAAACTTCCATGGCAGGGTTCATAGTGCTGTCCATAACTGCAACCATGGACCTGGAGAATCTCTGGTTAAGCTGTGTCAATCTATCGGTTGTCCGATTTCAGCTTGCAGTTCTGTGGCACAACATCTGAAAAGCAAGCAAGATATATATATAGGAGAAATAAAATACATACAGCAAGTACAGCATATAAGAGAAAATAATCAGAGAAAAGGGCATTTCTTTACAAGCTTTATGAGAAACATCAAGAAGAAAAGAATTAATGCCCCATCCAGTTTATACAACCCTTCCCATCTGTGTTTTGTATAGATTTTTTCCCCAAAATCACATGCAAATCATGAAAGAAAGACTCCATTATGATTGTCATATCTAAAAACCATCAAAATCATACCCTGGATGCACGTGGTAACCATAGAAACATCAGGCTCATGTTGTGGTATAGGCCCTGTATAGGAAACACGGTACTAATTCAACTCCAATGGTAAACATATGGAAACACTGTCATATTCAAAATTCAATAACTTAACATTTCTGGGTGCTGATGGTCAGACCTATATTTTTCCATGCACAACTAACCTTGATGTAAGTTTTTAAATGTAGAAAAACATAGGACCCGCGGCATGTTGTTGACATAAATTGGCAGGAAGCACATGTTATTGATTCTGCACCAAATGAATCAGGTGCTACTTTCATTATTGAGTACTAATAGGTGAAGCCTCTAAATTTACTTCAATTGCATCAATAGAATTTTGTCTATATTTTTTTAAAATTACAGATAGGATAAGCTCTCAAAAAATATTTTTACTAAAATTTTAATTTTCATTATTAACCAATTATGGACCACCAAAGCTGTATATACTCTATTATTTCTTCACCCATTTTTAGACTGGTTCACAGCTCTTCCGTATAATTAGTACCGTGTGTCCTATAACCAGATTTTAATTTTTTTGAAAAAGTTGCATTTTACTCATTGATATTACAGTATAATTGTAAGAAAGACCTGGCCATGCTGGTGCATGAATAATAGTGCAATTGCATTTTATGTGATACTACTGTACATAGCAAAATTGCATCCGCATTACATGTTGAAGTGTTGTATTGTACTTATTAGTGCATTATTCTTGTTATTAAAAAAATTACATTCCGGCTTTGTATCTTCGTGTTATCTTTCTATAGCATGCATGCTACACAAAATAAACACAAACATGCTGACATCAGCAAGTATGACATCATAGGGTATCAAATTACATGACACCTAGTTTTCCATCTCTCACTGGCTATAAGACAAATTTTAAATGTTTTAAATTTCAAAATTTCATTTCTTTTCTTGCTGACATTCACAGAAATAAGATACAGCGCATCCCTGATTCCTATCATTCACACCAAACCAATAAGTGTGCCACATGACAGGTCACAATGATAAGAGGTCATTGTCCTTCTGTGACTTTGACTCACCCAATGAGGCCTCCAGAGATGCTGACATTCTAAAACTATTTAAACTATCAACACAGGTGATTCATCACCCCCAAATCTTAATAAAAAGGTATAAAAGCCAAAGGAAAGTTCCATAAGTATTATAATACTGAAGAATTAAATAACTGAGTGATACTTTTTAGCATAAAACTATGGGAAAGGATAAGAAAGCAAAGAATAGACAAAGTCATTTCTTCAAGCCTGGTAATGTTCCCCACAACAAGGGGAAAAAATGTACATCAACCCAAAAGACAAAGCCACTTGAGGTCTATTCCATAAGGACAACATGAGACAAATTTGAAAAAGCTATAAAAAGTTCATATAATGCTGACATTGAAGATGACGATGAAAAGCCCATATACAAACTGCTGCGACCCAAGCCAAGAAGTAAGCTGGAGGTGGAGCAACATGTGGAAAACATTGCGATGCCAGGGTAAGTCCATGTTTCTATTCAATATTCAGACACTTATATAACTTATCACTGCATAAACTTCTTGGTAAATTTAAGTAATAGAATTGAATTGCATATTAAAGTTGTCTAATGCATAAAACTATACCAATATTTACCCCAAACTCATAATAAGTTTAGAAAAAGTCTCAAAATCATTATGATGGCTACTTTCCACTACAGGTAGTCTTAAATTACTTACTTTTCAATATAAAGCTCAATAAAGTACATACATTATTTAAAAAAAGAGAAATAAATCAAACCTTCAGTCACTCAATTCTAGTCAAAGGGGAGGTAATATACATTGATTTGGCATACCAAGTAGCAAGCTCTAATTTACAGCTAAATGATTCTGTACTATCACTTGATAGTATGTGCAGAGCAATGTTGCATTTATAAATAGATTTTGTTTCAAATCTGAAACTACATTTCTAACATGAAACTTGTTTTATCTATTTAAATCAACAGGTCTGATGAGAAAAACACATATCGATTGGTTCATGCAGAAAAAAATGCTGAGATGTGGAATACTGTTTTTCAAGAGCACCAGTGCCTACACCCTGAATGTCAGGGGTTTCTGTCATGGGACTTGAAACATGAAGAGAAAAGAGGTCTGGTGTGGCGAGAGAGAGCAATATGTTCATCATGCCGTTACACTTAAAGAATGTTTGAACTGTATCAAGAAATGCCAAGGAAAGATTATGGAAGAAAACCTGACTGTGTAAATAATGCAATACAGATAGGACTTTCAGAGACTTCTGTTGGAAATGAAGGGTTTAGAACTATTCTTTTAAGTGCGAATGTCCCTGCTCCCTCAACAAAAGGGATGCAGAAAAGTTCCAATACTGTTTGTCAGAAAATTGAATGCAGCAACATGAGAGACATGGCAGAACATAGGAAATATGTGAAGGAGTTTAATTCTATGACAGGAAAAAAGACAAATATAATTGATCTTCAATGTGACTCAACATATAAAATTGAAGGATAAAACACAACTTACCAAAGAATATAACCTTTAAGAGAAACTTCCATGGCAGGGTTCATAGTGCTGTCCATAACTGCAACCATGGACCTGGAGAATCTCTGGTTAAGCTGTGTCAATCTATCGGTTGTCCGATTTCAGCTTGCAGTTCTGTGGCACAACATCTGAAAAGCAAGCAAGATATATATATAGGAGAAATAAAATACATACAGCAAGTACAGCATATAAGAGAAAATAATCAGAGAAAAGGGCATTTCTTTACAAGCTTTATGAGAAACATCAAGAAGAAAAGAATTAATGCCCCATCCAGTTTATACAACCCTTCCCATCTGTGTTTTGTATAGATTTTTTCCCCAAAATCACATGCAAATCATGAAAGAAAGACTCCATTATGATTGTCATATCTAAAAACCATCAAAATCATACCCTGGATGCACGTGGTAACCATAGAAACATCAGGCTCATGTTGTGGTATAGGCCCTGTATAGGAAACACGGTACTAATTCAACTCCAATGGTAAACATATGGAAACACTGTCATATTCAAAATTCAATAACTTAACATTTCTGGGTGCTGATGGTCAGACCTATATTTTTCCATGCACAACTAACCTTGATGTAAGTTTTTAAATGTAGAAAAACATAGGACCCGCGGCATGTTGTTGACATAAATTGGCAGGAAGCACATGTTATTGATTCTGCACCAAATGAATCAGGTGCTACTTTCATTATTGAGTACTAATAGGTGAAGCCTCTAAATTTACTTCAATTGCATCAATAGAATTTTGTCTATATTTTTTTAAAATTACAGATAGGATAAGCTCTCAAAAAATATTTTTACTAAAATTTTAATTTTCATTATTAACCAATTATGGACCACCAAAGCTGTATATACTCTATTATTTCTTCACCCATTTTTAGACTGGTTCACAGCTCTTCCGTATAATTAGTACCGTGTGTCCTATAACCAGATTTTAATTTTTTTGAAAAAGTTGCATTTTACTCATTGATATTACAGTATAATTGTAAGAAAGACCTGGCCATGCTGGTGCATGAATAATAGTGCAATTGCATTTTATGTGATACTACTGTACATAGCAAAATTGCATCCGCATTACATGTTGAAGTGTTGTATTGTACTTATTAGTGCATTATTCTTGTTATTAAAAAAATTAGATTCCGGCTTTGTATCTTCGTGTTATCTTTCTATAGCATGCATGCTACACAAAATAAACACAAACATGCTGACATCAGCAAGTATGACATCATAGGGTATCAAATTACATGACACCTAGTTTTCCATCTCTCACTGGCTATAAGACAAATTTTAAATGTTTTAAATTTCAAAATTTCATTTCTTTTCTTGCTGACATTCACAGAAATAAGATACAGCGCATCCCTGATTCCTATCATTCACACCAAACCAATAAGTGTGCCACATGACAGGTCACAATGATAAGAGGTCATTGTCCTTCTGTGACTTTGACTCACCCAATGAGGCCTCCAGAGATGCTGACATTCTAAAACTATTTAAACTACTATCAACACAGGTGATTCATCACCCCCAAATCTTAATAAAAAGGTATAAAAGCCAAAGGAAAGTTCCATAAGTATTATAATACTGAAGAATTAAATAACTGAGTGATACTTTTTAGCATAAAACTATGGGAAAGGATAAGAAAGCAAAGAATAGACAAAGTCATTTCTTCAAGCCTGGTAATGTTCCCCACAACAAGGGGAAAAAATGTACATCAACCCAAAAGACAAAGCCACTTGAGGTCTATTCCATAAGGACAACATGAGACAAATTTGAAAAAGCTATAAAAAGTTCATATAATGCTGACATTGAAGATGACGATGAAAAGCCCATATACAAACTGCTGCGACCCAAGCCAAGAAGTAAGCTGGAGGTGGAGCAACATGTGGAAAACATTGCGATGCCAGGGTAAGTCCATGTTTCTATTCAATATTCAGACACTTATATAACTTATCACTGCATAAACTTCTTGGTAAATTTAAGTAATAGAATTGAATTGCATATTAAAGTTGTCTAATGCATAAAACTATACCAATATTTACCCCAAACTCATAATAAGTTTAGAAAAAGTCTCAAAATCATTATGATGGCTACTTTCCACTACAGGTAGTCTTAAATTACTTACTTTTCAATATAAAGCTCAATAAAGTACATACATTATTTAAAAAAAGAGAAATAAATCAAACCTTCAGTCACTCAATTCTAGTCAAAGGGGAGGTAATATACATTGATTTGGCATACCAAGTAGCAAGCTCTAATTTACAGCTAAATGATTCTGTACTATCACTTGATAGTATGTGCAGAGCAATGTTGCATTTATAAATAGATTTTGTTTCAAATCTGAAACTACATTTCTAACATGAAACTTGTTTTATCTATTTAAATCAACAGGTCTGATGAGAAAAACACATATCGATTGGTTCATGCAGAAAAAAATGCTGAGATGTGGAATACTGTTTTTCAAGAGCACCAGTGCCTACACCCTGAATGTCAGGGGTTTCTGTCATGGGACTTGAAACATGAAGAGAAAAGAGGTCTGGTGTGGCGAGAGAGAGCAATATGTTCATCATGCCGTTACACTTAAAGAATGTTTGAACTGTATCAAGAAATGCCAAGGAAAGATTATGGAAGAAAACCTGACTGTGTAAATAATGCAATACAGATAGGACTTTCAGAGACTTCTGCTGGAAATGAAGGGTTTAGAACTATTCTTTTAAGTGCGAATGTCCCTGCTCCCTCAACAAAAGGGATGCAGAAAAGTTCCAATACTGTTTGTCAGAAAATTGAATGCAGCAACATGAGAGACATGGCAGAACATAGGAAATATGTGAAGGAGTTTAATTCTATGACAGGAAAAAAGACAAATATAATTGATCTTCAATGTGACTCAACATATAAAATTGAAGGATAAAACACAACTTACCAAAGAATATAACCTTTAAGAGAAACTTCCATGGCAGGGTTCATAGTGCTGTCCATAACTGCAACCATGGACCTGGAGAATCTCTGGTTAAGCTGTGTCAATCTATCGGTTGTCCGATTTCAGCTTGCAGTTCTGTGGCACAACATCTGAAAAGCAAGCAAGATATATATATAGGAGAAATAAAATACATACAGCAAGTACAGCATATAAGAGAAAATAATCAGAGAAAAGGGCATTTCTTTACAAGCTTTATGAGAAACATCAAGAAGAAAAGAATTAATGCCCCATCCAGTTTATACAACCCTTCCCATCTGTGTTTTGTATAGATTTTTTCCCCAAAATCACATGCAAATCATGAAAGAAAGACTCCATTATGATTGTCATATCTAAAAACCATCAAAATCATACCCTGGATGCACGTGGTAACCATAGAAACATCAGGCTCATGTTGTGGTATAGGCCCTGTATAGGAAACACGGTACTAATTCAACTCCAATGGTAAACATATGGAAACACTGTCATATTCAAAATTCAATAACTTAACATTTCTGGGTGCTGATGGTCAGACCTATATTTTTCCATGCACAACTAACCTTGATGTAAGTTTTTAAATGTAGAAAAACATAGGACCCGCGGCATGTTGTTGACATAAATTGGCAGGAAGCACATGTTATTGATTCTGCACCAAATGAATCAGGTGCTACTTTCATTATTGAGTACTAATAGGTGAAGCCTCTAAATTTACTTCAATTGCATCAATAGAATTTTGTCTATATTTTTTTAAAATTACAGATAGGATAAGCTCTCAAAAAATATTTTTACTAAAATTTTAATTTTCATTATTAACCAATTATGGACCACCAAAGCTGTATATACTCTATTATTTCTTCACCCATTTTTAGACTGGTTCACAGCTCTTCCGTATAATTAGTACCGTGTGTCCTATAACCAGATTTTAATTTTTTTGAAAAAGTTGCATTTTACTCATTGATATTACAGTATAATTGTAAGAAAGACCTGGCCATGCTGGTGCATGAATAATAGTGCAATTGCATTTTATGTGATACTACTGTACATAGCAAAATTGCATCCGCATTACATGTTGAAGTGTTGTATTGTACTTATTAGTGCATTATTCTTGTTATTAAAAAAATTAGATTCCGGCTTTGTATCTTCGTGTTATCTTTCTATAGCATGCATGCTACACAAAATAAACACAAACATGCTGACATCAGCAAGTATGACATCATAGGGTATCAAATTACATGACACCTAGTTTTCCATCTCTCACTGGCTATAAGACAAATTTTAAATGTTTTAAATTTCAAAATTTCATTTCTTTTCTTGCTGACATTCACAGAAATAAGATACAGCGCATCCCTGATTCCTATCATTCACACCAAACCAATAAGTGTGCCACATGACAGGTCACAATGATAAGAGGTCATTGTCCTTCTGTGACTTTGACTCACCCAATGAGGCCTCCAGAGATGCTGACATTCTAAAACTATTTAAACTACTATCAACACAGGTGATTCATCACCCCCAAATCTTAATAAAAAGGTATAAAAGCCAAAGGAAAGTTCCATAAGTATTATAATACTGAAGAATTAAATAACTGAGTGATACTTTTTAGCATAAAACTATGGGAAAGGATAAGAAAGCAAAGAATAGACAAAGTCATTTCTTCAAGCCTGGTAATGTTCCCCACAACAAGGGGAAAAAATGTACATCAACCCAAAAGACAAAGCCACTTGAGGTCTATTCCATAAGGACAACATGAGACAAATTTGAAAAAGCTATAAAAAGTTCATATAATGCTGACATTGAAGATGACGATGAAAAGCCCATATACAAACTGCTGCGACCCAAGCCAAGAAGTAAGCTGGAGGTGGAGCAATATGTGGAAAACATTGCGATGCCAGGGTAAGTCCATGTTTCTATTCAATATTCAGACACTTATATAACTTATCACTGCATAAACTTCTTGGTAAATTTAAGTAATAGAATTGAATTGCATATTAAAGTTGTCTAATGCATAAAACTATACCAATATTTACCCCAAACTCATAATAAGTTTAGAAAAAGTCTCAAAATCATTATGATGGCTACTTTCCACTACAGGTAGTCTTAAATTACTTACTTTTCAATATAAAGCTCAATAAAGTACATACATTATTTAAAAAAAGAGAAATAAATCAAACCTTCAGTCACTCAATTCTAGTCAAAGGGGAGGTAATATACATTGATTTGGCATACCAAGTAGCAAGCTCTAATTTACAGCTAAATGATTCTGTACTATCACTTGATAGTATGTGCAGAGCAATGTTGCATTTATAAATAGATTTTGTTTCAAATCTGAAACTACATTTCTAACATGAAACTTGTTTTATCTATTTAAATCAACAGGTCTGATGAGAAAAACACATATCGATTGGTTCATGCAGAAAAAAATGCTGAGATGTGGAATACTGTTTTTCAAGAGCACCAGTGCCTACACCCTGAATGTCAGGGGTTTCTGTCATGGGACTTGAAACATGAAGAGAAAAGAGGTCTGGTGTGGCGAGAGAGAGCAATATGTTCATCATGCCGTTACACTTAAAGAATGTTTGAACTGTATCAAGAAATGCCAAGGAAAGATTATGGAAGAAAACCTGACTGTGTAAATAATGCAATACAGATAGGACTTTCAGAGACTTCTGTTGGAAATGAAGGGTTTAGAACTATTCTTTTAAGTGCGAATGTCCCTGCTCCCTCAACAAAAGGGATGCAGAAAAGTTCCAATACTGTTTGTCAGAAAATTGAATGCAGCAACATGAGAGACATGGCAGAACATAGGAAATATGTGAAGGAGTTTAATTCTATGACAGGAAAAAAGACAAATATAATTGATCTTCAATGTGACTCAACATATAAAATTGAAGGATAAAACACAACTTACCAAAGAATATAACCTTTAAGAGAAACTTCCATGGCAGGGTTCATAGTGCTGTCCATAACTGCAACCATGGACCTGGAGAATCTCTGGTTAAGCTGTGTCAATCTATCGGTTGTCCGATTTCAGCTTGCAGTTCTGTGGCACAACATCTGAAAAGCAAGCAAGATATATATATAGGAGAAATAAAATACATACAGCAAGTACAGCATATAAGAGAAAATAATCAGAGAAAAGGGCATTTCTTTACAAGCTTTATGAGAAACATCAAGAAGAAAAGAATTAATGCCCCATCCAGTTTATACAACCCTTCCCATCTGTGTTTTGTATAGATTTTTTCCCCAAAATCACATGCAAATCATGAAAGAAAGACTCCATTATGATTGTCATATCTAAAAACCATCAAAATCATACCCTGGATGCACGTGGTAACCATAGAAACATCAGGCTCATGTTGTGGTATAGGCCCTGTATAGGAAACACGGTACTAATTCAACTCCAATGGTAAACATATGGAAACACTGTCATATTCAAAATTCAATAACTTAACATTTCTGGGTGCTGATGGTCAGACCTATATTTTTCCATGCACAACTAACCTTGATGTAAGTTTTTAAATGTAGAAAAACATAGGACCCGCGGCATGTTGTTGACATAAATTGGCAGGAAGCACATGTTATTGATTCTGCACCAAATGAATCAGGTGCTACTTTCATTATTGAGTACTAATAGGTGAAGCCTCTAAATTTACTTCAATTGCATCAATAGAATTTTGTCTATATTTTTTTAAAATTACAGATAGGATAAGCTCTCAAAAAATATTTTTACTAAAATTTTAATTTTCATTATTAACCAATTATGGACCACCAAAGCTGTATATACTCTATTATTTCTTCACCCATTTTTAGACTGGTTCACAGCTCTTCCGTATAATTAGTACCGTGTGTCCTATAACCAGATTTTAATTTTTTTGAAAAAGTTGCATTTTACTCATTGATATTACAGTATAATTGTAAGAAAGACCTGGCCATGCTGGTGCATGAATAATAGTGCAATTGCATTTTATGTGATACTACTGTACATAGCAAAATTGCATCCGCATTACATGTTGAAGTGTTGTATTGTACTTATTAGTGCATTATTCTTGTTATTAAAAAAATTACATTCCGGCTTTGTATCTTCGTGTTATCTTTCTATAGCATGCATGCTACACAAAATAAACACAAACATGCTGACATCAGCAAGTATGACATCATAGGGTATCAAATTACATGACACCTAGTTTTCCATCTCTCACTGGCTATAAGACAAATTTTAAATGTTTTAAATTTCAAAATTTCATTTCTTTTCTTGCTGACATTCACAGAAATAAGATACAGCGCATCCCTGATTCCTATCATTCACACCAAACCAATAAGTGTGCCACATGACAGGTCACAATGATAAGAGGTCATTGTCCTTCTGTGACTTTGACTCACCCAATGAGGCCTCCAGAGATGCTGACATTCTAAAACTATTTAAACTATCAACACAGGTGATTCATCACCCCCAAATCTTAATAAAAAGGTATAAAAGCCAAAGGAAAGTTCCATAAGTATTATAATACTGAAGAATTAAATAACTGAGTGATACTTTTTAGCATAAAACTATGGGAAAGGATAAGAAAGCAAAGAATAGACAAAGTCATTTCTTCAAGCCTGGTAATGTTCCCCACAACAAGGGGAAAAAATGTACATCAACCCAAAAGACAAAGCCACTTGAGGTCTATTCCATAAGGACAACATGAGACAAATTTGAAAAAGCTATAAAAAGTTCATATAATGCTGACATTGAAGATGACGATGAAAAGCCCATATACAAACTGCTGCGACCCAAGCCAAGAAGTAAGCTGGAGGTGGAGCAATATGTGGAAAACATTGCGATGCCAGGGTAAGTCCATGTTTCTATTCAATATTCAGACACTTATATAACTTATCACTGCATAAACTTCTTGGTAAATTTAAGTAATAGAATTGAATTGCATATTAAAGTTGTCTAATGCATAAAACTATACCAATATTTACCCCAAACTCATAATAAGTTTAGAAAAAGTCTCAAAATCATTATGATGGCTACTTTCCACTACAGGTAGTCTTAAATTACTTACTTTTCAATATAAAGCTCAATAAAGTACATACATTATTTAAAAAAAGAGAAATAAATCAAACCTTCAGTCACTCAATTCTAGTCAAAGGGGAGGTAATATACATTGATTTGGCATACCAAGTAGCAAGCTCTAATTTACAGCTAAATGATTCTGTACTATCACTTGATAGTATGTGCAGAGCAATGTTGCATTTATAAATAGATTTTGTTTCAAATCTGAAACTACATTTCTAACATGAAACTTGTTTTATCTATTTAAATCAACAGGTCTGATGAGAAAAACACATATCGATTGGTTCATGCAGAAAAAAATGCTGAGATGTGGAATACTGTTTTTCAAGAGCACCAGTGCCTACACCCTGAATGTCAGGGGTTTCTGTCATGGGACTTGAAACATGAAGAGAAAAGAGGTCTGGTGTGGCGAGAGAGAGCAATATGTTCATCATGCCGTTACACTTAAAGAATGTTTGAACTGTATCAAGAAATGCCAAGGAAAGATTATGGAAGAAAACCTGACTGTGTAAATAATGCAATACAGATAGGACTTTCAGAGACTTCTGTTGGAAATGAAGGGTTTAGAACTATTCTTTTAAGTGCGAATGTCCCTGCTCCCTCAACAAAAGGGATGCAGAAAAGTTCCAATACTGTTTGTCAGAAAATTGAATGCAGCAACATGAGAGACATGGCAGAACATAGGAAATATGTGAAGGAGTTTAATTCTATGACAGGAAAAAAGACAAATATAATTGATCTTCAATGTGACTCAACATATAAAATTGAAGGATAAAACACAACTTACCAAAGAATATAACCTTTAAGAGAAACTTCCATGGCAGGGTTCATAGTGCTGTCCATAACTGCAACCATGGACCTGGAGAATCTCTGGTTAAGCTGTGTCAATCTATCGGTTGTCCGATTTCAGCTTGCAGTTCTGTGGCACAACATCTGAAAAGCAAGCAAGATATATATATAGGAGAAATAAAATACATACAGCAAGTACAGCATATAAGAGAAAATAATCAGAGAAAAGGGCATTTCTTTACAAGCTTTATGAGAAACATCAAGAAGAAAAGAATTAATGCCCCATCCAGTTTATACAACCCTTCCCATCTGTGTTTTGTATAGATTTTTTCCCCAAAATCACATGCAAATCATGAAAGAAAGACTCCATTATGATTGTCATATCTAAAAACCATCAAAATCATACCCTGGATGCACGTGGTAACCATAGAAACATCAGGCTCATGTTGTGGTATAGGCCCTGTATAACCAGATTTTAATTTTTTTGAAAAAGTTGCATTTTACTCATTGATATTACAGTATAATTGTAAGAAAGACCTGGCCATGCTGGTGCATGAATAATAGTGCAATTGCATTTTATGTGATACTACTGTACATAGCAAAATTGCATCCGCATTACATGTTGAAGTGTTGTATTGTACTTATTAGTGCATTATTCTTGTTATTAAAAAAATTACATTCCGGCTTTGTATCTTCGTGTTATCTTTCTATAGCATGCATGCTACACAAAATAAACACAAACATGCTGACATCAGCAAGTATGACATCATAGGGTATCAAATTACATGACACCTAGTTTTCCATCTCTCACTGGCTATAAGACAAATTTTAAATGTTTTAAATTTCAAAATTTCATTTCTTTTCTTGCTGACATTCACAGAAATAAGATACAGCGCATCCCTGATTCCTATCATTCACACCAAACCAATAAGTGTGCCACATGACAGGTCACAATGATAAGAGGTCATTGTCCTTCTGTGACTTTGACTCACCCAATGAGGCCTCCAGAGATGCTGACATTCTAAAACTATTTAAACTATCAACACAGGTGATTCATCACCCCCAAATCTTAATAAAAAGGCATAAAAGCCAAAGGAAAGTTCCATAAGTATTATAATACTGAAGAATTAAATAACTGAGTGATACTTTTTAGCATAAAACTATGGGAAAGGATAAGAAAGCAAAGAATAGACAAAGTCATTTCTTCAAGCCTGGTAATGTTCCCCACAACAAGGGGAAAAAATGTACATCAACCCAAAAGACAAAGCCACTTGAGGTCTATTCCATAAGGACAACATGAGACAAATTTGAAAAAGCTATAAAAAGTTCATATAATGCTGACATTGAAGATGACGATGAAAAGCCCATATACAAACTGCTGCGACCCAAGCCAAGAAGTAAGCTGGAGGTGGAGCAATATGTGGAAAACATTGCGATGCCAGGGTAAGTCCATGTTTCTATTCAATATTCAGACACTTATATAACTTATCACTGCATAAACTTCTTGGTAAATTTAAGTAATAGAATTGAATTGCATATTAAAGTTGTCTAATGCATAAAACTATACCAATATTTACCCCAAACTCATAATAAGTTTAGAAAAAGTCTCAAAATCATTATGATGGCTACTTTCCACTACAGGTAGTCTTAAATTACTTACTTTTCAATATAAAGCTCAATAAAGTACATACATTATTTAAAAAAAGAGAAATAAATCAAACCTTCAGTCACTCAATTCTAGTCAAAGGGGAGGTAATATACATTGATTTGGCATACCAAGTAGCAAGCTCTAATTTACAGCTAAATGATTCTGTACTATCACTTGATAGTATGTGCAGAGCAATGTTGCATTTATAAATAGATTTTGTTTCAAATCTGAAACTACATTTCTAACATGAAACTTGTTTTATCTATTTAAATCAACAGGTCTGATGAGAAAAACACATATCGATTGGTTCATGCAGAAAAAAATGCTGAGATGTGGAATACTGTTTTTCAAGAGCACCAGTGCCTACACCCTGAATGTCAGGGGTTTCTGTCATGGGACTTGAAACATGAAGAGAAAAGAGGTCTGGTGTGGCGAGAGAGAGCAATATGTTCATCATGCCGTTACACTTAAAGAATGTTTGAACTGTATCAAGAAATGCCAAGGAAAGATTATGGAAGAAAACCTGACTGTGTAAATAATGCAATACAGATAGGACTTTCAGAGACTTCTGTTGGAAATGAAGGGTTTAGAACTATTCTTTTAAGTGCGAATGTCCCTGCTCCCTCAACAAAAGGGATGCAGAAAAGTTCCAATACTGTTTGTCAGAAAATTGAATGCAGCAACATGAGAGACATGGCAGAACATAGGAAATATGTGAAGGAGTTTAATTCTATGACAGGAAAAAAGACAAATATAATTGATCTTCAATGTGACTCAACATATAAAATTGAAGGATAAAACACAACTTACCAAAGAATATAACCTTTAAGAGAAACTTCCATGGCAGGGTTCATAGTGCTGTCCATAACTGCAACCATGGACCTGGAGAATCTCTGGTTAAGCTGTGTCAATCTATCGGTTGTCCGATTTCAGCTTGCAGTTCTGTGGCACAACATCTGAAAAGCAAGCAAGATATATATATAGGAGAAATAAAATACATACAGCAAGTACAGCATATAAGAGAAAATAATCAGAGAAAAGGGCATTTCTTTACAAGCTTTATGAGAAACATCAAGAAGAAAAGAATTAATGCCCCATCCAGTTTATACAACCCTTCCCATCTGTGTTTTGTATAGATTTTTTCCCCAAAATCACATGCAAATCATGAAAGAAAGACTCCATTATGATTGTCATATCTAAAAACCATCAAAATCATACCCTGGATGCACGTGGTAACCATAGAAACATCAGGCTCATGTTGTGGTATAGGCCCTGTATAGGAAACACGGTACTAATTCAACTCCAATGGTAAACATATGGAAACACTGTCATATTCAAAATTCAATAACTTAACATTTCTGGGTGCTGATGGTCAGACCTATATTTTTCCATGCACAACTAACCTTGATGTAAGTTTTTAAATGTAGAAAAACATAGGACCCGCGGCATGTTGTTGACATAAATTGGCAGGAAGCACATGTTATTGATTCTGCACCAAATGAATCAGGTGCTACTTTCATTATTGAGTACTAATAGGTGAAGCCTCTAAATTTACTTCAATTGCATCAATAGAATTTTGTCTATATTTTTTTAAAATTACAGATAGGATAAGCTCTCAAAAAATATTTTTACTAAAATTTTAATTTTCATTATTAACCAATTATGGACCACCAAAGCTGTATATACTCTATTATTTCTTCACCCATTTTTAGACTGGTTCACAGCTCTTCCGTATAATTAGTACCGTGTGTCCTATAACCAGATTTTAATTTTTTTGAAAAAGTTGCATTTTACTCATTGATATTACAGTATAATTGTAAGAAAGACCTGGCCATGCTGGTGCATGAATAATAGTGCAATTGCATTTTATGTGATACTACTGTACATAGCAAAATTGCATCCGCATTACATGTTGAAGTGTTGTATTGTACTTATTAGTGCATTATTCTTGTTATTAAAAAAATTACATTCCGGCTTTGTATCTTCGTGTTATCTTTCTATAGCATGCATGCTACACAAAATAAACACAAACATGCTGACATCAGCAAGTATGACATCATAGGGTATCAAATTACATGACACCTAGTTTTCCATCTCTCACTGGCTATAAGACAAATTTTAAATGTTTTAAATTTCAAAATTTCATTTCTTTTCTTGCTGACATTCACAGAAATAAGATACAGCGCATCCCTGATTCCTATCATTCACACCAAACCAATAAGTGTGCCACATGACAGGTCACAATGATAAGAGGTCATTGTCCTTCTGTGACTTTGACTCACCCAATGAGGCCTCCAGAGATGCTGACATTCTAAAACTATTTAAACTATCAACACAGGTGATTCATCACCCCCAAATCTTAATAAAAAGGCATAAAAGCCAAAGGAAAGTTCCATAAGTATTATAATACTGAAGAATTAAATAACTGAGTGATACTTTTTAGCATAAAACTATGGGAAAGGATAAGAAAGCAAAGAATAGACAAAGTCATTTCTTCAAGCCTGGTAATGTTCCCCACAACAAGGGGAAAAAATGTACATCAACCCAAAAGACAAAGCCACTTGAGGTCTATTCCATAAGGACAACATGAGACAAATTTGAAAAAGCTATAAAAAGTTCATATAATGCTGACATTGAAGATGACGATGAAAAGCCCATATACAAACTGCTGCGACCCAAGCCAAGAAGTAAGCTGGAGGTGGAGCAATATGTGGAAAACATTGCGATGCCAGGGTAAGTCCATGTTTCTATTCAATATTCAGACACTTATATAACTTATCACTGCATAAACTTCTTGGTAAATTTAAGTAATAGAATTGAATTGCATATTAAAGTTGTCTAATGCATAAAACTATACCAATATTTACCCCAAACTCATAATAAGTTTAGAAAAAGTCTCAAAATCATTATGATGGCTACTTTCCACTACAGGTAGTCTTAAATTACTTACTTTTCAATATAAAGCTCAATAAAGTACATACATTATTTAAAAAAAGAGAAATAAATCAAACCTTCAGTCACTCAATTCTAGTCAAAGGGGAGGTAATATACATTGATTTGGCATACCAAGTAGCAAGCTCTAATTTACAGCTAAATGATTCTGTACTATCACTTGATAGTATGTGCAGAGCAATGTTGCATTTATAAATAGATTTTGTTTCAAATCTGAAACTACATTTCTAACATGAAACTTGTTTTATCTATTTAAATCAACAGGTCTGATGAGAAAAACACATATCGATTGGTTCATGCAGAAAAAAATGCTGAGATGTGGAATACTGTTTTTCAAGAGCACCAGTGCCTACACCCTGAATGTCAGGGGTTTCTGTCATGGGACTTGAAACATGAAGAGAAAAGAGGTCTGGTGTGGCGAGAGAGAGCAATATGTTCATCATGCCGTTACACTTAAAGAATGTTTGAACTGTATCAAGAAATGCCAAGGAAAGATTATGGAAGAAAACCTGACTGTGTAAATAATGCAATACAGATAGGACTTTCAGAGACTTCTGTTGGAAATGAAGGGTTTAGAACTATTCTTTTAAGTGCGAATGTCCCTGCTCCCTCAACAAAAGGGATGCAGAAAAGTTCCAATACTGTTTGTCAGAAAATTGAATGCAGCAACATGAGAGACATGGCAGAACATAGGAAATATGTGAAGGAGTTTAATTCTATGACAGGAAAAAAGACAAATATAATTGATCTTCAATGTGACTCAACATATAAAATTGAAGGATAAAACACAACTTACCAAAGAATATAACCTTTAAGAGAAACTTCCATGGCAGGGTTCATAGTGCTGTCCATAACTGCAACCATGGACCTGGAGAATCTCTGGTTAAGCTGTGTCAATCTATCGGTTGTCCGATTTCAGCTTGCAGTTCTGTGGCACAACATCTGAAAAGCAAGCAAGATATATATATAGGAGAAATAAAATACATACAGCAAGTACAGCATATAAGAGAAAATAATCAGAGAAAAGGGCATTTCTTTACAAGCTTTATGAGAAACATCAAGAAGAAAAGAATTAATGCCCCATCCAGTTTATACAACCCTTCCCATCTGTGTTTTGTATAGATTTTTTCCCCAAAATCACATGCAAATCATGAAAGAAAGACTCCATTATGATTGTCATATCTAAAAACCATCAAAATCATACCCTGGATGCACGTGGTAACCATAGAAACATCAGGCTCATGTTGTGGTATAGGCCCTGTATAACCAGATTTTAATTTTTTTGAAAAAGTTGCATTTTACTCATTGATATTACAGTATAATTGTAAGAAAGACCTGGCCATGCTGGTGCATGAATAATAGTGCAATTGCATTTTATGTGATACTACTGTACATAGCAAAATTGCATCCGCATTACATGTTGAAGTGTTGTATTGTACTTATTAGTGCATTATTCTTGTTATTAAAAAAATTACATTCCGGCTTTGTATCTTCGTGTTATCTTTCTATAGCATGCATGCTACACAAAATAAACACAAACATGCTGACATCAGCAAGTATGACATCATAGGGTATCAAATTACATGACACCTAGTTTTCCATCTCTCACTGGCTATAAGACAAATTTTAAATGTTTTAAATTTCAAAATTTCATTTCTTTTCTTGCTGACATTCACAGAAATAAGATACAGCGCATCCCTGATTCCTATCATTCACACCAAACCAATAAGTGTGCCACATGACAGGTCACAATGATAAGAGGTCATTGTCCTTCTGTGACTTTGACTCACCCAATGAGGCCTCCAGAGATGCTGACATTCTAAAACTATTTAAACTATCAACACAGGTGATTCATCACCCCCAAATCTTAATAAAAAGGTATAAAAGCCAAAGGAAAGTTCCATAAGTATTATAATACTGAAGAATTAAATAACTGAGTGATACTTTTTAGCATAAAACTATGGGAAAGGATAAGAAAGCAAAGAATAGACAAAGTCATTTCTTCAAGCCTGGTAATGTTCCCCACAACAAGGGGAAAAAATGTACATCAACCCAAAAGACAAAGCCACTTGAGGTCTATTCCATAAGGACAACATGAGACAAATTTGAAAAAGCTATAAAAAGTTCATATAATGCTGACATTGAAGATGACGATGAAAAGCCCATATACAAACTGCTGCGACCCAAGCCAAGAAGTAAGCTGGAGGTGGAGCAATATGTGGAAAACATTGCGATGCCAGGGTAAGTCCATGTTTCTATTCAATATTCAGACACTTATATAACTTATCACTGCATAAACTTCTTGGTAAATTTAAGTAATAGAATTGAATTGCATATTAAAGTTGTCTAATGCATAAAACTATACCAATATTTACCCCAAACTCATAATAAGTTTAGAAAAAGTCTCAAAATCATTATGATGGCTACTTTCCACTACAGGTAGTCTTAAATTACTTACTTTTCAATATAAAGCTCAATAAAGTACATACATTATTTAAAAAAAGAGAAATAAATCAAACCTTCAGTCACTCAATTCTAGTCAAAGGGGAGGTAATATACATTGATTTGGCATACCAAGTAGCAAGCTCTAATTTACAGCTAAATGATTCTGTACTATCACTTGATAGTATGTGCAGAGCAATGTTGCATTTATAAATAGATTTTGTTTCAAATCTGAAACTACATTTCTAACATGAAACTTGTTTTATCTATTTAAATCAACAGGTCTGATGAGAAAAACACATATCGATTGGTTCATGCAGAAAAAAATGCTGAGATGTGGAATACTGTTTTTCAAGAGCACCAGTGCCTACACCCTGAATGTCAGGGGTTTCTGTCATGGGACTTGAAACATGAAGAGAAAAGAGGTCTGGTGTGGCGAGAGAGAGCAATATGTTCATCATGCCGTTACACTTAAAGAATGTTTGAACTGTATCAAGAAATGCCAAGGAAAGATTATGGAAGAAAACCTGACTGTGTAAATAATGCAATACAGATAGGACTTTCAGAGACTTCTGTTGGAAATGAAGGGTTTAGAACTATTCTTTTAAGTGCGAATGTCCCTGCTCCCTCAACAAAAGGGATGCAGAAAAGTTCCAATACTGTTTGTCAGAAAATTGAATGCAGCAACATGAGAGACATGGCAGAACATAGGAAATATGTGAAGGAGTTTAATTCTATGACAGGAAAAAAGACAAATATAATTGATCTTCAATGTGACTCAACATATAAAATTGAAGGATAAAACACAACTTACCAAAGAATATAACCTTTAAGAGAAACTTCCATGGCAGGGTTCATAGTGCTGTCCATAACTGCAACCATGGACCTGGAGAATCTCTGGTTAAGCTGTGTCAATCTATCGGTTGTCCGATTTCAGCTTGCAGTTCTGTGGCACAACATCTGAAAAGCAAGCAAGATATATATATAGGAGAAATAAAATACATACAGCAAGTACAGCATATAAGAGAAAATAATCAGAGAAAAGGGCATTTCTTTACAAGCTTTATGAGAAACATCAAGAAGAAAAGAATTAATGCCCCATCCAGTTTATACAACCCTTCCCATCTGTGTTTTGTATAGATTTTTTCCCCAAAATCACATGCAAATCATGAAAGAAAGACTCCATTATGATTGTCATATCTAAAAACCATCAAAATCATACCCTGGATGCACGTGGTAACCATAGAAACATCAGGCTCATGTTGTGGTATAGGCCCTGTATAGGAAACACGGTACTAATTCAACTCCAATGGTAAACATATGGAAACACTGTCATATTCAAAATTCAATAACTTAACATTTCTGGGTGCTGATGGTCAGACCTATATTTTTCCATGCACAACTAACCTTGATGTAAGTTTTTAAATGTAGAAAAACATAGGACCCGCGGCATGTTGTTGACATAAATTGGCAGGAAGCACATGTTATTGATTCTGCACCAAATGAATCAGGTGCTACTTTAATTATTGAGTCACCCATTTTTAGACTGGTTCACAGCTCTTCCGTATAATTAGTACCGTGTGTCCTTAACTTGTTCCCTCAAATTAATATTCTATAAATAGAAACATTGAATTCGTCTGCAGCGCATTAGAGAGACCCTTGTCAGCAAGGTTTGTTCAGGTGTGGATATCAGGTTACTGTTTAGTTTTGATGATGAATGCCATTTTATGCGAGATATGTAATTATAATATGATATTTTGTGATAAATCTTCCTCAATGGTTACTTCATGCCTTCACTTTTACGTCAGAATTGGAGTTGTACTGTACAGTAATGATGTACGATGAATTCGAGAGGCCCATTGAGGATTGGATTTTTTTGTTGTTGTTTTGAATTGGAATGTTCTTTTCTTTAAAATGTCTTTACGATCGATATATTTTTTATTGCAGATTGAATATGAATTTAAATTAATCGTCAAATACCTTATACGAAAGAGACTTTCGCCTGACAAATATACAGTAGCCCGGAACGCAACGTGTTATCGCCGTCCTTAATGTTCTTATCGGTACATATTAAATCTGGTTTCCTATTGCTACTTGCTTATAATTTTTAAAGTTTCAATAACTTTCCCTCTTTCTATTTCTTTTTTAAAAAGAAAAAAATCTTTGTCAATCGAAGCTCGTAAATTCGAATAAAACAGCATGTGGTATCTGTCCCAGATTGACCTAACAAGGGAAACAACTCTACAGTAATATCATGGTATTTGCCTAACTTGGGTATGATAGCATGCAGGTATTATAATAAACATAAGGTCTCACTGGACAGTTTTTTTGGCAATTTTTTGTGCGACAATGACCTATAGCAGAAAAGTGATAATAATATTACATTAAAGACACAAATACAAATTAAATAATGATTTTTGTTGAAATGATGCTTGTAAGATTCTGATCGAGGTATTAAAGTTAGTTCCTTATGCAACTAGTGGCTTTTATACTGAATCAACACTGCCCCCAGCCCCTCTTTTTTACATTCATTTTTTTTTACAGGAAATAGCTGTTTTTAATATTTTCCTGTGATAAGACAGCTAAAAGAATCAGTATGTGCCTTATACATGAATAAAATTCACTAGTACTGTAACAACTTAGCATACTTTTCATCACCCCTCAACCATGTAGATTTTTAGATATTTACCTGTGTAGCAGACACATGAAAATACGCAAGCCAAGTTGGCGGCTCATTTGAAGCCCAAGTTAGGCTTTTGATCTCCAATTCTAGTCAAACTGTGACAGGCAGTCACCAAAAAGTCAACCAGTTTCCAAGCCAAACTCAAAGTAATTCTAAACCACATTACAGATTTAGCTTATGTGTGAAGTGACAAATGGTACGATTGTGATAATTAGGCTCATGCCTTCTACCTTAAATATTAGCCTTAGGTGTCAAAATGCGAAACTATCCAGTGAGACCTAAATTGCAACTGATCAATGAGACCAAATGTCCATGTTTGTACTAGCAGAAATGTCAACAATAAACAAAAGGATCCAATAATTAATGTGGAAATCTATGAATAACAACATTACACTTTAAAAACAGTTATTTTTTATCTTTATACGAATTGTGGGAAAGCAAATATAAATATATAAAAAATTCATATTAATATTATTAATAATGTTATTATTGAAATATTAATGTTTACAATAAAGTTAAATATTGTTGTTTCTTATTTATATAAAAGAAATATGATCATAAGCAGCATGTTTTCAAGTGTGGCCCATATTGGCTGCCATGAAATAAAATTATGACTGTAACCTTGTAAGGACACGTGTGTGTGATTTCGATTTTAATGTTCAGTGATATTGCTACGATGTCTGCAGTGTGGCAGTTTGTAGTGGTGTCTAGCACTGAGGCATCATGCTGCAGACATGTAGCATGATGTCCCATCCAGTGACATTATTCTGACACCAGACCGATCAGTCGTAACACTAACCACTCAAATCTGAGCACCTAACGAGGCAGCTATAAGTAGCATTTTTCTAAGTCTTTGGTACAACTTGGTCAGGGTTCAACCCCATGACCACTCGCATCCGAGACAGACTCTCTAAACACTAGGCCACCTGAGCGGTCTATAAGGACATGCATGTTACCATCAGTAAATGACCGATAATCATCATACATCAGATGATATGCTGAATATCTTTTTTAATCAAAGCCAATGCAGGTCTAGCAAGTTAAATTGGAGTTTTGTATATGATGAACAGCAGAATTGCATGCACTTTACAAAAAATGTAAAATATAAAAACATTGACATTTTAGAGGAGTTAAAATTATGCTATATTTGCATCTATACTGGCAACAGTTTACATCAGTAAACTACCGCTAGATGGCACGCGTCCAAAATTAATTGGAAAATCCTGTTTGCTGTGATAATTTAGAGCCCGCAATAATACAGTGTTTAAATATAAATAGAGAACAAAAATACAAATGTGAAATCTTTTGTATATGTGCCCACGGAATAGTAGTTTCAACTTTATGATACATCCAGAGGACAAGGTATAGATCTATGTAGATTCAGATATATTGAACTTTCTACAAAATGTAAAGTTTGAAATTAACTTCAAATTCCAATTTTGTAATATAGAATAGATGAAGTGCACTGAAGAGAACCATACAAATGTGAATTATGTAGTCTCTTGATTTGCAGATTGAAATCATGTCCTTTGTGGCAAGATTATGTGAGAATCAATTTATATTGTATACCAATGATACAAAATAGGTAATGCTATGATATATTTGATTTGATTGACTACCTTTGGAGGAAATGATAATGTAAATCGATAACAGCACTTGACAAATTTGGTTTATTACAAATACATGTGTGTATATATATATATATATATATATATATATATATATATATATATATATATATATATATATAATAGCATAGAGCATAAGCTCTAAAGAAGATTTAGACTAGCAAAATAAGATAAGAATTCAGCCTCAGTTAATTTTAAAAAATGAGTAGAAACTCAGATAACTGAATTTATGTTAATGTAAGCATACATGAATATACTAATGTGTTTTATAATCATGCAGGATGAAACCTGTGTATTTACTATAAGCATGCAGGAGTATATGTGTTTGTTATATAATCATGCAGGATTACATGTGTTTTATTTTAATGATGCAGGATTATACCATTATTATTATAAACATGCAGGATTATACCTGTGTTATTATAAGCATGCAGGATTATACATTTGTTAATATAATCATGCAGGAGTATACATGTGTGTTATGATAAGCATGCAGGATAATAACTTTGTTATCAAAATCATGCAGGATTACACCTTTGTGTTATTAATATCATGCAGGATTGGTAACCAACTAGAAATATCAATGCCAAGGTGAGTGTTACTTCAGTAGTGTAGCTAGAAAACAGATGGTTTCACAGTATGAACACTTCATACTTCCATCAATAGGCTGTGTAATGTCAGTACCAAGTCTTTACCAGTATCAGCAATAGTGCAAGTTTAATAATCACATTGTAGTTACAACTTTTTTATTGCAATTTGTACAACATTTAACATGTTTGTAGAGAAGGCTTAAAAGGGAGTGCAAAAAATGCATTTTATTTACTAATTTAATTGATTCTTTAAATGCAAAGCACATGTACCTAAGATACAATGGATAATTACACAAATCTTAAACTGTCAGCATCAAACTGAACAGACTTGTGGAATTATGAAATGGAAATAAGCATTACAATTTCTCTTCAATACAGTCCAAAATGGCAGGCAGAGAGCTATATGACTTTTTGAAGGGAAGAGGTGTGGATACGACTAAAATGGAGGAAGAGAAGGTAGGGTTGTGTTGTTATTCAGTTTATTGGTTTCAACCATTGACAATAGTTAAAACATGCATCAAACATTTTGAAGATTTTACTTCTTTAGACTCTTTGAAGTTCAAAAGAAATTAACTGCATAATAAGTATGTATAGTCTATACTTTGTAAAGTTTGTCACACTTTTACTTCAGGAAATGTTGATACACTTGTCTTCCTTTTCTTCTATTTTTGTCTTCTCAGGAGCTTCCATTGTTACAATGTTTTATGGTAGGGAAAAAGGTAAAATTACAGTTCTGATCCAGCAACATATTTTTAGATATGAATGGAATGAAAGAACAATTCTGTCAAGAAAGATTTTAAAACTTTTGATTCAGATATTTGAAAATAAAAATTCTGAAGCCACTAACAGAAATTTGGGCTGGCAGGTGGCCCAATTAATATAGAACCATTTCCCTATGAGAAAGTTATGCATGTTCCACACCTTCACAACTTCATCCATCTCATCCTGCAATATTATTAGAACTCTGTTGCATAACATCATCATTTTTAACAGTCTATAGATATTATTTGTAAGACAAAAATGAAATTCTTTTAATTTGATATGGAATAAATACGATTTTACAGTGAATATTTAGGATTAATTTATTGGATGATACATCATCATCACAATTCTTAAAATACAACCCCATAGAAATGCATTGAAATTTCAATGTCATCAGTTTTAAATAACCTCTTGATCATATAATCTGCTAGTTATACATGTAATCGGTTTTTCTGAGATATATTGTGTTAAAAAGAGAGGTTACCTTAAATTATAAAATGGGAGCCATGCTGCCTTCACATTTTAAGCAGAATCACATTATAATGAATCTCATTATCATGGGTTTTACCTATATTACTAAAAATGGAAACAAAACTTAGCATGACTGCTCTTAAACCAGGTGACATAATTTGATCAAATTCCATGTTTTGATAAATGATATTAATCCATTGGCCTAACTTTATGGTCTTTACAAATTTAGAATACCAGTATAATCTGTACATATTGTTCATCTACCTTTACTTTCATACATCACAAGTGTGTTAAAACTTGTTCACATTCTGGCTGTTGATTATTAGTAAACTTAACTAGAAAGCATGTAATTGTATTAAACCTACTTATTTTGGATATTAAGAATTAAACAAAGATACTGACCACAAATTTGACCTTAGAAAAATTTGTCGACACAGTTTGAATTAAATATGTACTGAAGTTGAAAAGTTCTATAAAAGTGAAATTGGATCTTCAATGTTTTCTCTTTACTCTAATTTGTCAGAAATCCCCAAATGTTATATTTCACCCACAATTCTGAAACCAAAGGGATAGTTTTATTTTACTAAAATTTATGTCCATTTTTAACATAAAGATGACTTTTTACTTTCAGTCTTGCACCTCTACGGAAACTGGATCTTGTTTGACCTGGTGGATATGCTAGATGTGTTATTTATAAAGAAAATGATTAAGCATGCTGTTCTGAATTTATGTGAATAACATCTTGTTAGAATTTACAAAGCAAATGCCAATAACTGACTTAATCTTGGCTTAGATTAGATGTCCTTGCTACCATCACAAAGACTTTATAACAGATACGGTATTGATGACACTTAATGTTTGGATCATCAAACTGAGATTTTGGTCAAACCTCATTCTGATACTTTTAATGGGGTATGTCTCAAGGCCAATACAAGGATAGCAATAACAGGCCCACTTGGGCTACATGGTAGCACTAATGGCCTTTTGAGGAAATTTGAAAATACTTGTTGATTACATGTTTTTTTAAATTCATTTATAAGTATTTTCTTGCAAACAGTTGGCTGAAAAAGTATAGTGTGATATTTTATAGTATGATCTCCAAAAGGTTGATACTTCACAATACTAAACCTCATTTTTTTTATGATTCACCAGACATAATTAGATAAAATATATACAGATATGTTGATAAATGCTTTGTCATAATGAAAACCTCACTCCAATGAACATTTTACTTATATCCAAATCCATTGTAACATGGGACCATTATATGTAGCACTTGTCAAAGTCACAGCGATACTTTGGAAGTTGAAAAGCATTTGTTATGTTGTACATCTGATATAGAGCAATATATTTAGTAAATATCATCTGAGTATCTGCCCCTCAAGGGACTTTTGATTTTAAACCATAGATAGCATAAAGGAATGCTAAAACTGTTTGAAATAAAACATATGGACACATGTTTGCAAGAAATGATTTGATATGTTGCTATATTCAAAATCAGGCATAGAGATATATCAATGAACATTTTCAACAATATTATCTTACCTGAACTTTCAATTTTTAAAACGCATCTTTGTGCTTATTTTCATTTTGTTCAAAACGTTTTTTCTTTCATAGCATAAGGAAATGCATTTTGTGAAAGAAACAGTATTACCTTATCGTGCATTGATAATCTGTTTTGTTTTTAATTTTTGATAATCTTACTAATAAACTTGAGTTGTGCAAGAACGTTTATTTTAGTCTTCTGTCAACAAGTACCTAACTAGGTCTGTATGTGCACGTGTAAAGTGCTGTGGCAACTGAAAGTTGAAAAAGCCAGTAAATGTTATAAGGGAGAATGACTGGAATCTACAATCATTACTATCTCTTTTCTGTGTTATGCATTTCATTTGATCAGCTGTGGTGGAAAATGTATAATCCACAATGTGCTTTGTCTGAAATGGAGTTTTTTTTAATCAGTATTTCCTTGTATCCATCCATTCATGCATCTGCTTTTCTTGATTGATATATCATTAGTATTATATAGCTGGATGCTAGAAGATATTACTGAGACAATCAAAACTATAGAGTTGTGTAAATTTAAAACCTAAGCAGTTTGACACATCAAAATCAACAGTGTCCATAGTTTATCCGAACTTTCCATGTGCATGACTTCCTTTATGACATCGCTGTTTCTACCACATCCATCTATTTTTTTTAAAAATTTATTCATGCATCCATGAATAAATAGAAAATGGAAAGATGATAAAATAGGCATTATATACTAAAATGTACAATTGTGTTACTTCAGGAATTTTTTTCAAAATAGACGCTTAAATATGTACAGATTTCTTTATTTTAAAAAAAATTAAAACTGTAAGTGTTACCTTTTGGTTGAGGAAAAAGAAGACATTATTAGATATTACCATAATTTTTATGCCATTTGAACACAGTATATAAAATTCTAAAATAAACCACATATTTATGGAACTAAAAGAATATTACATTTCTTTAATTATTGTTTGAGAGAGCTGATAAATTATAATTCCTAATCAAGGCCAAATGTCGCATATCTTCAGCCTTTCTTACGTTCTTGATTAGTAAGTAACAAAATAAGATATCATTGTAGATTTTCAAGATCCTGCCTTATACTGTTCCTTAGAAAAAGGTACAAATCTAGGCCTTCATATGGGTCAGTAGGGAATGCTAGTCTCTCTTCTTCCATGATGAATGCACACAAGTCAAATATTTCTTTGTCACAAGGATATGTTTCTCTAAAAAGACACTCAGCTCTGCAATTGTCAATATCTTCCATTGGGACAAATGACTGATAATTTTGAGTTCCGTACAGTGTAGGAGTTTGATACATAACTGTGGGGCGTCCACTTGGCATAACAGAGTTTCTTGTTGGCCTAATGAGATGCATGTTCCACACCTTCACAACTTCATCCATCTCATCCTGCAATATTATTAGAACTCTGTTGCATAACATCATCATTTTTAACAGTCTATAGATACTGTTTGTAAGACAAAAATGATATTCTTTTAATTTGATATGGAATAAATACGATTTTACAGTGAATATTTAGGATTAATTTCTTGGATGATACTAAAATATTTATTTTGTGAATGTAATAAGTCTTCAAGACTTTGCTGCCATGAATTAAGAACAATTGCCTACATGTCCAAATTCTTAATTCGCCTAAGGATCATTTAAGGTGAAACTAATGATTTAAAAAATTACAATTCCGAAACAATTTTTTTGGGCAGAATAAAGAAATAGTCTTACTTCAAGCAAAGACTTGATTTGTTGTTTTTTTTTTTACAAAACTATAATAATAGATTTTAATAATCTTTATGATTATCACACATTTTTTTATGTAAACATAGCAGATGGGATACAACAGAGAAGATCATCTTCCATACATGAAACTTACATTATTCCAAAATGTGGTCTGTTACATATTTATTAAAATATGATGAAGTTCAGACATCATAGATTCTTAACAACTGGTATATATTAAAGTAACTTTGAAGTCAGTGATACAAAAGCATTAGGGACGTTAAATGATAAAACTATACCAAGTCTTTCATTTTCTCTCATCATTTATCTCATTTCTATATCCCTCAGACTAAACTAGTAGGAAAACAAAAACAAAATCTCAAGAAATTATAATCATCACCACCACCACAGGTTCACATCATCAACAACAAAAAATGGTATTGCTTGTATCTTTTTATGAAGTTTAAAGACTTTCGAGATTTGCATATCTACAGCAAATTGATATATATCAAAAGCACAATACCCCGCACAAAGCAAAAACAAAGGAACATGCACATACCAATATGTGTTAAATATCCATGTGAAATAAGGTCAGTATTTACTCACAGCCTCATCTTGGAGCAATAACAATGCATATATCATTAGTCTATCCAGTTTTCAATAAAACTGTCTAATATATATATACCGTATATATATATATATATATATATATATATATATATATATATATATATATATATATATAAATACCATGTTGGCCTATTCTTCATATAATTCTGCACAACGATACGTCATTTCTGTAAACAGTGGATCATATTTTATGTTTGGTTGACAATCCGATATGTACAAGAAAGAATGATTGTGTTTTAAATAAGGAAAGTGATTGTCATAAAGCATATAAAAATATTTCATGTTTATATTACAAATACATGTACATATGAAAATGTGAATTCTAATGGTCAACGACAGGTATTGAATGCGAGGTTGATGTTTGAAAAAATGCAATAATCTTAAGAAATAAAATCATACAGGGTGACAAATGTATCTCAGATTACCAAATAGGACCCTGTTTATCATACCTTTAAAGTGACAAATTGTCAACTTGCTGTTCAAAATGATTTTCAATGGTCTGTTTCTAAATTCTTTTTTTTCCCATAAAAGAGACGTTGTAAACACATTTCATTATATTCATTATTGTTTCTCTTCAACATCCTTTTATAAAATGTTGAACTTTTACAAATTCTTTCACAAAATTGGTTTATTTTGCTAATATCTCTTGCCATTTAATGGCATTGTTACATAGAATTTTGTCAAACGAGCTATAGATCTGACCTTGTTCATTGGCTGCAATGCAGACAGAAAGAGTCTTTTAAAAAGTAATGCATTTCATTTACATAACCTGATGCATAAGCATTACATCTTTTCAAAGCCATGTCCAGAATATTGACCAATACATCGCGAATCACGAAAACACAGGTGTGGTATCCTGTATGTCCAAATTTGGTACTATGTTGAACAATGTTCTTTGTAACACTTGAAACTTTTCAAATGGTAAGCATAATTTATTTTCATCCATCTGTCGAATTCGGTATTCGGTTTGCGTTAATACTGTTGACAGTAACCTTACATGCGCAGGAAAGCCCGAGATCAATATATACACGCGATCCTGTAAAACCACTATGACATTGTTAAGATATATAGTTTTCGTGCTAACTTCTGAAAGCTGAAAAGATTAGCTTTCCAAATACTTTGTGCAGTGTCTGACTATTTAGTTGTTCAAAGTTCGCACAACTTTAAGTGTATGTCTGTGAGTATGTGTGTGTATTTTGGATTTTTAAAGTAACTTTAACAATTTTGCAGTCATATCCCTACGATGTCTGCATTATGGCAGTTTATAGTGATTCGAGCACCGAGGCGTCGTGCCGCAGACATGTGATATCATGTCCCACCAGGTCACATTATCCTGACACCAGGCCGACCAGTTATATATAACCCCTTAAAGCAGAGTGCCAAATGAGGCAGCTGCTAGTACCATTTTTATAAGTCTTTGATACGACTCGGATGGGTTTAAAACCCGCGATCTAACACATTCGAAGCGGACGCTCTAACCTCTAGCGTATTTGAAAATTGAAATAATATGTGAGAATAATATTGTAATAAATTTGGAGTATGCTCATTTGATAACGCCCCGTTTTAAGCAATTCTTAGATTGTGTGATTATTGTGATTCGGCGCCATGGAAATATTCTTAGCCCGAAATAATTAGCCAATTACTAGGAGCAAACGTCACGTAGTCAAGTGTTAGTGAGTTTGAATGATGTCATGGTTCGCTAGTAGTGAATTCAGGTCCAAACCGAATGACTGACCCTGGAGTAAGATAGTCCATATTAAAATCTAGTGATGTACAATAATGGTGTGGCTGAGGTGGCAGTATTTGCGGTAGGAAACCGGTATTTTAGACAGTGGAATCAATAAGAAGAGATTTAGTAAATACCGTGTATGTGTCCATAGTGGAAAATGGGTGAAGTTATATTCGCATGATGTGCCTGGAAAAGCGTTCATTGACTGGCCTAAGGTGGCGGAGTTAAAATAGTTCCTAGTGAATTTTCTATGGTGTAACCGGTTGGCGGTACGGAAACCTGATGATGATGAAGAGAAACCAGGCAAATATGCAGTTGATGGACTTTTGGCAAGTTGTTTGATCTGTGGTCTTACATTGATTAGAGTCAAATTTTGTATATGAAAACATACACGTCTGGCTTTCTACTTAACAACTTAAATTGTATGGAAGTCTTTGTAAATTTGGGGAAACATGATTTCTAGCTGGATATATTCGCGCCAGGGTTTGACACCGCTCGGTCAAGTAATACCCCTTGTGCGTGTAACAATATATCTCACCCAACAATATCTTTGGTTTTCTGGTGCAAGTTTTCGTACCAACATTGAAATTAGATGTAAAGTTAACCATATGAAAGACACGACTTATCTCTAATATCTGCTTTAAAACACACAAATAGATCTCAGTGAGTGTACACAGCGTAAGTGCAAGAAAAAAAAAATAGCCGGAGCTGAAATATCCGAAGGGATAAGTGCCGGCCTTGTCGGATTTGTCATTGTACTCAACTTTTGATAATTTTTGATTATATTCAGTCATCTATATTCTAAAAGAAAAATTCTAACAAAAGGTAGTTATACCTGAATCATTCCCATAAAGCAAAATTGTAGAATGCTTTTGTCCAAAATGTCTCCACTAAAGTAGCCATCATTTCGAATGCGTTGAAAGAGATCAATCCAGAATTCTGCACATTGTTTCCGAAAATGTCCCCACCAACATTCTATCCTCTGGTTATGAGTACTAGCACCTTCTATGAATGAATTTTCATTAACTTCTTCATTTTGCCTGTTTCTCCTCAGGAAACGCTGGAAACTCTTGACGTAACAATTTTCAGTTCCCAGATCGCCTCTTACGAGAGTGGGTACTCCGTTTAATTTTCCAACAGTACTTATAAAATAACAACCTATGATTCTTGGATCACTGGAATTATGATACACATAAAGCCATACAATATTTCTTGAAAATCCGTCGATACATCCATTTATGCAGAATCCGTACGGCTTCAACTTATCGTACGAATCAATATGCCAGATATAATTTGGTCCTTTGGCAAAAAATTCCCGCCTATTGAGACGTCGTGCTTTTCTAGCCTGGCACCCATTAGGATCCAACGCAGATAAAATGAGTCGCACGTCTTCTTTTCTAACTTTTAAGCCATTAGTCAAACATTTTGTGTGCATCCATCGATATCCATGTAATTGACCTGAATGATTGAGTTCATTGGATATAAAGAATAAAACATATCGCCGTAATCTTTATGCCTTGAAAGACCATTAAAGCTTAGTATGCGTCTTAGATGACGTTCACTGATGGTAATCCCATGTTGAACTGAAAGAACAGTGATGATGTCTTTATAAAGAAGTCCTAGCTTGAAGAAGAACTTAATAGGCTCAGTTCTAACACCAGCATCCGCCATTGTAATGCATTAATCAAGTACACAAAGTATCAGTTTTAAGAGAAAGAAATATTAATTTGAGGGAACGAGTTATGATCTTGAGGGAACAAAATAGTAACTTGAGGGAACGAAATGCTAACTTGAGGGAACAAATTATTAATTTGAGGGAACGAAATGCTAACTTGAGAGAACAAATTATTAATTTGAGGGAACGAAATGCTAACTTGAGGGAACAAATTATTAATTTGAGGGAACGAAATGCTAACTTGAGAGAACAAATTATTAATTTGAGGGAACGAAATGCTAACTTGAGGGAACAAATTATTAATTTGAGGGAACGAAATGCTAACTTGAGGGAACAAATTATTAATTTGAGGGAACGAAATGCTAACTTGAGGGAACAAATTATTAATTTGAGGGAACGAAATAATATTTTTTACCCCGTGTCCTCTCTGGGGCTCCGTAGTAATCCGATTATCCTTGATGTCACGTGATTCTCTAATGTCACGTTTTGTCACTTTGATAACTGCTGGCTATTATTACTGCCGATAATTGTCACGATTGCAATAACAATAGCATGTGAGATGTGAAGTTTTGCTGAGCACAAGCTAACACGAGAAAGCTTTGATAGCTTTTTGTGCTTTCTTCAGTTTTCGAGTTTCTTCACATTGAAAAGTTATGGTATTATCAAGATTATAAATGAATAAATTATAAATCTGTATGACGTAAACCTGAATAATTGCAATGTTGGCTACTCTTATAAAGATAAAAAAATGTAAACTCCTCAGCACTGTACCAGACTAGGAATATTGAATTACGTGACACGATCACATCTTCTATTGACACTGGGTATTTTGTTTAAATACATTATAGCATAGCTGGTATTTCAATAAAGACATAATGCATTACTATGAGCATGATTCTAATCAGGTACAGTGGAATAAAAATAAGACAAGAAGGCAGTACGTAGACAGGAGAAGACAGAAATTGGACAGGAAAAAGCAGAAAGTGGACCAGAGAAAGAAGTAAGTGGACAGGAGAAGGCAGTAAGTAGACAGGATAAAGAAGTAAGTGGACAGGAGAAGGCAGTAAGTAGACAGGATAAAAAGAAGTGAACAGGCAGTAAGTAGACAAGGAGCAGGCAGTAAGTGGGTAAGACAAGGCAGTATGGAGGCTAGAGAAGGCATAATGTAGCAAAGAGGAGGCATTAAGAAGGCAAGAGAAGGTAGCATGTGGGTAATACTAGAAGGCAAGAGAAGGTAGCAAGTGGGTAATACTAGAAGGCATTAAGTAGGTAAGAGAATAAAATAAGTGTGTAAGACAAGAAGGCAATCAGTTGGCAATATAAGGCAGTAAGTGGGTAAGATAAAAAAGGCAGTAGGTCGACCAAAGGAGGCATCAAGTAGGTACGACAAGAAGACAGTACGTTGGAAAGAGAAGGCAGAACTTATTAGGTAAGACAAGAAGGCAGTAAGTAGGGAAGAGAAGGCAGTCAATGGGTTAGGCAAGAAAACAGCAAGACGGCAAGAAAAGACAGTAAGTGGGTAAGATATGATGGCAGTAAATAGGCAAAGAGAAAGACGCATTATGTAGGCAAGAGAAGGCAGTAGGTACACAAGACAAGGCAGCAAGTGGGTAAGACAAGAAGTCTGTACGTTGCAGGAGAAGTCAGTACGTAGGCAATGGAAGAGATAAGTTGGCAAGGCAAGAAGGCAGTAACTAGGCAAGATAAGTTAGTACGTGGGTAAGGCAACAAGGCAATATGCAGGAAAGAGAAGGCAGTAAGTGGGTAAGACCAGAAGGCAGTAAGTGGGTAAGGAGAAAGAGGCATTATGTAGGAAAGAGAAGGCAGAAAGTAAGATTCAAGACGAATCAAATAAGCATGAGTAAACTGTATGTAGGAAAGCAGGGTCAGTAAGTAATCATGAGTAGGCAGTAAGAGAGCCGGAATTGGCGGTAAGTAAACAATGGTAGGTAACAAATGGGCATAGAAGGTGGTAAAGTATGCAAGGCTATTCAGTGAGTAGGCAAGTGTAGGCACTTGGTAATAGTTGTAGCAAAGAACTGTTACAAATAAATGCACTGACGAATCAAATTATAACGTTGGAAAATTAAGCAAAAAGCTATAAAACCTAGCTGTTACGTATATTTGATTTAAGTCATTTATTTTTGTTTTAATTGTTTGTTTGTCAGATTCAAATTTGACATTTTAAGTTTAAAATTCATTCATTGGGAAATATTTTTTTAAAGTGGGATGACCTGTACTCTACAAATGAACACCAGATATTAACCTCATTTATGACCTTGCTTCAGAGTTTGTAAACAAGGTTTTTAAATTATTGGCTGTTTCCAAGGACATTATGGTGTTTTGTTGTAAGCATCTTTCTATTTTAGTTCTTAAGAGTAAAAATAACTGATTCTCATCTGGGTCATACGGTGTGTACGAGATTTTGTGAACGTAAATTTGTTCTAAAGATTCTAGATGATCATGTGACCCCCTTCCATGTTTACGTAAAAACGGGTATATACATTATGTTTTGGAGTGAACTATTCAATAGAAATTGGGCTCTTAGAATACTAAGTTGTGTTATTTTTAGTTATTTCAAATTACTTTGTACTGGAAATTATATCAATTCGTTTGGATCAAGAGGATTTATTTTGTTATTTATCTGGAAAACATTTGTGCTCATTGAATTTCATAAGACCAGAATTGACTTCATCACGTGACATCGTCTTCCATCTTGGATACTTCACTAAGATTCGAACTGGGAATTATTAGGACGTTTTATTACCAGGACTTTTGCAATTTCACTAGTGGATTATATTTTGAATTATTTTTGGATTAACTATGGAACTGATTCTTAAAACCGTAAGTTTATTTTTCTTTTCTGGAAAATATTTGTGTTTAATAAATTGTTTATTAAGTTTTTGCAAGCTTGTTATTTTTTCATTCTTTATATGTTATGTTTATTCGAACCTAAGCACGTAACGTAGAAATTGAGAGCTCGTCTGAGATTGGGTTTATTTGGAAATTGGCTAGAATGTTTTTCAGAAGACTTTTGTTTTAAATTTGAATTCCCCTAGTTTTTGAAATGTTTTAAATCTTTAGTGAGATTGACAGGTCTTTATCAAAATTACATCTAAGGTAGAAATAGTTCTTTCAAATCCTACACAGGAGTAATTAGATCTTTTCAAAAAAGATGAGTTGATTCAACTTGCCAGAAAATATGATCTTTCTGAAGTCAAGGCATCTTTAACGAAACAAGATATCAGAAAGATTTTGGTCCAATATTTGGTAGAAAAGAATGTTTTTGATAAAAGTGCTTTGATTTCGGTCAGTAAGTCTGCATCAGACTCTGACGTAAAAATAAAGAAATTAGAATTAAACTTCAAGATGGAATTAGAGTTGAAGAAGCTGAAATTTCAAGAAAGGGAGAAATAAAAAAACAATTACAATATTACAAAGAGGAGAACGAAAGACAATTACAATTTGACAAAGAGAAGAGAGAGACAAGAGAGGGAGAAAGGAAAACAATTACAAGATAACAAAGAGGAGAGAGAAAGGCAAATTGAATTACAAAAAGAGCAGCTGCACATTCGGTTATAAGAAAAACAAATTGATAAAGAGAGAGAGAAGGAAAAAAAGGAATATCAAATTAAAATGAACGAAATAGAGCTGGCAAGTGAAAAACACCTTCATACTTCAAATCCAAATTTAAGTTTTAATTTAGCAAGTAACATTAGATTAGTGCCCCCTTTCAGAGAAAAATAAGTAGACAAATACTTCATTTTTTTTGAAAAAGTTGCAGAAAATTTAAAGTGGCCAAGGGAGCATTGGACTCAATTATTGCAATGTGTACTCATTGGTAAGGCTAATGATATTTACACTTCACTGTCCGTTCACCAAAGTGGTGACTATAATGTGGTTAAAGAATGTATTTTAAGGGGTTATGAGTTAGTCCCTGAAGCTTATCGGCAAAAATTCAGAAATTACAGAAAAGAAGCTGGACAAACTCATGTCGAATTTGCTAGATTAAAAGAGTTTTTGTTTGATAGATGGTGCTTAGTCAAGAAATTCGAACAAGATTATCAAAATCTCAAGCAAATTATATTAATTGAAGAGTTCAAAAACTGTGTCCATAGTGACGTTAAGTCTTATCTTGATGAGCAAAGGATTGAGACCTTGGAGAATGCTGCTCGAGCTGCTGACGAATATTCTTTGACACATAAAGTTCCTTTTGTTAACAAGACTTCTACTCAACAGTCTTCTGGCAGAAAAGTATCTCAGCTTAATTCAAGCCCTTTAAAAACTCAAACTAGCACAAATTTCAAAAATCAAACTTCAGAGCAGCTTGATTCTAGATCATTGTCTTTTCCGACATGTACCTATTGCAAGAAAAAAGGACACGTTATTTCTGATTTTGCTACAAATTAAAAAATAGGCATCAGAATCAAGACAGACCTGTTCCAAATGCTCTTATTTCTAAGAGGTCGAGGTCACGGCCATGTATTGAAAGCAATACAGTTGTTGGGTCTAATAAATCTCAGTCTGATTTTATGAATGGAAATTATGAACCATTCATATCGAAGGGTTCAATATCACTCTTGGGTGATTCAGCCAATCCCACCCCTATTAAAATTTTAAGGGACACAGAAGCTTCTCAGTCTTTTATTGTCAGGTACTTTGCCATTTTCTGAGAAGTCTTCTTCTAATGAAAGTGTTCTTTTTCAGGGAATATAGTGCGGTTTTTTTAATGTTCCTCTCCATTGTGTAAATTTGTCATCAGACTAAGTGTCAGGACCTGTGATAGTCGGAACAGACTCGGTTTTACCCGTTGAGGGAATTAATTTATTGCTTGGCAACGACTTAGCTGGAGACAATGTTGTGGTTAATCCACTTGTAACTGACAAGACTGATTTTGATCAGAAAATTGATCCAATTGAAAAAGAATTCCCTGATATAGTTCAAGCTTGTGCGGTTACCAGAGCTATGGCAAAGAAAGCTCTTGAGAATGATGTTGATGAAGTCAGTATTCCTTTAACTGACACGTGTATAGGTCAGGCTTTTGATGAGTTCACTTTTACTCCTTGTTTGGAGCAATCAGAAGGTATTGATCATAGTGATCCTCTTTTAACTACTCATTATCTTTATTCTAATCAGGGTGATAAACGACAGACACTTGTCGTCAAACAGGAAAACGATCCTGAGATCTCCTGTTTGTTTCAAAGGGCCATAAGTGAGACTGAAGCCACTGAAGTTCCTGTCTGTTATTTCATTAAAAATGAAATTCTTATGAGAAAACGGAGACCTCCCGAGGTACCTCGTGGTATGAGTGGTCGGTGAACTATCAAATAATAGTTCCAAAACCTTACAGACAGGAAATACTTAATCTGGCCCATGACAACATTTTTCATGACGTTGAAATTGTAAATTCCAGATCTGTCAAACAACATCCATACAGGATGAATCCACTCAAACAGGAATACTTAAAAAAGGAAATTCAATATTTGCTGGAGAATGATTTTATAGAGCCCTGTAAAAGTGATTGGAGTTCACCATGCATACTTGTTCCAAAACCAGATAAAACTTTCCGTATCTGCACTGATTATAGGAAGGTGAACTGTGTGACAAAAACAGATTCATTCCCATTACCAAGAATTGACGATTGTATTGATAAAATCGGGAATGTCACCAAATTTGACCTTCTGAAAGGATTTTGGCAGATTCCACTAACGGAAAGAGCAAAGGAAATCTCGGCATTTGTGACTCCAGATGGACTTTACCAATATAAAGTAATGCCATTCGGGATGAAAGGGTCACCAAGTAAATTTCAACGTCTCATGAATATGATCACCTCTGGTCTAGAAAATTGTGATGCCTATACAGATGACGTCACCATCTACAACGACACCTGAATAGAACATCTAGCAACAATTTGAAAATTCTTTGACAGACTCGCTGATGCATGTTTGACAGTTAATTTATCTAAAAGTGAGTTCTGCCGTGCCAGTGTGACTTTTTTAGGACATATTGTGGGACATGGACAAGATAAACCAATAAATGCTAAGGTTGAGGCTATTTCTAAATTCACTGTGCCTGAAAATAGAAAGCAACTGATGCGATTTTTAGGTATGGCCGGATACTATCGGAAATTTTGTTCCAATTTTTCTATAATTGCAGAACCCCTGACAAATTTATTGAAGAAGAAGAACAAGTTCTTTTGCACTGAAAAATGTCAGGAGGCTTTTGATAAGTTAAAAGCCATACTTGAAACAGCACCAGTTCTTGCAGCTCCAAATTTCAGTCAGTCTTTCAAATTATCTGTCGATGCAAGTGATGTTGCTGTTGAAGCAGTTTTAATTCAAGAAGACAAAAATTTTATTGAACATCCAGTGTGCTATTTTTCGAAGAAATTAAATAAGCACCAGAGAAATTATTCAACTATGGAGAAGAAATGTTTGGCATTGATTTTGGCTTCACAACATTTTGAAGTTTATCTTTGATTATAGTTTTTAGTAACCACAACCCCATTACTTTCATCGGCAAGATGAAAAATAAAAATCAAAGATTACTAAGGTGGAGTTTGCTATTGCAGCAATATAATCGTGACATCCGGCACATCAAGGGAAAATATAATTTAATAGCAGACGCTCTTTCCCGTAAAAAAAAATATATTATATCATATACACTGTGTAATTTATACGAGTTCTCTTAACCTCAGGTGTAAATTGGTTTGTGATAAAAAGAAAGTTTTATCATATAAACCTTTCTTTTTAATTTATGGAGGAAGGTGTTACGTATATTTGATTTAAGTCATTTGTTTTTGTTTTAATTGTTTGTTTGTCAGATTCAAATTTGACATTTTAAGTTTAAAATTCATTCATTGGGAGATTTTTTTAAAAAGTGGGATGACCTGTACTCTAAAAATAAACACCAGATGTTGACTTCATTTATGACCTTGCTTCAGAGTTTGTAACCAGGCTTTTAGAATTATTGGCTGATTCCAAGGACATTATGGAGTTTTGTTGTAAGCATCTTTCTATTTTAGTTCTTGAGAGTACAAATAACTGATTCTCATCTGGGTCATACGGTGTGTACGAGATTTTGTGAACGTAAATTTGTTTTAAAGATTCTAGAAGATCATGTGACCCCCTTCCATGTTTACGTAAAAACAGGTATATAAATTATGTTTTGGAGTGAACTATTCAATAGAAATTGGGCTCTTAGAATACTAAGTTGTGTTATTTTTAGTTATTTCAAATTACCTCGTACTGGAAATTAATTCAATTCTTTTGGATCAAGAGGATTTATTTTGTTATCTATCTGGAAAACATTTGAACTCATTGAATTTCATAAGTCAAGAACTGACTTCATCACGTGACATCGTCTTCTATCTTGGATGCTTCACTAAGATTCGAACTGGGAATTATTAGGATATTTTATTACCAGGACTTTTGCAATTTCACTAGTGGATTATATTTTGAATATTTTTGGATTAACTTTGGAATTGATTCTGAAAATAGTAAGTTTATTTTTCTTTCTGGAAAATATTTGTGTTCAATAAATATTTTATTAAGTTTTTACAAGCTTGTTATTTTCACTCTTTATATGTTACTGTTTATTGGAGCCTAAGCACGTAACATAGCAAAACAAACAAGCATAACTACAAATTAAACAGAGCATGTCTTAGTTAAGCACAAAGACAGGGTAACGAAAACAAACACAAATGTATGTTGGAGAACACGGGAGAATGAAGGTAAAGCATTCCGGAATTCAGCAAAAGTCATACATTTCCTGGAAACGCAGAATTCGTTTCGTTGGGCTATTGCCCGATTGAGGAAAACGCAAACGGTTAAAGAAGCTTATCACCTTATCACAAGAAAAATTGATTTATTGATATTGGAGTTAGCCGACAGGTTTAAAGTTACGAATACAAGATTCACAGCCTGGAAGACGACTTAGAAATACAAACTGGATGAACAATAGATATATGAAATGGACGATACGTTCGACAATTAAGGAAATTATGATATACAAATCTGGCTATAAATATTTGTGAAAACTATTGGAATAGCAACAACATCCTAGTTTCAACAAATTTCGACTAGACAAAATATTAAAAACAGCTTACAAATAGTTTAATTAAACCGAGCATCAAGCTATAATCCATTTCCTGTGATACGGGTATTTAAATCATAGCAAATAGTACATATATGAAGCAGGAATGAAAACTGATTGGAAAGGGATGCCATGACGAAGATACAGAGCTCAGAACTTAGGAGATGAATAGTAAGACATTTAAACCAGCTAATTAGCTAGGTGAAGATATATATGTGAAATCCCAACTCGGATAATTAACTTTGTGAAGAGGTACTTGTGAAAATAACGCAGTCACGGCACACAATATATAACCTCAGAATAAAATTTGTATATCAGTTCATTATGTCTTATTAAAAAGCACTGAATCATTTTAAATGAATGTAACTTATTTTTCTCAGATCTCAGTAGCCTCGCCTTTACAGTGTTCCTTCAATCAAACATCGTTAAATACATTGAAAGGGAGAACACTCTTTGTATTTTTTTTTAAATTTGTTTTCATAACTTCTTCTGTTTGGTTATAGACCAGCAAATCCTTCCTTGGTATTCCTATTTGTTCAGCTTAGAGTAATTCTCATCTTGATTTGTTCTTTGTTTTTCTAACGAGTGATATCGCATAGACAATATACTTTGCACAGTCACTAGTGTCATAGTGTTGTATATTATACTTCATGCATTGGCAGAATGTCTGAGTGTTGTCGATGAACGAATCTCTGTCTGTTGCCAACGGATCTAGTATATCATCAAATTACTCAACTCGAACACAATGAAACTTTCATACATCGGTTGTATTTGCTTAATCCCCTCTATACCAAATCCTGATAGAAAATCTTTGTAGTGACATCTGAAACATCTATGTGTAATCTGACGAGTCTGATAGAAACCGAAGAGATACTGAGCATGGTTCATTATGTTTTCTGTATGGTTAATATTGTTACTCTGATACCTTTTGTTAATCAGCATGAAAGTCAATGGTCGCATTTGTGAAAACTCATTTTTGTTGTTGCAACAACCAGAAAGGAATTGCAACATTGATATTGGCATGTTAATAAATCTACTTCTACATTTATTCAGTTAGTTTATCTTGGTTCATCGTGCAAAGATATTCTCTTAATAATCTGCCGTAGTGGCAAAGTACCAAATCTATTTGTGTATCCTGATAACAAATACATCTAGCCAGTTGTAATAATAATATTTTAACTCCATAATATTGAATGTATTGTGCATTTCAATCTTTTATCAAACTGTTAATTTAATTTTATTTCTAAAATTTAATTCCAGATCACTGAATTATAAATGTCTCCATCCCTAACTGTAACGCTAATCAAAATGATTATCTCAGTTACTACTACTTTATGTGATCTTATTTTCATGCTTCAGTAGGTTATATTTATCTAGATTCAATTCAAGTATATTGATATAACTATATTAGATTATTTATTGAACCTATCATTATCAATCTCTATGAAGGCATACACTGTATTAATTTTTCCAATGCATACATTCATATTAACGTTTTAAATGGGAAACCGTTGTCCTTATTGGCATAGCGTGTAATGTCTAAATTCACTAACTGTACAACAGAATGCTGATTATGATGTGTTTAATGAATATATATTGATGGGTTATTACTTCAGGTTTATTGACGCGGGAGTATGAATTGTTGAAAAGAAACTGGACAAACTCGATGTTTTCACCGGGAAAAGCCAAATGTTTGATTAGTAATGCTTAGATAAGAAGATTGATTCACGTTTCGGTAATATCCATTAGCTCATATTAATGGAAGATTTCAAGAAGTGCATTCATAGTGAAAAGACATATCTTGATGAGCAAAATTGCGGCAGTTTCGGCAAATGCAGCTCGCAGAACTTTGGATTATTCTTGACTCATAAACGTTTAATTTATCAGCAAGTCTTACTATCAGCAGATATTTGTTTAACTTTGTGAGGTAAAACAATCCCAAGTATGATTCTGTTTGGAGACTTTTGAATCAAGAATGTTTTGCGAATGGTCATTTGCAAACAACATGTATAAATGATTAAACTTTGTCCATAAATGTAACTCGTCGATAAGATGTTTACACTGTTTTATAGTTCAGAATATTCTAGGAACAATCCATTTGACTTAATAAGTGCTCATCGGCTAGATTAACACATTACTATAGATTATACAATACAAATTCAAAAACATTATGGATTCTTTATGGTACATAAAGACATTTAAAACTTATGGAATTCACTCGGAACATTTTATATATTTTGATTTGTGAGAGGACATTTAGGATTTATTTGGGATTTATTTCTCAACACTGTTTCTTTTGAATGTTAATGTTGTATTCTTTTGATAAACAATATTTGTTGATTTTACAAAATTATTTGGCTTTACATTCTTTATATTACTTATTTTAAGGCCTTTGAATTGCATCACATGTCAGAAAGTTCTGTATCATTTATTGGAGATTTTGCCATGGCTATAACCTTTAAAATTTTAATGGACAAGAGATTATCAGAGTTTTTTGTTATCAGGTACTTTGACAGTGTCTGAAAGGACTTATTCATTCAGGGAGTTGAGTGCGGCTTTAATAATGTTCTTCTCTATTATGTCAACGTGGCATCAAACTTAATTTAAAGACCACTAACAGCTACTGGTAAGTGTTGTGATGAGGATTTTTTTAGCTCATGCGATTGATTAGTCTTTAGACATTGATCACAGTGATCCTCCTTATATTACTTATTCTCTTTAATCAGGTTAAAACAATCATTGAACTTAACGAGATCGGCTATTAGAGAAACTGAAAATACACATGTACCAGTTGACTATATTATGAAAAATGGGGTCCTTATGAGAAAATAGAGACCATATGTAGTACCTACTGGTGACGAGTGGTTTGTGAGAAATTACAGTTGTCGTTCCGAGGTTATATGAACAGGAAATTCTTAGTCTATCACAAGAAACTCCATTGCAGGTCATTTGTGGGTCAATCAGACTTATCACAAGATTTTGAATTATTTGTATTGTCTGAAATATAAAAGGGATGATTATGAATGCTATACATCTTGTCACACTTGTCCAAATGGTAGTAAAACTCAAACAAAAGATACATAAGGCTTATCTCCATACATCGAATTCTTCCTAGGGCTAAATTTTACGATCCTTGTGCAGGCGAAAAGAAAGTAAATAATCTAAATTATATCATTTGCAACCGTGGGAGACGGAAACAGAAGCAACTTTGTCATATAAATATATTAAAGGAGTATCTTTGTAAAGAAATCGCAGCTAACATTCAATCAGTCTATTTGTACATGTCCCAAACAGTAAGGATGTAAATGATGGACTACAATCCATCTGTTGTGTTTAGTATTAACCAATCGTCGCAATTAGAAAATTGAACAATCTGTACAATAAGTTTAGACATATCAAGCTCAGGAGAAAAGTGAAATAAAACATAATAGTATGTGAATATGAGCTCTTGTTTCCAACACCAACAAATAAAATCTATCATGACCCTGAGATTGTAGCTTCGACACCGGTAAAACAGCATCCTAAGAGGATGAATCGTTTCAAACATGAATATTTGTAAAACGAAATTCAATAGTTATAGAACTGTCTCAGTTGAGTCTTGAGTCTCTAAGAAGGTAGACGGAAGTGAGACTAGCTAAGCATTCGAAGTCGACAAGTAAAGTCTGTGGAGAGAGTCATTGAGGAGAAAGTGGAAAAGAAGGAGTATACAGGAGTCAAGATGGAGAAGGAATTTGGACAAAGTCGGAAGGAAGTGGAGAAGAAAATGGAGGAAAAGAAGAGAATAATACACATATAGTAGAATACAAGGACAGGTGAAAATCTATCTCACACTAGTAATCACGTGATGTAATAGGCTATCACAGGGTCGAGCGAATGGAGACTACTTGGGAAACTTGAAGCACTTGACTATTGAATTATTAAATTGTTATTCGTTGAATTTCTACTTTTTGCATATTCAACCATTTAACCGTCGTCATTGCTGAATGGGTGCTCTGAGCTTTACATATATCGTTCACTAATTTAACTTCCAGCCAAAACAGTGCCTAGGTTGGTCTTCTATAATAATTTAAATAAAATATTCGGCGCAGTCCACCTCAACCAGCAGCAGAGAGGGTGAATCCTACAACTTTCCGAGCGTCGATTCGGAAATCTGAGGCTTCTACCAAATAGCAAAAAAAATGGCGTCTATTCGATAAAATAAGATTTCCTTATATACGCCAACGTCGTTGTCACTCACCCTTTCTGCTGCTATGGGTTACAAAAATAATAAATGATTTTAACCGAATATTTGATCAAGTCCTTAGGATCTCACAAACAGACTAATCGCTAACACCTCATCCTGCAGATCAATCAAATTATTTGACTGGTCAGTGAGTCTAAAATTAATTCTCGTTAACGAATTATTATGGCATCGCATATAGACAGGATTAACTGGGTTTTCAATAATTAGGAATCCTGGAGGAGCTGTTGGTGCAAACGAATAAAGAATATATCCTTGCTGAGCTTGATTTTATTGCTCTAGATTAATTTGATAGCTTCCTTCAATTGCATCACATGTTAAATTGAGCGCAATCACCGTTGAAATATTCACATTATGCGGGGCAATATGCCTACCGCCGCCATCTTGGTCATTATTATGTTTGAGGATAATTGAATCTTGTACTTGTAGCGCCTTGATATCGGTTTTAACAATTCTTGCTAGTTCATCAGCGTTGTATTTGGGAAACTTGAAATTACGCAGATTATCTTCTGTGATATTGTAATCGGTTAGGAATCGTTGTTTACTGTCGCTGTTGTCATTAATTATTGTTTGAATAATTAGTTCATAGATATATTCCATGTCAGATATAAGTTGATTTATTATTTCAACGTGTTTTTGCGATTTTGTTTTCCGTAGTTGTTCTAGTTGTGTTTCATATAATTGTTTAATTTCATTAAAATAACCACGGATGTCAGTTAGCGTAAATGAAATAGTAACAGATGAGTCGGCTGTTCTTTTAATGATAAAATCCCATTGCAATGTGTCTTTGTTGGTAAATATAAATCTATCGGCGATTTTTCCTTTTCTTATATCAGATAAATTATCTCGATAACTGGGATTGATTTCATGATATGATTGTACGTCCGTGGTTAAGTCGGTGGCTGATTTTTCAGGTGGTTTTTCAGGCCATCCTAACACTGTTCTTAACGAGCTGTTATATATATCTACAATGTATCCCTCTGTGCTTATTTCGATCGACGACGAGAGCGTCGGTTCATGAAGATTAATAGCTATGCTTGATTCTTTTTCAGTAATTGATTTTATTCTACGCTTAATTTCAGCATCGATTTGCTCAATTTGGTACGACCCAGTTGGTAACGAAACAGTTTCCCACGCTGGAGTACCATCGGGTTTATTCTTATAAGAGAACACCAGTGTGTTATTCGGTTGCTGACCGCCAAATGCAACTGATCTGATATTAGGCCAGCTATGATATACTCGTAATTTTGCCAGCGCGATCTCACGCACTGGAATCGGAGAAGGGAAGTTCACACTAAATTCAGGGTTTGTTGATGTTATTGATATCATGCTTGTTCGTATCGGAGTGGTATTCTCCGCGATTCGTTGAAGCAGTTGCAATTCGTTGAATTGTAGTGACATTATTGTTAACGCTGTCTTCAATTTCCAATTTTAACATCGCGGAGTTATACAACTGGGTCATCGTGGAAAATTCAACATCGGATATGAACGAATTATCTATCGACAGCGAGATCAACTCGGATAATTTAGAGTACGCGTCAAATACCACCCGGTACCGAGCTGTAGCATCGCTGAGTTTTTTCTGGGAACACGATGATAACTTTTTAGTTATCGCGGTGGCGACTGCCGCAATTGTTGTTGCCGCGGAGATAGCGATTGGAACTGCAATCGGAGCCATCATGGTCACCGTCGACAAAATAACCCCGGCGCTGGCCATCACACCGGACACCGAGTACACAGTAATATCAATTGCGGTGATTCTTCGTCGGTATTTTTTCATTTTTTCACGATAATGCTCAGAAAGTGATTTCAAGTTCGCGGAAAATTCTTTCACAGTATCATATCGATATCGATGCGATTGTGATTCCATTGACTCTGTCAACGGGACTATTATCGGTTCAATTGATTTCATCGATGTCATTTGTTATTTTAAACATGTTAGTGTTTTTAATTATTCTTCATCTTCCGGGTAGTAGATCAGGGGGTATTCTAATTCACATACAAATTCTAAACACCAGGTTATTTTTTTTCTAATGGTTTTATCAACCGCGACAATCTCAAATTCTTCTTTATTCCCGATAATTACTGTCGCGGTGCCACCAAAGTAGGTTTTACAGCTCACGATGATATCAAATTGCTTGTTAGAGATTAACGTCATCCTGTAGATACCATAGGGCCACTCCCCGATATCGATTGGCAATCTAACACTAGATTCTTTTACCCAATCAAAGGTCCCATGCTTTACCGTATACACGATATTTTTAACGCCTATGTCTGGATGCGAAATTTTTACCTTTTCAGGGGCTTCATTTAGTTTAAGAATATCGTCGTAAACGTCGAGATAGGTTTTTTTTAATTAGGAATATTTCATCATCGTTTTATCGCGGCGACTAAAAAATGAAAACAAAAGGAGCTCAAATCCCAAACTTTTTTGGGCAGCATAATACCTGTCGAGTTGAGAATATGTCGTCGTGATATTGTAACTTTCAGAGCCCTCAAAGAAATTTTTAGCCATTTCGCTGATGCGTTTTTGTTCGTCAATAGCTTTTTTAACTTCAGCGAGAGTCGGGCCTGTCAACGATGTGGTTTCAGAAACAGGTGTTCTCCCTAAAAATTTATCAACGATGGTATTAAGTGTTGTTTGTCTCACCATAAACATATTAATGTCCTTGAGAATCATTGTAGATGTAGCTGGGACACCAAAGAAACTATTAGCGATGTAGGCATTGTGAGTATGCTTGCCGATAAACTCGCTAATTTCAGCGAGAGTCATGCCTGCCACAAGCGGGGTTCCAAAAAACTTAACAACGACGTCGTTAGTGGGTTTTTGTACCTTTTCAAGATTTTCTATTAGTTTAGAAATATCCGTGTAAATATTGAAATAATTTGCCTTGATTTCATCTTCATTCATCATCCTTCCCGCGTTCTTGTTAAAAAAGAACAAAGATAGAAAGTTTTTAATTTCAGCGAGAGTCATATTAACCAAAGGTGGGGATCCAAAGAACTTACCAACGATATTTCTTCGAAAAGCATTATAACCTCGTATATAATCATCCAGCTCACGGCTGTGGGTGTCAATCGCGTCGGTGATCGTAGACACAAGTTCGCCTGGTTTAAGTTGTCCATCGTTGGAATACAGCGCAATAGAGTTTTCAGCAGCGTTGCGCTGCCTTATCAAAATGTCATTCACGGATATATTACTGCTTTTCAATTTACCCTGGCTATCTTGAAATACAACTATTTCGTTCGGGTCAACACTTGTTAAATTTAAGGTCTCAGCGATTTCATCTTTAATTATTTTTTTACATCCTCGATATAACCCGCAGATGTTTTCGGAGTGGGTTTCGACATTGACAGAGATCGTCCCCAAATATCAATCATTATTGTAAAGACTCTAGTATTTTCAATTTATTGATTCTCTAAAATTACCCTGCAATTTCCCACTCGTGTATTTATTTACAACCAGATGAGGTGGTTTCTGTGACGATGAAATCTCCGCGAGGACATTCAATACTTCACGGCCGCATATCGTTGGATCATTTAATTGTTGTGTTGGCAGCGTGGAATAAAAAATCGGAATTGATTGATTCTTTGAATTTATATACCGCATAAACTCGCTCGGTGGGGCTAACCCATATGAATCGAAATAAACAATCCCACGCGGATCGATCGCGTATGCAACCCAGTGAGTTCCCGATCCGTTACTGTTATCAAGATTGATTATTCCGGTTTCAACGGTTTATCATGGACATTAATGTATATCGAGAACTCATTGCTAAATTAGTTGAAAATCACAGAGACGCCCTTCGTTATGATGAAAATCCTATGGACGCTAGCGATTAAAATCAAAGAGTTTTCAATGGAATTGACTACGCAATTCACTAATTGAAAAACTACTAGTTTTATAACAAGATGATTATACACTACAACCATGATAATCCCGTAAGCGTCTACGTGGTGAACTCACGATTGCCTGTTTATAGAGCGTGGTACGGAGATGGTTTCGGCAGTACCATTGCGGGGTTATTTACAAGAATGGCTCCCAAGGTGGCACCGCTAGCTAAACAATTATCAATGAAAGCCATTGATATCATTCGTGATAAGGGACCCAGCAAAATCGGAGATTTCGTTGGAAATCTTGCCGGAAAGGCATTTTCCGCTGAGAAAGATAAAATAGCATCATTGGTGCGAAAGAAACCAACAGTACTGCCATCAACTACAGTGATGCCTGCAAAAATCAGCAAAGCAATAAATAGCGCAGTGGAAGAAAAACTAGCGTCGTTGGCTGCTTCGGTGACTGCGTCGCCGGTAACAGATAACGCTATCATGAACGCGATAGCAGGAAGTGGTTTGAAACGAAAACAAAAACGGCGATGATTACAAAAAGTTTCGCAATTGAAAACACTAGTATGTTATAAAATGTTTAAACGAACAGCTGATCCCGCGCTTGATATGGAAGCCCCAGTGCGCAAAGACGATTCCGTCCGTGATTATCAATACTATTCATATCATGCAATACAACCCGACCTACGATCGCGAGTTGAACTTCAAGTTCAAGATACCAGTAAATACTTTTTGCCGTGTGAAGCATTTATCGAAATTGAGGGAAAACTTGTAACAAATGTTGCAGCTGATACCCCATATGCAGATGACCCAAATATCCGAGTTGGTTTTGTTAATAATGGCATAATGGCGTTATTTGAAAGTGCAAGATATCTCATTGATGGAAAAGAAATTGAATCAATAGAACGCGAAGTTGATGTTGCAACAACAATAATCGGACTAGCGAGAGATTCTGATGATTATACAAGATCGGCTGGTCCGTCAATGATGTTTGCAAAGGATACTACTGATAACGCTGACCACCTTCAATACATTAAAGTGTTAACACCGCAAGACACTTCAGTTGCTAATCAACAAGAAGGAGCTAATCCAGAACGTCGAGTTAGACCCGGAGCTGCGTTTGATATTCTCGGAGGTGTTAATGGTAATTTCAATCTATGGTTTGCAACACGAAAATTAGCATTGGAAGGACAAGAGAAAAAGTTTTCGTGTGCAATTCCACTCCATCACATATTTGGATTCTGCAGAAATGTCAGAAAAGTCATCTATGGAGCCAAACACACAATCGCGTTAGTGCGAAAAGGCAATGACAACGATGCAATTTGGCGTACTGGTGCCGCTGAGGGTAAAGTTAAAATAACTAAATTAGTATTGTGGATGCCAGTAATGACCCCATCAATTACCAGAGAAGAGCGGCTACTCTCATTTATGGAAACGGGTGGCAAATCATTGCTAAGTTGGCTAACAACAACGACTGATGTCAAACTGGATAATGTCGATGATATATTCACATAGCACCTGGCATCAAAACAAGGCGTTTCAGCTCCACGTCATATATTTATAGAGCTGCAGAATAATGAGCGAGTTGGTAATCAACAACGCAGCCATATGATATTTGATCAGTTAGGTGTTAGAAAAGTCTCGCTGAGAATAAACGGACAACAAGAACCAACCGAGGATATACAACTTGATTACAACAATAACTATATGGCACGTGTATATCATCGGATGCTGTCATATATGGGTCGTGATCAAAATGTTGATACAGGTTTACAAATATCACAACTCGATTTTAAGAAATTGTATCCGATTTATTACTTTTCGCTGGAACATCTTGATTTAATGAGACAATCCGTTGTTGACATACATTTTAGGGCTCGTATAGCTCCTGGTGGTGTTAATTATAGAGCGGTTGCTGTCATTCTCAGCGACAAATCAATGTTGTTAGAAGGAGTTGGCGGACGAATGAGAATTGTTGATGCACCAGTGGAGAATATGTAAATGAAACTTTTCGAGTTTCCAATTAGATCAATTGAAAGCATAAATTTGTTTTACAATAAAATGCCATATAGTGTTGTTAGTGTCAAGCTGACTGATGGTCATGTCAAGAAATTGCGATCAAAATCCGCTAAAGAATGTGGAACCACAATAACGTTGAAACCAGCGCAGATGTCCGGTGGTACACATAAAATATCATTAACGGATCGTCAAATAAAACATTTCAATGATGCGCTAAAGAAACGGCGAGGGGTTCAAATTGATTTTTCGAAAGCTGCAATCGCAAACATGATAAAATCGGGTGGTATATTTCCATTGTTAGCCGCAATACCAGCATTGATTTCCGCGGCTGCTCCAGCGGTGGCGAAAGCGGCGGCGTTGGGAGCCGTTGGTACCGCGGCAGGGATGGCATTAAAAAAGGCAACTGGGAAAGGATATAAAAAAAAAGGGAAATGGGTTGTACCTACCAGGAACCCCGTATTCATGGTACAGCGGCAGATCCATTCACGGATCAGGTCTAAGAATACCAGGAACGGTTTATTAGTTGAAAACCCAATTCTCCCTATGTCCAAATTTTGATTTAACTGATGCTGCTAAAAAACTAGCGATAAAAAACTTTAGAGGGGTTTTTATGAGAGATCAATTACCGAGAAAACCTAAACGCGTTGAAACCGGAATAATCAATCTTGATAACAGTAACGGATCGGGAACTCACTGGGTTGCATACGCGATTGATCCGCGTGGGATTGTTTATTTCGATTCATATGGGTTAGCTCCGCCAAGCGAGTTTATGCGGTATATAAATTCTTCGATGAAACTCAAAGAGTTTCCGATTTTTTATTCCACGCTGCCAACGCAACAATTAAATGATCCACCGATATGCGGCCGTGAAGTATTAAATGTCCTCGTGGAGATTTCATCATCACAGAAACCACCTCATCTGGTGGTAAATAAATACACGAGTGGGAAATTACAAGGTAATTTTAGAGAATCAATAAATTGAAAATACTAGAGTCTTTACAATAATGATTGATATTTGGGGGCTATCTCTGTCAATGTCGGAACCCACCGCGGAAACATCTGCGGGTTCTATCGAGGATGTAAAAAAAATAATTGAAGATGAAATCGCTGAGACGTTAAATTTAGCAAGTGTTGACCCGAACGAAATAGTTGTATTTCAAGATCGCCAGGGTTAATTGAAATCCAGTAATATATCCGCGGATAACATTTTGGTACGGCAGAGCGATGCCGCTGAAAACTCTATTGCGCTGTATTCCAGCGACGGACGACTTAAGCCAGGTTCACTTGTGTCCACGATCACCGACGCGATTGAAAAACACGACCGTGAGATAGATGATTATATCCGAGGTTATAATACTTTCCACAGAACTGTCGCTGCTAAATTCTTTGGAACCCCGTTTGTGGTTGGCATGACTCTCGCTGAAATTAAAAACGTTCTATCTTTATTCTTTTTTAACACGGAGAAGGGGAGGATAATGACGGCTGCCGAAATCAAGGCAAATTATCTCGATATTTACACTGATATTTCTAAACTAATAGAAAATTTTGAAAAGGTACAAAAACCCACCAACGAAATTGTTAATAAGTTCTTTGAGGGTAGTAACCCCCAAGATATCACGACGAAATTTTCTGACATCGACTCTTATATTAAAGACCAAGAACGGCTTGGAATCAGAAGCCTTCTGATTTTATTCTTCTTTAACACGAAGGAGGGAAGGATGATGAGTCCTGGCGAAATTAAGGCAAATTATTTCAATATTTACACGGATATTTCTAAACTAATAGAAAATTTTGAAAAGGTACAAAAATCCACTAACGACGTCGTTGTTAAGTTTTTTGGAACCCCGCTTGTAGCAGGCATGACTCTCGCTGAAATTAGCGAGTTTATTGGCAAACATACTCACAATACCCACGTCGCTAATAATTTCTTTGGTGTCCCGGCTACATCTACGATGACTCTCAAAGATATTAATATGTTTATGGTGAGACAAACAACACTTAATACCATCGTGGATAAATTTTTGGGGAGAACACCTGCGTCTGGAACCACATCGTTGACAGGCCCGACCCTCGCTGAAGTTAAAAAAGCTATTGACGAACAAAAACCCACCAACGAAGCCATCAATAGATTCTTTGGAGAACTACTAATGACAGGTATAACCCTCAAGGAGATTAGCGCGGTTATCAATAAAGTAAAAATTCCGCACAACGTCGGCGTCGTTAACAACATCGTATACGTAGTTGATAGTGGGACCTTTGATTGGGTCCGAGGAAATGAAAATTATCTTCGTGTCGGCCACAGACATACTGGTGTACCAGGTTGCTACCGACTTACAATAATACATCGCCATAAATTTGATTTGGGATTTAGCAACACAGATATCAGCGGTGTCAACACGATGACATATATACTCGATAAAATACCACCACCTCCACCCTATATACCAATCCCGTTGACAATTACTATAAATAATTCCGACACGGAAATAATTAGGGAGTCGCAACCCTGGATAATAGAATTTGTATCCGGTATCTCCGCGTCCGATCCTAAAACCAGGTCAATAATAGGATAATTGAAAACGCCAGTGGGTTTAAAATAACAACAACAATGACTTCGTCATCGTCGTCATCGCATCAATATCGATTCGACACCGTAAAAGAATTTTCCGCAAACTTGAAATCGCTTTCTGAGCGTTATCGTGAAAAAAATGAAAAAATACCGCAGAAGAATTACCGTCATCGATGTAACCGTGTATTCGGTATCTGGTGTAATGGCCAGCGAGGGAGTTATTTTATCGACGGTGACTATGATGGCTCAGATCGCAGTTCCAATCGCGTTCTCGGCAGTAACATCAATTGCGGCAGTCGCCACCGCGATAACTAAAAAGTTATCATCGTGTTCTCAGAAAAAACTCAGCGACGTTACAGCGAGATATTTAGTGGTATCAGACGCAGATTCGAAATTATCCGAATTGATTTCGCTGTCAATAGATAATTCGTTCATATCCGATGTTGAATTTTCCGCGATGTCACAGTTGTATAGCTGTGCAATGTCGAAATTGGAAATTGAAGACAGCGTTAATATTAATGTCACTACAATTCAACGAATTGCAACTGCTTCAACGAATCGCGGAGAATACCACTCCGATACGAACAAGCATGATATCAATAACATCAACAAACCCTGAATTTAGTGTGAACTTCCCTTCTCCGATTCCAGTGCGTGAGATTGCGCTGGCAAAATTACGAGTATATCATAGCTGGCCTAATATCAGATCTGTTGCATTTGGCGGTCAGCAACCCAATAACACACTGGTGTTCTCGCATAAGAATAAACCCGATGGTACTCCAGAGTGGGAAACTGTTTCGTTACCAACTGGGTCGTACCAAATTAAGCAAATCAATGCTGAAATTCAGCGTAGAATAAAATCAATCACGGGAAAAGAATCAAAAATAGCTATTAATCTTCATCAACCGACGCTCTCGTCGTCGATCGAAATAAGCACAGAGGGATACATTGTAGATATCTATAACAGCTCGTTAAGAACAGTGTTAGGATGGCCTGAAAAACCACCAGAAAAATCAGCCACCGACTTAACCACGGACGTACAATTATATCATGAAATCAATCCCAGTTATCGAGATAATTTATCTGATATAAGAAAAGGAAAAATCGCCGATAGATTTATATTTACCAACAAAGACACATTGCAATGGGATTTTATCATTAAAAGAACAGCCGACTCATCTGTTACTATTTCATTTACGCTAACTGACATCACTGGTTATTTTAATGAAATTAATCGATTACAACAAGCACAACTAGAACAACTACGGAAAACAAAATCGCAAAAACACGTTGAAATAATAAATCAACTTATATCTGACATGGAATATATCTATGAACTAATTATTCAAACAATAATTAATGACAACAGCGACAGTAAACAACGATTCCTAACCGGTCACAATATCACAGAAGACAATCTACATAATTTCAAGTTTCCCGGATATAACGCTGATGAGCTAGCAAGAAATGTTAAAACCGATATCAAGGCGCTACAAAAACCAGATTCAACTATCCTCAAACATAATAATGATCCAGATGGTGGCGGTAGGCATATTGCCCCGCACAATGTAAATATTTCAGTAATAATTGCGCTCAATTTAGTATGTGATGCAATTGAAGGAAGCTATCAAATAAATCTCGAGCAATCAAATCAAGCTCAGCAAGGATATATTCTTTATTCGTTTGCACCAACAGCTCCTCCAGGATTCCTAATTATTGAAAACCCAGTTAATCCTGTCTATATGCGATGCCATAATAATTCGTTAACGATAATTAATTTTAGACTTGCTGACCAGTCAAATAATTTGATTGATCTACAATAGCAGGTGTTAACGATTAGTCTGTTTGTGAGATCCTAAGGACTTGATCAAATATTCGGTTAAAATTGTAACCCATAGCAGCAGAGAGGGTGAATGACAACAACGTTGCGACCAAAATTGATTGAAAAATCGCAAAGTCTCCGTTTGCTAAATGGAGACATTCTTTTTTTGGTTAAAATATGAGATTTCGAAGGAAGGCTCTATTTTTCGTTTGAGGACTCGATCAATTTTTTGTCGAAAAAGGTTGTAGGATTCACCCTCTCTGCTGCTAGAATTTTAAAAATAAGAATAATAATACTTTATTTCTAAGAAAAAGAAATGAATTCAGGTCAGTTTCAAGTAAAAATGGCATGGCCTGTTGTCCGTTGAAGACACTGCTATGCGACTGATAATATCCAATAAATCAGATGAGATGAATAAATACACAACACTAACAAAAATCAACAGGATGGAAATTCTGATCGAGATTCAGAATTGATAGCCCAGTTATTTGGTAAAGGTAAATTTGTATGTTTTATTATGGAGGTTATAATTTACCATTATTTCGCTTTCCAGTATATGAAAAACTAATTACCAGATCTTGTAGTCTTGTTTTTGACACCAATTGGGGTTAAACACACACTTCCCATGCATTCTGCTCCAAGTGAAATGGGTATGGTCTCGCAGAAAAATCTTCAGTATTCTCAATGCCACATACATGTGTTCATCCTTTGGTGGGTATGAATGCAGCCTCCTGAATATTGAGTAGCGATCAGTTTATGGAAATTGCCAAAGTCCATCTTTTCTCTCTGATACACTTCACATAATTGACCGACCTCGTATATAGCAATTTGGATAATTTATGCATACCTGAAGTTGTCAGAAACAGGCAAAATTAACTTCTGGAATAACTTTAGACACATTATATGATCCATTCATGTGGCATCTTAAAATTGTGTCTTCTGCATGTCGCCTCATAAATTATATCTGCTGTCGTGTGGTCGCTCAATGATATTTTGCAGGTACATTTACACATAGAGGTAAGTACATTATGAAGAAAGCAAAGTTTTGGTCATGACACCAAAACAGACTTCCAAATTTCAGATTGTATGCCGAAAATCAGAAGCTTATACATCCAATAAGAATAACTTTTGACTATGTTCGTGTTTATTTTTCATCATCTTTTATTGTGAGAGTTTGAACAGATGATTCACCATCATTTATAGTACAAAGATGTACTGCTGCCACAGAAAATAAATTGAAAAAGACGAGTACTTTTTAATGCTCTCTACAATCAGGTATACTTGCAATTATAAATATATGATTGGTCATGAGTTGTAAACAACCCAATACCAAACAGTTTTAGTTTGATTACACAATGTAATGGTATGGAAACTTTCTTACATTTGTCAGCTGATTAATTTTATATAGCCCCTATCAAAGCACTTTGCAGTTCTGGATGGGTAGGCATAGCCCTGAAATTACTCCCAACTAACCAGATAGCACATCCACAGCTACTGGAATGTCAAGATGAAGGTGGACACTTTGTGGTTCCACCTCGTACAAAAAGACATGATTGAACACCTCCAAAGCATACGAATCTGATAAAGCCCAGAGAATAAAGGACCTGTACCCCTCTCCACAATGAGCTGGCTACGACACTAAGCCTGCAGGTAACATACCTTAATTAAAGCCCCAGACCAGAATGAGTGATTCATTCCCCATATTGACTGTACTAAAAGTTTATTCGCAGTAGAGGTGGATTCTAGATCAGACCGTGCTGTTGATGATGAAACAGCAAGCTCATGTTTATCAGCATGTACTCGCATATGGCATCAAACCTCTACCAAATTTTTCTTTACATTATTTTTTTCACAAAACAATCGTAACTTTGTATAGGGAGGCATGATTCATGAACAGGCTCGGCAACTCAGGACATTCACACCAAATTCAGGAAGATGGGCATTTCTGTGTATAAAACAAAATAAAATTCCAACCTGTACTGAATTTCAAGATGAGGAAAGCAACAATACATCCAAAGAATTTTTTTTATATATACAGAACAAGTGAATGTAGCTTGGAATGAAACATCAAAATTGAAAGCTCTGATTACCAGTACTAATGAACAATGTTCTGTGGGTGCATAATTAAAATGTATAAACCATACTATTAATTGTTGGTTTCACCATGATGTATGAATCTCAGAAATCTACCTTAAAAATATCCAAAATGTTCACAGTTAATTTGAAAGGATATTAACGAAATATGTAATATTAATTAATTAATATTCGATTCATCATCTAAGCACGTGACTTTTGACATTTTAGATGAATTAAGCCAACGGACAGGAGGGTAAGCTGAAATGTTTTCTTTGATATTCTAGTTATTTAAAGCATTTTACAGAATGCCAGAGGGGAATTCCCTCTCTAAAAGCCATGGATAACCTCTGCAAACTATACCAGTTAACATCATATAATGGCAAGTTACCTCCTGTACAAATTTTCAACAAAGCAGTATCTGGCACTGTACAAAGATCGTTCAATCAACTTGATCCCATGCTCCTGAAAAAATAAAATAAGTAAGTAATTTATGATCTGCTTCAAATGCACTATTATATGAATTTAATTTTTCTCTTCAGATTTTGTACCAACCAGGAGTTTTGAGCACATAAAAACAGTCATTCTTCCATGGAAATAAGTAGCAAATTCTTAAATAATCCCTAAAAATCAGGTACCAACAATATGTAATTTTTCAAAAAGCCACTAAAACTGAAACCGATAAAAATAAATAAATTCATAGTATTAGTAATGACTATACAACATAAACTCAATTATTTAATAATAAATAATTAGTTTTAGATAAAATCACTATTTGCATTACCATTAAACCTGATGATTAATACAAGAATTTGATAAACATAGCAACTCGGTGAAAAAATAACAGTATAAACAGTACTGCTGCACTTCTCCCTTTTCAAAAAGAATCTTGGCCATCCACTACATGGTGCAGCTTTTTATCTTTACAAAGAGAACCCCAACCCTCTTCAGAAAGAATCCTGCAACTTTTGATAACATTCCAGTACATCCTTTTCATTACTTATCTTCCGTCAAGAAATCTTGCCTATTTTTTATTCTCATGAAGGTATCAGCAGTTTTTGAAGAATAATTTCCTTCCCATTCTGCACAGAACTGCTTGCCTTGCTGGTGTTATGTAAAGATTCTAAGTACAGAGGTCCCCTTTTTCTATGCACATCATTAACAGTGGCCACATCCTCTACAGTGACCAATTTTTGTACAAAAGTACCCTCAATGGTCACCACTCCTCTAATATAGCGTTTAGCCAAAATTTTAGTACAAAATGGGAAATGTATCCATCACAAGTGGCCACTTTTTATCTAATGTGTTCAGAATTTTTATTATTTTTATTTTTTTAGTTTTTTTTTAGGGTTTAACGCCATTTTTCAGCACACGATAGGCTATAAATGGCGGCCAGTATTATTGGTGGAGGAAGAACCCGGGAAAACCCCCAGAAAGAACAACCGACCCACAAGAAGCTACTGGCAAGCTTTCTCACATAACTACATTAGCCGAATCTTAGACTCGAACCCACGCAGACAGAGGTGAGACAGCAGTGATCCGTAACGGACAGCGCTTTAGACCAGTCGGCCACTCGGGCCCCGAATCAATATTTAATTCATAAGGTAAGTAATCCAACTATCTCTACTAATTCAGTACCTTTTTCCCGACGTCAGGCTTTTGACATTAAAATAAGTGTTGGTTAAGGTACATTATAACATATACCACTATGGTTAATATTTTTATCAAGAGGTTAATTCCTCATCCTGGGGAAGGAATTTTAAAAAAAGGTTGAAAAAAAGTTTTAATAATTTGTGAGGTGCAAGTTTTAAAAAAATCTGAACAGTAACAAAGTATTTAAAAAATCTGGGATGCCATTGCAAATTTTAAATCCATGACCTCTTGTTTGACAGCCATGACACAAATAAAGTCAAACGTTGGTCTTGAAATTGGCTCAATAATATTGTGAAAAATTGTCATGGTTCAAAACAGATGTAAAGTTCTTCTCTGTGATGATTACATAATAGTCAAAATCCAAACATGGTCTACATGGGCTAAATACAGTTTTTGTGGATACACATGCAGAGAAATTTACATTGAACAAAACAGGGTACAAGACAAAGACTAAAAAGTCATGAGACCAGTGATCAATCCACAATATCATCCCAGGACTTGCACATGTTCAAACAATGAGTCCCGCTCAAATGCAATCAGTACAATGATTCTGCTAATAAATGGCATATACATTGAGATACATTAATTTTCCTGATTTATAATACAGAATTATTACAACAATGTCTTTATAACAACAAGATCAAATCCTTCTTCACTTTACTTCAGTTCATAAATTCACCAGTCTTACTTAGATCTCCAGGCCTGTTATACTGATTTGTAATCAAATGGCACAGTACATAGTTTTACAGCCAACAGTTTGTGCCGAGTCTCAATATTCAGCCGTTTCTAGCTTTAACCAGAATTCTGTTCTGGGCTGAAAACCCCACTCACATCCAGGAGTATGTACTGCTGAAGTTAGTGCAAATTCTGCTAACTTGAGCAAGTTTGGAAAATCTATGTTTACCAAGTTACATACATTAATCTCAAACAGTTTCAAAGTGAAGAACTATGGCACACAACACACTTATTAATAATGTGTTAGCACACCATGCTTTGTCTGGCTCTCAACAAAACAAAAATGTGATGGGTGGACTGATAACTTTCATTCCTACATTAACCATGTGACCATTTGAATATTGCACATTATATGCAGAGATCTTGCCATAATACAATTTTATTCACAGAGAGGCTCCACACATTCATCTCAATAAAAAGAAGCAAGTCTTTGCAAGAAAACAAATTTCAACACATTGGTTCCACTTCCACATGCTTATACACTGACCATGCCAGATATCAGATTTCAGACTTACCGACTCTTTACTATGTATATCAATCATAGTCAATTGAACGTAAGACTGAAAAGCAAGGCTCCATCTTTGTGCATCATTGTACATCTTTTCCTGCAAAAAAGATGAATTTTTCAGTAAAATATTTCTTAAATATTAACTTGAGTCTGAAATAGGAAAGCTAGTTACATGCACATATCAACATACACACAATATTTTTTGTTGAGCTCACCATATCAACAGCTTGGACACCAAACTTGCACCAAGATCAACTCAACAAAAAGTACTTTAAAAAAACTCAATTTTGATTTCATTCATTGAAATTATGGCAAAAAATCACTAAGCATTTAATCCAAACTTGCCTATATATGTCCTAGTGTTGTTGCTAAGTCAGTCTTGGTAACAACAAACACCTTTAAGATATATTAAAAACTGGCATAAATGTATATTTTGCTGTCCAATAGCATACAAACTTTTAATTAAACATCAGAAAAATCAAACAAATGAAAAAAGATATTATAAAACATCCCACACATGCTTATATCAAGCTATCTCTTGGGTGACACAGGAAACTAATCACATTTTGCATGCATATTAATGACTTAGAACACATATCTCTTACCTAATTTCATATAATTTATATCATTCACAAGAAAATAAGAAATCATTAGAAAACACTAACCAAAACCATGACACATTTTTAACGAGTATGACATGTATGCCAACCCCAAGAGAGGTAAAAAAATAATTTTTGCTGATATAAGTGGAAAAAAACATAATTATTGTTGATATAAGTGGCAAAAAACATAATTATTGCTGATAAAGTAGCAAAAAACATAATTATTGCTGATAAAGTGACAAAAAACATAATTATTGTTGATATAAGTGGCAAAAAACATAATTATTGCTTATATGTGGCAAAAAATCATCTGAGGGAAAAAACTCACATCAATACATCAAAAGCCATAATTATAACATAAATATTGCCGATATAAGTGTAAAAACATAATTATTGTTAATATAGGTGGCAAAAACATAATTATTGCTGATATAAGTGCAAAAACAAAATTATTGCTGATGTAAGTGACAAAAAGAATAATTATTGCTTATATAAGTGGCAAAAAAGAAAATTATTGCTGATATAAGTGGCATAAAACATAATTATTGCTGATATAAGTGGCATAAAACATAATTATTGCTGATATAAGTGGCATAAAACATAATTATTGCTGATATAAGTGGCATAAAACATAATTATTGCTATATAAGTGGCATAAAACATAATTATTGCTGATATAAGTGGCAAAAAATCATCTGGGGAAAAAAACTCGCATCAATACAAAAACCATAATTACAGCATACTATATAATAATACAATTTCACACTCTTAATACATATCTTGGGCAAATTTAGCACTTAACGGAATTCATTTTATGTTACTCTTGCCTCAGTTCACAGTTTGCCTCCATTGAAGTTTATAGGACCTGGGGTAAGAGCACTATTCACACTGATATATATTTATCTCTCATTCTCTGCCACTTTAGACAGACTGAGTATGCGACACTATAATCTTCATTTCCACCTTCTCATTAAGTACCACATTACTATGCTTATAAAAAAAACTATCACAAGCCATATAAGCAGTCATACATAAAACATGCATCACACCATCATGAGCACATAATTGAACTGATTGACCCCATAATAATTAGTGTAAATAGCATGGAAGCAAAATATCAGCAACAAAGATGTTTCATCCATTTTTAAAAAGGGACACATTTTAACTATTAAATATATTTTCCTTGACAGAATTTACAAACTATGCAAAGTTTGAACTTTTAGGTAATACATACGTTATGATCAAGATAAGCATCAGCCGCACAAAAATCATAAATGGGCATAAGTTGGCTTTCCAACAAATGTTGTAACTGAATTAATTTTATTGTTTTATTTTTAAAGTCAGTATACATCGAATATCAAACGTTCATGTCTTCATCTCAATTAATAAATCTGTTATTCAAAAAAAAAAAAATATTAAGGTGAGTACACAAAACTGAGGTCAAATTATTTCCTGCATAGAGTCCTTACATTTGTATGCCTTTATATTATTTCCAAATTTTAATAAATCATATCTTAATCCAAAGCAAGATAAACTCAAGGTTCACCAGCATTTTTAAGAGGCTAAACTGTAATCAAAACCATAGGACATCGCAGATAACTAAATAGTCATATGCTGATTTACCCAGTAAAAGAAGAAAAGAGAGATATGCTGAAGTAGGAGAAACTAACATGCATATATACCAACCAGCACTGGCTTAGAAAGAGAGCAAGACAGAGAGGTTTTAATACATTTTAATATGTAAAAATGATCGAATTTTAGAAAACGCTAGAAAATTCTCTCTTTTAGGTTTCTACAGACTGGTATTTTATGGTTGGTTCTTGATAATGAAAGGTATTACCTTATTGGACGATCTTTATCAGGTCATGAAGAATGGTACCCTATCTTATAGTAGAATGACTAGTGCAAGGCTATGCAACATGACGAGCCAACAAAAGGTAAAGTTTTACAGTTGATTCATATTATCCGTATGCATTGCTTATCATTGCTATTAAGTTTTTTAATTTAATTTCTCTCTATGTTGGTCTGTTTTCAGAAACACCATCTCATAGCAAGTATTTTCGTCTCGTGTGTGTGTCTGTGTCTGTGTGTGTGTGTGTGTGTGTGTAGAGAGAGAGAGAGAGAGAGAGAGAGAGAGAGAATGGGAGGGAAAATGATAATGTATAACTAAAATGCTGATTTACCAAGTAAAACAGGGAAAGAGAGATATGCTGGGGTGGAGAGAGGGACAAAAAGAGCTAAATCAATTGGCGTATAGCTAACATGCACATATTACCAACCAACACTGGCTGGGAAAGAGAGCGAGACAGAGAGGTCTTCCTATATTTTAATATATAAAAATGATTGATTTTAGAAGACGCTGGAAAGTTCTCTCTTTTAGGTCTCTACAGACCGTTAGTTTATTTTGGATTCAGTTCTTGATAATGAAAGGTGCTACTTTATTGGACGATCTTTATCACGTGATGAAGAATGGTACCCTATCGAATCCAGAATTTTTTTTGTAATAGGCACAAACGTTGGACAGACAAATAGTGTGCCCGACAATATTGAACTGTCTGTGACTACGTGTTATACGGAATATTTATTTTATGACAAAAGACAGTGTACCAATAAAGCTCTAAGTAAAACCAGAAAAAAACATTGAACACTCCAAAAATCAAATTGTATTTATGATATTTTGCCACTTTCTGTTTTCTGCGTATGAATTTGAATGGGGGGCTTAGCTGCCAAATATGAAGTTGTAGTTTTTAAGCAATATGCACGCTATCAAAGGTGGAACTAACGACAATTTGATTAAAATCTTTTTATCTTCTTAACTTCATGACCCTCCTTTTTCGGGCAGACATGGATCTTAGTATATCTGCATAAATACACCTAACACTAAAAGGTTGGTTTAAAATATATCTGTGCAAATTTTGATTATTTTTGTTAGCGGCTTTAATTAAGGGCGACCATTGTTACATAAATTTTCTTTTATTTAAATGGTGATTTTTTTCTGTCAGATTCAAATGTAAAAATCGCTGAATTAAGATTGTGTTAGCGTTGAAACAAAGAACGTATTTTGATTTCAAAGTCCAAAAATAACAGTATGACTAAAAGTAAGTTGATCATATGACGCTCCAATGTATTTTTTAAGCCGAAATAGCAGGTAGTCCTCGAAGTTCTTTCATCTTACTTGATGTGGTAATAGAAGACATTTTACTGCTGTAGTATTTTATTTTCCAAAGCGTTTTGGTTACAGGAGTTTGACGTTTCATGAATTAAAAGTTACAAAAAAATGAAAAAGCAATTAATATCAATGAATCAATCTCTCTCTCTCTCTCTCTCTCTCTCTCTCTCTCTCTCTCTCTCTGGTTGATCAATTTGGCAAATATTGCGGTTCATACAACACAGTTTAAACGTGTACAAGGGATTTTGCATGTGTTACCTCTATCTGTCATTTTACAGCGTTATAACATTCTTCCATCTATATTTTCTCTTAAAACTACTTGTAAATTATGTGAAGAGATGAAGATGAGCTGAAGTTTGTAAATTTATGAAAATGATGTTTATATTCTTAAGAGAAGAAAAACACAATATAAACTTACATGACAAACGATAATCCGACCGTACGTCTTAGTGATTGTGGGCAAACGTCCAACTATACCCAGAAAGAGATATATTGTTATTATTGTATTCAAACCTATCGGACCAATGACACATCCGAACATTTCAATTTGTGGCTTTTGTTTGTGAAGATCAATTTTAAATAATTTGGCCATACTCCAGCAAATACAACAATAGATTATAGTACATTCCAACTCTATAACTCTGTACATATATATATATATATATATTATATATATATATATATATATATATATATATATATATATATATATATATATATATATATATATATATATATATATATATATATATATATATATATATATTTATTTATTTATTTATTTATTTATTTATTCATTTATAACCAACATTTTTTCCTTTTCTTAAGTTTTTTCCAGTGATCTTACAGAGTAACACCAAATAGTTCTCTTCAACTGTTTACATTTCTTTTCTTAAAATAATGTTACTGTATATGATGTGTTATATGTAAATTTTAAACTTGACAAAAACAAGTACCTGTCTACTCCCACTTTAGCAACACCTACAAAAGTTAGCGATAACCCAGTACGCGTGTTCTGTTTTGCAATTCCTTATCGATAACTTAATATTATTTTAGAACTTAACTTAATGGGCGCCTCGTAGTCTAAACGTCAGTATTGTTGCGACGTGTCCCAAAACATACATACATACATACATACATACATACATACATACATACATACATACATACATACATACATACATACATACATACATACATGATTGCCATAAAAAGAAGTTGTGTAGCATGGTTTTAGCTTTTATTACCTGTACGGTATGTAAGCAAATAAAACAACACAAATAAACCACGAACCAACTGAAAGCTCTATGAAAGTAACTCTGAATATTTGTACCATTCTGTAAAAGGTATGGAACAAACAGAAAAAAATAACAAAATCAAAAATCCTTTTATATGGGGTCAATATTTACATAAACCATGAGTTGGAATTTCTGTCAAGATCAATGAAAACTAATGTTACTTGGCCAATATTAGGATACGTTGGAATCAAACAATATGAAGCACAAATAGGTTTTTGACCAATAAATACTGAGACACACTTGAAACTTTTATTCTCGTAGGTGCCCACCGGGTGCCAAACCCATAATCTCAAAAACACCCGTAGATTCCAAAAATGTTAAAAATCCATTTATCACCAAGGTGGTCCATAGTATTAAAATTTCATGATGGAGGCAATCTATCTATCTATCTATCTATCTATCTATCTATCTATCTATCTATCTATCTATCTATCTATCTATCTATCCCTTAGTCTTGCCGACCGTTTGGGCACCACTGATGACCTGTGACAACCAGCTTCGGAGGCAGTGGCCCATAGTAATAATTACCTATAAAAATAATGTCGGCCAATAGCTGTCATTAAATATAAACACGCTTCATGGACAGTTACCCTCTAACATTCTCTCACAACCTCCAAGAATTTCTATATTGATACACCATCAATAGGTTTCTTAACTTAGTATAAAAGTTAGTACATATTCAGTTACAATAATTCATATGAATGGACACCCTCAATGGCGGGATTGTCCTATTCCCCCACCCCCACCCCCACACACACACAAGCACACACACACCATGATTTCATCTCTAAACATGTTTTAGTCTCCATCCACATAACTTAATTGCTAACATTTACATTTTTGCCACTCCCAAACCGAAAATAATTCAACCGCCAGTCTTTGCCCTATTTCTAATAGATTCTAATTTCTACTTTCTAAAACATGTCAAGTTACAATTAGTAATTAGTGTTTTGAGAAAGAGATAATACAAATCTGGAAACTGGTATTTGTAAGATAAACAAATAAATGAATATGGATGCTATTAAATTTTACGTATGGAAATATGCTTATCAGTGCCAAAGGACAGAAAATAAATGAATCATGGGAAAGAAAAGAAAAACGAGGTCTAAATTTGAATCATGTACATAAAAGGATATGAAAGAGATGGAGTGTATGAAGTGTGTATATAAATAGATTGAGGAATATAGGCCTATATACAAATGTATAAAGTAATCAAATACAGTGTTTTATGTTAGCATAAAATTAGTTGGAACATATACTATGGATGGAGAACAAGATATCTGACAAAGGATTGATCGTACCACCAACACAAATGTAAGGGATACGTTGGGGAAAGGGATATCATTTCGACAAAGACATGTTGCGGAATTTTGAAAGATTGTGTTTTTCCTAATTTACAATATACAACACGTTCATACCAAGATAATTATGGAGAGGTTTGCATCTGTATTCACTGCACTTCTGACAAAACTAAATTTCACTAGTAATGATGACTGTTTTATAAGAGTGATCCGTATAAAGAAGATAATGGTTACTGAGAAAAAAGCGTCGCCTTCTTAAAACGTTATAATGACAGCAACTCGTCAGCGGGTCTCAAACACAAACAAATGAACATAGATGCAATCAGTTACATTTTGGGGGGCAATTGTTTCTTCTGCTTCTTTGTAGTATAATAGAAGTCGCTGTAACAGGTGTGGCATATTGATTTATCAACTAATTTTATATGTCTTAGTTCAAATTTGTATGCGACAACTTTACTTGGGTAAAATGTCGATATCTCGGCACATAATCTTTGCAACTTAAACATTACATTCAAAATATGACCAGAGTATTTTATTTTGTAGGAGAGTGTATTTTGGTTTGCTTGGTTGGTTATTCCGTCTGCTGAAACTTATGCATGAAATTTCTTCACATAGCTATTGTTTTTAAATCGCTTTAAAGAATTATATTTGTGTACCAAAATAATGTAGTTTATTCCTTGTTTAAGTTATGGCATCAGAGTTGAGATTTTACAAAAACTTGCACTTCAAACTGAAATACTTTACGTGCATTAAGAACTTTATAAGTTTTCTTCGTTTCACTTCTCATATATACCACACAACATCATTTTTTTAAATAACAGTTCTGTATATGAGTACATAATTATTAATAAATGAGACAAATTCTGCCCAAAATATGTAATATTTTTCAATTTCCCTAATGATGGATTATGGTTTCCGGATGCTTATCTCAAGAAGAGCACTAATAATATATATTATACAGTTTGATATTAGTATGTATTTATGGCGATATTATCTGAAACTGCCTTATAATGCAAACTTAAATCTTTGACCACTAGTTGCTAATTCTCTTGGTTAAGTGTTCAAACGTATTTTGTTTAAAAAGAAAACATTAAATATATTAAGATGTTCTTCAGTTCATCTGCTCTTAACAATATTTGTGTACTTGTAGTTTAAGTTGTCTAATTGAAGTGATTGCTATTTTTTATTTAATCTAAATCTATCCAAATTGAAATCATCAGTAACTACTTATATATATATATATATATATATATATATATATATATATATATATATATATATATATATATATATATATATATATATACATATATATATATATATATATATATATATATATATATATATATATATATATATATATATATATATATATATATATATATATATAAACATTATTTAGCTTTTCAAAGTTTTTTCAGTGATCTTACAGAGTGACACCAAATAGTTATGTTCAACTGTTTAGATTTCTTATATTAATAAAATACTGTACTGTATATGATGTGTGGTATGATTGGGTCACTTATTCTTAAAATAAATAAAATCACAACAACAAATACCTTTATACTCCCGCGTTAACAACAGCTACAAAGGTAAGCTATAACCCAGTATGTATGTATGTATGTATGTATGTATGTATGTAGGTAGGTAGGTAGGTAGGTAGGTAGGTAGGTAGGTATTTATGTATGTATGTTTCGTGACACATCGAAACAATACTGACATTCAGACTACTTTATGCCCATTAAGGTAAGTTCTAAAAACTATTAAATACATGATAAGGAATTGCAAAACAGAAAAAATAAGGAAACAAAACAAACAAATAAATAATTAAAAACAACACAAATAAAGCCCACAACAACTAAAAGCTTTATAAAATAAATGTGAATATTCGTACCAGTCTGTAAAAGGTATGTAACAATAAGGAAAATGTAACAAAATGAAATATCCTTAGATATGGGTTCAATAATTATATAAACTAGAATTTGGGGTTCATGTCAATATCAATGCAAACTTATATTACTAGGCCAATATTAGGATTTGTCTATATAAAAAAATATGGGTCTGTAAGATGTTTTTGACCAATAACTATTGTGACATACCTGAAACGTTTATTCCAGTACGTGCCCATAGGGTCCCAAACCCATTCTTCCATACATCTCCGTAGATTCGAAAGGTGTTAAACATCTATCCAGTTATCAACATAGTAGCCCATAGTATTAAATTTCCGTAATCCATGCAATGGCCATAGTATCAATTACCCATACAAACCCACCTCGGCCAATAACGTTCATTATATATATATATATATATATATATATATATATATATATATATATATATATATATATATATATATATATATATATATATATATATATGCATAATGGACTCCTACACTGGCATTATTTCAAAAAGTCCAAGAATTTGTATATTGGTATACCATCAAGAGGTTTTTTAATTGAGAAGTAAAGTTGGTACATATTCAGTGACAATGAGTCCAATATATGGAAACCCTCGGGGGGAGGGGTTTGCCCTATTCCCCAACCCCACAAACTATGATTTCATCTCTAAACATGTTTTTGACTACATCCGAAAAACTTAATTGCTTTTATATGTTTGCCAATCCCAAACCAAATATAATTCAGCAGGAACCCTTTGTCCTATTTCTAAACGATCCTAATATCCAATTTCTAAAACATGTCCAGTTACAATTAGTATTTAGTGTTTTGTGAAAGAGATGACACAAATCTGGAAAATGGTTTTGTTTAGGGAAACAAATAAATGAAATCGGATGGTTTTATATTTTATGTATGGAAATACGCTTATCAGTGCCAAAGGAAGGAAAATAAATGAATCATTGGGGAAAAGAAGGAAAACGAGGTCTAAATGTGAATAATGTACATAAATGGACATGAAAGTGAAAGGAGTGTATGAAGTGTATTTAGAAAAAAATGAGAAAATAGGCTTATTTACAAATGTATAAAAGTACTAAAATACAGAGATTTGTGTTAGCATGAAATTAGTTGGTACATATATTATACTTGGACAACGAGAGATCTGACAATTTATTAATCGTACCACCCACACAAATGCAAGGCATAATTATGTTTGTTAGCATCTTTACCTATTTACTTCCTTCACTCATTAGTTTTGTGGGTTTCAAGACGGGTGTTTGATAGTAATTGTGTGTGTTAGTGACTATAAAATAGCTCTGATATCCCCATACAGTTGTTTAATATATGTATGAATGTCTTAAAACAAATATGTGGGTCTCTTTGCATCTGTGCCAGTCCCCGTAAACCTACAAGGTATTTTCTCATAACCCTACTAGATATAATCCACATAACGTTTCTAAATACTTTCCTCCTAACCCTACTAGATATTTTCCTACTAACCATACTAGATGTTTTCCTCATAACCCTACTAGATATTTACCTCATAACACCACTAGATATTTTCCTCATAAACACGCTAGATGTTTTCCTCATAACCCTAACAGATATTTTCCTCATATGCCTACCATATGTTTTCCTCATAACCCTACTAGATATTTTCCTCATAACCCTACTATATATTTTCCTCATAACTCTACTAGATATTTTCCTCATAACCATACTAGATGTTTTCATCATAACCCGATTAAATATTTTATGTTACATCCTAATTGAAAGTTATTATCTACCACTGGTAACATTTGTTTACTAAAACATATCGCATAGTGATCTCACTCAGAAAGCGAACATTTATTGTACAAGAGAATCTACATTAGAAACAACCATTTCGAGATTTGTTTCTTGCGATTTTTAGTGTACGCGTTTCAAAAATTTAATATTAGGGTGGAGAAATTTAGATATTCATGAAGCAAAAACGTTAAATTTATTGTTGAAATTCTTTTTGTCAAGAAAATATATGAAAACTTAGCACCCTAGAACATACTGAATTCTGTAACAAAACACGCAAACCACCGTTACATTTAACTGATAACATTTGTATTCGACAACGAGTAATTAGAGAAGAAATGATAGAGCAGGGTTTGTAACCGAACTATTTCACGTATCATTTTTTCTGGTGTATGGCCAACTAATGTTATCAGGTAAATCTTCATTCGAGTTGTTGAACTCAACAAAGCCACACAATGATATGTTAAATTATTCCAGATGTGTGCATCACTCTTGCATGAAAATACGAATTATTTCTACCAAAAGGTTCTGAAGACCACAAATAAAAAATTTCTCTCATTGCGCATAATTGGACATTTCCGCACATTCTCAAATGGACTACGGTCGGATAATCCGTTTTCATGTAAGTTTACATTGCGTTTCTTCTGTTAAGAATGTAAAAATCATTTCCATAAATTTACAAACTTCAACTCATTTTTAACTCTTCACAATAATTTACAAAAGTAGTTATAAGATAAAATATAGATGGAAAAATGTTATAACCTGTAAAAATGACAGACAGAGGTAACAAATGCAAACTCCCTTGTAAACGTTTAAATTGTGTTGTATAAACCATATTTATTTTTCAAATCCAATATGTAACATAAAATATTAAGTAGAGTTATCGGGAAAATATCTAGTAAAGTTATGAGGTAAATATCCATTATATTATATAATAACATTATTAACCTTTTCTGAATTTTTTCAGTGATCTTTCATAGTGACACCAAATAGTTCTGTTCAACTGTTTAGATTTCTTATATTAATAAAATAGTGTTACTGTATATGATGTGTTGTATGTTTGAGTCACTTATTCTTAAAATAAATAAAATCACAACAACAAATACCTTTATACTCCCACGTTAACAACAGCTACAAAGGTAAGCTATAACCCAGTATGTATGTATTTATGTACGTATTATGTTTTGGGACACGTCGCAAAAATACTGACATTCAGACTACTTTACGCCCATTAAGGTCAATTCTAAAAACTATTAAATACATGATAAGGAATCGCAAAACAGAAAAAATAAGGAAACAAAACAAACAAATAAATAAATAAAAGCAACACAAATAAAACACGAACAAACTTGTCTAGCTTCCTGTTTGATCTCGTTTTCAGAGGCATGGATATCAAGAACCTGGGCCTCTGACTTTGGGGCGAACAGAGCCAGTTTTTCAAGGGAACTGTTACGATATTTCCAGCAGACTGGGGAATACACGACCGGTTTCCATTCTGGTTAGAAACACTGATGAGCATACGGTATTATAATCTATTTTTGAGGGAACTTGTAGCCATGTTAACGAAAGGACTGTGAGATAAACGAGCATTGTTAGATATTGAGAGCATGAAAGTAGATAAAGCATGAAGTTTAAAAAGTTCGTAGAACGTTTTCACATAAAATATGTTGTTTTTTGTTTTTGTTTTTAACTATTATAAAGAGACAAATTTACCATTAGGTGACAGGATGAAACAATTTTTTAAGAACAGGTCTTGTAATAACTGATATAGCCAATGCAAAAGGTATGACAATATCACCTGGTACTATTTTCTTCCGTTGAGGTATTGTAATGAAAACAACTTCACATGTCTTGTGTGTTAACTCCTTCAAGTTCTAAACATTGTTTTTCCTCATCAATATTCAAATTATAAAATTTCGTTATTTAATTTCAAACTCATTTTTAATGATCTGAACAATATTATCTGTGCACTGAGCACTTCTGATTTATACTTCGGCCATAATGGTTTAGTTGATTGCCATTTTATAAGGGAGTCTTCACATCTTTACAGTTTAAATAGTTATTACATTTTATGGCTAATTCTTTTGATCTTCAAAACCTTTAAATTTTTCTTATGCCATTTTTGTCGCATAGATCTGACTAATGTTCAGAAAACTTTCCACTTTCAACTTTCTATTGTATCGAACACCTAAACTATTTACCTGATTTTCAATATTTCCTTTGCACAGTTATGCAACTGGAAATGTCTGTCTCACCAATCTGTAATTACGCAATCATAAAATAATGGAAATGTAAACGAATTAAATCAGTCTAAAAATAAGATTTACTACCTCAAAATCAGGTGACTGATAAAACTAAGGTCATTTGGTTACATGACGTCAAGTTAAAGTAGGATATATTATATTACAATTATCAGATTAATTGGGGAAACAGCTGTTTACAAAATGTTTTCAGCTAAACTTAAAGTTTGGGGTACAAATTGATTGTCAAGAAGAGGTTGAAAAAAGTAGATGTTTAAAAAAATCAATAAATCATCAGTCTAAAAGATATATTGTACCATTGGTAGTATCACAGTTGTAAAATGTTTTGCCTTATCTAAAATAAATGACTCACTTCTATATATACCCTCTATGTCAACTCACTTCTGTATATAATTTCGATGTCAATAATTCTGAATTGGCACAGAAGATAGAGATTTGTCCGAAGTATTCTCTTACAGAGAATAACCAGGTGTGCACAAGTCATGTATTTTCTGATAAAGATTCTACCCAAATTATCGCAAAAAAATTGCAGTTTTATTTACAAATAGTATGATAGATCGGAACAGGTGTTTTTATTTTGGATCCTTCTGAATCTATGTCATTTTTTGGAGGAAATGTGACATCGTTTAGAGGGTTGTACACCATCAAGAGGTTTCTTAACCGAGTATGAACGTTGGGACATATTCAGTTACAATGAGTCATATGTATGGATACCCTCAAAGGGGGGAGGGGGCGCTTGGCCTAGTCGTCACCCCCACACACCATGATTTCATCTTTAAACATGTTTTGGTCTACATCCTTAAAACTTAATTGTTAACTTTTACATGTTTGCCACTCCCAAACCTAATATAATTCAACCGGCACCCTTGGTCCTATTTCTAATAGATCCTAATTTCTAATTTCTTAATTCTGTCAAGTTATAATTAGTATTTAGTGTTTTGAGAAAGAGATGATACAAATCTGGAAAATGGTTTTGGTTAGGTAAAAAAATTAATGAAATCGGATGCTTTTAATATTTTACGTACAGAAATATGCTTATCAGTGCCAAAGGATGGAAAATAAATGAATCATGGGAAAGAGAAGGAAAACGAGGTCTTAATTTGAATAATGTACATAAAAGGACATGACAGACAGAGGACTGTATGAAGTGTATATAGAAATAGATTGAGAAAAATAGTTTTGTATACAAATGTTTAAAAGTAATCAAATACAGTGATTTATGTAAGCATGAACTTAGTTGGTACATATATTATACCTGGAGAACAATAGATCTGACAATTTATTATTCGTATCACCAACACAAATGTAAGGCATACGTTGGGAAAATGGATGGCTTTTCGACATAGACATGTTGCGGAATTTTGAAAGATCGTGATATTCTGTCGCAATGTATGTAGAGTGGATCCAAATCGACGCAAAACCATATAACATATCAAGGAACAAAATTGGTAACGCAACTGTTAACAAACCGAGATCTAAAGACATTTTACTGTTGGAGGTTAGAAAACAAACCATCGCGTTGGTGCAGACACTGATATTAAATCCAAATTAGCCACATCAGAGGAAGTGATGGAAAAAGTGAAAGCAATGGTTTCAAGTACGCATTTACAGACAGTAATTAGACAAGAATAGACAGCAAACATGTAAAAGTAATTAATCAGTAGACGATGTAAGACAGTAAACAGGAAGAAAGATGTCTTATATAGGCAAGAACAGATTGTACGTAGGCAAAAATAGAAAGTAGGTAGTCAAGCATAATCTGAAAGGACTCAAAATTTGTGAGTAGGCAAAAGAAAGTAGTACATATATTGATTTTCTACTGCTCGGTTTATTCTTTAACTGAAGAGTTACAACTAGAGATTGGAAGATATTTTCTTCCTTTTGTATTAAAATAAAAATATAATAAAATCTTTTGGTTTGACCTTGTTTCATGCGATGTCACTTGAACTGATTAATATTTTTTCCTAATTTACCAACTAGGTGCAACATGGTGCGAATAATGTTGAATCTCCAGCTGGTCGTGGGAGGAACAGTTCATACCAAAATAATTATAGAGAGGTTTGCATCTGTACTCATAGCAATTTTACCAAAACTAGATTTCACCGGTAATGATGACATTGTTCTCTGAGAGTGATACGTATGAAGTAGGGATTGGTTACTGAGAACAAAGCGTCGCCTTCTTAAAACTATTGTATAAGAACTCGTCAGCGGGTCTCAAACACAGCAAAATAAACATAGATGCAATCAGCTACATTTTAGGGACAATTGTTTCTTCTGCTTCTTCGTAGTATAATAGAAGTCGCTGTAAAAGATATGGCATATTGATTTATCAACTAATTTTATGTCTTAGTTCGAATTTGTATTCGACATCTTATATATATATATATATATATATATATATATATATATATATATATATATATATATATATATATATATATTGTTTGTGTGTGTACGGGTAGGTACAAATGTATTTTAGCATCTCCACTTTTTGTATTTTATTATGTAAGAAAATGTATTTTGGTTTGTTTGGTTGGTTATTTATTGCAAAGAGTTTTCAGAATTTACTTATATTTTACCTTCACATCCATAACTTGCTTTCTTCATTGGCTTTATATGAACGGGATTGTACTGGTGTGCCATTATGTCTATCTTCCTGTTTGATCTCGTTTTCAGATCCGTGGATATGAAGAACCTGGGCCTCTGACTTTGGGGGGAACAGAGCCATTTGTTGAAGGGAAATGTTCCGATGTTTCCAGCAGGCTGGGGAATACACGTCCGGTTTAAATTCTGGTTCGAAACTCTGATGAGCATATGATATTATAATCAATTTTTTAGGGAACTTGTAGCCATGTTAACGAAAGGACTGTGAGATAAACGAGCATTGTTAGATATTGAGAGCATGAAAGTAGATAAAGCATGAAGTTTAAAAAGTTCGTAGAACGTTTTCACATAAAATATGTTGTTTTTTGTTTTTGTTTTTTAACTACTAAGAAAGAGACAAATTTACCATTAGGTGACAGAATGAAACAATTTTTTAAGAACAGGTCTTGTAATAACTGATATAGCCAATGCAAAAGGTATGACAATATCACCTGGTACTATTTTTACAGCAAAGTATGGTTTCTTCTTCCGTTGAGGTATTGTAATGAAAACAACTTCACATGTCTTGTGTGTTAACTCCTTCAAGTTCTAAACATTGTTTTTCCTCATCAATATTCAAATTATAAAATTTCGTTATTTAATTTCAAACTCATTTTTAATGATCTTAACAATATTATCTGTGCACTCAGCACTTCTGATTTATACTTCTGCCATAATGTTTTAGCTGATTGCCATTTTATAAGGGAGTCTTCACATCTTTACAGTTTAAATAGTTATTACATTTAATGGATAATTCTTTTGATCTTCAAAACCTTTAAATTTTTCTTATGTCATTTTTGACGCATAGATCTGACTCATGTTCATAAAACTTGCCACTGACAACTTTCCACTTTCAACTGTCTATAGTATCAAACACCTAAACTATTTACCTGATTTTCAATATTTCCTTTGCACACTAATGCAACTGGAAATGTCTGTCTCACCAATCTGTAATTACGCAATCATAAAATAATGGAAATGTATAACGAATTAAATCAGTCTAAAAATAAGATTTACTACCTGAAAATCTCAGGTGACTGATAAAACTAAGGTTATTTGGTTACATGACGTCAAGTTAAAGTAGGATATATTATATTACAATTATCAGATTAATTGGGGAAACAGCTGTTTACAAAACGTTTTCAGCTAAACTTAAAGTTTGGGGTACAAATTGATTGTCAAGAAGAGGTTGAAAAAAGTAGATGTTTAAAAAAATCAATAGATCATCAGTCTAAAAGATATATTGTACCATTGGTAGTATCACAGTTGTAAAATGTTTTGCCTTATCTAAAATAAATGACTCACTTCTATATATACCCTCTATGTCAACTCACTTCTGTATATAATTTCGATGTCAATAATTCTGAATTGGCACAGAAGATAGAGATTTGTCCGAAGTATTCTCTTACAGAGAATAACCAGGTGTGCACAAGTCATGTATTTTCTGATAAAGATTCTACCCAAATTATCGCAAAAAAATTGCAGTTTTATTTACAAATAGTATGATAGATCGGAACAGGTGTTTTTATTTTGGATCCTTCTGAATCTATGTCATTTTTTGGAGGAAATGTGACATCGTTTAGAGGGTTGTACACCATCAAGAGGTTTCTTAACCGAGTATGAACGTTGGGACATATTCAGTTACAATGAGTCATATGTATGGATACCCTCAAAGGGGGGAGGGGGCGCTTGGCCTAGTCGTCACCCCCACACACCATGATTTCATCTTTAAACATGTTTTGGTCTACATCCTTAAAACTTAATTGTTAACTTTTACATGTTTGCCACTCCCAAACCTAATATAATTCAACCGGCACCCTTGGTCCTATTTCTAATAGATCCTAATTTCTAATTTCTTAATTCTGTCAAGTTATAATTAGTATTTAGTGTTTTGAGAAAGAGATGATACAAATCTGGAAAATGGTTTTGGTTAGGTAAAAAAATTAATGAAATCGGATGCTTTTAATATTTTACGTACAGAAATATGCTTATCAGTGCCAAAGGATGGAAAATAAATGAATCATGGGAAAGAGAAGGAAAACGAGGTCTTAATTTGAATAATGTACATAAAAGGACATGACAGACAGAGGACTGTATGAAGTGTATATAGAAATAGATTGAGAAAAATAGTTTTGTATACAAATGTTTAAAAGTAATCAAATACAGTGATTTATGTAAGCATGAACTTAGTTGGTACATATATTATACCTGGAGAACAATAGATCTGACAATTTATTGATCATATCACAAATCTAAGACATACGTTGGGGAAAGGGATATCCTTTCGACATAGACATGTTGCGGAGTTTTGAAAGATGGTAATAATTAGTTGCCATATAAGAAGAGTGGATCCAAATCAAGAGTGGATCCAAATCAACGCGTAGAAAGAATCAGGAACAGAAACCATGTAACATATCAAGAAACAAAATTAGTATCGCAACTGTTAACAAACCGTGATCTAAAGAGAATAAGATAATTCTACTGGTGGAGGTTGGAAAAACCGTCGCGTTGGTGCAGAGATTGATATTAAGACTAAATTAGCCACATCAGAGGAAATGATGGGAAAAGCGGATACAACGGTTTCAAGTAGGCAATTACAGACATTAATTAGACAAGAATAGACAGTAAACATGTAAAAGTAGTTAGTCAGTAGATGATAGATGACAGTAAACGGGAAGAAAGGCGACGCTTTTTTTCTCAGTAACCATTATCTACTTTATACGTATCACTCTTAGAGAACAATGTCATCATCGCTATGAGTACAGATGCAAACCTCTCCATAATTATCTTGGTATGAACTGTTCCTTCCACGACGATCTGGAGAGTCAACGTTCATCACCACATGTTGCACCTACATGGTATATTAGGAAAAACATTAATCAGTTTAAGTGCCGTAGCCTTAAACAAGGTAAAAACAAAAGATTTTATTATATTTTTGCTTTAATACATGCTAGATAGTTCCTTCACGATTCTGTGATTTTCTATGCCTCTATAATAATAATAATAATAATAATAATAATAATAATAATAATAATATTAACAATAATAATAATAATAATGAGGACTTTGTATAGCGCCTAATCTTTAGAAGCTCTAAGCGCTTTACAACATCTAGAACGATATGACTACAGAAAACAAAAAACCATGAAATTTGAAAACATAAAAAATGCTGAAAATATTTAAGGTACGAAACATTATTAGGTCTTTAAGTTTGCTTTCCAGTCGAAAAAAGTGAGCATTAAGAGCACGCTTGAAAGGGATCACTGTGTCTTTGTGTCTCATTTCAATGGGCAATTCGTTCCACACTGCTGGGTCCTGGTATGCAAAAGAACGTTGTCCATATGACTTTATTTTCATAGTGGAAACAATGAGTATACGATTGTCAGAAGAGGAGCGTAACTATCTTGTTAGTGTTTACACATGGATGAGGCCGGATAGGTATGTTGGACTCGAGTCCATCAGTGAAACGTAGCACAGAGAACAAATTTTGTGTTTGATTCTGAATCGAATGGACAGTCAGTGTAGGGTACAGAGCAATGGTGAGGTTCTTGTCGTGAAACTCTAAAGATGATCCGAGCAGCTGTGTTTTGAACGTTTTGAAGTTTCTGGAGTAGATATTGAGACAAACCAGACAAAATTGAGTTACAATAGTCGTCTTGAATGTACTAATAAACACAACTGTTTTAGTGATATCAACTGAAAGATATTTGCGAATGGAACCCATGTGTCTCAGCTCAAGATATGCAGCCTTGCATATGTTCATGATATGTTGGTGCAATGTGAGAGTACTGTCTAGAGTAACACCCCGTTTTTTGTACTGACTATGAATTTAATGTTGGTGTTGCTGATATTTATTGTTTGAGGTAAAGGATGCGAATGAGAAAGTCTTGTGTTGTGATCGGAATAGACGCAGTTATATCATCATTCATCTGCAACTTGTTACATGTCATTTTTCATTCCAAAAGTTTCAAAGTATGTTCATGTAGGGTTACTAGAATATCATATTGTACAATATTAACACATTAACCCATGGAGGTTTTTGCTGTTTACGCATGAAAAATGTTTTCCATTGGCTAGTTTGCTAGCGCATGAGCAGAAGGTGAAACGTTGGAGTTTGTTTTGTTTTGTTTTCTTGCTTAACGGACCCATAATTTTCGTATGGAGAACTTAATTCTAAATTTCCACCTGATCCTACTTTTTGCACAGGTTCACATGTCTGTGTGCACTTCACAGACCTGCCTACCCTAAAGAGACATTTTCAGTAAGTCAGTCTAAATTTTTCAGTAAGTTAGACCAATTTTCAGTAAGGTGTGAAAACTTATGTTCTGGCAACAAGTAAAATTGTAATAATCATTACAGATTATACCCATGTTGTAACTTGCAATAAATAGCTACTGATGTGACTGGTACAGGGTACTTTTGCACTTTCTAAGAAACGTCTGGTCAAACTCCATTTTGAAGCATTCTCCCCACTTCACTTTCATGACTAGTAGTGCTTTCAAGGTATCAACTGACATAGATGATCTGGATTTTGAGTGGTTTTTTGCAACAAATGAGAACACCCTCTCACAACATGCATTTGAATGAGGAACAATAAGTACATTTGTCATGATGCTGGACAACAATTTGTAATTGAACTGGCCATTTGCGTCCTTGAATTTACTAATAAGATCCCATTGCTTGTCAACTCGTTTAGTGTTTAAGATCTCGGGATTCAATTCATCTACTTGATAATTCAAAACCTGCTTCCATGTTGTCTTACCAGTTGGTTTCTTTGGGTTCCATACACATAAACCTTGATGGAAAATACATCACACTCTTAAAAATCACTCATCATCCTTTTTGACACATCAGCAACTGTATTGTGTTTCAGAAGTTCATTATTCAAGGGAAACCTCTTAACAATGTAATCACAAACAGTTGTGTAATAGTCCCTTACATCTTTATAGAATTGACAAAGGCTACTTTCATACAACTTTCTTTCAGCCAAGCATTTTCTAGTTTCTGAAATTACTATAAGCTTATCATCTGACTTTTGTTTCTTACAGTCATGATAATCAATATCAGTAAGATCCTTAGCTTGTGAAATTTCTGTAGCCTTTACAAATCTGATAAGCAATGGCTTTAATAATTCAAGCATGTTTTCTCTAGGTTTGTGGATCATAGGCTCCTTCTGTTGCATGATTAAGTTGTATAAGTTAAATAATGGAATTATGTGGTCTAGAAATAAGCAATAAATCTTTGCCCTCCAGGACTGCAAAGCTTTACACACACTTCTAGCCTTTTCCTCTCTGTAACTGATTTTTTTACTTTCTTTCCAGTCATTTCTAACCAATACTGTCTGACATCTAGACAGAGCCGTTTTAGCCGATTTCTTTGATTTGATTTAGCTTTCTCTAAGGAACCTATCTTGGGTTTCATTTTCTCAGTCTTTTCTGCTGAGGTAGACTTGAAGGTAGTACAAGCCAGACTTCTAGATTTATCACTGCTCAAAGCTTTACTGTATGTGCCTGCACTGTCGTTATTTCCTTCTTTATTGCTAGACACATGTGGAACTTTATCCTTGGAACTAGATACATTCTCTGACAGACTACTTTTGGCTTTGGTTCTTTTGCCTTTAACCTCTTGCTTCTTGGTTTCTTTATCAAAATATATTTGACACTGTTCCAACAGTCTCTTTATACTTTCACCAAGAGACATGCATCTTGTTAAACAATGCTTCAATATTTTTCTCTGTTCTTTCCCAGTTTTATTTGTCTATACACACTTTTATCCAAATAATATATGTCCACTAATAAGTCACCAAAACTAATAAGCAGCACATCAGCCCCCTTTTCAGCTGCTAGATGTACCAAATGGCATGAACATCCACTTAAATACACTGAGGGATTCACCTTAGTTATATGTCCAAATACACCTTTATTGCAACCTGTCATCACTGAAGCATTATCCGATTCTAAGGCAATACAGTTATTCCAACTTATGTTTCTCTTTTTCAAATCATGATCCAATAATGTGAAAATATTTTCCCCAGTAGAGGCTCCATCACATGTTGGAACTGACAAAAGTGCTTCAGTTACAACCCCATCTGTGTTATCAAAATATCTAACAACAACTGGGTAAAGCTTCTCAGAATCATTGCAACCATCAGTTGCTATACTGATAGGTTGGGATGAAATATTGTTAGCAATGTCTTCCTGTATTGACTTGCACTGTTGTAACACAATAGCAGTAGTTTTTGTTCTGCCACACTGATAACTATTTGCTACTGACAATATGGGAAACATGTACTGGAATAGTTTATAAGCATGCAGCAATTGCAACATTATGCTCAACCAAAAAGTTTGTAAAATATACTTCAGCCTTAATGACCTCCAATTCAGGTTCTGACACTGCAGATCCAAATCCCATAGAAGTCAGTGACTTTTAACTTGATTTCATTGCAACGTATTCTGCATGTTTTTTGGAATTCACATGGTGGCGACAGTCATCTTGCCCACCATGGTAAGTGTTCAAGTCAACACGACATAACGTGCAATAAATGTAATAGACACCTTTTTCACTTTTTTATATGCATGACCAGGTATCCAAGTAATCCATTTTATACCTTTGCAACCACTGTTTCAACTTTTTACAAGGCTATTTGTCCTTTCCACCTCTGGCATATTTTCGTTTGAGAAACATTGTCAGACGACTGGATGACAAAAGGAAAAATGAAGTCTAGATCAGATGCAAGCTACTCACGGACAAAATAAGGCTGGTTTAAAGCATCTGAGGTACCACTGTATAGTTAGTCTGGTTACCAACCAAAATCGGTTCAGTCTAAGATAAAACTTCAAATCCGAACACGGATTCTAATACAAAAATCCGGATCCGCAATGAAACAGTAAAAAACATATCTGGAGCAGAATAAACTTTCATATGTCCATACGTTTTGCTATGGTTTCTTAAGTCCGTAATTTCAGTGGGTTTTTTTTAAGACTTACGACAAAATTTTAAGAGTTTACAGGTCTGTAATTGTGAATTTTCCCATGCATCAATGCTTTACAAGTAAACAAATGTTATAAACATTTTCCACTCATGCAACAGTGTACCAAGGTCTCTGTCAAAAGTTAACTCCATCCAAAGTTTAAAAATGTGTAAAAAAAATTAAATTGTTCTACTGACCTGAAAGTGAAATCAATCTGCAAACCATTACAAATTTTATTTCCCTATCTGGTGCATTAAAACAAGTCTATTTATCTACCTGGTGTGTTACAATAAGTATATATATAAATTGTTTTTAAAAAATGTAACAGCTGCTATAATGGATTGAAATTCTAACACTGTAGTCATAACAGTGTAAAATCTATTGGCTGTAATTTTAAGTCCTTGTTGAAGTTGTTCTATCACACTAAAAGAATTGTCACAGTCGTATGGATTTCAGATCTAACAGTGACGGACAGATGGGAGCAGAATAATGTCCTCCCTTCTTGCTGTCTCACTCAGGGTATAAAAAGACAATTTATATAAGGAGGTGCTTTTGCCATATATCAAAATCATTTTATTATCCATAAATATGAGTTAATGTTGATAATTACAAATAAAAAAGTAAGCATCATGGACAAGATTGATATGTATAATTACTTAAATAGTATTATGCATATTATGAACAGTTAAACAATGGTACATGCACACATACTGAGTCATGTAATACACTTCACATGCATTCTTTAAAACACCTCGACATTTCTAGATTAAAATTCAAGTGTTCTTTAATTTATACAGTTATACAACTTAGGATATTTATTATCTTGTCTTTCATTTTATTCTTTGAGTGGATTTACGTCTCTATAATTGAAATATTGCTAATACATGTAAACAGAAGTGTTCAATAAACGTAACAAATTAGCACATGATCAAAACAGGAATGATTACGAGATGTAAAATTAGAATACTGTTACTGATATTTTGACAGCTCCAGTGGTTAGAGTCATACCAAAGAGGTCAGTGTTAGGATTGGTCGGCCTGGTGTCATGATAATGTGACTGGGTGGGACATCATGCTACATGTCTACAACATGATGACCCAGTGCTAGACGTCACTTTCAACTGCCAACATTGTAGCGATATGATTGGAAAATTGTTAAAGCTACATTAAAAATCTAAATCACTCTCACACAGAGATATTTACAATTTTTTTTTAAAAGAAACTTATGTATGCAGAACAAAAAAATTAATGTACATGATGATATTGTGGATTTCATTGGTTTTTGTATTAAGTTGAACAGGCATAATTAATTTAAAAATCAATTAATCTACTGATATATGCATTCATTTCATATATCGATCATAAAAGTTGAGCAATTATCATTTTAATATGACATTTTAACACCCTAAAAACCACTCTTATGTTGCATTTGGAACTACAATTTTTTAATCTTTACCGAAGGATCTTCACATAACAAAAGTAACAGATGTATGTATTACCCAAAGACAGTAGGGAATTCCATTCATGTATGTATTACCCAAAGACAGCGGGGAATTCCATTCATGTATTTATTAACCAAGGACAGCAGGGAATTCCATTCATGTATATATTAACCAAAGACAACAGGGAATTTCATTCATGTATGTATTAACCAAAGAAAGCAGGGAATTCCATTCATGTATGTATTAACCAAAGACAGCAGGGAATTCCATTCAGTTCTGACCCAGCCCTTTTCCACTCCATTTCATTGATGATGTGTCCTGGTCAAAAGTTGATATGTTTAATAAACTTTTATAAAATGTCAAATGATGTCATGAATTAATGAAAAAAGATGTGTCCATTTAATAGAAATAAAGATGAAGTTGCATGCTTGATTCTACTGAAGATTAACTGTCTTTCTTAACATTCAATAAAAATAGTAAGGGCAGGTAAAATAAACCAGCTCCTGTGGTTTCACTCAAAAGAGTCAAGTTGAGCAATACAGAATAGTATGGTACAATGTGTAGGGCCACCAACACAATTATTTTCCTACTCACCAAAAATAAAAACAAACTTGATTAATATATGCATATCAATAACCTAGACCAATCTTGGATCCCATTAGCCAGCCTCAAGTATTCAGTTTTAAAAATAGTCTGGGGACATCAACATGCAAAGAGATTTTTAAAATATTTAATACACCGGTATAAAAATGTAACTAAAAACTAAACCATTCTTTTAAATGATACATAAATATATAATTTAATATTTACATTTCTGACATTCTTCTTCTTCGAATGTTTTCATTTCGTGACTGGTAATAAAAAGCATGAAAAAATTGTACTCCTTTTAATGAAACAATCTGCAATAAAACTTTCAACGACAGCCACACGGAAACTGCACGATTTAAAATCTTCCTGTAAGTTAAAAATTGTGAATGTTTGACGTAAGATTTTGCATAGCAAATTGATCCAGCCACTGCATTTCATAAATTTCAGGCATGTGAAACAGTGATCCAACCATCATAAATAAATATATTTTTGTCATATTATTCTTTTACTTTGTTAAAACGGAACATATTCAGACCCATGCAACAAAAATCTCTTGATCTCGGGTCTGTATCAAATGCCACATATGACTTCACAACAAAGTTAGCTGCATGCATAAGACCCTAATCAAGTAAACATTTTAACTTGAATAATGAAGACATAACAGTCTAATACAGTATAATGTAGTTCCAATCACCAAAGCCAGATTACTTGTTTGATGATCTTGAACAACTGCTTGAAAGACCAGTTGACCCTTGGGGATGGGCTTCATCTCGTGTTATCATTCAAGTCATTCTTTCATTAAGTTATAACACCAAGCCCCCTCTCCCAAAAAAAAAAAATAAACAGCAGACAAGTTACAAATTCTAGTGCTAGATCTGCAGTTTCAAGTCCCAAAATTTCTATAACATGCATTACTTGTGTAAATTTCTTGGACACTATGGAAAAATAAAACAGACATTTCTGCAAGAATCCTGGAGATATCAACTTGTAATGGCAGTGTTAAGTTGCGATAAGCATAAGCGCCATTTATGAAGTATGATTTCAAGCAAGTGTAGAAAACTTGTGGAAATGTTTAGCCATATACTATAATCATTAAATAACACAAATGTGACTACCTATTTAAACATGACTTGAAATAGGATAAAAATATCAAATTCCAACCACCACACAAGTATTGCATTTTTTAATATACCAACACGGAAACATAGAACTTTAAAATTCTGGAGGACTTCAAAAAACGCTTTTTCCATCAAGATGAATTTCTGCTGAAATTGCATAAAATTATCATCAAAATGCCTGTTACTTATATCTGATTTAATACAGATTTATTTTAATTTATTTGTCAATTTTAAATTCCTTTTTTTTTTTTATTACATGCTATTGTAGAGTAAATTAATTCATTGGAGATGATTTTTTTTCAGAAAATCAGTTGACCTGAAATTATTTTTTGGTAATGTTGACCTCGACCCACACCCTGATTTAGTGTTAGTGTCAGCCACTTCAATGAGTTTTAATTTAATTTTAAAATGATTGCTTGTTGTCAAGGTCAAGATGGGACAGGTGAATTAAGAAGCAGCTTTTTATTCTTAAAGTAAAAGGATTTTTTCTCGTTTTGGTCATATTCGTAGTATGTAATAAACATGATTACACGACTCCTCTCCCGCCACCCTCCTAATTCTCGATTTTGCAATTTGGGGATATTTTTTAAATAAAAACCGTTTTAGAATACAATATAATCTGTTTTAGTGAAATATTCTCGGTTTTGGTCCTTTACACTTGAGGTCATTTTCTTTTATTGTAGCCAGTTTTTGACTTAATGTTAACTTCTCTTCAGTTCATTTGTATTTTAACAGATTAATTCGTTTGTCTAGAAATATTTGATGTGCTTGAACAGTATTCTTTGACACAGTTTATCAAAAATTTTATTCAGATTTCCATCACTGAAGTGTTAAATCTTGTGATTTTATAAGGAACTGTACATAAACACTACAGACTACATACAGCATATGACATCATCTTCCATCTTGAATTTTCGAAAGGACTCGAACCTAAATTTATTAGAACATTTCATAACTAGCACTTTTGTAATTTAATTATTGGATTAATTTTGGAATAATTAATCTTGGATTTGACTTAAAACTGAAAGTCTTTTTTCATTTTTACCATCTTTTTTCCAGGGAAATAAATTATTTGTTAAATTTTACAAAGCTTGTTGTTTTTACTTTTTCTGTTACTGTTTATTTGAGCCTAAACATGAAACACTGACATGTAAATATTTTCCAACAAAACAGTTATGGTACATAATTGCTGTAATCGACTTGATGTCTATATTAGTGATTATAATTTAATTCATTTCAACTTTGCATAGTTGGTAATAGCACCTAAACAACGGTGAATGACAGAGAACTGGTTGATTCTTTTACATTCATTTCAAAGTATCTTATAAATAACATGACTGACTTCTTCTCTACCTCAAAAATGCTTGTAAAATTGTCTGTTTTCTTGCTCACTTTCAGACATACCTGGGTAAACAACTACTTTCTCTCTTGTAAAAATATGTTACTCCTGAAGTCCATTAATTGAATGGCATAAATGTAATAGGAGTATAGCCAGCTGAATGGGTCTATCTGCATTAAAATTCTAATATTTTTATCATGATTTTGAGAAAATGTAATGGCTGATGATCGTCTAGCTTATATTTTCCTTATTCCTCAGAAGAATACTGTCCTCATGTTTGTCAAATCTTTTGTACATGTCTTGAAGATCGCAATCTGTGTTGATTACCTGCAAACATTGGCACATCATTTAATAAACTTGAATCTGCTTACAACAAACATGGATTTTAACAAATTTCAAATTGCATGAAATGTCATTTGATGTATATGTGTTAATAAGATGATGAATTATCCATGTGTTTCAAAAATACTTTCCAATCAAACAACTCGACCACTTGGACAAACAGAATGCTCTTCTTCCTCATTCAAATAACTATTTCTTTATTAAGATCATAAGAATTTTGTGAAAATGTCATTAAAATTGAATGATTAATATCCAAATTTGTAAGAGTTAAATGTGCAGAGATGCTGCCAGAAATCTTAAAGGAGAGCAAGAGGTCCCACATGCCTGCCTCCGATTCCAGGTGGGAACAGAATATACTAAATGGTAGCAGTGACAACATTATTAAATATTCTTCTTTGTTCCTTAAAACTCAGCTTCAAAAAAAACCTCTGCAAGCTGAAAATAATTTACTGGACCAAACACATCGGTTGAGTCATGTTACCCCACAGGCCTTTGAAACTCTATCACTGTAGTAAGAAATGTCAAATTTAAAATGAAAAAAAAAATAATTGTGTATATATATATACACACACACACAATATCTGTATAGGATTTTCTTAAGCTGTTTTTTCTCCTAAGATATTCTGACATTTTCTTAGTACAGCAGTAGAATATCAATGTCTGTGGTTCCATAATTCTTCAGAGCAGTGTGAATTTTGCTTCGAGGACAATTTGATCTCCCTAATGACTGATCAATAGGTCTGATTTACTATACTGCTCCAAGAAACAATTGTTCCATAGTTTCTGCTAGATACTCTGGTACAAGAAATCATTGAAGCCACAGATAACTTTCATAACGTTTCCCCCAATGTTGATATATGCATCCACCAAGTTAACATACTTTTCTTTTGCCTGTCTTCCAAACTTTGCTGCATTGAAATTAGAGATGAAAGCTATCAAGAATATCATATAGAAATTTAAATCTTTGTTGCCATCTATCCCTTCTATTAAAATATCAAAAATCTCCCTCAATCAGTGTACATGTAATTGGCTTACAAGGAAGAGTCCATGTTATATATGGGAATGTGACCTATTACCCTAACCCCCTCCAAACCTGATTGCTCAATTCAGAATTTGAAACCTTCATTCCTTATCATACTCAATGTGATTCCTCTCCCTTAGTCAGTGTAAAGGATTTTAGCTTAGAAAGATAACATAGTGACCTATTGATGATCAGGTAGACGTGGCTTGTGACAATATACTTATTACAATATACCTGCACTTGTGCACATATATTTATTTTCTATAAACATCTTAACAGTCTCTTAAAAATTTTAAGTCGAGAACTTGTCAATGAACAACTTTTAATACACTGTTAAAATATGTGGTGTCGGATATTACAAAATATAATAATTCCTCAAAAGTAAATTCATCCAATAAACTCATTCAACACTGCTTTATATTTAGCTACATTATTTATTGTCTTTAAATTTTATACTTACTAATACATGGCATGGAACTTTGAATTTCTTTTGATGAATAAGCCAGTCTTCATGGAGGTCATGAAGAGACTGCAGGTATTCCTGAAATAAACATTGAAAGTTTCTTTTTTGCGACCACAAAAAGTAAGTGCATTTCCTAATCATGACTTTTGGTCTTACTGCCAATAACTATGGACCTTCGAAGCCTGATAATGTGGCCATAATTGTCATTAATATAAATCTTTTAATATGACTAGGCTCCTGCCGCTGTAATGTAATTTTGCGATTTCTCTTGCATTAAGGACTAATGCTTTTGCATGACAAACTTGTGCTTCCACATGATATTCAAAGAAGCTTGGGATAAAAGTGTTGCACTGAGGATCATATGAGAGAATCTGTGTTCCCATGTCCCACAAAATATCAGAGAAAGTTTCTTTCATAGCAAACAATTTTTAAAACTTGGAGATGCAGTTAAACTGTGCAAGGCAACTGAAATCCTTCATTTTAAATAGAACATGATTACATCATCAAGGAGCATCTAATTAAACAAATGCTGTGAATAAACTATTTGTGGTCGGGCACCAATTTTAATTGATATCAAGGTTGCTACAATAAGTATAAAGACCATCAAATAATGTTTCATCAGTGGAAACAACAGAATTCTCTTTGAAATTCTCAAATTGAAGCCTCATGTGTATAAATTCATTTTAAAAGCTAACATAAATATCCACTAAAATCAACTATTCACTACATATGTAAATTTCTTGATTTCTTGTTTGAATTTATTCACTATAAATACTTAATTTATTTAATACTTTCATTATTATTTTAGTTATAGTAAAATAGATTCCTTGGATAAAGTTCAATCTGCAATTTTAAGGATTCCCCAAAAGTAACATATCATCCATATGCAGCAGATATCAATGCTAAATGATATGAATGGCTTATAAATATCGTGCATTATTTCACAACATGGGCATCACCACATTCAACAATAGAATAACATGGTACCTCTAGCTACCCGCAGTATTGAAAGGAACAATCAACTGTCCGGTAATTCCCATTTCTAAGACTTGCAGATCTATTGAGGTAATGTAAGAGTTTGAATGTAACATAAAGTCTTTCCTATGAAAAATTAGTGATTTTGAAACAATGGCTCCTCCTTTACTTGTAACATTCGAGTACAGCTGGAAAATAAACTGAATATGAATTCTTTATGCATGCATATTATGAATCTTCATATATATATATATCAATGTTTGTACCCTTGCTGTTGTGAAGAATGCTAAATCAACTGGTTTTCAAAGACAGCAAGTGAAACTAATTCTGCAGAAGAAAGAAATTAAAACTTAAAATGTCCCACATCCCAAGTAAAAGCCTTTTCCTGAAGTAGATTCATAATAACAGAGAGAAAGAGAGGTAAACAGGTCTATTTTAATCTGTATTTTTAGTTATCTGACAATTGTCATCTTCCTCACGTATTGGGAGACTAATGTATTCCATTATCAATTAAGACCTCTTAATCATTCTTGTTTTGATAAAAATATACATTTTTACAACAACCATATGGGTTTGCTGTTTTATTTACACACCAAAACAAAATTATATCTGGAAGAGTTATCTGCCTTTGAAAGTGTCTGTCACTGTCAACAACTGACTTGACTTTGGATATATACTTTGTTCTTTTTCATGGAGGATTCATCTATACAAGCAATAGTGCCTGCAATACTGAAACCCACAAAGTCTAAAATCTCAAGAATCAGACGTTTCCAGTAATGGCATATACCATCTTTGCTGGCAGCAATTTCTAATTTCTATAACTGTAGAGAGGCATGATGTAAACTTGGTCAGATTCTTTAGTAATGGTATAAACAGCATAAATAACAGAATCAACAAGATTAAAACTGATTTATTTTCAAATTAAAATTCCGACCATGTACTTTAATCTGTACTCAGTGTACATATGCCTCTTGTGAGCACAAAGTGATATATGACATGAAGTTTGGACAACAGCTGTTTTGCAGCAGGTGATTTTACTAAATCTTAAAGAGCACCTCTCCATCAAGGTGAAATTGCTAATTTATTTATGTGAGGCAACAAAACCATGACAATTTATGCTCAACATTGTTCTAAATTGTCACTGACCACATCTTATAATTTCATTTCTTTAACAATTCAGAAGCTCATAAAATTTACACTGAATGAAATAATATCCCAAGAATCCCCAGGCTTGGTCAAAACAACGCGTGCTTTTTTTATCTGACAGTCTAAACATATAATGAAACGTCTTTGTGACCAGACCAGGATCATCTGGATCCAAAACAAGGAAACCTGACAATTGAGCTCAAGGTATGTACTCCCACCAATCATTCAATTATGATTCTGCAATGCCTCTCGAAGAAATAGCTGAATTACCAAGTGTCAATAATCCAAATAATGTAACTGGCAAAACTTAACTTTCCTTCCCAAAAAGTTATGTCTAGAATCAAAATGATGTCATGTACTGACAAAATATTTCTCATTACACAGCTGCATTGTATCGAATTACTGATAATAATGTTTCTACTCGAAACTTTTTCTTCACCTGGCCCAAGATTCGTAGTTAACCATTGTATCAAGCTAGGTGGTTAACTGACCTGCTGGCACAAAAATCTATCTGAAGCACTGCATTTTGACCATTTCAAACTTATGAAAAACCCTTTTCTGCAAAGGTCACATCATCTTTTTTGTGCACATGTTTATCTGCATCATTTATCTCCCAAATTTGTATACTATTCATAACTGACACGCAGTAAGCATATATGCCAGCCCCTGACAAAGTAAAAGCGTAATACAAGTGGTCAAAAATCGAATCCAGACAGAAAAAGAAAAATCCACATATAACATGCTAAAATTTCAATAAACAATGATTTATTTGGCTCTCTGGTCAACTAGAATCTTAAGACTTTTAGTGCCAAATATTAAAATTCTTTCCACACGTCCTGAAATCGATGTCACATGATGCAGCACTCGTGTCTTCATATTTAGAGGAATGTTGTTTTTGGTTCATTTTTTTTTTCTTCCTTTTTCGAATTCATCAGTGAAATTTTTTAAAGGAGATATTTTTGCTCTCATATATGCATCTACTAAAATAAAATACTTTTAAGCGCCAAATTCCTTTAGACAGGTTCTGCAGTAAATATGAATTAGAACAAAGAATCTGCACATAAAGATTAAATTTAGAAAACCAGTCTGTTCTCTCCTCATTAAGCCATACAGATGCTATAAATAGAATTCAAGATCAAAAGTTTTAAAGTAGAAAAGGGTTTGCTATAAATAGAACATGATAATGTTAGGAAAGTGCATGCAAGTCCACGGACATGCGTACTCTTATACTGTAGTTACGTAAAAGCCGTCTTTTTTAAAATATGGTCTGTGGGATTAATGGAATGTTAATAAAAACGAGAAAACAAATAATTGATTTTTTTTGGGAATGTGGATACACTGAAAAAGCAAAACCCATATATGTTTATGCATAACGCGTAATTTAGTGAAAAGAAGCATAATGATTACGCCAAAAGTGTAATGGTTGGCATGTACGAGTAAGGTATGCAGTGAAATTTAGTTTCAGGGCTATTCAAAATGTACATCAAGCAATAATTGTGAAAATGTATAAAGCTATTGCATAAATTAATTCTGACAAACCTCTCCCTTTCATCCAATGTACCAAATTGACTGCAAGGGTGGCCTAGTTGTTAAAGCAACCACCTCGGATTCAGGGTTCGACCCCCAGCCATGCCATACCAAAGACTTACAAAAATGGTACTAACATCTGCCTTGTTACTTAGCATGAAGAGGTTAGTTAGGCCTGGTCAGCCTGGTGTCGAAATAATGTGACCGGTTGGGTCATCAGGCTACATGCCACATATCAGGCTACATATCACTATAAACTGCCACACTGCGGACATAGCGATGTGACTAAAAATTGTTAAAGTGCGTTAAAAATCTAAATCAGACACACACAAACATGTACCACAAGATGTTCCGTGTATTACTGCTAAACATTTTTCCGTAACTTTCAGGATACGTGTTTATTTTTTATTTCCAGGCAAAATCCAAATGGAATGCAAAACAGACTAATACAAAGCCCACGCTCGACATCAAGTGTTTATATAAACAAAATATTTATCACAAGCAGTGCACACAATTGCCATTAAATGAACATACTGTGTATAAAACAAAACAAGAATTTTGTACATGATTTTGGTACTGGTCTTTTCTAAGCATTTCAAACTGCATGGAAAATTATACAGAATTCTGATGTAGAAAGCAATGCAACTTGCCAACTAGTTACACCTCACTCCCAATTTTCACATCACATGGACACAATGTACTATTATTGCTGCCCAAAATATATATCTTTTGCAACCATAATGCAACTTTTTGACACTGCAACTTCCAAATGCCCAGAATCAGACTTGTTGGGTACTTACAATGGGAACGCTCTGTTCTACGTGTCTATTTCTGGCTCTAATTCTGTCCTGACATGTCTTGGGAGTTGCTTGGAGATAAACTGCAACATTTCAAGGCAAATTTGGAATGCATATGAATTCAGTTTAGTCAAAAATGATCTATATACAAGAAAGAATATCAAACAAAAATTAAGATAAAAGATCAATAAAAGGCTCAAGTGGACCCAAGATCTGACTACCGTCTATGTCGAAGTAAATGTTCGGCAGATGGCCAAGAACCCATTTATTTGATGTAAAATATAATCTTTTATTATATTATTATTATTTTTCTGATTTCACTAACAAAGCCCTCTCAAACCATAATGGTTTCTACAATAATCTTGACTTAGTGAAGCAACAATGGTGTTAAAATGTCATTTGTTGGCTTTAAAAAATATATCAGACAAAATTAGTCTCCTTGACATCTGACACAAAAAAAAACAAAATCAGTTACTATTTGAACAGAGGTGCACTATCTATAGCCAAGACATCACTTTAATGGCCTGGGAGGACTAGATTTGTGAGGTAGTGAAAGTAATCATCTCATATTAAAATTAAGTAATGTATCTGAAAAAAATGTGGGTTAGTATATTTTCTGACATTTAAAGGTTCTTTGTTTAAACTTTTAATAATGACAGCCAAACTCACAGGTATATCAGCACCATTTATGAAAACTTGACAGGTCTACAAGGATGCTTTCAACGAATATTGGTCAACAGAATTACTAGCCTTTTAGATATAACTTGAGGGTCTTTCTATTGTTTTTCAGTGGTGGCTCAATTTGAAAATAATTGGCATCTTTTGGGGAAAAAAATGACAGACTTTCAACGTAGGATGCTTTCTGTGAAATCTGGTCAAATATAACAGTAACTGGAAACAGTGTCACTCTAAGATTTTGTTATTTTTAATAATGCTGGCCATATTGATATCATATCAGTATCAATTTAACAAATCTGAAAGGCATTCATACCATGTTGCTTTCTGTCAAATTTGGCCAAATTCTATTCAGCAGCATTAGAGACGTTGTTGGAAGATATTTACTTTGTCAGCTATGTTTGATTGTGAATCAGCATTGTTTGTTCAAATGTAATAGGTGTTCAGACTAGGATGCCCTTTACACAAATGTCAGACAATGCAGGACAGACATAGGACCAAATCAAGAAAATTGGCATACAATGCAGGACAGACATAGGACCATATCAAGATAAATGGCATACAATGCAGGACAGACATAGGACCAAATCAAGACAAATGGCATACAATGCAGGACAGACATAGGACCATATCAAGACAAATGGCAGACAATGCATGACAAAGGACCATATCAAGACAAACGGCAGACAATGCAGGACAAACATAGGATCATATCAAGACAAATGGCATACAATGCATGACATACATAGGATCATATCAAGACAAATGGCATACAATGCAGGACAGACATAGGACCATATCAAGACAAATGGCAGACAATGCAGGACAAAGGACCATATCAAGACAAACGGCAGACAATGCAGGACAGACATAGGATGATATCAAGACAAATGGCATACAAAGCATGACATACATAGGATCATATCAAGACAAATGGCATACAATGCAGGACAGACATAGGACCAAATCAATACAAATGGTAGACAATGCAGGACAGACATAGGCATATATCAAGACAATTGTCAGACAATGCAGGACAGACATAGGACCATGTCAAGACAAATGGCAGACAATGCAGGACAGACATAGGACCATATCAAAAGCTCACTTAACTTTACATAAACCAGGTAAATTTAAAAAATATATCCTGTATTTCCCCTCATGTCAGGACTAGGACCAAACCGTCAAGTGGAGCATAGCTTAATATCAATGGTATCCTTGAAGAATATTTATTCAAAAGTTGTAATAATGTCATTAGCATTTATCATCAATTATCGTTTATAGGATAAATACAAGGTAGTCAGAGGCAGCTGATTTTGAACTGATCCAAAGCTGGGAGATTACCCATTCAATCACAAAATGATGTATTTTACCATGTCATCACTGTCAAATATAAACCTCAGTGCATGAAAGTTTATTAAAGATCCATTTAAAAGCTTATCTTCAAAAGACCTGGTTGAAGAGTCTGAATTACATTGCAGCTAAACTCAGCCAGTTAGTATTGCAAATATTTCTAGAGCAAAGAGATTGGTCGATACCTGCATCTTCAAAACAATATAATGACATGTAGTTTCATTGTGATAAAAAAATATTTGTGTTCAGAGGATTCTACAATACACTACACCAAGCACAAAGTCAAAAAGGACAGTAACTCTTTAAAAAAAAACTCACTGGTACACAATGATTTGTTTGATTTGCAAACATTCAATGTTCATATCTATTAGCTAGGGCAGTCAACGGGTGCCCAGGTAATTGGGTAACCCAACCATAGTGAAAAATCAATAAATGCAGTATCTCAGTAATTTAATAACAATTGGGAAACACAGTGACCTGACGATATGTGCATCTTCAGGTAATCACCACAGTATGTTTTTAAAGTTTCATGCACTGTATTCAGCTACAACACAAAAGAGCTATAAATTAAACAAAAAATGCAGGTGCAAAGTGATCTGCTGAAGTGAATTATTTCAAGCAATAACCATAATATTTAAAAACTGCATTGGCAATCTATAAAAATGGAGGGGGGAGGGCTAGCTATAGTAAATGGGGAGTAAATGGAACAAATATTGTTGGAGTAAAATGATTCATTGGCACATCTTTAGGTGATGACAACAATACTTAATCCATCAAAACCTGCCGGCAAAATGAGATTGTTATACAATGCATTATTAATTTATTGCCATGTGCATCTCTTGGCAGTGATCATAATATAATAAAGTTGCATAGAATATTAACCAATTTTCATGGCAATCTATCAAAAATAATATGGTCTGTTACAATGAGATTCCTGGAGCAAAGCAATTTGTTGGTTAAGTGAATCTGCAGGTGATAACCAAAATATTACCATGACAGTCTATTAGCTAAACTATGAGATTGCGTGCCTGATGAAAGAATAAACAGATTGCCATGTGGATTACTATATACTCCAACCTCTATATATAGGTGGGTGGATGGGGTATAAATGGGGGTGGGTCTGAATACTTGAGGGATTTAATCAAGAAATGAATGCGCATATTATTTTATATTTTTCAGTGTTGTTTTGTGTGACATTATCAAGAATTCTGCAATCATATGTTCTAAAACAGAACATGCAATCCATATTCCAACCCAAACTTTCATATTTTATTTTACCTCTGAACATGTTCAAGTGCTTATTATCCATAAAATATTGGACATCTTACCAATTAGGTCCACATGCATATCCTGGTTTTCTTGAATCCAGTTGTAAAATTCGGACAGAACTGCATAGTCAACCTCTGGCATCAAATTACTGAAACATACTTTTTGTTAGATTAATTACCTGATCACATTAACATTAGAAACTAAGCCTTGCTTTGCAAATCCAGCCCTAAATAAAGCAGAAAATTTAGTCTTTTCCATCTAGATGGCATATTGGCAAAGGGTGCAAACTCCTACCATTTACCTCCCCTAAGAACTGCTTGGTGGCTACACATAAACGAAAATGTTAACCAGTTTAAACCAAGCAATACATCCATCATGAGGCTTGCATAGGTGGGGTGGTGTCAGTTTTTATCAAATTTAATGTGATCAGGTTAGAATCCTCAGAAAAAGATAATACAAAATGTACTTTATCTGTTGAACAAATTCCCCAATCACATTATTTAAGAATAATAGGAAATAACTGGTGGAAATGTACAAGCACCCAGTATCTACCACAGGAACTTCATAAAATGAGCTGGATTCTTTTTTCTTTTTTTTAAACTGGTGATCACTTGGGCTGCTACTACTGGATCCACCAACTTAAAATTCTCATCTCTGTGAAGCTAGATCTTAGAGAAAATAAAACCTAAGCTAGTTCACTGTGCAAGCCAGTCTGTTGCTTTTAGAATGTCTCAGATTGAAGCATCATGTTTAAATGTAAGGCTCCCAGTAATCACTCATATTTTGTGCTGAAATCTCCACGAGATGTAAACAATGTTTTGATATCTTTGAGTACAGCAAGTGCATTACTCATTATAGCACCAATGGCATGACAACATTCAAGGATTTTTCAAGGACTATCCATTTTTGTTCAAGGATCGCAAGGCCCTTGCTTTTTAGGTATATTTATCAATGGCCATTTAAAAGATTAGAGGGAATGTTGTAATTTCCTGATAAGGGGCTTCCTAATATTTGTGCAGTAGGCTTGAGACTTTATAGAGAATAGCAGCAGAGAGGGTGAATCCTACAACATTTTTCGACAAAAAATTGATTGAGTCCTCAAACGAAAAATAGAGCCTTCCTTCGAAATCTCATATTTTAACCAAAAAAAGAATGTCTCCATTTAGCAAACGGAGACTTTGCGATTTTTCAATCAATTTTGGTCGCAACGTTGTTGTCATTCACCCTCTCTGCTGCTGAACTTTCAGTTCTGGTTAACAAAAAAAATAAATGATTTCAACCGAATATTTGATCGAGTCCGATACGATATCGTGTCCGAGGGTCATGCAAATTTATTGTTACAAATCCGTACGGGGTTGACTGAGCTACGCTAAAGAAATTTCTAAATTGATTATGATCCATATCACCGCAGCACCAAGTTCGCCAAATATTTCTAAGAGTATGAGTATCAACTCCGTTAAATACACACAATAAATTGCAGTTATCTCTGATCACTTTTGGAATCTGTGTGTAGCGTTGAGTGACATATATCACGTCCGTGCTTTTATGCCTGCCTCGGGAAAATATTCTAGCAGGATTTTTTTGTTTATCTAACATCACATCGTCGTATACAACTAAATTGTTAATACTTCCATCAAGGTCATCCACGGATGGAGCCTCGTCAATATCAGTTATAAAATCAACGACGTTCTCACCTTTAATTTCTGAAGCATTCTCGTTAAAATCCTTTAACACTTCATAGCATCGTTGATCATCTACGCTAGGGGCAATTAGATACAACTTATCCCACTTCATCCATCTCATTATTAAATTGAGCAACAATTGCGTCTTGCCGGATCCAGATGGCCCGATTATAATCATCCGGATAGAGTTTGGTAGCGCTGCATGATGCTTAACCGATTCTCTTGCTTTAGTCGCTGAAAAATGAATTATATCCATATTTCTATACATAAATTATGGATCTATATTGTGTGAAGTGTAAAACGCGTACTGGCACAGATGACTTGACGACGATTACAACTAAAAATAACCGATCAGCGCTTTCTGCTAAATGCGTACAATGTGGTACAAAGAAATTTAGATTTGTGTCTATGAGATCTGCAAGAAATGCTATCATTTCTGATGATTAAAAAAAAAACGAGGAGGTGATATCGCAGCCAAATTGGCAAAGCTCCCTGGAACCCCATGGGCAAAGTATCCCGGAGAAAAGCACCTTCCAGGATATAGCTACTGTGGCCCCGGAACACGATTAGATATCAGACTCAATAATCATAACCAACCCAAACCCGGTGAAGAACCGATAAACGCCATTGATAAGGCGTGTCACGCTCATGATGTTGCATATAAGAGCAGTGATTTGCAACACAGGCATCTAGCAGATGTGAAATTAATTCATGCGTTAAGTGCTATTCCCGAAAACACTAGTGTTTCGTTCAAAGAAAAATTAGCTTCGTGGTTGTTCAAATCAGCTATGAAAGGCAAATTGATGTTAGGTGCCGGTAATTAATAATAACATGGAATCTATTTATTATTCTCCAAAAGGATACTGGCGGGGTAACGCTGCAATCAATAAACTCGCTAGCGCTGCAAAAGTGAAAAAAATCACTGCGGCTAATTGGTTATCCAAACAGGCTATATGGCAAACTTATCTACCGCGTCCAAAACAAATCAATTTCTCGCATTTTGATGTTACCGGACCCAATGAAGTTCATCAAGCTGATTTATTGTTTTTACCACATGACAACGGTTACAAATATGCGTTAACTGTAGTTGATATTGCGAGTCGATACAAACAAGCAGAGCCGTTAAAAACAAAGTCGGCCACTGAAGTAGCTTCTGCATTTGAAAGGATTTATCGAAAGGGTCCTCTGCGTTGGCCAAATCTGTTACAAGTTGATCCTGGCAAGGAATTTCAAGACGCTGTTTTATCAGCGATGAAACATCATAATGTCACCATACGACGAGGACATACTGCGTTACATCGCGATCAGACAATTGTTGAACGATTTAATCGGACTCTTGCTGAGCGGTTATTTGGATATCAATACGCGAAGGAGTTTATTCAGGATAAAAGATCCCGTGAATGGGTTAAGAGATTACCAGCTGTGATTCCCGCGCTCAATAACGAGATTACTCGAACAATTAACATGAAACCTATCAACGCGATTAAAAAGAAGTCTATACCTAAAATGGAAATCCAAGGAATTTCACAAAAAGATTTCAAAGAACCAATTCTTGGTAGTAATGTCACTGTTAGGTATTTATACGAACCAGGAGAGCTTGAAGGTGGCACAAAAAGGGCTACTGATCCTATTTGGAGTGTTACTGCACACAAGATATCTACTATAACACGATCAACTAGTAGACCAGCAATCTATAAATTGGATTCAACTGCCCCACAGCGGAGTTTTACACGCGAACAATTACAAGTAATTCCTGACGATACTCAATTACCACCGCGGGGTCTTAACTAGCGCCGTTGCGTCTATTACACTCAAGACAAGTCAACATCACATTGTTTCTGATATGACCGAGACTGCTATTTTTTCTGTCTACGGTAAATTGGCGAGGATCTTTATCCGAATAACGCCAACGCATTATACAATTGCAACTTGCGCAGTGATTATTCTGTTGTTGTTTCAGCGTAATTATTAATTCAGCATCAATATCAAATTGTCGTTGTTTTTTTTTTGTCTTGTTGTTTGTAACCGGATAGTTTTTTATCAATAGTTTTAACATCAACGATGCTAGCATCATCTATTGTGGTGTCATCATCGCCTGACTCTGTCAGGACAATTCTACGAAGCTGATTTATTTTTCGTACTCTGGATACTGCGAAATAGACTAAATTCGACCATTCGATGCGATTATCTACCATCCAAACAATTGTGTCTGTGATAGTCAATCCCTGTGAAGAATGTATCGTCGCTGCGTATCCTAGCGTCCATGGGGATTTATTAGCACGCAATGCATCTTCAACGACGCTGATATGAACCAGCACAATATCATTTAATACGAGAATTTGTTTTTCACTCTGTCCTGGAATATCAACTTCTATATTCTGTTTTCGTGTATCCGAAGGCCTATAACACAACGGTACTGGAAGTGTTGCAAATTTTTCTTGATGCAATTCAAATAACTTCATCTGAAGTGTGTCTCTGACTATTTTTCTACTTGCAATTATCAAATCGTTTGGTCTCCACGTTTCCCAAAAATCACTCATGGGAGTTTCTGAAATTATTTCACGCGCTATTTCACACTGGATTCTATCCAGTTGTAATCTAATTAGCGCTTTGAATTCTCGTAATCGTTCATCAAGTGATCTATAATCAGTGTTAATTTCTTCATAATAGTCTACAAAACCCTTTAGCCACTCATGTGGAGATCCGCCAACAAATGGTGGAGGTTGGCCGTGATCACCGCACATAACGACTTTTGTGTTTTTGTTTAACAACCACTCAAGAAATGTTTGTAATACATCTAATGACACTGTGCATATTTCATCCCAAATTATAATTTCAGGAATGAATTTATCACCCATACGCTCAGGAGTCCATTTGTCACCCTTCCATCGAAAGAAACTATGATAAGTACAGGCATTTATCCCTCGTTGTTTCACCTCTCTGGCGAGTCTGTGAGTTGGTGTTAGCACAATCATGTTTGACCGACAAAATAATTCAATTGCACGAGTTGTCTTTCCTGATCCACCACAACCGTTTAAATAAACTGTCTTGTATCTACATATCGGATCAGAGACAGGTGGTGCATTAGAAAATTCTGATTGAATTTCAATACGGTTACAACAAAGATATTTATCATCCATGGTAACGTCTGCGGATTCACAATACTCATGTAGTGTTTCCTTTTTAAATCGCCAACGCCCCAACGCTTCCTCGGGATCTGTGAATGCCGCTACAGCTGATTTGTATTTATTGTGTATATACATCGAATCAGTAGCTACTCTAACCGCGGTATTAGGAAATCTATTTATCATCGAAAATAGATTAATACAAGCATAGGCTAACATAGAACTTCTCAAATGTGTGTACTGGGAATTATATCCATCACAGTAGGTAAAAACCGTACCCAATTTCTCACCATTGGATAGAAAAGCATCCTTACGGGATACAAGTTTTCCCTGTTTCGTTAAATCCGTTACAATAAAATCGTATTCAGCGACGTCTATGATCAACCTCGAAGAGTATTTTGCATTGTCGTATCCTCCACCTTGGGTAAATTTACCGATTATTCTTCGTCCAAAATCTTTTGCTTGTTCTTTTTTAATTTCAAATAACTCCTTAGACCAATTCATGATTTGTTCTTCATTGAAATTCGAAGAATTTCCATCAGGAAATTGTTTTCGCTGTTCGCTAATTATTCTATCTAGATCGGGTTGTGGTAGCCAAACTTCTTTCTGAGCTCGATAGGATATTATCGCTTCACCGACAATTAACGATTGTAACATCTCACAATCGATCATATATCGTAGTAACACTATAGGCATCCACGCCTTTTCAGACATATGTCTACCAAGCCAAACATAACTACACGGATGTAACCCTGTAGCTACTTCGAATGATATCACACGAGCGAATCCAGTTAAATCAAAATCAGGCAATGGACCATTAATCTCAACACGAGTCATTTCATGTGTGGGGTGTCCAAATCGTTTAAAATAGTTACTACATTCTCCATACCCGAGAAAACTTCCAGGATAACACGCGGATATATCAATTGAAATCATACCATCACGTGAGTATTTTGTATTCCACAGTCCTCCATGACCAAATTCGACGCAATTCAATTTAACGTCCTCGAGAAAATCACTTCGTGTTGGACGCCATGAATTTTTTTCTCTTGCAATGTGAGCTACCACTGATGAAATAGTAAAACTATCCGTGAGTAGTTTTTCATGGAAACTCTCCGGTGAAAAATCATTAGCAATTTTTCTCATTCTGTTATCTAACTCTTCAACGCGATATAATTCACCATTTGGTCTTACAAATTGATCAAATCCTGATTCGGAACCAGCACTACTAAGTAACCACACTGACAAAGGATCATCTTTACACAACGCATGAATAGCATCAAATAATTTCTCTTCATAGAAAACATCCCTGAGGGATTCCCCGGACAATTCCGGGGGGATATATCTCACGGTTCTATCTCGTGGAAATATTGTTGCTGCAGGTGTCCACGCGTGTTCGTTATGATCAATAGTTTGTATTGGCGCTCCATTTTTGTTATATTTTGATTCATGTAATACTTCTCCGGTTATTGTCGTTACTGATATTGGGAATCTTAATGATGTTTCTAATTTTGCTATATCAGAAATCTTTGCACCGTGCTGTTTCACTGTCAGTTCCCATTCGGTTATTTTCCTACGTCGCAGATCAGTTAGTTTATTTCCTCGGGATGCATTTGTGAAGTGTTCCATTATCCGTGTTGCTACACAATTCAGTGTTGAATCACCTTGTGATTTCGAGGATAGTTTCATAGGAGCTAGTTTTGCAATATCAGGTTTATCATTTAACGGATATATTCCATAAACGATTGCTGTTACAGGATAAGATCTCTCGTAGTATGGTTTGTCAATTCCAGTTAGAATTCCTGGTTTGGAATCTCTACTCACAATGACAGTTTTTTTATCCTTGAGGATTGGTTCAAATTTATCCCTGATAATCCATTCGCCTTCGACTTCGATAATGAATTTTATTCTGAAAAAATATTTCTGTTGGGAATTGCTTTGCAATTTACCCTTGGATTTCCAGCCCCTTGGCGGGCCAAGGTGTGAAATTATCTCAGCTGCTCTTTCATCATTCATAGTAGCATCGATGTTGGGTACATTGACACCGACATCTTCGATGTTGTTGATAATTCGAAATGTCGACCAACAGTGTACTGCACCATCTCGGTAGAATTCATTAAAACACTCCCTGATTTTACCCAGTATAGTTCTATCACCGATTAGACGTTTTGGTGTATCAGAGATTCTATCGAGATTGAAATTAGCATTTTTCCAGGGCTTAATTTTCGATAATCTCTTGAACTCCTTATCGAGATTGAATTTAGTATTTTTCCAAGGCTTAATTTTCGATAATCTCTTAAACTCCTTCAGTATAGTTCTATCACCGATTAGACGTTTTGGTGTATTAGAGACTCTATCAAGATTGAATTTAACATTTTTGAAAGGCTTAATCGCTGATAATCTCTCGAACTCCTCCATGTTATAATTAAAACAAGTATTTAAATTGAGAATTTATATATAATGAATCACTGCAAATGGCTTATGATTGGATAAACAACCCCGTGTAACAAATCTGCAGAGGCGAATTCAGTGGCTATCATTTACAAAGCGTTCGCAACGGTTCCCTTGGCCCTCTTCCATGCCTCCGATGTGGGGTGGGCGTCAGGGGAAAATCACAATTATGCCTCATTTGTGGCGGCAAACGATACAGAGAACTAAAACGCTATTATGACAAACGAATCAATGACCCATTCAATGACAAAGTCATCAAAACCCCTCAAGATTATATCCAGAGATTTATAATTAAAGCAGATATAAATTAGACAAATAGTATTATTATACAAATGAGCCAAGATTTCAGACCACATCCGGTGCTTTTTAATTACGAAGCCTCCATTGATGGTGTTGTCAGGCACCGCAGACTAAAGAAGCCGGTTGGATTTCTGAATAATATGGGATATTTGCTGTTTAGTACTAGAAATAAAACATATCTCTGTCACAGTCATTTATGAAGCATTTTACGGATTAATCGAAGATGGCCTTGTTATTGATCACATAAATGGCGTGAAGACTGATAATTGCATTGAGAATCTTCAAGCCGCCCCGCAGCGCTTTAACCTTTTAAAAAGCAACGCTGGTAGGCACTCAAAACGCCCTAGGGGGGTTAAATCGTTTGATTTAGAAAATAATAAAGAGAAAATCTTTCAATCAATAAATGCGGCCGGTAGATACTTTGACATTTGTAGGACTTCGATACGATTTGTTGCAGAAAATATAATTAAAACTTCTCTGTCAAAAAAGACAGGTCACAGAATAAAATTCGTATACACTTGAAAACGATTTAAGGGAGATAAATCCTTATGTATAAATCCGCTGCTCATTAAGACTCTACTTACTGAGTTCCCTTGTATTATGTGTCGTCTGCTATTACCTGTAGAAGAGGTACAATGACATGTGCTCGCCACGTGACTGTAATGGAGATATAATAGACGAGTTTCGCAAAATAAAACTTTTATTATTGCTTGGGCTAAAACTGCATTATTTAAACAGTCGTATTTTTATTTATCTACAAGTCTCATGTGTGTGAGGTGGGTGGACCAGCAGTAACGAAAAAACATTATTTATAATTTAACGCGTTACCTGTGTTCGCTCAGCCGGAACGAGAATGAAATCCTAGTGTTTCCCATTCATTGAAGTAAGTGGGCGTGGTTACAATTCCTCTGTATACAGCTATTTATGGCCTAATCGATAACACATTTGAACAGAGTAAATACACGTAGTTTATCTAACAACTGTATTCTTTTGTGTAGTGTTTTATTAAACTATTTAGTCTCATTTAAATGTTGTGAAACGGCATTAATAAGTAATTCAAGGGAGAAAAAACACACTTGTGAATCAACGCCGCGTTATTAGTCGCTTTATATAGCATTTGAAAGGTATAAAGCTTGGGGCTTTCGAAAGCCAATTCCGACCAATCAAAACTAACCCACGCCATTAACACGGGCATGTGGTTGATTTTTGTCAATCATGCAACCGGGTTAATTTAATTGGGTTGCTTTTGATTGGTTGGATTGGCCGTAGAAAAATCCGCCCCGTCGTTTCATGTTTGTGCTGTCCTGTGCCGTCCATTAATAACGGTAATTAAGTACATGTAGTACGTCACCTCAAGCATATCTTCTGGGTGGTCTAAGATGGTGTTTGTCACCTTAGGCCTCCCGCCGGAGATGTATGTTTCGGGTCTCCTTGGGCTTACTTGGATGTGAAGGCAGCCAAGCAGTTCCAAAGATATGTTGTCGTATAACCTCTGGGTCTCTTTTACTTTATTTGACGCGAAAGGGGTTTCCAAATGGGGTTTTCAGTACAGCATATACATGTACTTGATTAACTTAATTAAGTAACCTCTGGGTCTCTCTGACGTCATAGGGCGCCAGCGAGATTGCCAAATGAGTGTTATTATTTTTTTTTAATAATTAGAGATACGGTATACTATAAAAATATGGATATCAGCGATGTAAATGCTATAATTGCCGAAATCTCAAAGTTAAAAAACAACGGTATAGTATTATCTGAAGGTCTCGACTGTGACAAGATTACCTCGGAATATGAAGATATTGAGTATCAGTCTAGTAAGGGTCGTTATGTTTTACCTAAGATGTACAGGCGCGTGAAAGGAATTCAAAAATCCATCAATGCTTGTTTGTACGGTAACGACATTAATGTATTTATAACGCTATTTAGCACCGTTGAAGCAATACGTCAAAAGCTCGGCCAAGAGTATCAAAAACGAGCTGAAATTAGTTCTAAAGTTCGTGATCTTAGAAAAATATTAGTCGAGGAAAAACCAGTATCTTAACCACGTGAGCGTTACTATAAAATAGGCTTTCAGTAAATTGAATAAAATTTTTTTTTTTTTTAGCGTTTTTTGTAACTACATAGGATTTTCTCCTGAAATAATACTTAGCAGTTTGGGTTTGCTCATGCAGTTATGTGCGTACTGGATGATCTGGTCGTGGTAGCAAGTAATCACCGCGATGCCTCCATTTTCACGTAGTTGTTGTTGTTGCCGCGTCGTTAACAAAAATCGTTCATTGCCGTTCTCAGATATTACAATTTTGAAACCCCCAGCTATGTTATTTCTGAAACACTCGCGGATAGCGTCGTACAGTTTAACCTTGTCGGAGATGAATACGTTAGCTTGCTGGTACATTATTTAATCACTCAGCTTTTAATTGTGATAGTTCACATTTAAAAACTCAGTTCACAAACAATATATGGTAGGTGAATCGCTTACAACTAGATTAGCCAGAGAGCGGCTAGCAGCAATTAAAAAGTTTATACCGGTTCGAGACAGACTTCGCGAGAAACTTCAACAACGACAACAAGCGCAGACTGACTTTTCTGTGTCAAGTGAACAACTGTTTACTCCGATAACAAGTGCGACCAAAGATGTGAAAACAGCAATATTTGGGCATATTCCTGAGGAAGGCAAGCGACGAGAAGTGCCTGTTCTTGGTGTGCTTGAAAAGATAACAGCAGAGACCGGACAAACACGCGCAGGGATACAACAGTTATCCAGTGATATAAAAACTCAGCGCGAATATGAACGATTAGCTGATATTGATGACGAAAATCTACAATTTTCCACACCTGATCCACAACCTGTTGATGTCACCCCAAGAGGTGTTCCCTTTATAGACAAACTCACCGAAGGAGCTATAACACAAATCAAACAATATGAATTGGAGAAACCAGGTGATTATGCGGACTTTGGCGCTTTCACTATCCAAAAATATTATTCAAGGGGAGAGTTTTTAAAAGACGAGTATAAAAACAGTAGAATAAGCCGAGATGACTGGGTTAATTGGTTGTATAAAATAAACAAGAAAATTACTGGTAATTTGAAAAAGGATACAATTGAGTATAGATCTTTTAAAGTAGGAGTTGATAGTTATGGTATACAAAAACAACAAGAACGAGAAAAACAAAGTCGAGGCCGACAAAGGTAATTACTTGATGATAGTCAGGGCGCAACTGGTACAACTGAGGAAACAAGCGGAAAAGGATATTCGATTAAAAATCCAAAGGATTTCAACGCAACCGTGACATGTCCTGGTAATATTCTCTCGGATATATCACGGTTAGAAGTACTTATGAGTGGAAAGCGAGCTGGAAACAACTCCGTCGAGATAATTAATGAAGCAGCTGATATCTGTAGACGATTATTTGCCGGTGTTATCATGGACATTAATGTATATCGAGAACTCATTGCTAAATTAGTTGAAAATCACAGAGACGCCCTTCGTTATGATGAAAATCCTATGGACGCTAGCGATTAAAATCAAAGAGTTTTCAATGGAATTGACTACGCAATTCACTAATTGAAAAACTACTAGTTTTATAACAAGATGATTATACACTACAACCATGATAATCCCGTAAGCGTCTACGTGGTGAACTCACGATTGCCTGTTTATAGAGCGTGGTACGGAGATGGTTTCGGCAGTACCATTGCGGGGTTATTTACAAGAATGGCTCCCAAGGTGGCACCGCTAGCTAAACAATTATCAATGAAAGCCATTGATATCATTCGTGATAAGGGACCCAGCAAAATCGGAGATTTCGTTGGAAATCTTGCCGGAAAGGCATTTTCCGCTGAGAAAGATAAAATAGCATCATTGGTGCGAAAGAAACCAACAGTACTGCCATCAACTACAGTGATGCCTGCAAAAATCAGCAAAGCAATAAATAGCGCAGTGGAAGAAAAACTAGCGTCGTTGGCTGCTTCGGTGACTGCGTCGCCGGTAACAGATAACGCTATCATGAACGCGATAGCAGGAAGTGGTTTGAAACGAAAACAAAAACGGCGATGATTACAAAGAGTTTCGCAATTGAAAACACTAGTATGTTATAAAATGTTTAAACGAACAGCTGATCCCGCGCTTGATATGGAAGCCCCAGTGCGCAAAGACGATTCCGTCCGTGATTATCAATACTATTCATATCATGCAATACAACCCGACCTACGATCGCGAGTTGAACTTCAAGTTCAAGATACCAGTAAATACTTTTTGCCGTGTGAAGCATTTATCGAAATTGAGGGAAAACTTGTAACAAATGTTGCAGCTGATACCCCATATGCAGATGACCCAAATATCCGAGTTGGTTTTGTTAATAATGGCATAATGGCGTTATTTGAAAGTGCAAGATATCTCATTGATGGAAAAGAAATTGAATCAATAGAACGCGAAGTTGATGTTGCAACAACAATAATCGGACTAGCGAGAGATTCTGATGATTATACAAGATCGGCTGGTCCGTCAATGATGTTTGCAAAGGATACTACTGATAACGCTGACCACCTTCAATACATTAAAGTGTTAACACCGCAAGACACTTCAGTTGCTAATCAACAAGAAGCAGCTAATCCAGAACGTCGAGTTAGACCCGGAGCTGCGTTTGATATTCTCGGAGGTGTTAATGGTAATTTCAATCTATGGTTTGCAACACGAAAATTAGCATTGGAAGGACAAGAGAAAAAGTTTTCGTGTGCAATTCCACTCCATCACATATTTGGATTCTGCAGAAATGTCAGAAAAGTCATCTATGGAGCCAAACACACAATCGCGTTAGTGCGAAAAGGCAATGACAACGATGCAATTTGGCGTACTGGTGCCGCTGAGGGTAAAGTTAAAATAACTAAATTAGTATTGTGGATGCCAGTAATGACCCCATCAATTACCAGAGAAGAGCGGCTACTCTCATTTATGGAAACGGGTGGCAAATCATTGCTAAGTTGGCTAACAACAACGACTGATGTCAAACTGGATAATGTCGATGATATATTCACATAGCACCTGGCATCAAAACAAGGCGTTTCAGCTCCACGTCATATATTTATAGAGCTGCAGAATAATGAGCGAGTTGGTAATCAACAACGCAGCCATATGATATTTGATCAGTTAGGTGTTAGAAAAGTCTCGCTGAGAATAAACGGACAACAAGAACCAACCGAGGATATACAACTTGATTACAACAATAACTATATGGCACGTGTATATCATCGGATGCTGTCATATATGGGTCGTGATCAAAATGTTGATACAGGTTTACAAATATCACAACTCGATTTTAAGAAATTGTATCCGATTTATTACTTTTCGCTGGAACATCTTGATTTAATGAGACAATCCGTTGTTGACATACATTTTAGGGCTCGTATAGCTCCTGGTGGTGTTAATTATAGAGCGGTTGCTGTCATTCTCAGCGACAAATCAATGTTGTTAGAAGGAGTTGGCGGACGAATGAGAATTGTTGATGCACCAGTGGAGAATATGTAAATGAAACTTTTCGAGTTTCCAATTAGATCAATTGAAAGCATAAATTTGTTTTACAATAAAATGCCATATAGTGTTGTTAGTGTCAAGCTGACTGATGGTCATGTCAAGAAATTGCGATCAAAATCCGCTAAAGAATGTGGAACCACAATAACGTTGAAACCAGCGCAGATGTCCGGTGGTACACATAAAATATCATTAACGGATCGTCAAATAAAACATTTCAATGATGCGCTAAAGAAACGGCGAGGGGTTCAAATTGATTTTTCGAAAGCTGCAATCGCAAACATGATAAAATCGGGTGGTATATTTCCATTGTTAGCCGCAATACCAGCATTGATTTCCGCGGCTGCTCCAGCGGTGGCGAAAGCGGCGGCGTTGGGAGCCGTTGGTACCGCGGCAGGGATGGCATTAAAAAAGGCAACTGGGAAAGGATATAAAAAAAAAGGGAAATGGGTTGTACCTACCAGGAACCCCGTATTCATGGTACAGCGGCAGATCCATTCACGGATCAGGTCTAAGAATACCAGGAACGGTTTATTAGTTGAAAACCCAATTCTCCCTATGTCCAAATTTTGATTTAACTGATGCTGCTAAAAAACTAGCGATAAAAAACTTTAGAGGGGTTTTTATGAGAGATCAATTACCGAGAAAACCTAAACGCGTTGAAACCGGAATAATCAATCTTGATAACAGTAACGGATCGGGAACTCACTGGGTTGCATACGCGATTGATCCGCGTGGGATTGTTTATTTCGATTCATATGGGTTAGCTCCGCCAAGCGAGTTTATGCGGTATATAAATTCTTCGATGAAACTCAAAGAGTTTCCGATTTTTTATTCCACGCTGCCAACGCAACAATTAAATGATCCACCGATATGCGGCCGTGAAGTATTAAATGTCCTCGTGGAGATTTCATCATCACAGAAACCACCTCATCTGGTGGTAAATAAATACACGAGTGGGAAATTACAAGGTAATTTTAGAGAATCAATAAATTGAAAATACTAGAGTCTTTACAATAATGATTGATATTTGGGGGCTATCTCTGTCAATGTCGGAACCCACCGCGGAAACATCTGCGGGTTCTATCGAGGATGTAAAAAAAATAATTGAAGATGAAATCGCTGAGACGTTAAATTTAGCAAGTGTTGACCCGAACGAAATAGTTGTATTTCAAGATCGCCAGGGTTAATTGAAATCCAGTAATATATCCGCGGATAACATTTTGGTACGGCAGAGCGATGCCGCTGAAAACTCTATTGCGCTGTATTCCAGCGACGGACGACTTAAGCCAGGTTCACTTGTGTCCACGATCACCGACGCGATTGAAAAACACGACCGTGAGATAGATGATTATATCCGAGGTTATAATACTTTCCACAGAACTGTCGCTGCTAAATTCTTTGGAACCCCGTTTGTGGTTGGCATGACTCTCGCTGAAATTAAAAACGTTCTATCTTTATTCTTTTTTAACACGGAGAAGGGGAGGATAATGACGGCTGCCGAAATCAAGGCAAATTATCTCGATATTTACACTGATATTTCTAAACTAATAGAAAATTTTGAAAAGGTACAAAAACCCACCAACGAAATTGTTAATAAGTTCTTTGAGGGTAGTAACCCCCAAGATATCACGACGAAATTTTCTGACATCGACTCTTATATTAAAGACCAAGAACGGCTTGGAATCAGAAGCCTTCTGATTTTATTCTTCTTTAACACGAAGGAGGGAAGGATGATGAGTCCTGGCGAAATTAAGGCAAATTATTTCAATATTTACACGGATATTTCTAAACTAATAGAAAATTTTGAAAAGGTACAAAAATCCACTAACGACGTCGTTGTTAAGTTTTTTGGAACCCCGCTTGTAGCAGGCATGACTCTCGCTGAAATTAGCGAGTTTATTGGCAAACATACTCACAATACCCACGTCGCTAATAATTTCTTTGGTGTCCCGGCTACATCTACGATGACTCTCAAAGATATTAATATGTTTATGGTGAGACAAACAACACTTAATACCATCGTGGATAAATTTTTGGGGAGAACACCTGCGTCTGGAACCACATCGTTGACAGGCCCGACCCTCGCTGAAGTTAAAAAAGCTATTGACGAACAAAAACCCACCAACGAAGCCATCAATAGATTCTTTGGAGAACTACTAATGACAGGTATAACCCTCAAGGAGATTAGCGCGGTTATCAATAAAGTAAAAATTCCGCACAACGTCGGCGTCGTTAACAACATCGTATACGTAGTTGATAGTGGGACCTTTGATTGGGTCCGAGGAAATGAAAATTATCTTCGTGTCGGCCACAGACATACTGGTGTACCAGGTTGCTACCGACTTACAATAATACATCGCCATAAATTTGATTTGGGATTTAGCAACACAGATATCAGCGGTGTCAACACGATGACATATATACTCGATAAAATACCACCACCTCCACCCTATATACCAATCCCGTTGACAATTACTATAAATAATTCCGACACGGAAATAATTAGGGAGTCGCAACCCTGGATAATAGAATTTGTATCCGGTATCTCCGCGTCCGATCCTAAAACCAGGTCAATAATAGGATAATTGAAAACGCCAGTGGGTTTAAAATAACAACAACAATGACTTCGTCATCGTCGTCATCGCATCAATATCGATTCGACACCGTAAAAGAATTTTCCGCAAACTTGAAATCGCTTTCTGAGCGTTATCGTGAAAAAAATGAAAAAATACCGCAGAAGAATTACCGTCATCGATGTAACCGTGTATTCGGTATCTGGTGTAATGGCCAGCGAGGGAGTTATTTTATCGACGGTGACTATGATGGCTCAGATCGCAGTTCCAATCGCGTTCTCGGCAGTAACATCAATTGCGGCAGTCGCCACCGCGATAACTAAAAAGTTATCATCGTGTTCTCAGAAAAAACTCAGCGACGTTACAGCGAGATATTTAGTGGTATCAGACGCAGATTCGAAATTATCCGAATTGATTTCGCTGTCAATAGATAATTCGTTCATATCCGATGTTGAATTTTCCGCGATGTCACAGTTGTATAGCTGTGCAATGTCGAAATTGGAAATTGAAGACAGCGTTAATATTAATGTCACTACAATTCAACGAATTGCAACTGCTTCAACGAATCGCGGAGAATACCACTCCGATACGAACAAGCATGATATCAATAACATCAACAAACCCTGAATTTAGTGTGAACTTCCCTTCTCCGATTCCAGTGCGTGAGATTGCGCTGGCAAAATTACGAGTATATCATAGCTGGCCTAATATCAGATCTGTTGCATTTGGCGGTCAGCAACCCAATAACACACTGGTGTTCTCGCATAAGAATAAACCCGATGGTACTCCAGAGTGGGAAACTGTTTCGTTACCAACTGGGTCGTACCAAATTAAGCAAATCAATGCTGAAATTCAGCGTAGAATAAAATCAATCACGGGAAAAGAATCAAAAATAGCTATTAATCTTCATCAACCGACGCTCTCGTCGTCGATCGAAATAAGCACAGAGGGATACATTGTAGATATCTATAACAGCTCGTTAAGAACAGTGTTAGGATGGCCTGAAAAACCACCAGAAAAATCAGCCACCGACTTAACCACGGACGTACAATTATATCATGAAATCAATCCCAGTTATCGAGATAATTTATCTGATATAAGAAAAGGAAAAATCGCCGATAGATTTATATTTACCAACAAAGACACATTGCAATGGGATTTTATCATTAAAAGAACAGCCGACTCATCTGTTACTATTTCATTTACGCTAACTGACATCACTGGTTATTTTAATGAAATTAATCGATTACAACAAGCACAACTAGAACAACTACGGAAAACAAAATCGCAAAAACACGTTGAAATAATAAATCAACTTATATCTGACATGGAATATATCTATGAACTAATTATTCAAACAATAATTAATGACAACAGCGACAGTAAACAACGATTCCTAACCGGTCACAATATCACAGAAGACAATCTACATAATTTCAAGTTTCCCGGATATAACGCTGATGAGCTAGCAAGAAATGTTAAAACCGATATCAAGGCGCTACAAAAACCAGATTCAACTATCCTCAAACATAATAATGATCCAGATGGTGGCGGTAGGCATATTGCCCCGCACAATGTAAATATTTCAGTAATAATTGCGCTCAATTTAGTATGTGATGCAATTGAAGGAAGCTATCAAATAAATCTCGAGCAATCAAATCAAGCTCAGCAAGGATATATTCTTTATTCGTTTGCACCAACAGCTCCTCCAGGATTCCTAATTATTGAAAACCCAGTTAATCCTGTCTATATGCGATGCCATAATAATTCGTTAACGATAATTAATTTTAGACTTGCTGACCAGTCAAATAATTTGATTGATCTACAATAGCAGGTGTTAACGATTAGTCTGTTTGTGAGATCCTAAGGACTTGATCAAATATTCGGTTAAAATTGTAACCCATAGCAGCAGAGAGGGTGAATGACAACAACGTTGCGACCAAAATTGATTGAAAAATCGCAAAGTCTCCGTTTGCTAAATGGAGACATTCTTTTTTTGGTTAAAATATGAGATTTCGAAGGAAGGCTCTATTTTTCGTTTGAGGACTCGATCAATTTTTTGTCGAAAAAGGTTGTAGGATTCACCCTCTCTGCTGCTAGAATTTTAAAAATAAGAATAATAATACTTTATTTCTAAGAAAAAGAAATGAATTCAGGTCAGTTTCAAGTAAAAATGGCATGGCCTGTTGTCCGTTGAAGACACTGCTATGCGACTGATAATATCCAATAAATCAGATGAGATGAATAAATACACAACACTAACAAAAATCAACAGGATGGAAATTCTGATCGAGATTCAGAATTGATAGCCCAGTTATTTGGTAAAGGCAAATTTGTATGTTTTATTATGGAGGTTATAATTTACCATTATTTCGCTTTCCAGTATATGAAAAACTAATTACCAGATCTTGTAGTCTTGTTTTTGACACCAATTGGGGTTAAACACACACTTCCCATGCATTCTGCTCCAAGTGAAATGGGTATGGTCTCGCAGAAAAATCTTCAGTATTCTCAATGCCACATACATGTGTTCATCCTTTGGTGGGTATGAATGCAGCCTCCTGAATATTGAGTAGCGATCAGTTTATGGAAATTGCCAAAGTCCATCTTTTCTCTCTGATACACTTCACATAATTGACCGACCTCGTATATAGCAATTTGGATAATTTATGCATACCTGAAGTTGTCAGAAACAGGCAAAATTAACTTCTGGAATAACTTTAGACACATTATATGATCCATTCATGTGGCATCTTAAAATTGTGTCTTCTGCATGTCGCCTCATAAATTATATCTGCTGTCGTGTGGTCGCTCAATGATATTTTGCAGGTACATTTACACATAGAGGTAAGTACATTATGAAGAAAGCAAAGTTTTGGTCATGACACCAAAACAGACTTCCAAATTTCAGATTGTATGCCGAAAATCAGAAGCTTATACATCCAATAAGAATAACTTTTGACTATGTTCGTGTTTATTTTTCATCATCTTTTATTGTGAGAGTTTGAACAGATGATTCACCATCATTTATAGTACAAAGATGTACTGCTGCCACAGAAAATAAATTGAAAAAGACGAGTACTTTTTAATGCTCTCTACAATCAGGTATACTTGCAATTATAAATATATGATTGGTCATGAGTTGTAAACAACCCAATACCAAACAGTTTTAGTTTGATTACACAATGCAATGGTATGGAAACTTTCTTACATTTGTCAGCTGATTAATTTTATATAGCCCCTATCAAAGCACTTTGCAGTTCTGGATGGGTAGGCATAGCCCTGAAATTACTCCCAACTAACCAGATAGCACATCCACAGCTACTGGAATGTCAAGATGAAGGTGGACACTTTGTGGTTCCACCTCGTACAAAAAGACATGATTGAACACCTCCAAAGCATACGAATCTGATAAAGCCCAGAGAATAAAGGACCTGTACCCCTCTCCACAATGAGCTGGCTACGACACTAAGCCTGCAGGTAACATACCTTAATTAAAGCCCCAGACCAGAATGAGTGATTCATTCCCCATATTGACTGTACTAAAAGTTTATTCGCAGTAGAGGTGGATTCTAGATCAGACCGTGCTGTTGATGATGAAACAGCAAGCTCATGTTTATCAGCATGTACTCGCATATGGCATCAAACCTCTACCAAATTTTTCTTTACATTATTTTTTTCACAAAACAATCGTAACTTTGTATATGGAGGCATGATTCATGAACAGGCTCGGCAACTCAGGACATTCACACCAAATTCAGGAAGATGGGCATTTCTGTGTATAAAACAAAATAAAATTCCAACCTGTACTGAATTTCAAGATGAGGAAAGCAACAATACATCCAAAGAATTTTTTTTATATATACAGAACAAGTGAATGTAGCTTGGAATGAAACATCAAAATTGAAAGCTCTGATTACCAGTACTAATGAACAATGTTCTGTGGGTGCATAATTAAAATGTATAAACCATACTATTAATTGTTGGTTTCACCATGATGTATGAATCTCAGAAATCTACCTTAAAAATATCCAAAATGTTCACAGTTAATTTGAAAGGATATTAACGAAATATGTAATATTAATTAATTAATATTCGATTCATCATCTAAGCACGTGACTTTTGACATTTTAGATGAATTAAGCCAACGGACAGGAGGGTAAGCTGAAATGTTTTCTTTGATATTCTAGTTATTTAAAGCATTTTACAGAATGCCAGAGGGGAATTCCCTCTCTAAAAGCCATGGATAACCTCTGCAAACTATACCAGTTAACATCATATAATGGCAAGTTACCTCCTGTACAAATTTTCAACAAAGCAGTATCTGGCACTGTACAAAGATCGTTCAATCAACTTGATCCCATGCTCCTGAAAAAATAAAATAAGTAAGTAATTTATGATCTGCTTCAAATGCACTATTATATGAATTTAATTTTTCTCTTCAGATTTTGTACCAACCAGGAGTTTTGAGCACATAAAAACAGTCATTCTTCCATGGAAATAAGTAGCAAATTCTTAAATAATCCCTAAAAATCAGGTACCAACAATATGTAATTTTTCAAAAAGCCACTAAAACTGAAACCGATAAAAATAAATAAATTCATAGTATTAGTAATGACTATACAACATAAACTCAATTATTTAATAATAAATAATTAGTTTTAGATAAAATCACTATTTGCATTACCATTAAACCTGATGATTAATACAAGAATTTGATAAACATAGCAACTCGGTGAAAAAATAACAGTATAAACAGTACTGCTGCACTTCTCCCTTTTCAAAAAGAATCTTGGCCATCCACTACATGGTGCAGCTTTTTATCTTTACAAAGAGAACCCCAACCCTCTTCAGAAAGAATCCTGCAACTTTTGATAACATTCCAGTACATCCTTTTCATTACTTATCTTCCGTCAAGAAATCTTGCCTATTTTTTATTCTCATGAAGGTATCAGCAGTTTTTGAAGAATAATTTCCTTCCCATTCTGCACAGAACTGCTTGCCTTGCTGGTGTTATGTAAAGATTCTAAGTACAGAGGTCCCCTTTTTCTATGCACATCATTAACAGTGGCCACATCCTCTACAGTGACCAATTTTTGTACAAAAGTACCCTCAATGGTCACCACTCCTCTAATATAGCGTTTAGCCAAAATTTTAGTACAAAATGGGAAATGTATCCATCACAAGTGGCCACTTTTTATCTAATGTGTTCAGAATTTTTATTATTTTTATTTTTTTAGTTTTTTTTTAGGGTTTAACGCCATTTTTCAGCACACGATAGGCTATAAATGGCGGCCAGTATTATTGGTGGAGGAAGAACCCGGGAAAACCCCCAGAAAGAACAACCGACCCACAAGAAGCTACTGGCAAGCTTTCTCACATAACTACATTAGCCGAATCTTAGACTCGAACCCACGCAGACAGAGGTGAGACAGCAGTGATCCGTAACGGACAGCGCTTTAGACCAGTCGGCCACTCGGGCCCCGAATCAATATTTAATTCATAAGGTAAGTAATCCAACTATCTCTACTAATTCAGTACCTTTTTCCCGACGTCAGGCTTTTGACATTAAAATAAGTGTTGGTTAAGGTACATTATAACATATACCACTATGGTTAATATTTTTATCAAGAGGTTAATTCCTCATCCTGGGGCAGGAATTTTAAAAAAAGGTTGAAAAAAAGTTTTAATAATTTGTGAGGTGCAAGTTTTAAAAAAATCTGAACAGTAACAAAGTATTTAAAAAATCTGGGATGCCATTGCAAATTTTAAATCCATGACCTCTTGTTTGACAGCCATGACACAAATAAAGTCAAACGTTGGTCTTGAAATTGGCTCAATAATATTGTGAAAAATTGTCATGGTTCAAAACAGATGTAAAGTTCTTCTCTGTGATGATTACATAATAGTCAAAATCCAAACATGGTCTACATGGGCTAAATACAGTTTTTGTGGATGCACATGCAGAGAAATTTACATTGAACAAAACAGGGTACAAGACAAAGACTAAAAAGTCATGAGACCAGTGATCAATCCACAATATCATCCCAGGACTTGCACATGTTCAAACAATGAGTCCCGCTCAAATGCAATCAGTACAATGATTCTGCTAATAAATGGCATATACATTGAGATACATTAATTTTCCTGATTTATAATACAGAATTATTACAACAATGTCTTTATAACAACAAGATCAAATCCTTCTTCACTTTACTTCAGTTCATAAATTCACCAGTCTTACTTAGATCTCCAGGCCTGTTATACTGATTTGTAATCAAATGGCACAGTACATAGTTTTACAGCCAACAGTTTGTGCCGAGTCTCAATATTCAGCCGTTTCTAGCTTTAACCAGAATTCTGTTCTGGGCTGAAAACCCCACTCACATCCAGGAGTATGTACTGCTGAAGTTAGTGCAAATTCTGCTAACTTGAGCAAGTTTGGAAAATCTATGTTTACCAAGTTACATACATTAATCTCAAACAGTTTCAAAGTGAAGAACTATGGCACACAACACACTTATTAATAATGTGTTAGCACACCATGCTTTGTCTGGCTCTCAACAAAACAAAAATGTGATGGGTGGACTGATAACTTTCATTCCTACATTAACCATGTGACCATTTGAATATTGCACATTATATGCAGAGATCTTGCCATAATACAATTTTATTCACAGAGAGGCTCCACACATTCATCTCAATAAAAAGAAGCAAGTCTTTGCAAGAAAACAAATTTCAACACATTGGTTCCACTTCCACATGCTTATACACTGACCATGCCAGATATCAGATTTCAGACTTACCGACTCTTTACTATGTATATCAACCATAGTCAATTGAACGTAAGACTGAAAAGCAAGGCTCCATCTTTGTGCATCATTGTACATCTTTTCCTGCAAAAAAGATGAATTTTTCAGTAAAATATTTCTTAAATATTAACTTGAGTCTGAAATAGGAAAGCTAGTTACATGCACATATCAACATACACACAATATTTTTTGTTGAGCTCACCATATCAACAGCTTGGACACCAAACTTGCACCAAGATCAACTCAACAAAAAGTACTTTAAAAAAACTCAATTTTGATTTCATTCATTGAAATTATGGCAAAAAATCACTAAGCATTTAATCCAAACTTGCCTATATATGTCCTAGTGTTGTTGCTAAGTCAGTCTTGGTAACAACAAACACCTTTAAGATATATTAAAAACTGGCATAAATGTATATTTTGCTGTCCAATAGCATACAAACTTTTAATTAAACATCAGAAAAATCAAACAAATGAAAAAAGATATTATAAAACATCCCACACATGCTTATATCAAGCTATCTCTTGGGTGACACAGGAAACTAATCACATTTTGCATGCATATTAATGACTTAGAACACATATCTCTTACCTAATTTCATATAATTTATATCATTCACAAGAAAATAAGAAATCATTAGAAAACACTAACCAAAACCATGACACATTTTTAACGAGTATGACATGTATGCCAACCCCAAGAGATGTAAAAAAATAATTTTTGCTGATATAAGTGGAAAAAAACATAATTATTGTTGATATAAGTGGCAAAAAACATAATTATTGCTGATAAAGTAGCAAAAAACATAATTATTGCTGATAAAGTGACAAAAAACATAATTATTGTTGATATAAGTGGCAAAAAACATAATTATTGCTTATATGTGGCAAAAAATCATCTGAGGGAAAAAACTCACATCAATACATCAAAAGCCATAATTATAACATAAATATTGCCGATATAAGTGTAAAAACATAATTATTGTTAATATAGGTGGCAAAAACATAATTATTGCTGATATAAGTGCAAAAACAAAATTATTGCTGATGTAAGTGACAAAAAGAATAATTATTGCTTATATAAGTGGCAAAAAAGAAAATTATTGCTGATATAAGTGGCATAAAACATAATTATTGCTGATATAAGTGGCATAAAACATAATTATTGCTGATATAAGTGGCATAAAACATAATTATTGCTGATATAAGTGGCATAAAACATAATTATTGCTATATAAGTGGCATAAAACATAATTATTGCTGATATAAGTGGCAAAAAATCATCTGGGGAAAAAAACTCGCATCAATACAAAAACCATAATTACAGCATACTATATAATAATACAATTTCACACTCTTAATACATATCTTGGGCAAATTTAGCACTTAAATGAATTCATTTGGTGTTATTCTTGCCTCAATTCAGTTTGCCTCCATTGCAGTTTATACGACATGGGGTAAGAGCATTATGCACACTGATATATATATATATAGTTATATAGATATATCATTCTCTGCCACTTTAGACAGACTGAGTATGCGACAGTACATAATCTTCATCTCCACCTTAACATTAAGTTCCACATTAATATGCTTATAAACAACTATCACAAGCTATAAAAGCAGACGTAGATAACAGATGTATCATACTATTATAAGCACATATTTGACTGACCCCATAATAACTAGTGTAAATTGCATGCAAGCACAATATCAGCTACAAGGATTTTTCAAGCATTTTTAAAAAGGGACCCATTCTAACTTTTAAAGTTATTTTCCCTGACAGAATTTAAAAACTATGCAAAGTTTGAACTGTTAGATTTTGTGCTAATACATACGTTATGATGAAGATAAGTATCAGCCTCACAAAAGTATTAGATGTGCATAAGTGTGCTTTTAAACAAATGTTGCAACTGAAAAATGGTTTAAATTAATTATATTGTTTTATTTTTTAATATTTTATGTTTAAGTCAGTTCACATCGAATATCAAAATTTCAGGTCTCTATCTCAATTAATAAATCAGAATAAAATATTTTAGCTGAGTACACAAAACTGAGCTTAAATTGTTTATTACATCGAGCCCCAACATTTGTATGTCTTTATTTTATTTCTACATTTTAATAAATCATATGTTAATCCAAAGCATTTTTACGAGTCTGAACTGTAATGAAAACTATATGACATGGCAGATTACTCAATGTGCACTGTCGCCAAAATAACACCATACTGTTCTTATTCTACAGTAAAAACAATTTCCATTACATCAATGCCATGAATTCCTGAAACCAGTCTGTGTCACCAAAGGAAGGAAACAATAAATACTATCAAATAGACTACAACTACACCACATCCACCTTGCGGAAGGAGACAACATGACCACTGGTGCAAGACTAAGCGAAATGACGAGTCAGCAAGAGGTATAGTTTTTAAAGATGATTAATTGCTACTAAGTTTTTTAATTCCATTTCTCTCTTTGTTGGTCTGTTTGTTTTCAGAAACACCATCTCATGGGACGGGCGATACTTTGCGACGTTTCGTTTTCGCGTATTTTTACCCGTGTGTGTGTGTGTATGTGTGTGTGTGTGTGTGTGTATATATATATATATATATATGTGCATTAACGAGTTCGTCGATACATTCCCGGTATACGAAGATATCCATGATACCACCTTGAATGAACTGCATCTCTAAATTACATATTCACACACACACAAAAAAAAAACGAACTTGGAAATATTTAAGAAAGAAATATCACATCGCGTCTAACTTAGAAACGTATACAGCACACAAAAACTGTGCGATTGGAAGAAATTCAGTCATAGATGGGAAGCTTAGATAAGTATCATCTCTCTCTCTCTCTCTCTCTCTCTCTCTCTCTCTCTCTCTCTCTCTCTCTCTCTCTCTCTCTACGATATATATATATATATATATATATATATATATATGTTTGGGCCACTTGTTCTTATAGTAAATAAAATGACAACAACAAATACCTTTCTATTCCCACGTTAACAACCTACAAAGGTAAGCGATAACCCTGTATGAATGTATGTATGTAGGTAGGTAGGTAGGTATGAATGTAGGTAAATAGGTAGGTAGGTAAGATGTATGTATGTATGTATGTATGTATGTATGTATGTATGTATGTTGGGACACATCGCAACAATACTGACATTCAGACTACGTTACACCCAATAAGGTAAGTTCTAAAAAACATTGAATACAAGATAAGGAATTGCAAAACAGAACAATAAGAAAACAACACAAAAAAAATCAATAAAAACAACACAAATAAACCCCACAACAACTAAAAGCTTTATAAAATAAATGTGAATATTCGTACCATTCTGTAAAAAGGTATATAACAATAAGGAAAATGTGACAAAATGAAATATCCTTAGATATGGGTTCAATATTTACATAAACCAGGATTGGGGGTTCCTGTCAAGATCTATGAAAACTAATGTTGCTAGGCCAATATTAGGATTTGTCTGAATAAAATAATATGGGTCATTAAGAGGTCTTTGACCAATAATTATTGCAACACACCTGAAACGTTTATTCCCGTAGGTGCCCATAGGGTCCCAAACCCATTAATCCATATATCTCCGTAGATTCCAAAGATGTTAAATATCCAGTTATCAACATAGTGACCCATAGTATTAAATTTACATAATCCATGCAGTGGCCAATAATATTAATTACCCATACAAACAATGTCGGCCAGTAATATTCATTAAATATAAATATACGCATCATGGACCCCTACAACCTCGCATTATCTCTAAAAGTCCAAGAATTTCCATATTAGTATACCATCTAGAGGTTTCTTAATTGAGTGGGAAAGCGGGTACATATTCAGTCATAAGTAGTCATACATATGGATACCCTCGAGGGGGAGGGGAGGGGCTTGCCCTATACCCACCCTAACATACATTGATTTCCTCTCTAATCATGTTTTAGACTACATTCGTAAAACTTAATTGTTAACTTTTACATGTTTGCCACTCCCAAAACCAAAATAATTCAACCGGCACCCTTTGCCCTACTTCTAATACATCCTTATTTCTAATTTTTTAAACCGGTAAAAAAAAATATAATTAGTATTTAGTGTTTTGATAAAGAGATGATACAAATCTGGAAACTGGTTTTGGTTAGGTAAAAAAAAAATCGAATGTCTTATATATTTTACGCATGGAAATATGCTTATCTGTGCCAAAGGACGGAAAATAAATGAATCATGGGAATGAAAAGGAAAACGAGATCTTAATGCGAATAATGTACATAAAAGGACATGAAAGAGAAAGGAGAGTATGAAGAGTATATAGAAAAAAATTGAGAAAAATAGGTTTATATTTATAGCAAATGAATACAGTGATTAATCTTAGCATGAAATTAGTTGGTACATATACTATACTTGGAGAACGAGAGATCTGACAATTTATTGATAGTATCACGAACACAAATGTAAGGCATACGATGATAAAAGGGGTAGCATATCGACATAGACTTGTTGCGGAATTTTGAAAGATCGTGATATTTAGTCGCCGTTTAAGTAGAGTGGATCCAAAATCAAAGCGTAGAAAGAATCAGAAACAAAAGCCATGTAACAAATCAAAATGGTAACGCAACTGTTAATAAACCGAGATCTAAAGTGAATAAGATAACTTTAGCTGGTGGAGGTTGGAAAACAAACCATCACGTCGGTGCAGAGATTGATATTAAAACCAAATCAGTCACAGCAGATGAAGTTACGGAAAAAGCGGAAGCAGTAGTTTCAAGTAGGCAATTAAAAACAGTAATTATGCAAGAATATACAGCAAACATGTGAGAGTAGTTCGTCAGTAGACGATGGAAGACAGTAAACAGGAAGAAAGATGTCATATAATGGCAAGAACAGATTGTACGTGGGCAAATGTAGACAGTGGGTACACACGCATAATCTGAAAGGAGTCACAATTAGATAGTGATTTGGCAAATATTGATATTCTACTGCTCGGTTTATTCTTTAACTGAAGAGTTACAACTAGAGATTGGAAGATATTTTCTTTTTTTGTATTAAAGCAAGAATATAATAAAATGTCTTGTTTTGACCTTGTTTCATGTGATGTCACTTGAACTGATTAATCTTTTTCCTAATTTACAATGTAGGTGCAATATGAGGCGATGAACGTTGAGTCCCCAGCTCGTCGTGGGAGCAAAAGTTCATACCAAGATAATAATGGAGAGGTTTGTATCTGTACTCATAGAAATTTTGCCAAAATTAAAATTCACATGTAATGATGATTATGTTATATATATATATATATATATATATATATATATATATATATATATATATATATATATATATATATATATATATATATATATATATATAGTGTGTGTGTGTGTGTGTGTGTGTGTCTGTGTTTACGGGTAAGTACAAACATATTTTAGCATCTCCACTTTTTGTATTTTGTTATGTAGGAGGATGTTTTGGGTTTGGTTGGTTGGTTATTTATCAAAAAAATTAAAGATTTTACTTATATTTAAACTTCACATTCAGAACTTTCTTTCTTAATTGGCTTTATATACACGTGATTGTACTGTTGTGCCTTAAGTATAACTTCATGTCTGAGCTCGTTTCAGAGCGATGAATTTCATGAACCGTTGCCTCTGACTTTGGGGCGAACAGAGCCAATTGTTGAAGGGATTTGTTCCGATTTTTCCACGAGGCTGAGGAGTACACGTCCAGTTTAAGTTTTGGTTCGAAACACTGTTGAGGGTATGATATTATAATCTATTTCTGAGGGAACTTGTAGCCATGTTAACGAAAGGACTGTGAGATAAACGAGCATTGTTAGATATTGAGAGCATGAAAGTCGATATAGCATAACACTTAAAAATTCCGTAGAACGTTTTCCCATAAAATGTGTTTTTGTTTTATATAAAAACTACTAAGAAAGAGACAACTTTACCATTATGTGCCAGGATGAAGCAATTGTTTAAGAAAAGGTCATGTAATAACGAATATTGCCACTGAAAAAGGTATGACAATATCACCTGTTACTATTTTTACAGCAAAGAATGGTTTCTTTTTCCGGTAAGATATTGTAATGAAAACAATTTCACATGTCTTGTGTGTTAACTCCTTCAAGTTATAAAACATTGTTTCTCCTCATCAATATTCAAATATAAAATTTCGTTAGTTATTATCAAACTAATTGTAATGATCTTAACAATATTATCTATGCCCTGAGCATTTTTGATTTATACTCTTGCCATAGTGTTTTATTGATTGCCATTTTGTGAGGAAGTCTTCACATCTTTCCAGTTTAATTAGTTCTTACATTTTATGACTAATTATATGGATCTTCAAAATCTTCAAATTTTACTTATGTCATTTTTGTCACATAGACCTGGCTCATGTTCGTAAAACTTTCCACTGACAACTTTCTGTTGTATCGAACGCATAAACTATATACCCGATTTTCAATATTTCCTTTGCACAGTTATGGAACTGGAAATGCTAATTAATCTGTAATTTCGTAATAATAAAATAATGGAAATTTATAAGGAATTAAATCAGTATAACAATAAGATTTACTACCTGAAAATGTCAGGTGACCGATAAAACTAAGGTTATTTGGTTACGTGACGTCAAGTAAAAGTAAGATATATTATATTAGAATTATCGAATTAATTGTGGAAACAGCTGTATTCAAAACGTTTTCATCTAAACTTAAAATTTTGGTTACAAATTTATTATCAAGAAGAGTTTTTAAAAAGTAGTAGTATAACAAAATCAATAAATCATCGGTCTAAGAGATATATTGTACCATTGGTAGTATCTCAGTTGTAGAATGTTTTGCATTATCTAAAATAAATCACTCGCTTCTGTATATAGCCTCGATGTCAAATATTAATTGAATTAACAATATTGCACAGAAGACAGATAATTGTTTGAAGTAATCTCTTACAGAGAATAACCAGGTGTGCACAAATCATGTATTTTGTGATAACGAATTATGATAAAGGTTTAACCCAAATTATCGCAATAAATGCATTTTCATTTACGTATGATAGATAGTAACAGCTGTTCTTATTTTGGATCCTTCTGAATCTATGTCATCTTTTGGAGGAAATGTGACATTGATCGGAGTGTGGTACACCATCAAGAGGTTTCTTAACTGAGTAGGAAAGTTGGTACATATTTAGTTACAATGAGTCCTATGTAAGGATACCCTCGAGGTGTGGGACTTGTCCATCACCCCGCCCTCACAGACATTGATTTCATATCTAAACATGTTTTGGACTACATACGTAAAACTTAATTCCTAACTTTTACATGTTTGCTACTCCCAAACCGAAAATAATTCAACCAGCACCCTTTGTCTTATTTCTAACAGGTCCTAATTTCTAAAACCTGTCAAGTTATAATTAGTATTTAGTGTTTTGAGAAAGAGATGATACAAATCTGGAAAATAGTTTTGGTTAGGTAAACAAATAAATGTAATAGGATGCTTTTTATATTTTAAGTATTTTAAGTATGAAATTATGATTATCAGTGCCAAATGACGGAAAATAAATTAATCATGGGAAAGATAAGGAAAAATAGGTCTTAATTTGAATAATGTACATTAAAGGACATGAAAGAGAAAGGAGTATGAAGTGTGTATACAAAAGATTGAGAGAAATAGGTTTATATACAAATGTAGCAAAGCATTCAAATACCGTGATTTATGTTAGTATGAAATTCGTTGGTACATATACTACACCTGGAGAACGAGAGATCTGACAATTTATTAATCGTATCAACAACACAAATGTGAGGCAATCCATGGGGAAAGGGATATCATTTCGACAGAGACATTTTGCGAAATTTTGAGATCGTGTTTCACCTAATGTACCATGTCGGTGCAACATAGGGCGATGAATGTTGTGTCCCCAGCTCATCGTGGGAGGAACGGTTCATACCAAGATAATAATGGAGAGGTTAGCATCTGTAATGATCACATTGTTCTCTAAGAATGATACCTATAAAGTAGATAATGGTTACTGGGGAAAAAAAGCGTCGCCTTCTTAAAACGTTATAATGAACAGCAACTCGTCAGCGGGTCTCAAACAGAATAAAATGAACATAGATGCACATTTATATTTTGGGGGCAATTGTTTATTCTGCTTCTTCGTATAATAGAAGTCGCTGTAAAATATATGAGATATTGATGTATCAGCTAATTTTATATGTCTTAGTTCGAATTTGTATGCTACACCATTACTTAATAAAATGTCGATATATCGTCACATACTTTTTGAAACTTAAACCTTACACTCTTAATATGACAAAAGTAGTGGCATTCGTATATATTCAAAAGATTTTAGACGGCTTGCTCGACCTAGCAGAGCGAATAGGGGGGGAGGGGTTATAGAGATGAGATAAGCGCGAAACCCCGTGTGTGTGCGTGTGTACGGGTAAGAGCAACCTTAGTTTAGCATCTCCACTTCTTGTATTTTATTATGTAGGAGAATGTATTTTGGTTTGTTTGGTTGGTTATTTTATCCGAAAGATTTTATTAATTTTTACCTTCACATTCAGAACTTGTTTTTTTCACTGGCTTTATATACACGGGATTGTACTGGTGTGCCATTAAGTCTAGCTTACTGTCTGATCTCGTTTCAGAGGCATGGATTTTAGGAACCTGGGCCTCTGACTTTGAGGGGACAGAGCTATTCTAAATATTGTATGTTACATCCTACCTGATGTAAAGCTTTTGATTAAACTATATGAAGACTTAGCACCCGAGAAAATATCGGATTTAGAAAATAAATATGGTTTATGCAACACAATTTAAACGTTTACAAGGGATTTTGCATGTGTTACCTCTATGTGTCTCTTTACAGAGTTATAACATTTTTCCATCTATATTTTATCTTCTAAATATTTGTAAATTATTGTGAAGAGTTGAAAATGAGTTGAAATTTGTAAATTTGTGAAAATGATTTTTACATTCCTAACAGAAAAAAAACAAAATGTAAACTTACATGAAAAAGGATAATCCGACCATACGTCTTTGTGATTGTGTGCAATTGTCCAATTATGCACAAAGAGAGATATTTTTACTGTGGTCTTCAGAATCTTTTGGCATAATACTATTTTATTTTGGCATAATACTATTATTTATTTTGGCATAATACTATTTTTGGCATAATACTATTTTTATGCAACGAATTTCTCTATAGGGTCATGCACACATCTGGATTACTTTGACATATCAATGTGTGGCTTTTGTTCCGTTTAAAATAGCATAAACAACGCGAGTGAAGATTAACCTGAAAACAGTATTTTGGCCATTCTCCATTACTTACTATTGTGTTAAAGTCACAACTCTATTACTTCTTCTGTAATTACACACTGAGGAAAAGGAATGTTACGACATAAATGGATATGTGATCTTGCGTGTTTTGTCTTCATATATTAAATGGTTTTAGGTATTATATGACTATGATACCAAGCTTATATGGGTATCATCTCTCTCTCTCTCTCTCTCTCTCTCTCTCTCTCTCTCTCTCTCTCTCTCTCTCTCTCATATAGTTTTGTTATAAAGTATATAGAGTACGGACAATCGTGATGAAGAGTGCACCTAATTCTTGTGAACTTGATCCAATTCCAATATCACTGCTGCTTGAGTGCTTAGACCCAACATTGCCTCCACTACACTTTCTCTCTCTCTCTCTCTCTCTCTCTCTCTCTCTCTCTCTCTCTCTCTCTCTCTCTCTCTCTCTCTCTCTCTCTCATCGGGGGAATTCTCGTCATTTTTCAAAACTGCCATCGTAAAGCCTCTGCTGAAGAAACCAACACTTGACCATAACGATTCAAAGTTTCTAAACTCCCATTCATATAAAAATCTTTGAAAAAGTTGTTCTAACCAAAGTATCTCATTTGAATTCAAACATTCTTTTTAATAATGCACAGTCTGCATAGTCAGTACGAAACCTAGGTGTTACTCTAGAGAGTGGTCTCACATTACACCAACATGTCAGGAACATATGCAAGGCTACATATCTTGGGCTGCAAAGCATCAGTTCCATTCGCAAATATATTTCAGTTGATGCCACTAAAACACGTATGTTCATTAATACTTTCAAGACTATACTATTGTAATTCAATTCTGTCTGGTTCGTCACAATAGCTGCTCCAGAAACTTCAAAAAGTTCAAAACAGCTCTTCAGATCATCTTTAGAGTACCTCGATCAGAGCACACCTCACCACTGCTCTGTACCATACACTGGCTATCATTAGATACACAATCAAACACAAAAAATGTGTTCTCTGTGCTACGTTTCACTGACAGACTCCAGTCCAACATACCTATCCGGCCTCACCCATATCTATACATCAGCAAGATCCTTACGCTCCTCTTCTGACAATCCTATACTCATTGTTCCCACTATAAAAACGAAGTCATATGAACATCTTTCTTTAGCATACCAGGGCCCGGCGATGTGGAATGAATTGACAATTGAAATTAGACACAAAGACACAGCGGTCCCTTTTATAAGAGTGCTCTTAGAACTCACCTTTCTCGACTGCAGGAACAAACTTAGAGACCGAATAATGTTTTGTACCTTATATGTTTTCATCATCTTTCTATATTTTCCAATTTCATGGGGGGGGGGGGGGGTTGTTTTTCCGTAGTGTAATCAAATCATTATAGATGTTGTAAACCACTTAGAGCATCTAAAGATTAGGTGCTATACAAAGTCTTTATTATTAGTATTATTATATATATATATATATATATATATATATATATATATATATATATATATATATATATATATATATATATATATATATATATATGTAAACAACATTATTTACCTTTTCTTAGTTTTTTCAGTGATCTTACAGAGAGTGACACCAAATAGTTATGATGTGTGGTATGATTGGATCACATATTCTTAAATAAAATGATGTAAATAAAATGACAACAAATACCTTTCTACTGCTACGTTAACAACACCTACAAAGGTAAGCGATAACCCAGTATGTATGTATGTATGTCTGTATGTTTTGGAACACATCACAACAATAATGACATTCAGTTACACCCATTAAGGCAAGTTCTAAAAACTATTAAATACATGATAAGGAATTGCAAAACAAAACAAATAAGGGGTAAAAAAACAAATAAATAAATAAAAACAACACAAATAAATCCCAAATCAACTAAAAGATTTAAAAATTAAATGTGAATATTCGTACCATTCTGTAAAAGGTATGTAACAATAAGGAAAGAGTAACAAAATAAAACATCCTTAGATATAGGGTCAATATTTATATAAACTAGGATTTGGGGTTCCTGTCAAGATCAATGAAAACCAATGTGAGAGTACTGTCTCGAGTAACACCTAGGTTTCGTACTGTGTCAATTTAATGTTGGTTTTGCTGATATTTATTGTCTGAGGTAAAGGATGTGAATGAGAAAATCTTCTGTTGTGATCAGAATAGTCTCAGTTGATATCATCATTCATCTGCAGCTTGTTACATGTCATTTTTCAAATCCAAAAATTTCAAATTATGTTTATGTATGGTGACTAGAACGAACTAGAACATCACACTGTATATTTAACACATTAACCCCTTTAGGTTTTTGCTGTTTTCGCATGAAATATGAGTAGGAAACACATGTATGGGGACTATTTCTGAATGCATACTAATACATCGATTCCAAGCAATATTCCATTAGACCAATGCCTAGTTGTGCTTAAAAAAAGTTTTCCATTGCATAGTTTGCTAGCGCATGAGCAGAAGGTGAAACTTTGAAGTTTTTGGGGTGGGGGGTTTTGCTTAACGGACCCATAACTTTCGTATGGAGAAGACTCTATTCAAAATGTTCACCCGATCCTACTTTTGCACAGGTTCTCCTGTGTGCGCTTTAGACCGGTCTGCTGTAGATCTGAGGCCATAAAGTCTAAAATCTGGACACAAAATCAGATTCTGATAATGGGCGAATTTTGGGTAGAAAAATAAACGGCTCCAAAAAATTAGGTTATCTCTCTGTATTTTCTAGTGCAACTAAAATGTCCAGATTATTTGGTATCATTGTATGTCTACCTTTCTATAATACCACCCACCTTATCATGCATGATCTTGACGCTACTAATCATGTAAGTAGGCTACTACCTCATGCCCCATAAACTCGGTGCTCGGGGTTAATGTGTTAAATGTAAACAAAGAAGTGGCCAGTTCTAAAGAAATTATTTTTCTATGCAACAATGGAGGATCAGGTTACTGCTGGATCACTCTAATAACTCGCATAAATAAAGTCATACATAACGGTTTGATACTCATTTTGAAAATGCTGCACTGGTTCAATCACGACAAACACCAGCCTGCAAATGTATATGGTCATCAGTTGGATTAAACAGCCTTATGTACACTGTCCCATAAATTACATTGACTGCTGCACATATAGCAAGCATACTTCTTTCATGTCAAAATCACTAATGATTCTGCTTAAGTTTCCACATCCAATATTCAGCATCCAACTATATGACAACTTCCCTTTTGGTCAGCAACTTCAATTATCTCTGTTGCAATTGTCATTCAATGAAGGTTGCAATATTATGATAACTTTAAGTTTCTGCATTTATAACTTGAACTCGTTAATTTTGTACATCTGGTGGTTGAAAGAAAAAGTTTATGTTGAGAATTACATCAGACCTAATATAAATTGCGACAAACATGCATTGCTTGTTTACTCTTTTCCATGCAATCACAATATTGGCTTGCGCAAGAACCTTAATTTTGCAACTTGAAATCAATTACTTGCCTGGTAATGACACTAGTTTTTGTTTTCTTCAATCTCATAACTTCACTTGTCACTCATGGAAATAGTTATGTTCATGTCCACAAGCAGGACAAGGTCAGACCCTTGTATACAATCCAGGTCCTTCATTCACACAGTTGATAGTTTGGCCATTCATCTGGACAACTTTCTACTTGCAAGTCTGAACTTGTATTAGTTGTGCTATCCCACTGATTGCTAAAACTTGCAATTCAAGCTGTGGATTTCTGATAATCTACAAAGATAATGCCAAACTACTATCTCTGCATATGGTTCTAAGACTTGAACCTCTTTACACATTCTTTGCTTTGCTACATCAACATCTCAAATTTTGTTTCGTCAATATGATCACTTTTATCAAGTGTGAAAAATCAAAGGTCATTTACATATCAATACAAATACCCCATTGCAATTTTGTTTGTCTATCTCAGTTAGTTTTTCTTCAACTCTTCCAAGAAAAATTTCACAAATGTGTAGAGAATTAAGTACTTGCTGTAACAGCCTAAAAAACTAAGGGCTGTTCCTTTAAAACATACATGGTACCCAAGGAAGGTAGTTTTTTAAATGCCAGGGTACTTTGTTTCACAAAGATTATATTAAAATGATAAGAAAATTTTAAATTGCATCTATGGGTGAGTACTCTACTTCAAAAGTGCCTTCCCTGGGTACCATGTATGTTTTAATGGAAAATCCCCAATCAGGTCATTTCCAAAACAATAAAAATATGCACTGCAAATTTAAGCAGAGATGCTACCAGGATTTAAAATCACCAAAAACTTGGGGGGTGGTATCGTCCATAGTTCAACACTTAAATATTCATCTCTTTTTCTTTCTTCTCCATTCTGGATGATCCATCTTAAAATCAAAATCTTAATAAGATGCTCTCTCTAGTTGTACAAGCATTAATGTTCTTTAATGGTGTATGAAGTATTCTGTACTGAGAACCACCTGTAATCTGATGGTGTATATACAGCTACCCTAGCCTGCTTCATCAATATGAGAAACTGTCCTTTATGCTTGTTTGTAACATTTCCTACAATTCACAGGTATCATCTTATGGACATCTGCTTTGAATTGCACAAGATCTGGTGACTCAGCATTTTGTAAAAGGTGCTATCCTATAATTCAAGCAAGTATTCCCAATGTAAAAGGGTTATTTTCCCCATAAATGCTGTACATATTACACAGCATGCATCCTTTCTTGGTTTTCAGCTGTAGCCATATGTTCTGAATCAAGATTTCTAAAACTTTGCCAAAAAATTGACAGTTCATCTAACCCAACATCTGACATCATTTTAGATTTATTTTTATCCTCCGTTTGCCACAAATCTCTACATTTTTCACTTAATTCATTCTGCCACTCACTATGCACATTCATACTATCACTGGCTTTAAGTCAAATAGAATCGGTAACTTTCTGTCCAGATATTGATTTTAATCTTACATACTGGAAATGGACTAAAGTTAGCATACGCACAAATATGTGGAAATGGGACCAATCACAGAACCCATCTAGTACACATTTTTTTTTAATTAACCTACATCTGCATATTATGGAACAGACCGAGGTATTTTCATCAAATAAGTACTGCTAACATTTAAATTTGTATAGATTCGTTTTTTCTAATTTTATCCTAAAACTTTAATACAAAATTGTATAATGTGCAGAGTGCTTTTATAATGCACAATATTGAACTAATGTGTGAAAGATCTCATGCATCACTGCTTTACAAGTAAAAAAATTTTATAAAAATGTTCCAATCATGCAATTTTGCACCCTGGCAGCTTGTCTTATTGTCACACTGTACTAAGGTCTCTGTCAAAAGTTAACTCCATCCATAAAGTTTAAAAATGTGTAAAAAATTTAAATTGTTCTACTGACCTTAAAGTCAAATCAATCTGCATACAATTACCTCTACCTGGTGTGTTAAAAGAAGTCTATTTCTCTACCTGGTGTTTTAAAGCAAGTCTATTTCTCTACCTGGTGTGTTAAAAGAAGTCTATTTCTCTACCTGGTGCATTTAAACAAGTCAATTTCTCTACCTGGTGTGTTAAAACAAGTCTATTTCTCTCCCTGGTGTGTTAAAACAAGTCTATGTATAAATTGTTTTACAAAATGTAACAGCTGCTATAATGGCTTGAAATTCTAACAATGTAGTCATAAAAGTGTAAAATCTATTGGCTGTAATTTTAATAGTCCTTGTTGAAGTTGTTCTACTACACTAAAAGAACTTGTCAGTCATATGGACTTCAGATTTAACAGTGACAGACAGATTGGGGCAGAATAATCAAATTGATTTTGATCTCCCCCAAAAAAACTTGAAAATGTGAAAGGGAATTTGGGGTACTCCCCCAGTGGGGTATTAAGGGGCAGCGCCCCTGATCAGGGGGTCGAAGACTAAAAATGCATTTTACACGCATGAAAATCTGCTCCTGGTGCAAATTGTGACCATAATATGTAACAAAATAATCATTTGAAAAACTAACAAACTTGCCAAAAATTTGAATAATTTTACAGTATTTATTGTCACATGAATTTGTTCTCCAATACTATTGATACTTTAAGTTATTTCATGTGCATGTCAATAATTAGGCATTTTTTGCTGCCAACATATTATACTTCCCTCTTTTCATAACAAATATGTAAAATAAACACCAAGATACATCATCTATATACAAGTAATCCAATATATTCACTTGTCTTTTTGTCCACTGAACACATCCTGTTGATATGGTAGTTGAGCTCTTTTTGTGGCATTAAGATTTCTTTAGTCTTCCTTTTTGTCACCAATGATTTTGCTGGCTCAATGTGCAATCATTTCTTTTCCTTCTCAATGAGAGCCTTTTTCCTTTCAAGCTCCAGCTTGTATTGGCAACATGGAGTGCACATATTCTGACAGAGGGCTTAATTTCTTCCGTATGCATCTTCATTTGTAGGTGCGGTTCCAGACTCTTTCAACTACGACTTCTGTAATGTATATATTGCAGAGGGCACAAAATGCCAGTCCTCGAGCGTTCAGTTTTCTTATAAACTAACTAAATTTCCATCGACAATTCATTCCAGCCATTCCCTTGTTTTTTAAAACCTTTATCTAAACTTTTCGTGTCATCGTCCCTCCCAACAACTAGGGACACCATTTTTTGGCAAGCACTCTTCTTCTTTCCATTGCCATCAGTTTCCTTTACCCAAAGATTCATTGGATGAATTTAAACTTGTGACCAATCAGAATACTCTTTACAAGAGTCTTAGGTTAACTAAAATATTGAGCGAATACATTACAAGAGTTGTTGCAAAATGGAACTGAAGAGAAAAAAAAACGGTTAAAAACTGGGAAAAAATGGATCGGACATTATTTTAAAAAACGGACTATATCAAGAAAAATCAGATTCAAGTCAGGAGAATAGCGGAATTCCGTTTTAAGACGGATGAAAAATCATGTCTGAATAATGTGCTTCTCTCTTGCTGTCTTAGTGAGGGTATAAAAAGATAATTTATGTAAGGAGGTGCTTTTGCCATATATCAGATGATTTTATTATCCATAAATATGAGTTAATGTTGATAATTACAAATAAAAAAGTAAGTATCATGGACAAGATAGATATGTATAATTACTAGTATTACGCATATTATGAACAGTTAATAAATGGTACATGCACACATACTTAGTCATGTAAAACACTTCACATGCATTATTCTTTAAAACACCTTGACATTTCTAGATTAAGATTCAAGTGATCTTTAATTTGTACACAATTATACAACTGAGGATATTTATTATTATGTCTTTCTTTTTTTTTTTTGAGTGCATGTATGTCTCTATAATTGAAATATTGCTAATACATGTAACAGAAGTGTTCAATAAACGTGCCAAATTAGCACATGATCAAAGCAGTAACTTGAGTGGAATGATTATGAGATGTCAAATTAGGATACTGTTACAGATATTTAGACAGCTCCATTGGTTAGATCATCGGACCCAGATGCAGGAGGTCATGGGTTTGAACCCCAGCAGTTAAACCAAATAAGTTAGTGTTAGGATTGGTCGGCCTGGTGTCAGGATAAAGAGACTCGGTGGGACATCATACTACATGTGTGCAACATTATGACCCATTGCTAGACATCACTTTCAACTCCCAACATTGTAGTGATATGACTGGAAAATTGTTAAAGCTAAGTTAAAAATCTAAATCACACACTTACACACAGATATTTACAATTTTTAAAAAAGAAATTTATGTATGCAGAACAAAAAAAATTAATGTACATGATGATATTGTGGATTTTGTTGGTTTGTGTATTAAGTTGAACAGGCATAATTAATTTAAAAATCAATTAATCTACTGATATATGCATTCATTTCAAATATTGATACATAAAGTTGAGCAATTATTTTAGTATGACATTTTACCACCCTAAAAACTACTCTTATGTTGCATTTGGAACTACAATTTATTAATCTCAACCAAAGGATCTTCACATAACAAAAGTAACATATGTATGTATTAACCAAAGACTGCAGGGAATTCCATTCAGTTCTGACCCAGCCCTTTTCCTTTTCCAGTCCCTTTCATTGATGATGTGTCATGATAAAAATATGATATCAATAAACTTTTAAAAATTGTCTAACGGTATCATGAATTCATAAAAAAGATGTGTCCATTTAAAAGAAATAAAGCTGAAGATGCATGCTTGATTCTACTGAAGATTAACTGTCTTTCTTAACATTCAATAAAAATAGTAAGGGCAGGTAAAATAAACCATGCTAAAATTTTGAACAATATATTACGACTAAAGCCAAGCTCCTGTGGTTTCACTCAAGTCAAGAGTCAAGTTGAGCAATATAGAATAGTATGGTACAATGTGTAGGGCCATCAACACAATTATTTTCCAACTCACCAAAAATATATAAAAAATTTATTAATAAATGCATATCAATAACATAAACCAATCTTGGATCCCATTAGCCAGCCTCAAGTATTCAGTTTTAATAATAGCCTGGGGACATCAACATGCAAAGAGATTTTAAAAATATTTAATACACCGGTATAATAAAGTAACTAAAAACTAAACCATTCTTTAAAATGATACATAAATATGTAATTTAATATTTATATTTCTGACATTCTTCTTCTTTGAATGCTTTCATTTTCTGACTGGTAATAAAAAACATGAAAAATTTGTCCTCCTCGTAATGAAACGATCTGCAATTAAACTTTCAATGACAGCCACACAGAAACTTCACGATTTAAAATCTTCCTGTAAATTAAAAATTATGAATGTTTGTCGTACACTTGTGCATAGCAAATTGATCCAACCACTGCAAATATCATTTCTGTGAAATTATTTTCAATTGGGTAAAAATTACATGTTAATAAATTTCAGGCATGTGAAATAGCGATCCAACCATCATAAATAAATATATTTGTGTCACATTTTTCTTTTACTTGGTAAACATGGAACATATTCAGACCCTTGCAACAACAAAAAAATATCTTTATCTCAAGTCTGTATCAAATGCCAAATGTGACTTCACAACAAAGTCAGCTACATGCATAAGACCCTAATCAAGTAAATGTTTTAACTAACTTAAATAATGAAGACAAAACAGTCTAATACAGTATAATGTAGTTCCAATAACCAAAGCCAGATTACTTGTTTGATGATCTTGGTGAACAACTGCTTGAAAAACCAGATGACCCTTGGGGTTGGGCTTCATCTCGTGTTATCATTTAAGTCATTCTTTCATTAAGCTATAACACCAAGCCCCCTCTCCCAAAAAATGAACAACAGACAAGTTACAAATTCTAGTACTAGATCTGCAGTTTCAAGTCCCGAAATTTCTATAACGTGCATTACTTGGGTAAATTCCTGGACACTTTGGAAAAATAAAACAGACATTTCTTTAAGAATCCTGGAGATATCAACTTGTAATGGCAGTGTTAAGTTGAGATAAGCATACGCGCCATTTATGAAGTATGATTTCAAGCAAGTATAGAAAACTTGTGGAAATGTTTAGCCATATACAATAAAAATTAAATAACACAAATGTGACTACCTATATAAACATGATTATTAGACTTGAAATAGGATAAAAATATCAAATTCCAACCACCACACGAGTATTGCATTTTTGAAGATACCAACATGGAAACATAGAACTTTAAAATTCTGGAGGACTTCAAAAAATGCATTTTCCATTGAGATGAATTTCTACTGAAATTAATACAGATTTAGTTTTAATTATTTGTCAATTTTAAATTCCTGTTTCTTTTATTACATGCTATTGTAGAGTAAATTAATTCATTGGAGATGATTTTTGTTCAGAAAATCAGTTGACCTGAAATTATTTTTTGGTAATGTTGACCTCGACCCTCACCTTGATTCAGGGTTAGTGTCAGCCTCATCAATGGGTTTTTATTTTATTTTAAAATGATTGGTTGTTGTCAAGGTCAAGATGGGACTAGTGAATTAAGAATCAACTTTTTATTCTTAAAGTAAAAGGATTTTTTCTCGTTTGGGTCGTGTTCGTAGTTTGTGATAAACACGATCACACGACTCCTCTCCCGCCCCCTCTCAATTCTCGATTTTGCAATTTGGGATTTTTTTACAATAAAAACTGCGTTTCAGAATACAATATAATCTGTTTTAGTGAAATATTCAGTTTTGGTCCTTTACACAAGTCATTTTCTTTTGCTGTAGCTAGTTTTTGACTTAATGTTAATTTTTTTTCAGTTTATTTGGTTTTTAACAGATTAATTTGTTTGTCTGGAAATATTTGATGTGCTCTTACAGTATTCTTGGTCACAGTTTATCAAAATTTTATTCGGATTTCCATCACCGAAGTGTTAAATCTTGTGATTTTATAAGAAATTGTACATCAACACTACAGACTACATACAGCAGATGTCATCATCTTCCATCTTGAATTTTCGAAAGGACTCAAACCTAAATTTATTAGAACGTTTCATTACTAGCACTTTTGTAATTTAATTATTGGATTAATCTTGGAATAATTTTGGATTTGACTTAAAACTGAAAGTCCTTTTTTCATTTTTACCATCTTTTTTCCAGGGAAATAAATTATTTGTTAAATTTTACAAAGCTTGTTGTTTTTACTTTTTCTGTTACTTTTTATTTGAACCTAAACATGAAGCGCTGACATGTAAATATTTTCCAACAAAACAGTTACGGTTCATAATTGCTGTAATTGACTTGATCTCTATATTAGTGATTATAATTAAATTCATTTCAACACAGAAATTTTGCATAGTTGGTAATAGCACCTAAATTTTGCATAGTTGGTAATAGCACCTAAACAACGGTGAATGACAGAGAACTGGTTGATTCTTTTACATTCATTTCAAAGTATCTTATAAATAACATGACTGACTGCTTCTCTTCCTCAATAATGCTTGTAAAAAATTGTGTTTTCTTCCTCACTTTCAAACATAACTGGGTAAACAACTACGTTCTCTCTTGTAAAAATATATTACTCCTAAAGTCCATTAATTGAATGGCATAAATGTAATAGGAGTATAGCCAGCTGAAGGTCTATCTGCATTCAAATTCTTCTCATATTTTTATCATGATTTTGAGAAAATGTAATGGCTGATGATCGTCTAGCTTATATTTTCCTTATTCCTCAGAAGAATACTGTCCTTATGTTTGTCAAATCTTTTGTACATGTCTTGAAGGTCACAATCTGTGTTGATTACCTGCAAAAATTTGCATATCATTTAATAAAGTTGAACCTGCTTACAACAAACATGGATTTTAACAAATTTAAAATTGCATGAAATGTTATTTGATGTATCTGTGTTAATAAGATGATGAATTATCCATGTGTTTCAAAAATACTTTCCAATCAAACAACTCGACCACTTGGACAAACACAATGCTCTACTTCCTCATTCAAATAACTATTTCTTTATTAAGATCATTAGAATTTTGTGAAAATATCATTAAAATTGGATGATTAATATTCAAATTTGTACGAGTTAACTGTGCAGAGATGCTGCCAGAAATCTTAAGGGAGAGCAAGAGGTCCCACATGTCTGTGTCCGATTCCAGGTGGGTACAGAATATGCCAAATGGTAGCTGATGGGTGACAACATTATTAAACATTCTTCTTTGTTCCTTAAAACTCAGCTTCAAAAAACCCTCTGCAAGCTGAAAATAATTTACTGGACCAAACTATTCAGTATAGTCATTAGTTTATTTATTGTGTCAGATGTTAGACCACAGGCCTTTGAAACTCTATCACTGTAGTAAGAAATATCAAATTTAAAATGAGAAATAAATCTTTGCCAGAGATACATACAAACACACACACACACACACACACACACACACACACACACACACACAATATCTGTATAGGATTTTCTTAAGCTGTTTTTTCTCCTAAGATATTCTGACATTTTCTTATTACAGCAGTAGAATATCAATGTCTGTGGTTCCATAATTCTTCAGAGCAGTGTGAATTTTGCTTCGAGAACAATTGGACTGATCAATAGGTCTGATTTACTATACTGCTCCAAGAAACAATAGTTCCATAGTTTCTGCTAGATACTCTGGTACAAGAAATCATTGAAGCCACAGATAACTTTCATAACTTTTCCCCCAATGCAGATATATGCATCCACCAAGTTAACATACTTTTCTTTTGCCTGTCTTCCAAACTTTGCAGCATTGAAATTAGAGATGGAAGCTATCAAGAATATCATATAGAAATTCAAATCTTTGTTGCCATCTATCCCTTCTATTAAAATATCAAAAATCTCCCTCAATCAGTGTACATGTAATTGGCTTACAAGGAAGAGTCCATGTTATATATGGGAATGTGACCTTTTACCCTAACCCCCTCCAAACCTGATTGTTCCATTCAGAATCTGAAACCTTCATTCCTTATCATACTCAATGCGATTCCTCTCCCTTAGTCAGTGTAAAGGATTTTGGCTTAGAAGGATAACATAGTAACCTGTTGATGATCAGGTAGACATGGCTTGTGACAATATACTTATTACAATATACCTGCACTTGTGCATATATATTTATTTTCTATGAACCTCTTAACAGTCTCTTAAAAATTTTAAGTTGAGAACTCGTCAATGAACAACTTTTAATACACTGTTAAAATATGTGGTGTTGAATATTACAAAATATATTAATTCCTCAAAAGTAAATTCATCCAATAAACTCATTCAACACTGCTTTTAAGGGGCCCCGAGTGGCCGAGTGGTCTAAAGCGCTGTCCGTCACGGATCACTGTCATCTCACCTCTGTCTGCGTGGGTTCGAGTCTCGGATTCGGCCAATGTGGGTATGTGAGAAAGCTTGCCAGTAGCTTCTCGTGGGTCGGTGGTTCTTTATGGGGTTTTCCGGGTTCTTCCTCCACCATTAATACTGGCCGCCATGTATAGCCTATGCTGTGCTGAAAAATGGCGTTAAACCCTAAAAAATGTCAACACTGCTTTATATTTAGTTACATTATTTATTGTCTTTAAATTTTATACTTACTAATACAGGACATGGAACTTTGAATTTCTTTTGATGAATAAGCCAGTCTTCATGGAGATCATGAAGAGACTGCAGGTATTCCTGAAATAAACATTGAAAATTTCTTTATTTTGACCACAAAAAGTGAGTGCATTTCCTAATCATGACTTCTAGTCTTACTGCGAATAACTATGGACCTTCGAAGCCTGATAATGTGGCCATAATTGTCATTAATATAAATCTTTTAATATGACCAGGCTCCTGCCACTGTAATGTAATTTGCTATTTCTCTTGTGCTTCCAAATGATATTCAAAGAAGCTTGGGATAAAAGTGTTGCACTGAGGATCAAATGAGAGAATCTGTGTTCCCATGTCCCACAAAATATCAGTGAGAAAGTTTCTTTCATAGTAAACAATTTTTAAAACTTGGAGATGCAGTAAAACTGTGCAAGGCAACTGAAATCCTGCATTTTAAATAGAACATGATGACATCATCAAGGAGCATCTAACTAAACAAATGCTGTGAATTAACTATTTGTGGTCGGGCACCAATTTTAATTGATATCAAAGTTGGTACAATGAGTATAAAGACCATCAAATAATATTTCATCAGTGGAAACAACAGAACCCTCTTTGAAATTCTCAAATTGAAGCCTCGTGTGTATAAATTCATTTTAAAAGCTAACATAAATATCCACTAAAATCAACTATTCACTACATATGTAAATTTCTTGATTTCTTGTTTGAATTTATTCACTATAAATACTTAATTTATTTAATATTTTCATTATTATTTTAGTTATAGTAAAATAGATTTCTTGGATAAAGTTCAATCTGCAATTTTAAGGATTCCCCAAAAGTAACATATCATCTATATGCAGCAGATGTCAATGCTAAATGATATGAATGGCTTATAAATATCGTGCATTATTTCACAACATTGGCATCACCACATTCAACAATAGAATAACATGGTACCTCTAGCTACCCGCAGTGCGGAAAGGAACAATCAATTGTCCGGTAATCCCCATTTCTAAGACTTGCAGATCTATTGAGGTAATGTAAAAGTTTGTATGTAACATAAAGTCTTTCCTATGAAAAATGAGTGAATTTCAAACAATAGCTCTTCCTTTACTTGTAACATTCGAGTACAGCTGGAAAATAAACTGAATATGAATTCTTTATGCATGCATATTATGAATCTTCATATATATATATATATATATATATATATATATATATCAATGTTTGTACCCTTGCTGTTGTAAAGAATGCTAAAACAACTGGTTTTCAAAGACAGCATGTGAAACTAATTCTGCAGAAGAAAGAAATTAAACTTAACAATATGTCCCACATCCCAAGTAAAAGCCTTTTCCTGAAGTAGATTCATAATAACAGAGAGAAAGAGAGGTAAACAGGTCTATTTTAATCTGTATTTTTAGTTATCTGACAATTGTCACCTTCCTCACGTATTGGGAGACTAATGTATTCCATTATCAATTAAGACATCATAATCATTCTTGTTTTAATAACAATATACATTTTTACAACAGCCACATGGGACTGCAGTTTTATTTACACACCAAAACAACATATCTGGAAGAGTTATCTGCCTTTGCAAGTGTCTGTCATTGTCAACAACTGACTTGACTTTGGATATATACTTTGTTCTTTTTCATGGAGGATTCATCTATACAAGCAATAGTGCCTGCAATACTGAAACCCACAAAGTCTAAAATCTCAAGAATCAGATGGGTTCAGTAATGACATATACCATGTTTGCTGGCAGCAATTTCTAATTTCTATAACTGTAGAGAGGCATGATGTAAACTTGGTCAGATTCTTTAGTAATGATATAAACAGCATAAATAACAGAATCAACAAGTTTAAAACTGATTTATTTTCAAATTAAAATTCTGACTATGTACTTTAATCTGTACTCAGTATACATATGCCTCTTGTGAGCACAAAGTGATATATGACATGAAGTTTGGACAACAGCTGTTTTGCAGCAGGTGATTTTATTAAATCTTAAAGAGCACCTCTCCATCAAGGTGGAATTGCTAATCTATTTATGTGAGGCAACAAAACCATGACAATTTATGCTCAACATTGCTCCAAACTGCAACATAAACGGTCACTGAGCACATCTAATAATTTCATTTCTTTAACAATTCAGAAGCTCATAAAATTTACACTTAATGAAATAATATCCCAAGATTCCCCAGGCTTGGTCAAAAAGAGGTTTGCTGACTATTGAGCTCAAGGTATGTACTCCCACCAATCATTCAATTATGATTCTGCAATGCCTCTAGAAGAAATAGCTGAATTACCAAGTGTCAATAAACAAAAATAATGTAAATGGCAAAACTTAACTTTCCTTCCCAAAAAAGTTATGTCTAGAATCAAAATGATATCATGTACTGACAAAATATTTCTCATTACACAGCTGCACTGTATCATATCAATGATAATAATGTTTCTACTCAAAACGTTCTCTTCACCTGGCCCAAGATTCGTAGTTAACCTCAGTTGTATCAAGCTAGTGTGTTAACTGACCTACTGGCACAAAAATCTATTTGAAGCACTGCATTTTGACCATTTCAAGCTTATGAAAAACCCTTCTGTGCAATGGTCACATGATCTTTTTTGTGCACATGTTTATCTGCATCAATTATTTCCCAAATTTGTATACTATTCATAACTGACACGCAGTAAGCATATGTGCTAGCTCGACAAGGAAAAAGCATAATACAAGTGGTCAAAAGCAGAATCCAGACTGATAAAGCATAATCCACATATAACATGCTAAAATTTCAATAAACAATGATTTATTTGTCCCTCTGGTCAACTAGAATCTTAAGACTTTTAGTGCCAAATATTAAAATTCTTTCCACGCTGCCTGAAATAGATGGCACATGATGCAGCACTCGTGTCTTCATATTTAAAGAAATCTGTTATTTTTTGTTTTGGTTTTTTTTTCTTCCTTTTTCGAATCCATCTGTGAATCTTTTTAAAGGAGATATTTTTGCTTTCATATATGCATCGACTAAAATAAAATACTTTTAAGCACCAAATACTTTTAGACAGGTTCTGCATTAAATATGAATTAGAACAAAGAATCCGCACGTAAAGATTAAAATTAGAAAACCAGTCTGTTCTCTCCTCGTTAAGCCATACAGATGCTATAAATAGAATTCAAGATCAAAAGTTTTAAAGTAGAAAAAGGTTTACTATAAATAGAACATGATAATGTTAGGAAAGTGCATGCAAGTCCACGGACAAACATACTCTTATATTGTAGTTATGTAAAAGCCGTCTTTTTTAAAATATGGTCTGTGGGATTAATGGAATGTTAATAAAAACGAGAAAACAAATAATTGATTTTTTTTGGAATGCAGATACACTGAAAAAGCAAAATCCATATATGTTTATGCATAACACGTTATTTAGTGAAAAGAAGCATAATGATTACGCAAAAAGTGTAATGGTTGGCATGTACGAGTAAGGTATGCAGTGAAATTTAGTTTCAGGGCTATTCAAAATGTACATCAAGCAATAATTGTCAAAATGTATAAAGCTATTGCATAAATTAATTCTGACAAACCTGTCCCTTTCATCAAATGTACCAAATTAACTGCTAGGGTGGTCTAGTAGTTAAAGCATCCACATCGGATGCAGGAGGTCACGGGTTCGACCCCCAGCCATGCCATACCAGACTTACAAAAATGGTACTAACATCTGCCTTGTTACTTAGCATGAAGAGGTTAGTTAGGTCTGGTCAGCCTGGTGTCGAAATAATGTGACCGGTTGGGTCATCAGGCTACATGCCAGCGGCATGATGCCACAGTGCTACATATCACTATAAACTGCCACACTGCGGACATAGCGATGTGACTAAAAATTGTTAAAGTGCGTTAAAAATCTAAATCAGACACACATAAACATGTACCACAAGATGTTCCGTGTATTACTGCTAAACATTCTTTCGTAACTTTCAGGATACGTGTTTATTTTTTATTTCCAGGCAAAATCCAAATGGAATGCAAAACAGACTAATACAAAGCCCAAGCTCGACATCAAGTGTTTATATAAACAAAATATTTATCACAAGCAGTGCACACAATTGCCATTAAATGAACATACTGTGTATAAAACAAAACAAGAATTTTGTACATGATTTTGGTACTGGTCTTTTGTAAGCATTTCAAACTGCATGGAAAATTATACAGAATTCTGATGTAGAAAACAATGCAACTTGCCAACTAGTTACACCTCACTCCCAATCTTCACATCACATGGATACAATGTACTATTATTGCTGCCCAAAAGAGATATCTTTTGCAACCATAATGCAACCATTTGACACTGCAACTTCTAAATGCCCAGAATCAGACTTGTTGGGTACTTACAATGGGAACGCTCTGTTCTTCGTGTCTATTTCTGGCTCTAATTCTGTCCTGACATGTCTTGGGAGTTGCTTGGAGATAAACTGCAACATTTCAAGGCAAATTTGGAATACATATGAATTCAGTTTAGTCAAAAATGATCTATATACAAGAAAGAATACCAAACAATAATTAAGATAAAAGATCAATAAAAGGCTCAAGTGGACCCAAGATCTGACTACCGTCTATGTCGAAGTAAATGTACGGCAGATGGCCAAGAACCCATTTATTTGATGTAAAATATAATCTTTTATTATATTATTATTATTTTTCTGATTTCACTAACAAAGCCCTCTCAAACCATAATGGTTTCTACAATAATCTTGACTTAGTGAAGCAACAATGGTGTTAACAGGGTTCATACTCAACTATGAATGATAAATTCAAAGACTTTTCCCAAACTTTCAAAGACCACAAACAGAGATTTCCAAGACCTATTTTTGCTAACATTGTGTATACAGGTTATATGAGAAAACAACGAATGCCAAATACCACAATATTGTTTACTGATTAAAGTCAAACTATAATTAATTTCCTAAAATTGCATTATAATGATCTAGAAGATAGGTTAACATTCGTTGTTTTTTTTTTCTCCAGAAATATGTAACATACTTGTCAGATTTAATACAACATAAATTGTTCTCTTAACAGACATCAGCACTGCTTAAATGCATTATTTTATTTGCTTTTTTTCTCTTCAATCATTTTGGAAAGAGATGCCACCACTGTCATCTTTTCCTCTGCTCTTCTCCTAAGAGCATTTGACTCTGTGACAAGCACATTGAGTCCTTTTAACTCTGCCTCTTCTGCTTTCTGTACAGAGGAAGCATGTAGACTGGCAATGTCAGCTTCAAGACACAGCTTTTTGGCTTTAAGTTCTTCCACTTCATCCAAGGCTAACTCCCGTTTCTTTCCTTTTGGGTTTTTCTTCTCATCCTTCTCCTCTACTTTCTTCTTATCCAGATAGGCATGGTACTTATGTCTTGCAGAGGAGGCATATGTCATAATTTCAGTGCTAATGATGATTTCCAAAGGTCCACCTGCTTTTCTCATTGTGTCAATGATTAACCTTCGAGCTCTGAGGCTTTCTCAGCTGAGGTTCTCAACAGATACTCGTTTGTTGATAGAAAATCCTCTCTCCACTGTTGCCTGCCCATGTCACAACAACAACATTTTCTGGAGAACATTCCAAAGTTCAACATATTCCATTCTTTTGGAAAGGACAGAATAAAACATTTCATCAAGACTGTCATCTGTTCTACTGAAGCATTTCAAGGGATGATTGTCCGATTGGATAACTTCATCCACTAATTTTCCGTACTGAGTTAATATTAAATCACATCGGGACTCTACTTCTCTTCCTGCTTCACAAATAATTTTTAGGACCCTACGGATTTTTTTTTCACTCGCAATTCAAGAACAAGAACTCTTGTTTAACTCTAATACAGTGTACGCATGCGCACTTTGAAACTGTTTATCCCTGAATTGAATTTATTACAATGGATGTTTCTGTATTAAACCAAGGAATATTGTTATGTAGAACAAAATTTTCGAAAATGATTTTTGTTCCTCAGACGTGTTAAATAAACCGACGGTAGAAGTAAATTTAAACAGGCCCTCTTTTGCTATATCTCCCAAATCATCAAACTAAACAATCTTATTTTATACCCGAAGAGTAATGAATTACTATAATTTTTCCCAAAACTACCAATAGCTTATACTTCTGCATCTTTGTTCCACTAAATGAACATGTAGTTACTAATTTGCAACTTACGTTTGGCATGACTTGTAAGGGCTCCTTCTCCCATTGAAGCTAAGTTAATCGTCTTTTTACACAATGTACAAAAAGCCTTTCGTTTACATAATTTATCCTTTTGCAGCCATTCCTTGTATTTCTCTTGTTCAAGCCATATATCGTTGAAAGAGCAAAGACCTGGCATTTTTACAGATTGAACTTGCAGAAGATGTAAATCAACTGAACAAATTTTGAATCCTCGAGCGTGTAACTTTCGCGAACTTTCTACGTAGAGTGAATTAGTGTAATTAACATTTTGATTAGCTAAAACTGATGGACTCGTCCAATCAAACTGAACTATTCGTCAAACGAAAGAAGACAGGAAAACCAGCTACATCCGAAGCTAACGACCTTGGGCAATTTTATTGGTGACTTCCTTTGATGAAGTGTGTAGCGGCACCGTCTTGCTTTGATGAAAAGTGCATGTGTGATTGAAGTCGCCGCCGAGGCATACATTGGATGGCCAAACAAAACAAAACCTCTTTTGTTATTGCGGGCTTGCAGCGGCAATAAACTGAACGGGTCATCAAAAGAAAGAAACCAGGATAACTAGATTACATCTGAATCTAACAACCTCGGATAATTTTATTTGTGATTCTAGAAAGAAATTAATTTTTGGGGGGTTCATTTCAATTTTCAAAGACTTTTAAAGACCTCAGGGTAATATTCTTGATTTTCCCAAACTTTCAAGACCTTGAAAATGCTACCTCATTTTTCCCAAACTCTCAAAGACCTTCAAAGACCGTACGAACCCTGGTTAAAATGTCATTTGTTGGCTTTAAAAAATATATCAGACAAAATTAGTCTCCTTGACATCTGACACAAAAAAAAAAAACAATCAGTTACTATTTGAACAGAGGTGCACTATCTATAGCCAAGACTTTAATGGCCTGGGAGGACTGGATTTGTGAGGTAGTGAAAGTAATCATCTCATATTAAAATTAAGTAATGTATCTGAAAAAATGTGGGTCAGTATATTTTCTGACATTTAAAGGTTCTTTGTTTAAACTTTTAATAATGGCAGCCAAACTCACAGGTATATCAGCACCATTTATGAAAACTTGACAGGTCTACAAGGATGCTTTCAACGAATATTGGTCAACAGAATGACTAGCTTTTTAGATATAACTTGAGGGTCTTTCTATTGTTTTTCAGTGGTGGCTCAATTTGAAAAGAATTGGCATCTTTTGGAAAAAAATGACAGACTTTCAACGTAGGATGTTTTCTGTGAAATCTGGTCAAATATAACAGTAGCTGGAAACAGTGTCACTCTAAAATTTTGTTATTTTTAATAATGCTGGCCACATTGATATCAGATCAGTATCAATTTAACAAATCTGAAAGGCATTCATACCATGTTGCTTTCTGTCAAATTTGGCAAAATTCTATTCAGCAGCATTAGAGACGTTGTTGGAAGATATTTACTTTGACAGCTATATTTGATTGTGAATCAGCATTGTTTGTTCAAATGTAATAGGTGTTCAGACTAGGATGCCCTTTACACAAATGGCAGACAATGCAGGACAGACATAGGACCAAATCAAGAAAATTGGCATATAATGCAGGACAGACATAGGACCATATCAAGACAAATGGCATACAATGCAGGACAGACATAGGACCAAATCAAGACAAATGGCATACAATGCAGAACAGACATAGGACCATATCAAGACAAATGGCAGACAATGCAGGACAGACATAGGACCAAATCAAGACAAATGGCTGACAATGCAGGACAGACATAGGACCATATCAAAAGCTCACTTAACTTTACATAAACCAGGTAAATTTAAAAAATCTTTCCCCTCATGTCAGGACTAGGACCAAACCGTCAAGTGGAGCATAGCTTAATATCAATGGTATCCTTGAAGAATATTTATTCAAAAGTTGTAAAAATGTCATTAGCATTTATCATCAATTATGGTTTATAGGATAAATACAAGGTAGTCAGAGGCAGCTGATTTTGAACTGATCCAAAGCTGGGAGATTACCCATTCAATCACAAAATGATGTATTTTACCATGTCATCACTGTCAGATATAAACCTCAGTGCATGAAAGTTTATTACAGATCCATTTAAAAGCTTATATTCAAAAGACCTGGTTGAAGAGTCTGAACTACATTGCAGCTAAACTCAGCTAGTTAGTATTGCAAATATTTCTAGAGCAAAGAGATTGCTCGATACCTGCATCTTCAAAACAATATAATGAGATGTAGTTTCATTGTGATAAAAAAAAAAATGAGAATATTTGTGTTCAAAGGATTCTATAATACACTACACCAAGCACAAAGTCAAAAAGAACAGTAACTCTTTTAAAAAAACTCACTGGTACACAATGATTTGTTTGATTTGCAAACATTCAATGTTCATATCTATTAGCTAGGGCTGTCAACGGGTGCCCAGGTAATTGGGTAACCCAACCATAGTGAAAAATCAAAAAATGCAGTATCTCCGTAACTCAACAACACAATGACCTGATATGTGCATCTTCAGGTAATCACCACAGTATGTTTTTAAAGTTTCATGGACTGTATTAAGCTACAACACAAAATAGCTATAAATCAAACAAACAATGCAGGTGCAAAGTGATCTGCTGAAGTGAATTATTTCAAGCGATAACCATAATATTTAAAAACTATTGGCAATCTATAAAAATGGAGGGGGGGAGGCTAGCTATAGTAACTGGGGGGTAACTGGAACAAATATTGTTGGAGTAAAATGATTCATTGGCATATCTTTAGGTGATGACAACAATACTTAATCCATCAAAACCTGCCGGCAAAATGAGATTGTTATACAATGCATTATTAATTTGCTGCCATGTGCATCTCCTGGCAGTGATCATAATATTATAAAGTTGCATAGAATATTAACCAATTTTCATGGCAATCTATCAAAAATAATATGGTCTGTTACAATGAGATTCCTGGAGCAAAGCAATTTGTTGGTTAAGTGCATCTTCAGATGATAACCAAAATATTACCATGACAGTCTATTAGCTAAACTATGAGATTGCGTGCCTGATGAAAGAATAAACAGATTGCCATGTGGATTATTATATGCTCCAACCTCTATATATAGGTGGGTGGATGGGGTAAAAATGGGGGTGGGTCTGAATACTTGAGGGATTTAATCAAGAAATGAATGCGCATATTATTTTATATTTTTCAATGTTCTTTTTGTGTGACATTATCAAGAATTCTGCAATCATGTGTTCTAAAACAAAACATGCAATCCATATTCCATCCCAAACATATTTTATTTTACCTCTGAACATGTTCAAGTGCTTATTATCCATAAAATATTGGACGTCTTACCAATTAGGTCCACATGCATATCCTGGTTTTCTTGAATCCAGTTGTAAAATTCGGACAGAACAGCATAGTCAACCTCTGGCATTAAATTACTGAAAAATATTTTTTGTTAGATTAATTACCTGATCACATTAACATTAGAAACTAAGCCTTGCTTTGTAAATCCAGCCCTAAATAAAGCAGAAAATTTAGTCTTTTCCATCTAGATGGCATATTGGCAAAGGGTGCAAACTCCTACCATTTACCTCCCCTAAGAACTGCTAGGTGGCTACACATAAACGAAATTGTTAACCAGTTTAAACCAAGCAATACATCCATCATGAGGCTTGCATAGGTGGGGTGGTGTCAGTTTTTATCAAATTTAATGTGATCAGGTTAGAATCATCAAAAAAAGATAATACAAAATGTACTTTATCTGTTGAACAAATTCCCCAATCACATTATTTAAGAATAATAGGAAATAACTGGTGGAAATGTACAAGCACCCAGTATCTACCACAGGAACTTCATAAAAAAAATATCTGGATTCCTTTTTTTTTTTAAACTGGTGATCACTTGGGCTGCTACTACTGGATCCACCAGCTTAACATTCTCATCTCTGTGAAGCTAGATCTTAGAGAAAATAAAATTAAAGTCAGTTCACTGTGCAAACCAGTCTATTGCTTTTAGATTGAAGCATCATGTTTGAATGTAAGGCTCCCAGTAATCACTCATATTTTGAACTAAAATCTTCATGAGATGTAAACAATGTTTTATCTTTGAGTACATTAAGTGTATTACTCATTATAGCACAGGATTCATACACCAATGGCATGACAACATTCAAGGATTTTTCAAGGACTATCCATTTTTGTTCAGGACCGCATGGCCCTTGCACTTTAGGTATATTTATTAATGGCCATTTAAAAGATTAGGGGGAATGTTGTAATTTCCTGATAAGGGGTTTCCTAATATTTGTGCAATAGGCTTGAGACTTTATAATAGAGAATTTTAAAAATAAGAATAATAATACTTTATTTCCAAGAATAACAAATGAATTCAGGTCAGTTTCAAGTAAAAATGGCATGGCCTGTTGTCAGTTGAAGACACTGCTATGCGACTGATAATATCCAATAAATCAGATGAGATGAATAAATACACAACACTAACAAAAATCAACAGGATGGAAATTCTGATCGAGATTCAGAATTGATAGCCCAGTTTTTTTGTAAAGGCAAATTTGTATAATGTTTTATTATGGAAGTTATAATTTACCATTATTTCGCTTTCCAGTATATGAAAAACTAATTACCAGATCTTGTAGTCTTGTTTTTTAACACCAATTGGGGTTAAGCACACACGCTTCCCATGCATTTTGCTCCAAGTGAAATGGGTAAGGTCTCGCAGAAAAATCTTCAGTATTCTCAATGCCACATACATGTATGTGTTCATCTTTTGGTGGGTCTGAATGCAGCCTCCTGAATATTCAGCAGCGATCCGTTTACGGAAATTGCCAAAGTCCATCTTTTCTCTCTGACACACTTCACGAAAACATAATTGACCATCCTCGTATATAGAGATTTGCATAATTTATGCATACCTGAAGTTGTCTGCAGCAGGCAAAATTAACTTCTGGAATAACTTTAGACACATTATATGATGCATTCATGTGGCATCTTAAAATTGTGTCTTCTGCATGTCGCCACACAAATTATATCTGCTGTCGTGTGATCGCTCAATGATATTTTACAGGTACATTTACACATAGAAGTACATTATGAAGAAAGCAAAGTTTGGTCAAGACACCAAAATAGACTTCCAAATTTCAGATTGTATGCCGAAAATCAGAAGCTTATACAGCCAATAAGAATAAATTTTGACTATTTTCGTGTTTATTTTTCATAATCTTTTATTGTGAGAGTTTGAACAGATGATTCACCATCATTTAAAGTACAAAGATGTACTGCTGCCACAGAAAATAAATTGAAAAAGACGAGTACTTTTTAATGCTCTCTATAATCAGGTATACTTGCAATTATAAATATATGATTGGTCATGTGCTGTAAACAACCCAATACCAAAGTTTTATTTGGATTACACGATGTAATGGTATGAAATGAAACTTTCTTACATTTGTTAGCTGATTAATTTTATATAGCCCCTATCAAAAGCACTCTGCAGTTCTGGACTCTCATTTCTCCTTTGAATACATTTCCCGCTCACATTACTTTAGGGGATATAAGCCTGCTACCTCGCAAATCCAGCCCTACCAAAAGACGAAAATTCATCTTTTCTGTCTATGTCATGTAGACAAAGGACAATAACTCTTGCCCCCTACCTCCCCTTGCCACCCACTAGGTGTCGCCAGTTTTTAAGCTTCGCTGTACTGTGCAAACATGTACAATTAGACCTATAATGAATCCAAGCCATATTAGTGTAAATTCGGACCATCCGAAGTTAAATTTGGAATTATTGCATTGGATAATCATTCCTCTACAGGTTGTATACATTATTTTACAATATTTTAAAATTTTGACTGACTTTGTCACCTTTATGGGACGACCAGGTTGCAACATGGACAGAGCATGCTAATGGCGGTACTCGTGTTGTCATTTACAAGTTCACACAGCACTGAATAATTTCGCTTACTCTGTTTGTAACGGTTATGGTATTAGTGAATTAATAACTTGCTGAATTGCTAATTTGTGCTTTGTTTTATCTTCTTTTGTCGTTTCAGTAGACTTCATCTTTGAACGACCAAGTTGCGACTATTTAATGGCGGTACTCGTGCTGTCATTATGAGTTCACGCGACACTGAATAATTTCACTTACTCCGTTAGTAACAGTTATGGTAATAGCGAATTAATAACGTGCTGAATTGCTAATTTGTGTTTTATCTTCTTTTGTCGTTTCAGTAAAAATGTCGACAACAAATGCATGAATGGCAAAAAGGGTGGTGGCAATGTGGCAATGGAGGAAAATGATGTTGACATGGCAGGGTTCATACTGAACTATGGATGATAAATTCAAAGACTTTTCCCAAACTTTCAAAGACCACAAACCGAGATTTCCAAGACCTATTTTTGCTAATATTGTGCATACAGGTTATATGAGAAAACAATGAATGCCAAATACTACAATACTGATAACTGATTAAGTCAAACTATAATTAATTTCCTAAAATTGTATTATAATTATCTGAAAGATAGGTTAACATTCGTTGTTCTTTCAGAAATATGTAACATACATGTCAGATTTAATACAAAATAAATTGTTATCTTAACAGACATCATCACTGCTTTACATGCATTATTATATTTGCTTTCTTTTCTCTTCAATCATTTTGGAAAGAGACGCTACCACTGTCATATCTTCCTCTGCTTTTCTCCTAAGAGCATTTGACTCTGTGACATGCACAATGGGTTCTTTTAACTCCGCCTTTTCTGCTTTCTGTACAGAGGAAGCATGTAGGCTGACAATGTTAGCTTCAAGAGGCATTTTTCTGGCTTCCACTTCATCCAAGGCCAACTCCAGTTTCTTTCCTTTTTGTTTTTTCTCATCCTTCTCTGCTTTCTTCTTGTCCAGATAAGCATGGTACTTATGTCTTGCAAAGGAGCCATGTGTCATCATTTCATTGCTAATGATGATTTCCAAAGGTCCACCTGCTTTTCTCATTGTGTCAATGATTAGCCCTTCAGCTCTGAGACTTTCTCTGCTGAGGTTCTCAACAGATACCTGTTTATTGACAGAAAATCCTCTCTCCACTGTTGCCTGTCCGTGTGACAACAACATTTTATGGAGACCACACCAAAGTTCAACATATTCCTTTCTTTTGGAAAGGTCAAAATAAAACACTTCATCAAGGTTGGGCGTGTTTTTTTCTCCATTTTTAAAAAAAATAAATATTATCTATAAAACTAGTAATATTTCAAGCACTTCAAAGTACTGTGCAAAACGGGCTCAATTATAGTCTAACTATACCAACCCGTTTGTTTCTTTGGAAAGTCCGTTAATCATGAAATGTGCAGGAGATGGCAGTATTAGTGCCATTCTGGTCACATTCAGGTTAGAAATTATAAATCAATGATTTAGTTGCCTTAGTTCTGACTTCTGTGCACTTTTTATCATTTAATTATTTTCGTTTTTGAAATCGATAGGGGTACAAACAAACGGGGATGTATAGTCAGACTATAGTTACACAAATCAATTTCGGCAATGTGATTTTAATTTTTTTTTTAATACCAATGGGGAAAAAGTTGAGGGTCGGCAATGAGAAACGGGGATATTTCGTCAACTGGAAATAAGTTTTTTTTAATTCTTTTATTTATTTACCTAATCAAAAATGACTTGACTTCTTACAGTTAAAGCTTCACAGCACACCTTTATTTTTTATATACTCACAATTCAAGAACAACGACTCTTGCTTAACTCTACTATAGTGTACGCATACGCACTTTGAAACTGTATATCCGTGAATTGAATTTATTACAATGTATGTTTTTATATTAAACCAAGGAATATTATTATGTAGAACAAAATTTTCGAAAATTATTTTTCCCCCCTCAAACGTGTTAAATAAACCGATGGTATAAGTACATTTAAACGGGCCCTCTTTTGCCATATCTCCCAAATCATCACATTAAACAATATCTTATTTTATACCCAAAGGGTAATGAATTAACATTATTTTGCACAAAATTACCAATAGTTTATACTTCTGCATCTTCGTTCCACTAAATGAACAGTATGTAGTTACTAATTTGCACGGACTCCTTCTCCAATTGAAGCCAAGCTGCTCGTCTTTTTACACAATGTACAAAACGTCTTTCGTTTACATAATTTATCCTTTTGCAGCCATTTCTTGTATTTCTCTTGTTCAAGCCAAATATCGTTGAAAGACCAAAGACCTGGCATTTTTAAACACTTGAACTTGAAGAAGATGTAAATCGAATGAACAAATTTTCAATTCTCGAGCGTGCAACTTTCGCGAACTTTCTACGTAGAATTAGTGTAATTTAACATTTTGATTGGCTAAAACTGATGGACTCGTCCAATCAAACTGAACTATTTGTCAAACGAAAGAAGACAGGAAAACCAGCTATATCCGAAGCTAACAACCTTGGGCAATTTTATTGGCGACTTCCTTTGATGAAGTGTGTAGCGGCACCGTCTTGCTTTGATGAAGAGTGCATGTGTGATTGAAGTCGCCGCCGAGGCATACTTTGGATGGTCAAACAAAACAAAGCCTCTCTTGTTAATGCGGCAGCAATAAACTGAACGGGTCATCAAAAGAAAGAAACCAGGATAACTAGATTACATCTGAATCTAACAACCTCGGATAATTTTATCTGTGATTCTGGAAAGAAATTAATTTTTGGGGGGTTTATTTCAATTTTCAAAGACATTTAAAGACCTCAGGGTAATATGCTCGATTTTCCCAAACTTTCAAGGCCTTGAAAATGCTACCTCATTTTTCCCAAACTCTCAAAGACCTTCAAAGACCGTACGAACCCTGCATGGTACAACAGTCCACCTTTGAACAGATGCGTCGTTGGGTATATTTGGGGAGTGTTCCCCCAATTTTAGGCTGCCCAGTGGGCGTTAAGTCCCCCTGCAGGTCCGAGCATGGCTTTCGGGCCTTTAAGTCAGGACGCATAGGGTTTTTACCGTTCTATTGAATCCATTTCATTATGCAATCTTGCAGTCACCACACCGACATTCCAATCGTATTGCTAACATGGTCCGACCAATTATGATTTACGGGGATTTTAGTGACAAATCTGCCCGTCAAGCTGTACCGCTGACAACCTGCCAATACTATGACGGAGATTTTAATGAGAAATCTATCCGTCCAGCCAAGCCATGGCAGTGGCTGGTACCGGTGGGCATTCTCCTACCCTCCCAAGGTCTTGGTACTGAAAATAATCCAGAGGTTAAGGGGTCATAACAGTCTGATGATTCTGATTGCCCCTCTCAGATGGAACAACTCTTGGGTCTCAGATCTACTCGATCTGGTGATAGATCTACCCAGGAAGATTACAGTCAGCCCAAATCTTCTCAAGCAACTGCGGCCACAAGTGTTCCACCCGTCCGGACCTTCTTTATCTTCAAGCTTGGCTCTTGTCCAGACAGCTTTACAAGACAAACAATTTAAATCTTTGATTGTGGAGAGAATCTCGAGAGCAAGAAGGACCTCTGAAGGCTTACGAGGGAAAGTGGCATGTTTTCAGGGACTGGTACCATATCATTAACATCGTTCCTTTGAGTGTCACAATCCCTCAACTGGCCGACTTTTTTCTTTGGCTTTCGAGGAGAAACAGTTGGCCCCAATTATTATCAAATGTTGCTGCTCCATGATATCAGACACATTCCGCCATTATGGTAAATGTGACATCAGCCATGACAAAGGTCTGTCAGATCTTTTAGCCACTTTAGAGTTCATTCGACTAATATCCCTCACCCTGTTTCCAAATGGAATCTGTCCTGAGTTTTAACATGGCTCAATTCAGACAGTATTGAGTTTTTAGCCCACAATTCGTTAAAGCTACTGCATAGAAATTGGGTTTCTTGATAGTCTTAGCTTCAGCATGCAGGGTGAGCGAGTTACAGGTCCTTTCCAGTGACCAGAACTATCTTTAGTTCAGATCAGATGGTTTGGTGGTCCTCTTGACACAGCAAGGCTTCGTAGCCAAAAACAAATAGGTTACCATCCATTGGCAATCCAAGAGTCGTCATTAGCTCACTTTCTTTTATAGATAAGTCAGGAGCAGCAGCCATGCAAGATCCTGTTTGTGCACTCTAGCACCATTTAAATGCATAGAGGTGAGCCAGGTCACATACAAGCATCTCTTTCTTCTGGTGATAGCTGGGAAATGAGATATCACCATTCAAGCCATTGCTTCATGGCTGAAGTAGGTTATACGCTCAGCATACTCTGAGGATTCACAAGATCAGAGTCACCTCATGCAGATTACTGCTCATGAGATTAGAGCCATCTCTGCGAGCCTAGCATTCGAATGCAATGTTTCTATCAGAGATATAATAGAAACTGTTTGCTGGCATGCAGAGTTAACTTTCTCCAGTTTTATCTCAAAGATTTGTCCTCGCAGAGGCAAACCTTGATTCTAGTAGGTCAGGTGTTGGCAGCCCAGATGTCCACCAGACCCATTTACAACAATCAGCACAGCCTATTAGCTTCACTGGATTCGCCAGATAAATTTTTTGTAGGTAAGAAGATTTCAAAAACTATCTTCTTAACCGTATAAAGGGGTCACATATCACGTGACCCTGGGCTGTGTTGCTGATTAAAATTAGGAGAACGGGTTATCGTTCAAATGGGGAATCCAGCCATCATTCCCTAGAGGATACCCGGGGTGGAGGTTGGATGCTCCGCATTTCCTCCTCCTATTACCTATTCTCCTAAAGTAATGTGATCGGGGAATGTATTCAAAGGAGAAAGCAAATTTTTTTAGTAAATTATGTTTCTCTGAGAATACTTACCCGATCACATTACTAAGAAACCTTCCCAACCACCCCGCCATGCGAGCATCCTCGTACAATATATACCGCTCAGCTTAAAAACTGGCGACACCTAGTGGGTGGCAAGGGGAGGTAAGGGGCAAGAGTTATTGCCCTTTGTCTACATGACATAGAAAAGACGAATTTTCGTCTCTTGGTAGGGCTGGATTCGTGAGGTAGCAGGCTTATATCCCCTAAAGTAATGTGATTGGGTAAGTATTCTTGAAGAAACATAATTTACTAAAAAATTTGCTTTTCTGTACTATACTTGGTAAAAGAACAGTAGGATGGGTAGGCATAGACCTGAAATTACTCCCAACTAACCAGATAGCACATCCACAGCTACTGGAATGTCAAGATGAAGGTGGACACTTTGTGGTTCCACCTTGCTACAAAAAGACATGATTAAACACCTCCAAAGCATACAAATCTGATAAAGCCCAGAGGATAAAGGACCTGTCCCCCTCTCCACAATGTGCTGGCTATGACACTAAGCTTGCAGGTAACATACCTTAATTAAAGCCCCAGACCAGAATGAGTGATTCATTCCCCATATTGACTGTACTGAGGGAAACCATTAAATGCTAAACATGGGCAACCATATAGATGACAAAAAGGTAAAAGAGTTGATATAAATAGACAGAAAAGTTTATTCGCAGTAGAGGTGGATTTTAGATCAGACTGTGCTGTTGATGATAAGTAGCAAGCTCATGTTTATCAGCATATACTCGCATATGGCTTCAAACCTTCAAACATTTTTTTTTTCACAAAACAATCGTAACTTTGTATATGGTGGCATGATTCATGAACAGGCTCGGCAACTCAGGACATTCACACCAAATTCAGGATGATGGGCATTTCAGTGTATAAAACAAAATTAAATTCCAACCTGTACCGAATTTCAAGATGAGGAAAGCAACAATACATCCAAAGAATTTTTTTTTATACACAGAACAAGTGAATGTAGCTTGGAATCAAACATCAAAATTGAAAGCTCTGATTACCAGTACTAATGACCAATGTTCTATGGGTGCATAATTAAAATGTATAAACCATGCTATTAATTGTTGGTTTACCCATGATCTATGAATCCCAGAATTCTACCATAAAAATATCCAAAATGTTCACAGTTAATTTGAAAGGATATTAACGAAATATGTAATATTAATTAATTAATATTCGATTCATCATCTAAGCACGTGACTTTTGACATTTTAGATGAATTAAGCCAACGGACAGGAGGGTAAGCTGAAATGTTTTCTTTTATATTCTAGTTATTTAAAACATTTTACAGAATGCCAGAGGGGAATTCCCTCTCTAAAAGCCATGGATAACCTCTGCAAACTATACCAGTCAACATCATATAATGGCAAGTTACCTCCTGTACAAATTTTCAACAAAGCAGTATCTGGCACTGTACAAGGACCGTTCAATCAACTTGATCCCATGTGCCTGAAAAAAAATAAATAAGGTATAGTAATTTATGATCTGCTTCAAATGCACTATTATGTGAATTTAATTTTTTTCTTCAGATTTTGTACCAACCAGGAGTTTTAAGCACATAAGAACAGTCATTCTTCCATGTAAATAAGTAGCAAATTCTTAATAATAATCCCTAAAATCAGGTACCAACAAAATGAAATTTTTCAAAAAGCCACTAAAACTGAAACCGATAAAAAATAAATGAATTCAGAGTATTAAAAATGACTATACAACTCAAACTCAGTTATTTAATAATAAATAATAGTCTGTGATAAAATCAGTATTTGCATTACCATCAAACCTGATGATACAAGAATTTGATAAACATAGCGACTCGGTGAAAAAATGACAGTATAAACAGTACTGCTGCACTTCTCCCTTTTCAAAAAGAATCTTGGCCATCCACTACATGGTGCAGCTTTTTATCTTTACAAAGAGAACCCCAACCCTCTTCAGAAAGAATCCTGCAACTTTTGATAACATTCCAGTACATCCTTTTCATTACATATCTTCCGTCAAGAAATCTTGCCCATTTTTTGTTCTCATGAAGGTATCAGCAGTTTTTGAAGAATTATTTCCTCCCTTACTGCACAGAACTGTTTGCCTTGCTGGTGTTATCTAAAGATTCTAAGTACAGAGGTCCCCCTCTTATATGGACATCATTAACAGCATGGTTCCCACACTTTTTTAAAGAAAAATTTCCAGGTCTTTTCCAGGTTTTTTCCAGGATAAAATTCAGTTTTTCAAGGTTCATTTATGACCAATACAAAATGAAATTAAAGAACATTTTAGCTTAGAATTTTTTTAAAATTCAAATTAAATGCTGTTTCTATTCCAAGTCTCTTCTATATCATTTAAATGAGGCAAATAACCATGTACCAAACCACAACATGTTTCACAAGAAACAGATATTACTTCTGAAAATCACAAGTCTAATGTAACTGTTTACAGTGTACAGACTGAAACTGCACTGCATCATGTTGGTATGGGAAATCTAACAGAATGAACAACAGCAACTAGTTTTGTTTTCCTTTCAAACTTTTAATTCTAAAGAAATTAGTAAACACTTTAAGTCTATGTGCATGATATTACAACAAATGGAAAATTAAATATCAGTAGTTATATACTGGCTGATTGAGATTGACTGTAAAATGTTGACAGACAAGATGTTTTATAACATGTATGCATCTTTTATATGAGAAAGTAATTCCCTCAAGTTCATGTTCAAGCTAGAACTCTGCTAGAAAATTTATTTTTTTACAAAATCAAGATTAATCCTGCATTAATCTGTGCCAATAAAAAAAAAAACCTCTGTAAAAAAAGAATATTTTTCAAACATTCTAAGCACCTTTAGTGGATTAGTTTAAAATCCATCTCTTGAAAAAGAAAATAAGTTAATGATAATAGAGTTGATTAAAACTGACAAAAAGCCCTTCAAAAAGTATATATCATGACCATCCTACTAGATTGAATTGCCTGAAAATCCACTCGTGTCTGCTTATAATCTGATAAAGCAGTCACCAAACCTCTTCTGATTACTAACATTGACTGCAAACTAAAATTAAAGAATTAATGCAGATATTTCAAGCTACACCTCAAACGGAATAACAATTTAGCGCCAATGTTTAGCTCGGACATTCAACATTGGATACTTACGTCAAGAATTTGATGAACTACATTCCCGCCAAACTACTCTACAAATGCATCCACTTAATATGCAACTTTAATACACTGAATGGAATGCTGCTCTCTAATTGGTCCACCAAAATGAGGCTATCGGTTGATACAGTTGACAGGGCCAAGTAAAATTCACCGCAAAGGTGTCCAAGATTACTACTGACAATAATGGCTAATTTCGCATGCAAAAGCACCAAATTAAAAGCTTTAACAGGACATTTTCAGTAACTTTATAAATCAGAACAAACACTGCAGAGCTGTTTCTTTTATTTCAAAAACTTACAGAGATCACGTACCGCAGTCATGATGCTGGCTTGTTGAGATGATAGACTGGTCTTCAAGTCTTCTACGTAATATAAAAATATACCAATCTGTAGTGGTACATCGAAAAACCAGTCTAATAGATCAATCTAATCGACCGAGTGCTTGGATTGACTGAACAAACGTGTCAGGCAAGCAACTAATTGATCCATACCGCAACCTTCGAAATTTCCGGTACCGTAATAACTCGAAAAAATATAATTTCACCAGCTGTTCAATTACAATTTCCACTTGATTATGTGATTTTTTCTGTAATGAAGTGGTTACATAAAAATTCCCGGTTATTTCCCGACTTTCGTCAATATTTGCAAAATTCCCGGGCTTTTCAAGGTCGGGATTTTTTTTGCCATTTCTCCCGACTTTTTCCCGATTTCCCGGTAGCGTGGGAACCCTGTAACAGTGGCCACATCCTCTACAGTGACCAGTTTTTGTACAAAAGGACCCCTCAAGGGTGACCACTCCTCTAATGTAGCATTCAGCCAAAATGTTGGTACAAAAATGGCAAATTTACCCATCACAAGTGGCCACTTTTTATCTAATGTGTTCAGAATCAATATTTAATTCATAAGGAATGTAATCCAACTATCTCTGCTAATTCAGAACCTTTTTCCCCCGACGTCAGGTTTTTGTCATTAAAAGCAAATTTTTTAGTAAATTATGTTTCTCCGAGAATGCTTACCCGATCACATTACTTTAGGGATATTAGCCTGCTACCTCGCGAATCCAGCCCTACCAAAAGACGAAAATTCGTCTTTCCTGTCTATGTCATATAGAAAAAGGGCAATAACTCTTGCCCCTTACCTCCCCTTGCTACCCGCTAGGTGTCGCTTCTTTAGTTTTTAAGCTGAGCGGTATATAAAACACGAGGATGCTCGCATGGCGGGGTGGTTGGGAGGGTAAGTATTCTCGGAGAAACATAATTTACTAAAAAAATTTGCTTTCTCCTTTGAATACGTTCCCCGATCACATTACTTTAGGAGAATAAGTAATAGGAGGAGGGAATGTGGAGCATCCAACCTCCACCCCGGGTATCCTCTAGGGAATGATGGCTGGATTCCCCATGTGAATGATAACCCGGTCTCCTAATTTTCAATCAGCAACACAGCCCAGGGTCACGTGATATGTGACCCCTTTATACGGTTAAGAAGATAGTTATTGAAATCTTCTTACCTACGAAAATTTATCTGGCGAATCCAGCGAAACTAATAGGCTGTGCTGATTGTTGCACATGGGTCTGGTGGGCGTCTGGGCTGCCCAACACCGGACCTACTAGAATCAATGTTTGCCTCTGCGAGTACAAACTTGAAGATAAAACTGTAGAAGGTTGACTCTGCATGTCAACCAACAGCTTCTATAAGGTGACTGATTTGCGAATTCTCAGAGTACGCCGAGCGTATAACCCACTACAGCCATGAAGCAAGGGCTTGAATGGTGATATCTCATATCCCAGCTATCACCAGAAGAAAGAGGTGCTTGTATGTGACCTGACTCACCTCTATGCATTGAAATGGTGCTAGAGTGCACAAACAGGATCTTACATGGCTGTTGATCCTGACTTATCTATAAAGAAAGCGAGCTAATGACGACTCGTTGATCACCAATGTATGGTAATCTATTTTGGACTACGAAGCCTGGCTGCGTCAAGAGGACCATCAAACCCTCTGATCGGAACGGAAAAGAGATCGGGTCACTAGAAAGGACATGTAACTCGCTCACCCTGCATGCTGAAGCTAAGACTATCAAGAAACCCAATTTGTATGATAGTAGCTTTAACTAATCGTGGGTTAAAGACTCAATACTGTCTGAATTGAGTCATGTTAAAACCCAGGACAGATTCCATTTGGAAACAGGGTGAGGGATATAAGTCGATTGAATTTTTAAAATGTCTAAAAGATCTGACAAATCTTTGTCATGGCTGATAGCACATGTACCAGAATGGCGGAATGTGTCTGATATCATGGAGCGGTAGCATTGGAGAATAACTGGAGCCAGCTGTTTCTCCTCAAAAAGCCAGAGAAAAGTTGGCCAGTTGAGGGATTGTGACACTCAGAGGTACAATGTGAATGATATGGTACCAGTCTCTGAAAACATGCCACTTGCCCTCGTAAACCTTCAGAGTAGAGGGCCTTTTTGCTCTCGAGATTCTCTCCGCAATCAAAGATTTAAATTGTTTGTCTTGCAAGGCTGTCTGGACAAGAGCCAAGCTTGAACATAAAGACGGTCCGGACAGGGGTGGAACACCCCTGGCCGCGGTTGCTTGTGAATACTTTGTGCTGACTGTAATCTTCCTGGGTAGATCTATCGCCTAGATTGAGTAGATCGGAGACCCAGGAGTTGTTCCATCTGAGAGGGGCAATCAGAACCATCCGACAGTTCTGACCCTTTAACTTCTGGATTAATTTCAGTACCAAGACCGTGGGAGGGTAGGAGAATGACCACAACCCTTCCCAGGTGATTGATCGAGCATCCACGACCCAAGCTTCTGGGTCTGGAACCTGTGAGATGAAAGGTGGAGAACTTGCGATTTCACCTTGTTGCAAAAGATCAATCATCGGACGTCCCCAAAGTGTGTCAATTGGAAGAAAGTCCGATTGATGGAGTGACCATTCTGTGTGAATGACTAGATAGAGTGTCAGCCAAGACATTGAGTCTGCCAAGAATGTGTCTGAATTGTACATTGAGGTGGAGATTGTCGAACCAATGTAGAAACTGCCAGTTCAGATTGCACAGGTCTGGTGATTGGTGTCCCCTTGTTTTGAGGCAAGGCACCCCCACAATGTTGTCTGACATAATGAGGGCAGTTTGTAATAAGAGTTGATCCTGCCCGAAATGAAAGGCATTGATGACAGCCGTTATTTCTGAAAGGTTGATGTGGAAAAGGGCTCGCCCCTGGCACCCACGTGCCGCTGACAGTATCGAAGTCCGGCAACAGGTGGGCACTCCAACCGTAGGTATTAGTGGCGGAACATACCGTTATCCCCGCTTGGGGTATCTCCAGAGTAATCCCTGTGGACAGCCTACAGGGGTTGTGCCATTGACTCAAGAATGATCGTATCCCTGGCGTGAGCATGACTGTTTTCTGGGATCGAAGGGACTTGAAAAGGGCGCAATAACGCTAGCAACGTCCTTTGTAAAGGGCGCATAAAAGGACGGCTGAGCGGGATCAAATCTGCTGCCGCATTGAATAATCCGAGGATCTGCAACTCTCTCGCTAAAATGCGCATTCTGTCGGAAACGGACTCTACGAGTGCAATTATCTGGATGATCGCAAACTCGAGGAAGCCTTACCAGATTCAGATCGGGAGAAACTCCACACCCAGATGGACCAAAATCCGGATTGGACAGAGATCAGACTTTATCCAGTTCACGAGAAAGCCTATATGATGTAAAGTGATATAAAATCGTTTCTGCCTTTGAGCAGAGTAGAACTTGACAGATGTTTCTGGAGGATGTCGTCCAAATATACTGCCGACGCAATAGATGAAGTCGAGCGGAACAGGGTGACGACGTAATCCATAACCTTGGTACTAGCCCAAGGGCTTAAATTTAGGCCAAAAGGTATGACATGGAACTGATAAACCAAGTCCCGACAAGCACAACGGAGAAGTGTCCACTACTCGTGGGATAGGGACGTGAAATGTGCGTCGGTCATATCTAGCCAGCTTATGATGGGGTTTAGGCGACGTGCCCTTCAGACATGCATCACGACGTATCAGGTTTAGGTTGGCAGAAGCAGTCAGCGCATTGGCCATGGAATGGTGAGCTGCCCTGTTAAGAACCCTAGCTAACCGGGCCGTCGATTCCCAAGCATGTTCATTGCCAGATTTTTCAGCGATCCTGAAAATGGCTAGGGAGGCTAGGTCTAACAGTGAAGACGTAGCGACTACATTTCGAACCAGCTTGGACGTGGCATTGAACACAGTTTTCTCCACTTTATAAGACAATGCCGCAGACATATGGACTGCTGCCATATTTTATCCCGAGCCAGGACCTCAGTACTGAACGCATCGGAGTGAGTTTTGTACCATCGACCTGAAAACGATGCTGGTACTTGGCTTTCAGAAAAGAACGCCTTAGCATTTCCTGGAATCCCTATATGTGTCGACAGACGGTCATTAATTTCTTTAATTTTTGTCGACTGGGGAAGGAGGCGGAAGGATAGAGTCTCTTCCCCCTCATCCAGATCGACCGACGCTCTAACCTTATAGTCGGCAGCAGGAGGTGGAGGGCATTCTGAAGGGGCCTTAACACCCTATAAATTTCCTCCACTGCGGCTTTGAAGCTGAACTCAGTCCGTTCCATAGTTGGATCTGCATACAGCTGATTTGCCTGCGATTCATCGCACTCACTATGTGCATAATCTTGCTCTCGTAAAGCATCCATATCGGGGTAATGCATACCAGGTGGCATAGATGACTCGCTTCCGTCATCTCTGATAAAGGCATTCACTCTCCCTTGTGGATGAGCTGTTAGCCTATGGACGGCCGGCAATGCCGAATGAATTGATTGGCATATGTTTGGCCTGAACGTCTGCGACGGGCCGGCTATGACCGGCACCGACCGCTCGAATGGTCGGGTTGGATCGAGAGATTCATCGCCAACATCTGTGTCATGGTAGTGATATGTAACCGGTAGTACGGATTGACAGACGGAAACATCACTAGAATCATCGTCAATCCGATTTGTCCGGATTGCGGTATGATAAAAGTCCCCGTGCTGGTACAGCGGTACAGTCGGACGGACTGGTATATGACTAAAATCTCCATACGGTTGGACGACCGGTGCCTGTTGGGCTGGACGGCCAGAGCCGGATGGACTGTCAGTGCCGGTAAGTGTCGGCTGGAAGCTTGGCTGGATGACCGGTGCCATTTGGGTTGAACGGTCATTGCCGGATCGACGCCTGGTGCCGGTTAGTGCCGGCTGGAAGGTCGGCTGGATGACCGGTGCCATATGGGCTGAACGGTCATTGCCGGATGGACGCCCGGTGCCTGTTGGTGCCGGCTGGAAGGTAATAATAATTACATAATGCTTATGTAGTGCGGCCAGCACTGTGCGCCCATCTACCATTCGCTCAGAGGGAATGTTGGTTCTAGTACAGCTTGCATATCTGGACAGCATACCAGGTGACCTAGATGACGCAATTCTGTCATAATTGACACTTTCACTAAATCTCCCTTGTGGAGAAGCCGTGAACATATGGACGGCCGGCACTAACGGCTGATTGAACTGGCGAATGGTCGGCCTGAAAGTCCTGTTCTGGTAAAGCTGCCATATCTGGGTAGCACATACCAAGTGGCATAGATAACTCAATTCCGTCATCTCTGATAATGTCACTAATTCTCCCTTTTCTTTTTTTTCTTCTTTTTTTTTTTTTTAAATCACACCGTCACGTATTTGACGTGACGGGAGGTGTACACCGGCAATACCGACTGATTTGTCTGGTATATGGTCGGCCGGAATGTCGGCGAAGGTCCGGCTATGACCGGCACCTGCCTCTCGAATGGTCTGATTGGACGGAGATACATCTATAACATCTCTCTCATGGTAGTGATATGTAGCCAGTAGTACAGATTGACTGATGGGTACATCACTATAATCTCCGTAAATCCGATGTACAGCCGGTGCAGGTTGATGCCGGCTGGAAGACCGGTGCCATTTGGGCTTAACGGTCGTTGCCGGATGGTCGGCCGGTGCCGGTTGGAAGGTCGGCTGCACGACCGGTGCCATTTGGGCTGAACGGTCGTTGCCGGATGGACGGCCGGTGCCGGTTGATGCCGGCTGGACGACCGGTGCCATTTGGGCTGAACGGTCGTTGCTGGATGGACGGCCGGTGCATGTTGATGCCGGCTGGAAGGTCGGCTGCACGACCGGTGCCATTTGGGTTGAACGGTTGTTGCCGGATGGACGGCCGGTGCAGGTTGATGCCGGCTGGAAGGTCGGCTTGACGACCGGTGTCATTTGGGCTGAACGGTCATTGCCGGATGGACGGCGGGTGTAGGTTGATGCCGGCTGGAAGGTCGGCTGGACGACCGGTGCCATTTGGACTGAACGGTTGTTGCCGGATGGACGGCCAGTGCTGGTTGATGCCGGCTGGAAGGTCGGCTGGACGACCGGTGCCATTTGGGCTGAACGGTCGTTGCCGGGTGGACGGCCGGTGCCTGTTGATGCAGGCTGGAAGGTCGGCTGGCAGGCCGGTGCCATTTGGGCTGAACGGCCGGTGCCTGTTGATGCAAGCTGGAAGGTCGGCTGGCCGTCCGGTGCCATTTGGGCTGAACGGACAGTGCCGGATGGACGGCTAGTGCCGGTTGGTGCCTGCTGAAGTGCCGGCTGAACTGACGGTGTCGGCTGGACGGCCGGCGAAAGTGCATAATAAAATGGATCCAATTGATCCAGCCTAGATTCCATGCGTCCGGACTTACAGGCCCGAAAGCCATGCACGGACCTGCGGTGAAATTTACATCCACTGGGCAGCCTAAACGATGTCAACATAATTTCCTCCATTTCCACATTGCCAACACCCATTTTGCCATTCATGCCTTCGTTGTCGACTTTGCTACTGAAACGACAAAAGAAGAGAACAAAGCACAAATTAAAAAATTCAACATATTATTAATTCGATAATACTATAACCGTTATTAACGGAGTAGTCAAATTATTCCGTGCCATGTTAACTCTTAATGACCACACTAGTTATCGCCGTGAGCGTGTTGCAATAGGTCGTTCAAGACTAAGTCTACTGAAATGAAAAAGATGATAAACAAAGCACATTTAGCAATTCAACACGCTATTAAGTCGCTATTACCAAAACTGTAACTAACGAAGGAATTGAAATGATTAAGTGTCGCGTGAACTCACGACTACAACACGAAGTCCGCCATTAAAGTCGCAAATTGGTCGTTCAAAGACTTTTTTGAAGTCTACTGAAACGTCAAAGAAGATAAATAAAGCACAAATTATCAATGCAGCACGTTATTAGTCGCTAATATCGTAATTTTCTACGTTACATACGGAATAAGCGAAATTAATGAGTGCTACATGTATTACATGCTAGTACCGCCATAAGCGTGCTTTTTGACCACGTTGCAACCTGGTCCGAAGTCTAGAAAAGGTGACAAAGTCACTCCAATTGGAAAATATTGTAAAATAATGTATACAACCTGTAGAGGAATGATTATCCAACACAGTAATTCCAAATTTAACTTCGGATGGTCAGAATTTACACTAAGATGGCTTGGATTCATTGGAGGTCTAATTGTACGTGTTTGCACAGTACAAGCGAAGCTTAAAAACTAAAGATGCGACACCTAGCGGGTAGCAAGGGGAGGTAAGGGGCAAGAGTTATTGCCCTTTGTCTATATGACATAGACAGGAAAGACGAATTTTCGTCTTTTGGTAGGGCTGGATTCGCGAGGTAGCAGGCTAACATCCCTAAAGTAATGTGATCGGGGAACGTATTCAAAGGAGAAATAAGTGTTGGTTAAGGTAGATTATATAACATGTACGACTATGGTTAATATTTTTATCAAGAGATTAATTGCTCATCCTGGGGCAGGAATTTTAAAAAAAGTTTAAAAAAGTTTTTAACAATTTATGAGGTGCAAGTTTTAAAAAATTCTGAACAATAACAAAATATTTAAAAAATCTGGGATGATATTGCAAATTTTAAATCCATGACCTCTTGTTTGGCAGCCATGACAAATAAAGTCAAATGTTGGTCTTAAAATTGGCTCAATAATATTGTGAAAAATTGTCATGGTTCAAACAGATGTAAAGTTCTTCTCTGTGAGGATTACATAATAGTCAAAATCCAAACATGGTCTACATGGGCTAAATACAGTTTTTGTGGATACACACGCAGAGAAATTGACATTGAACAAAACAGGGTACAAGACCAAGACTAAAAAATCATGAGACCAGTGATCAATAGACAATATATCCCAAAGAGTCCCAGGACTTGCACATGTTCAAACAATGAGTCCCGCTCAAATGTAATGAGTACAATGATTCTGCTAATAAATGGCATACACATTGAGATACATGAATTTTCCTGATTTATAATACAGAATTATTACAACAAGGTCTTTATAACAACAAGATCAACTCCTTCTTCACTTTACTTTTAGTTCATAAATTCACCAGTCTTACTTAGATCTCCAGGTCTGTTATACTGATTTGTAATCAAATGGCACAGTACATAGTTTTACAGCTATCAGTTTGTGCCGAGTCTCAATATTCAGCCGTTTCTAGCTTTAACCAGAATTCTGTTCTGGGCAGAAAACCCCACTCACATCCAGGAGTATGTACTGCTGAAGTTAGTGCAAATTCTGCTAACTTTAGCAAGTTTGCAAAATCTATGTTTACCAAGTTACATCCATTAATCTCATACAATTTCAAAGTGAAGAGAACTATGGCACACAACACACTTATTAATGATGTGTTTGCACACCATGCTTTGTCTGGTTCTCAACAAAACAAAGATGTGATGGGTGGACTAATAACTTTCATTCCTACATTAACCATGTGACCACTTGAATATAGTACATTACATGTAGAGATCTTACAATTTGATTCACAGAGAGGCTCCACACATTCATCTCAATAAAAAGAAGCAAGTCTTTGCAAGAAAACAATTTTCAACACATTGGTTCCACTTCCACATGCTTACACACTGACCATGCCAGATATCAGATTTCAGGCTTACCGACTCTTTACTATGTATATCAACCATAGTCAATTGAACGTAAGACTGAAAAGCAAGGCTCCATCTTTGTGCATCATTGTACATCTTTTCCTGCAAAAAAGATGAATTTTTCAGTAAAATATTTCTTAAAAATTAACTTGAGGCTGAAGTAGGAAAGCTAGTTACATGCACATATCAACATACACACAATAATTTTTGTTGAGCTCACCATATCGACAGCTTGGACACCAAACTTGCACCAAGATCAACTCAACAAAAAGTACTTTAAAAAAACTCAATTTTGATTTCATTCATTGAAATTATGGCAAATAATCACTATTAACTCAAACTTGCCTATCTATGTCCTAGCGTTGTTTTCATTAAACATCAGAACACAAACAAATGAAAAATATATTATAAAACATGCCACACATTCTTATATCAAGCGATCCCTTGGGTCACACAGGAAACTAATCACATTTTGCATGCATATTAATGACTTAGAACACATATCTCTTACCTAATTTCATATAATTTATATCATTCACAAGAAAATAAGAAATCGTTAGAAAACACTAACCAAAACCATGACACATTTTTAACGAGTATGACATGTATGCCAACCCCAAGAGAGGTAAAAGAATAATTTTTGCTGATAAAGTGGCAAAAAACATAATTTTTGCGGATAAAGTGGCAAAAAACAAAATTTTTGCTGATATAGTGGCAAAAAAAAAATTTTGGTGATAAAGTGGCAAAAACATAATTATTGCTGATAAAAAGTGGCAAAAATCAAAATTTTTGCTGATAAAGTGGCAAAAACATAATTATTGCTGATAAAGTGGCAAAAAACAATTATTGCTGATAAAGTGGCAAAAACGTAATTATTGCTGATAAAGTGGCAAAAATGTAATTATTGCTGATAAAGTGGCAAAAAACATAATTATTGCTGATATGGGGCAAAAAATCATCTGGGGTAAAAAATACATCAATAAATCAAAAGCCATAATTACAGCATACTATATAATAAATGCTACTAACCTGGTTTTGCAGTTGTTCAAATTTTTTGTCACAAATGAGCAAATTCCTTGCGGCATAGAAGCAAAAGACAAAAACAGTGACAAATTATTTATATTCAGCACTAACCTTAACTAGTCAGCCTAACTTTCGCTGCATGATTTGTGAGATTGTGAATTCTGCACTAATTAAGATGATGTGCTCAATATGACGGCTTTATCACATCATTCATATTCTTCTTTTTAAGGTTTGCTTTTGTTTCTTTTTTTATTTGACATGTTTTGAAGTTTGACAAATATCCCTCTGCTCATACATTTTCAGTCATATATAAACACACAGATGGTCTCCACAGCCAATATGTTGGGAGTCTGAGCGGCACCAATTATTTTTTAGGAAGTCTCACCTGAGGAACTTGTGAAATAGCAATAACATGATTTCCAAGATTACTGCTGTGGCGTTTGACGGGAACCATTTCATGTAGGACAAACGATGAAAACCATTTTTGTGAAAACCTCAGAGATTGGACACTGTTTACGATTACCAATATCAAAATCTACAAGATGGATGCCTTGGTGGCCACATTGGATGTCATATTGGCATTGTTTTCATTTAGGACCACTTAAATATCAACAGGTCTTTTAGCCATGCCCCAAGATATAAAGTAGCACAAAATTACCATAACAACAATTTCAATTGGCCACCCTGGCAGACTTACTGGATGTCAGGTTGGCACCATTTTCTTTAAGGACCAGTTAAGATATTACAAGAAGTCAATTAGTTATAACCTACTTCAATTATCTAATATATTGGTCTAATATTGAATCTGATGTTGGCTACAAAACTGCACATCTTCAACTCAAAATGAAACCTTGTAAGAGCTTTTGTTCATTTTACTTTCATTCATCACCATTTTGCAAACAGAGACTGAATTTCCAAGCATAGAACAATCTTAAGAATAAATCATTGCAGCACCTACAGAAAACGTTTGCAGCAACTGATATGAGGTGTAGTAATTTACTTAGTCAATGAAGGAACCAGGAAAAATGGTTTTTTAAAGGTATAATGTATATCCACATTAATATATTAGCATATTTTTACTTGTAATTTGGGAAATTTACATTGATATTCTCCTTATCTGAGGCTGTATGAGATTTAACAAAATATTCAAAGATCTGAGTAAACTGAACAAAATCTGACTTCAATGTTACTTATGGGTATGGAAAATTCATATAATCCCAGAATTGATCCTTGTTACATCCAAACTGAATGTAAGGTATGGTCTTTATATTATCACCAGGAAAATTATCTTAGCATTACAAATTAATGTTCTACAAGAAATTAAACCCAGAAAGTACAAGCTGAAATGTTGCCAAGAGTGTTCCTTACATTGTGAAGCAACTATACTCCCATGATAACTATAATGACACATGTTGTTTCACTTACCAGTGTATTGAACCCATGAACATCTTTCCATTTGTCTACTGGTTCAGGGAATACCTGTAAAAGAAGTATGTATGCATATACAGGGTATATTTATGTTAGAACTGAAAACCTAAATGTGGTAAGAATACGTCTACATCCTGCATTAACACTTAAATGGCAAGAACACAGTGAATGGCACAGTATATGCCCACCCAGTGTTTAATAGTCCACTGTGTAGACACTAATATGGCATGGCTGAGTATGCACATTTGTGACCAATAGTCTCCATAACCTTATTTCAGGCTCAACTCCTTCTTTATTGAAATAGAAGTCATTTGCTCTAGCTATTTGCAGCACTAAAAATATATTTGATGACACCCTGCTGAATCTTAAAACATCTAAGCAAGCCAGACCTTAAAAAGGATTTTTTAAAGTTGCTCACTCTGCAAGACAAAGATGCTAAAGTCACTGTCTTTAGTTATTTTCGCAAAAAACACACCATCTTTACCCAATCATCACCCATCCAAACAAGATTTTGCACAAGTTTTTCAAACCCTAAAACATTTTTAATGGGAACCAGTACTCTACTAAGATTATTCTTTTCTTTTCGAGCTGGGGAAAGTTGTCCCTTTACATGGTTCCAGGCCATCATTTTTCAATATTCCATAGACAGCTCTGGAATTTGCAACTATGTTCCTAAAACAAATCTATAGCAAATTTCCCAAAAGGTCCACATATATTATTCAACTTTAAAAAAATGTGTGCTAACAATGAATTATAAAAACAAGATACAAACCTCAACATTGCATGCTTTCTTAAAATAGTTCAGGAATGTTGACTTCCCACAACCAATGTTGCCTTCAACTGCCACCTATAATAAAAAATGAACACAGAAGACATAAATATTAATGGCACGACAATGATCTTCAATCATTGGAATTCAACAAATGCAACACTACTTACATGTCATCTTTGACATTCACATGAAGACATTTGTAGATGATGTGAACAGAATTTTGGCAAATTCCAACTGGTTTTGAATTGCATTCATATAGTAAAGCTAAAAATACTGTGTGACCCTGCTATGCCACTATAGTTTAAGATTATAGTTGGCCTTCTTCGATGAAAGGTACATGTGTTATTAGTCTCTGCTAAAGGAAAACCAAACAAATGCCCATTTCTAATTGTGGCATCAAATAATTGTAGTGCATGATTTTTGTTTCCATTTGTTTGAAAGTATTATCATTATCTTGTCAAGGACAAGTGGGACATGAAATGATGGTAAGTCTAAGTCAGCATTGCTTCAAATTAAATTGTTTCAGTATTCTTGTAATCTGATAAAATACTATTTTAATGCAATTTGTCTAAATAAAATACATAAATATGCATGTAGTTGGAGTTCTTAGTGTTCAGGCAAGTAGATCAGTTTAAATTAAAACATATGATATGCACAGAGAAATAATAAAACAAACAAGAATATATAAAAACATTTTGAACCATGCTTACTTACTGTATATTTTTTCTTGGAAGGTTTAGGTCTTGATGCAGTTTGTACATTATCTGAAACAAAGAGTCATCATTTAATCAACTGTGTTAGTTAAATTAATGTATTATAGCATTTGCCATTCTTTCTGCACACTTGCATTTAATAGTATGGGTTGGGGATAAATCCAACTTCCAGAAACTATAACACACTTCAACAAATTGAAATGTTTCTGGTCAAGTAAATTTGTAGGTCACTTGACCAAAATTTTAAAAACTATGTGACATAATATACAAACTGACAATTGGATAAGTGGGTAAAGTTCATAAGGTAGAAAATCATTGTAATAATGGTGTTGTGACTGTTCCCATCAAGTGCACCTACCAGAATGTTAAATCCCTCTAATACTGTTTGGAACTCAGCACTCTAGAGTTTGATTCTTTCTCCCTAAACAGTAATACCCAACAAAATATGTACAAGGTTAGTTTTTGAGACATTTTTAAACCACAAAGTTAAATGGTAATATTATACCAGGCGTGCAAGGTAATAGTTCTGAGAAAATCATTATATTCAAGGCCCATGCCACATAAGACTAGCTAACATCACGACTATTTCTATACAAATTGTAACCATAAAGAAGCATGTATGCTTAGCAAGTTATGCATATGTGAAACTTGAACAGAAAATGTCAGAACTTTTGAGAAATTTTTAAAAAATTCATAATTCCATAGTTAGTAAACCATTTTAGTATTAGATCAACTCTACTCTTCCATAGCTGCCGTCCATCCAGGCTCACAATTAGTGAAAATAGGGATAAAAATTATTTAATTCGTGAAGAGATCTTCGAGTTCGGAAATATTTGTTGGAACAAATGTTTATACTTAGCTTGGTCTCCAACTTGTAAAGGTAGAATTTATGTTCAACAAGAAAACTCACAAATACTTCAGCGCTGGTAGCTTAAAATATTCCAGAGCTGAAATCTGCTAAGAGTTCTTAATTTTCCAAACCTCTATGTGCTTTTTGTTACCAATGTTTCCTCACATCATTTCTGCCATTATGCCCAATGCTAACATTTGTGGCACACTGCGTGCAAAAAGCAGGATGAATAAAGTAATTTATAAACTTATTGTTGTTTGCAAGTGCACATACATTAAGTACATGTATTTTAGTAGCCAAACTTTTAAATTTGTATGTATCATTAGTGTTAACAGGTCCTTGGTTGCCCAAAATATTTTCCATTATGGAGTTTCCTGAAGTTGGTTTAATGGCAGCAAGATTTCTCATGTAATACTTTAAAATGTCTTTTATGCGTCTTGTGCATATTACTCTTGACAATCCAGGAAAAGAATGTTCCATAACTTTCATTAAAGCTTTTCTTCATGCCAATTTCAGTAACGAAAAGAATAAACAAGATAAAGTAAATAAATCTTACTCAGTTCATTCATTGATATATAATTTCTAACCCGATTGCAACCAGGGTGTCCATAACACCTTTAACCTCTGCACGTCTCATGGAGAAAAAAATCTGTCAGTGTCAGTACGATTCCTCACTATACAGGAACAATGGACCAAAAAAATTAGGGATTATCACTGGTTTCCTTTCTGCTTAGTCAAACATTTTTGTGCACAAAGTATACAAATGTTCTATTGATTCCTAACTTTACAGACCCTGACGTCTTAAATTGTTTGCTCCTTGGTATTACAAAATGATGAATGATACCTGGTCCTTGCAATGCACAATTTCCTGAACTAAATCATGGTCCGACAGCATACATATTACATGTAAAATGTCATCGGCCACATTGTTCTAACTTTTTCCCTTCCTTTCTTAGCAATATTTTATGTTCCGTACCTGTTTTATGTCTCTCGTTGCCATCATGGAATTGGATGTGCTCATGATCGTTTCAATATAAATTTGTTGTTTTATTCTTTAATTTGTGCTTGCATTTATCAACTAACGATTAAAGACTGGTATACGTATATAAATATACACCAAAAGATACATTGAAAATGTGTATATTTTAGTGAATTTAATATACACCAAAAGGGGTCCTACTAAATACTGCTAAGCCCGACAAAGCCAGACAAAGCCTGACAAAGCCCAACAAAGCCTGACAAAGCCTAACAAAGCCAAGCAAAGCCTAACAAAGCCATGTCAGATCAAATAAAAAATGCGTATTTATATTTTTAATTATATTGATGAATAAATTAACAAAGCCGAATAACTAGTTTTCCACATATTTATGCAAAATTATATGACCGAAAATTGGAAGACAGAGTACAAATTCAAACTTGAATATTGGCAAAGTATGACAAAATCTTACATAAACTGTTTATTACCGTATCCATTGTTCATTGAACTTATCGAAAGAAAGTGTAATTTTTTCAATATGTACTAATCACACAAAGCCAGATAAAATCCTACAAAGCGTAACAAATCCTTACAAAGCCTGAGAGTCATAAAAGTCATTTTAGACAAGTGTATTTATATTGTAAATTATATTGACGAATAAATTAACAAAACTGAAGGACTAGTTTTCAACATAATTATGCCAAATTAAATAGCCAATAAAATTTGGCGACAAAGCTCGAATTAGAATAATACGAAAATCGTATGTAAAATGTTTATTTTTTTTTAAAAAACGTTTCTTTCCTTGTAATGAGTTAAATATATAATAAAAAAAACAAGGATCATAGACAAAGCAAACGCTTTCTAGTTCTATTATATTTATTGATATAAAGTATGTATCAACACTATATATTATCAAATATTTTTAGAATGTTACAATATTGTACAAATAATAAAAAGAATATAATGAACAATATATACACTCTTTTTTAATCTGACTTTGCGTGGCTTTGTTAGGCTTTGTTAGGCTATGTCTGGCTTTGTTAGGCTTTGTCGGGCTTTGTCATAACAATAAAAAGAAAATATTTGAGAAAATGCAAGATTTAATATTTAACTTAATTCACAATAGTTATATATGTATTTGCGCGTCTTTGCTGTGTTTAGTAGGACCGATACGTCTTGGAGACGAATGTTTTTGGGCGCGGTCAAAGAAACAACTCGATGATAATTACAGCTGGTAACAGTGACAACTTATGTAAATGGGTATAACAAAACAAAATATTATATCCTTGCTATTATTTATAGAAAATTATAATTATCTTGAGAAAGAAAACAGAAAATATTTAAAATCGCCAAATGTCTGTCTCTCCCAGTGCGCACGTCGAGATGGCACTAAACTCTTAAGGGGAAGCTGAGAAAATAATAGTATAAGAAGTGGCACAGGAAGAGATGAGGATGGAAGGAGAAGGAAGTAAAGAAGAAATCGTACATTAGAATAAAGATGACATTTATAACAAGCCAAATTAACATATATTTCCGTATTTATGTCATATTTAAATTGTTTTAAATTATGAAATACCATTTTTATAATGTCTTCTTATTTAGTACAAAAGGCTGAACATGGATTTGGCAACGGCCAATCAAATCTACAATGAATAATCACAGATTCTAAACTGGTTACATATTTTAAACTGTTCCTTTGCGCTGAGTTAAATCGATAATAAATAAGAAATAACGACAACAGACAGAGCAAACATTTTCTAATTCTTTCTCTGAGTCCTTGTCGCCCGGCACCGTGTTTTTTTATTTGGCTTTTTTGCCAATTTTGGGGCTTTCAACACAGTGTACATGCCATCAGAGGACGTGACCGCTGTTGTTAATTTAAGGTGTGGTTTCTTAAAAAATGTCATGAATATATCGTCTTTTTCTTCCTCAGATTTGGAATTCCATGATAATTTAATTATTTTACATCTGGAGAATTTTGTGTTGAGGATATAGTTCCCGGTGCCGTAAAGAGATCGGCGGAGGTCGACGAGCTGGACCTTGATCAGTTCATATATTTTTTCTATGCGTTCGTTTGTGGTGTGCTACTTATCCGTTTAAGTCTATTTATTATACTTTTAGTTTTAATTAGGAGGTGATTAGGTATGGCTAATCCGCCCCTTTTTTTAACTCTATATAATTTCTGCTTGTTTATGTAATGTGTTTTGTAATTCCATATGTAATCTACTATTTCATTATCTATGTCTTTTTTTTTTTTGGAGGTTACTCTTTCCGCTGATCTTCACAGTCCATTAATGGAAAGGCCCTGCTGTTTTTAGTAAAGTTGTGTGCTATAGTATCATTTTATATAGTTAATTTTATTTCGTAAAAAATGTAAAATATATTGTTTGTTTTTGCTTTTTTTTCTATTCCAGACATTCATCATTATACAGTGCATATTCCCGTGATTCTCTTTCTTCTTCTCTTTCTCTTCTCCTTTTCTCCTTCCTTGTCTCGATTCTCTCTTTTATAAATTGTTCTTCTGCTGTCATTTGTTTCTTTGTATGTTCTTCTGGTATACATTCCTCGTCATTATACAGTGCATATTCCCGTGATTCTCTTTCTTCTTCTCTTTCTCTTTTCTTTTTTTTCTTTCCTTGTCTCGATCCTCTCTTTTAAGGGTAGTTTTTCTGCTGTCATTTGTTTCTTTGTATGTTCTTCTTGTATTTTTGTTGTCTTCCTGACTTCCTGACTTTTTGTTGTTCAGACTGTTGTGGTATTTCTCTATCCTTATTTGTATTTTCTTTATTTGGATTGCTGATCGTATTATCCGCTTTAGGTTTCAATAGTTCAAGTGTTTTGTGTTGTTGTTCCTTGTTGTGGGTTTCTCGTCCTTGACTGTTTATCGAGATTTTCTCTTTGGATGCTTTTTTCGGTTGCTCAGTTGCTTCGTTTGAGGTTTGCTGCGGACTAGTTGTTCGTTTTTGTGGGATTGGTGTTTGTTTTATTGCGTCAGTCTTCCCTCCTGATGTCGTTTGTTTTGTTTCCGGATTAGTTTGTCTTTCATGGATTTGTCTCTCGTTTGTGTCGTCTCTCATGCATTTGTTTGGTTTATGTCCTATTTCTCCACATTTGTTGCATTTTCTGTGGTAAATACATCCTTTATACCACGTTGTTATTAAAAACCCATGAAATCATGCTCTTTTAATTGTTCGGAGTATCGTTTTTTCTACTTCTAAAATTCTGGTTTCGTTAAAGATGTTGAGACTAGGTGCTAACCCCAATCTTGATTTTCCTACTTTTATTCCAAACTTCTCTTCGATCCATACAACAACAAGTTCTATTAGTATTTCCATGGGTATTCCTGTTATGTGTAATTCTCCCGCTTGTTTTCTTATTTTCCTCATGATTGGTACCGGGCTTCTTATTACTGTTCTATGTCCACATAACGTAGTTTCTCCAAATGGTAGGGCAGGTGTATTCCCTCTATATCTTATGTAGTAACCCTCTTTTGTATAGTTGATTGAATACACCTTTGATAGTAATTCTTCATCCTTGATCTTCAGTTCTAGCAAGATAGATTCCGTTCTCGGTATTTCTCTGCCATTTAAGTCTGGAAAAACTAATTGCTGTGTTCCCTTTCTGAACTGCATTCTATATAATCTCCGTCGTCTTGTACAACACGCCTTGTCCTGAAGTACTTTTGCAAGTCCAGCATTATTTGTCTTGATTCCGCCATTATTTCTCGTGTTCTCCGTGTGGTTTAAACTTCTGAGATTCGCTCTGTATCTTCCTTTCCTGTTTATCTTTCCTCCTTTTACTTTTAGTTTCTTGTCATATTTGTTTTTTCCTTTCCTTTATTATTTTCTCTATCATCTTGTCTTTTTTTTGTAGTCCAAAACATGCTGCATTCACATTCCCGGGGATTTAAGCGCTGTCTGCTTGGTGCGGGCCATATTATATTTTAAACTGTGATAGACACTTCCTTTCGAGCAGAAGCACTAGGCATGGTGTATGTTAAATATAAACAAGAAATATATTTCAGAGAGATGTAAATGATATCTAATGACGCTAACACTTAGTAAATTGTTGAATGATAAACCAATATGTACGTGTCCCCTAGTATAAACAGGTATCATTTGAAATGCAAACTTTGTCGACCAATTTTCGGTCATTTAAATCTGCAAGAATAAGTTGATAATTAGTCTTTCGGCTAAGTTAATTTTTCCATCAATATAATGAACAATATATACACTCTTTTTTTAATCTGACTTTGCGTGGCTTTGTTAGGCTTTGTTAGGATTTGTCTGGCTTTGTTGGGCTTTGTCGGGCTTTGTCAGGCTTTGTCGGGCTTTGTCTGGCTTTGTTGGGCTTTGTCAGGCTTAGCAGTAATTAGTAGGACCGCACCAAAAGATACATTTAAAGTGTATATTTTAGTGAATTTAAGTGTATTGGAGTAAAAAGAAGCGCCGCTGGTCATGTGAAGGTGGTGAATTTTCACAACTGTTCGCTAGGTTTAAAAATAAAATATCAAGGATATAGCTATGAATGAAAATAACAGCTTTCCATTAAGCAGCCCTTATAAACAAAGCCAGTACACCAGCATGCTGGGGAAATAAATGTATATTGTATATTTAAAATAGGATTTTAAATTGTCAACATTTATGTAAGTAAATCACAAGTATTTGGCAACATTACGTGTAATTTTACCATAGTTTCGCTGTCTCAAGCCCAACATTTCTGGTCTTAATCTCGTCTGCAATATCCTTTTCACAACCGTATTTCCCTCCACTGTCCTCACCACTGCATGTATATTCCCGCGTCAACTGTAAAATCAGCCAATGAGAACCGTTATACATTTATCACAACTTTGGCTTACGTACACCAAAATTAAGAATACTCTGAGCTTCGTTCGCTTGCTGAGCTTTATGGTAGCAACACCGTTTAACCCTATATGTCAACATGCCATCAATGGCTCATCTCACAGTTGACGATGTCGACGTCCAGAATAATACATGTGCAAAGTAACTCAAACACTATATATGTTACTTACACGAGAATTTCAGTAACTTGTCATATTATACCATAATTTCTTTGAGTCCCCTTGGAATGTTGCTGTATAAAGTTTTGATGTAGCCATTAGTGATGGATCTCCAAGAACCTGCATCTCCTCAACTTGATCTTGGGAAGATTGTTAAGTCTTTGTCTCATTTTGAAAATATGACACACATTTTCATTTATTGTTTTGGGGAAAGGTAACTAAAATTGTTCTTTTTTTTTCATTCAGCAATATCACCAGTGTAACAATTGTAATGCTCTTGTACAAAACAGTGCAAGTTACTAAATAAATTCATAAGCTTTATGAAAGAAGGAACTTATAGATAAGAGCCTTATATAAGTCAGGCATTATAGTTTTCTACCATACACCGCAAACTGTATAGGTTTAGTAAAAGTAGTTCTCAATTTATCATATTTTAGTCTTTACTCAATCTGACTGGTACACATGCTGGCTGATTCGGACTATAGTTGGCCATACACCACAATTAATTTTACTATATGTTCTCTACATATATTTCTTAGCACTGACCTTTCCACAGTGTGACAATCAATACAAATCATATGAAAATCTAAAATACTCCCAAAGATGACTTCACGGTGAAATTCTTGTCAAGGGTTGACCAGCATTTTTTTGAGTGGCTGCACTGTAAACAGAGCAGCATGTACACAGAACACTGATTTCACTTCCGGATCATCACTAAGGCCTAATTACACAGGGTGCACTGTCGCCAAAATACATACAGACAACCACTCTGAGAGCTCCTATTCTCAAGAATAAACAATTAACTTTAAATCCATACCAAGGATGCATCAATATAACTCTTCTATCACCACCAAAAGGAGAGAGGAAACAATGTTCTAAAAATAGACTAGAACTACATTCGGGTACTGAACTGGAAGTATTATTTGTGATGTGATTCCTGACAGATTCGGCCCAAATGATGGGATTATGCGGCCCAAATTACGGGCTGATTCGGACCATGTGAACTAATATAAGAAAAACCGTGTAACACACACATTATTTAGTTTGGTAGTTATTACTGTTTTTGTAGACATACTAAGAGATTATAAAAAATTTATATTCGGCTTTTAAATTTCCGTAAGACAGTTGTTAGTGTGTGTGTGTGTGTGTGTGTGTGTGTGTGTGTGTGTGTGTGTATATAATAAACTGACAACGAACAGTGCAAAATTAGTATCTAACTTGCCTGAGCACTTTCGACTCTTAATGAGTCTTTTTCAAGGGTAAATACAAAACATAGACAAGACAAACCTATAAAACAGAAAAATGGTTATGTTTTCAAACCTTTACATGGCTGTTTGTACAGGAATGAAACATTTAAATTTATATTCTTTCAACTAGTTTATTTCAGCTAGTTGCGGATACGGAAAAATAATAAAAAGTTTAGATAATAATTTCTTTCGTCAGAGTTTGGACAGCCTAGAATTTCTGAATTACGTCACATCCACTTCACTTTAAAAATAACTACTTGACGTGGGTTCAAATGTTTACTTTCTCGGGACAGTGTTGCGATGCCCAGGTCAAATCTCAATGAGTCGTAAATGCTGACCTTTCAAGTTTAACTCTGACATGAGGGGAGGGCGGAGAACAAAGGTCGAATTTACCCTTCACAAAGACTTTTATGGCTTAAATGTGATAAAATTTTAATGCTCAATGCATTCAACTTTAAGGTTCAATACTTATTCAAAAGTCCACACTTTAAAGATAGATTATGAATTCAGAAAATAATTAACAGACGTTGCTTAAAACATATATTATTAAAATATAATTCATCTTACGACGTTCACAAAATTAGAAGGATATAAACGTACGTTGGTGATTGGTGGTATGATACTTTCAATGCTTAGGAAAGGAGGGCAGACCAAAATGCTTCTTTATTGGCTGAACACACTATTTTACTCATTTTGGCACAGACTGGTTTGCTGTTTGCATTTTGTATCAAATATTTCTTTTAAAGCATCTAAAAGAATTCGCGACGTTTGTAAACGATGTCGAGACCTTTGTTGAAATGAATACATAGTGCATGTGCATTTTTAATTATTGTCATAAAGCTCCCTCGGCCATTAAAATTAAGATAAATAATTATTTTATTTTTTTATTCAGTGTTCATACTTTGATTGTGCTCCGTGGTTAACATTGCATTATCACGTTTAAAAATTGGACTTTGTCCACATATTGTAACGTCTGAATGACATGGTGCCAGAGGTATGCCGAAATACACGAGAGTAACGGCAACAAGCACCAAATTTACAAGGTAAACATCCGATTATTTTATCGCGTCAGGGACAAAGTTTGCTGGATGCACCGTCGCATTACCAGATGGATTAAGCCCATGTCCGCTATCCAGAGGGTAACACTGTTATTACCAATATAATCGTTCTTCTCTGCATAAGGTATTGTCGTTCTGCAACAGATAATTTATCAGCTTTGAGCTTTGAAATACCAGTCTTAACAATCTTTGTATCGATGGTTGCGTTTCAATGCTGTATATCCATGATCGAATATAATCAATATTTGGGAACCCAAAGTGAAATTTTAAAGAAGGTTGACCGAACATGGTCGTTTTAGCTGCTTGATTACGCCAATCACATTTTCCTTCAACCAGAGTTACTTGTCGATCAGGAATGAGTTAGATGTGTTGAGATTTAAGATATTTTCCATTGGTTCGTTACTGAAGTAATTTTCTTCATGCTCATTCATGAGAAACAAGAGAGAGAGAGAGAGAGAGAGAGAGAGAGAGAGAGAGAGAGAGAGATAGAGAGTATGTGTGTGTGTGTGTGTGTGTGTGTGTGTGATTTGCGAAGAGCATGTCTCTGACGGTTGGTTGCTTCACGCACTTTACTCTTTGCCTTTAATCGTGCTAGGTTGAACAGTTCGCCGTCTGATCGCTTGTGCAGGTAGATCCTTTTAGCAGGACAGCGAAGAAGATGCCGAAGAGCGTGAGGACATAATAACCGTGTTTCACTCCGCTGAGGATGTTTGAAGGTGTCGGACGTCAATCCATCGAAGTGCTGTCCTGTGCATTTCGTGTCCACGTGGAAGAACTGGATCATGCTTAGCAGCTTTGGAGGCCATCCTTTCTTCACCAGGATACTGAAGTGTCCGTCTCTTCATGGGGTGAGTTTGGGCTGACCGTCAGCCTAAAGAAAACAAACGTGATGGCTCAGAACGCCCCTTCCCCCAAGCATAATCATCAACAACTACGAACCTGAGGTAGTCAGAGAGTTCACGTACCTCGTATCTACCATCAACGACCACCTATCTCTCGATGCTGAGCTCAACAAGCAGATTGGAAAGGCATTAACAACTCTCTCCAAGTTGTCGCAAAGAGTGTGAAACAACAGTATGCTGACAATGAACACTAAGATCTCCGTATACCGTATACCGTGCCTGCGTGCTACACTCTCATTTATGCCAGTGATATATATATATATATATATATATATATATATATATATATATATATATATATATATATATATATATATATATATATATACATACATACACCTCAGAAGAGAAGGAGTAGCTCCAACACAAACCAGACTCAACTTTCAAGTACAGCATGGACTGCCGTAGCCACTACAGACGCTGCACAACCACTAAACGGGACATCTCTCATGGGCGCAGTTCTATCGTCTCTCGAGACTAATGGATGCCAACTAATACCAACGGTCCTGGTGTATCATAATGATATAATCCGGAATGTCTTTCAATGAATTCACAATATTCCCAAAATAGTGTTTTAGTGCCAAAGGTCAATACTGCACTTTGTAATTCCAACAATAATTTAAATAAACGATTTGTCTCCACTTATATATGAGCACAATAGTAAATAATTCCATAGACTGAATTTATAACGGGAGCGAATAATTTTCTTTACCACAACCTTATATAAAAACCTGGCACATCATAAAATTACCATGATGTGGGTCACGTGTTCTCTTGCAGAACATTCCAATATTTTATATAATACAGGTGATCAGTATTACCGGTATACCGTTTTAATCTCGCCATTTTTTCCGGTGGAAGTTACTACGGTACTTTTTCGCTGTTCCGGTATTTCGGTATTTTTCGTAATTAAGAAATGAGCGGAAGCTCCGAGTAATCTTGTTACGAATTAAATAATATTAATAGCTTGTTTTTATTTATTCTGAAAAAATAATTCAAAATTTCTTAGTTTTTTTTTTAAATGCAAAATAACTGGATTTGTCCAAAAATATTTATGATTCTTTAATCACATGTTTGACTCTTGTAACGATGCCTACGTGGTAGCAAAGTGGGGTGTTGTGAAATATATTCAGGCCAAATCCATTCATTGGAAAAAGTGTAATAAATTCAAAAACTTAGTAGTGTATTTTCTTAGCTATTTACTAGGGTATTTAAATGTGTAAAGTACGTTTTAATTTTACATAATTTCTCAAGTGCACTAAACATCTCGTTTCTTGTGATTTGATGTTCACATGTCCTCTCTGATAAATATCTTGAATGGTTGTTGGCATCTCACTCAAAGTTTCCTTGCCTATTAAGTCTATAGTCAAGCTAAGAAATCGTTGGTGTTTGTGTCAACACTTCCTATTTTATCAACCTTCTCTTTAACGTCATCACATTATCTTTCACAGTGTGTCAGCTATAGAGTTGGATTATCATCCTGCTTTAATTATAGTTTTTAGATTACAACCTATGCCGTGGTACTTATCGCGGTATCTTCAGACACAAAAATGTGTGGTACAAGCTTTACTAAATAATGCTAAACCTTGAACTGAAACAAATTATTTATAGCTTACAAATATGAAAATAGTCAGATAGGTCAAAACTTTATCCTCAGTTACGGACAAATGTCATTATAAATTATATATACATAACAATTATACATGTGCATATTGAATAAAAACTAGAATCGTCTGTGTCGACTATCCCAATGTAATTACTACTCAAGAAACAGGGCACGTAAGTGAATTGTAGCCGTGAGAGAGAGAGAGAGAGAGAGAGAGAGAGAGAGAGAGAGAGAGTTCTCTTATGTACCACAATTTTATTGCACAAAATCATCTTGACAAAGTTATTCTGTTAGAAAATATATAGAAAAAGACCAACTCTGAAAACAAATACTAAACTAAACTTCGATTATGTGAGCATATCCAGGATCTAATTTCACAGCTACCAACACCATTGTTATCGTTTTCAACTTCTTTGATAACACTGTCTTACAATGAAATTGTTTATCAACTCACATTTTGGTGAAAGATAATCAACTTTAAAGATTTTTTTTTAATTAAAAAAAAGATCATTTGTTCATGACCTAAAAATAGAGAATTGTAAGTTTTTAAAATAATTCTCAAAAATATTTAACTGTCTTGATATTGTAATTTTTATGACGTAATGAAGAACATGGTGTTTCTTTTACTTGTTATCTGCGTGTATGTGCCTTCATGGGTGTTGAAAATGTTAAAGCAATATTTTTTAGAGCATGAAAAAATCGAACAAGCATTGAGGTACATTTGTGTTAACTATACGTAGATTTATTTATTGATCATTATGTAATCTTACCTTTACTGGTACTTCAACGAAGACCAATAGTTTCTTAATATAAATGTATCACAGAAGCTTAACTTTGGCATATATATCTTTCTTTAATCCCAAATTATGATGTATCAAACATCTGTGTATATCTGGTTTTATATTACAACATAAACCTCATTTATATTTTAAAATCTTATCAAAGTTTATACAACTTGGAAAAAGCTAAATTAAAACGGCTGGTCCCGAGTGCTTGCTCTGTCCAGGATCTCTTCTGACCAAGAGACGACATTTCAAGGCATGGTGGTCACGTGATCTAAATGAACCTCGGCTATGTCAACATGCACCTCGTCACTGCACTTTCTGCAGAGCTGCATGGTGCTGATTGCATCTGAAAAAGAAAATAAAAGGATTTAATATATGAATTTATGTTGTTGTTGCTATTTGTATTTAACGCCATTTTTGACTACACGATAGCCTGATATCTGATATATCTGGCGGAGGAATAATCATCGACCCACAGGAAACTCCTGGCAAGCTTTCTTACATACCCACACTGACCGAGCCCGCGACTCGAACCTATACAGACAGATGTGCCATGTCGGTTATCAGTAAATTACTCTCACAAAAATGCATTCATAAATTTATTATATCATTTCTAATTATCTCCAGGAGTCCCAAACACTGTCAACTTGTTGGCATTTCTAATCAAACAGGAGTTTTTTTTAATAAAAAAAAAACAATACCTTCGCCATATTAGCACGTTTGTGTCTATAAAGTAACAAGTATGATGTAGTTCACACCTTTGATAACCTCACTAATGCCATAGTTATGAGTCAACTCTCTCTCTCTCTCTCTCTCTCTCTCTCTCTCTCTCTCTCTCTCTCTCTCTCTCTCTCTCTCTCTGAATACATGGATACAAAAGCTCCTACTTTAATGGGTTCAATTCTTATTTTAAATATTAAACTAGACATTGCAAATATTGGATCAAACGACAAAGCTTTTAGTGAAAAAAGTCATACGGGTCATGTATGTGTTTAGTCAGGAACGGCCTTAGCAAACGCGGAGCCCAATCCGGATCAATTTGGCGGGGTCCCTTGTATTTAAGCGTGGGCTTCCTGTGATCACGTTGTTTGAAAATAAACATTTAACAAGTTTTATGTGATATTGAATTTAATTTTTTTTCCATCGCATTAAAATTACTTTCGCTCAATAGATATTATTTTATAAACATTACTAACCCGCGAGGTCCCTGTGAGCTGTGGCTCGCTTGGGCGAAGTCGGTCCATTGGGTCTTAGGTTGGCCCCGCATTTAGTATTTCAGTAACGCGTGTCCTTTTCTAGAATTTGATTACACATACCTTTAAAAGGCGATTAACTCAATGTTAAACCACGTGAACATTTTTGTTCGGGGTCAACCTAAAGATATGATCTAGTACAGACCGGATTGAATGTAGTGCGCTGTGATATCACAATCACTGTTGAAAAAATTAATTCCCACTACTCTATAATATGACGATTAGACCCTACGTGATATTTTCTTCATCTGGTTTAATATATGGTCACCAAAGTAAAAGTCCGAAACGACCAAACATTTTCGTCTGGAAGTTTTTGACCGTTAAGGTGTAGGACATTCAATAATTAGAGTTGAACCTTGCTTAATAATCAATCAATCAATCAATCAATCCTCTCTGCGCCGTCTGGTGCTTGAGGCAACAGCAAGGGAGCACCATTTCCGTCTGTCGGCAGCTATTGCAGGGGCGGTCTGATAGGTGAGGCCTCTGGTCTTAAGGTCTCTCTCCACTGTTCGTCGCCAGGTCTCTTTGGGTCTGCCACGGTTCCTTTTACCCTGTGGGATCCATCTCAGTGCCACCCTTGGTAGTGAGTCAGGAAGCATTCTGCAGACATGGCCGAGCCATCTCCATCGCCGAGTTGAAATGATCTCAGAGATGGTGCTTGCACCCGCTCTGTGCCGAAGTTCCTCATTTGAGATCATGTTTGGCCAGAAAATCCTCATGATGCGTCGCAGGCATTTGGTTTGAAACACTTCGAGCTTGTGTTCTATGTTCGCAGTGGACTTCCAACACTCTGAGCCGTACAAAAGGACGCTCAACACGTTGCTCTTGAAGATACGGATCTTTGTGTGGACACTGAGGTTTCTTGTCCTCCATATGGGCTTCAGCATTGCGAAGGTCTGGTTGGCCTTGCCGATTCTTGTGACGACTTCCCTTGTGCTATCTCCATCCGTGGCGACCTTGCTACCCAGGTAAGTGAAATCGTCTAGTTCTTGCAGAGGCTGGTCATTGATGGTGATTGGGTTGCCCACTCTAGTATTCTTCCTCAAGACTTTTGTCTTCCCTATGTTGACTCGAAGACCTATGGTATTTGCTGTCTGTACCAACTGTTGTGTCTTCTGTTGAATATCCTGGTGTCTGCTTGCCAGCAACCCGATGTCGTCGGCATAGTCCAGGTCATCCAGCATTGAGGTCAACGTCCATTGTATTCCATGCCTCTTGCCCTCTGTGGTGCGGCGCATGATCCAGTCAATGGCCAGTGAGAAGAGAATTGGAGAGAGAATGCATCCTTGCTTCACTCCGGTTTCCACCTTGAATGGTTCAGTGAGTTGGTTGTTGTGGATTACTCTGCACTCAGAGTTTTCGTACAGGGACCTGATGACATTGACAATTTTCTTGGGGATGCCATAATGTCGTAGGATCCTCCACATAGAGTCTCGGTGCAGGCTGTCGAAAGCCTTCTCAAAGTCCACAAAAACCACATAAAGGGATCCATTCCATTCATGAGACTGCTCAAGTATCTGCCTCAGTGTGAAGATGTGGTCGATGCAAGATTTGCCTTTCCTGAAGCCTGCTTGTTCCTGGCGTAGGATGCCGTCCACAGCTGTTGTGATGCGTTGAAGAATGATGCGGCTAAAGATCTTACTGGAGAGGGATAGCAATGTGATTCCTCGCCAGTTGTTGCAGTTTCCCAGATCTCCTTTCTTGGGAAGTTTAACTATGATTCCGGTTTTCCAGTCATTTGGTGCTTTTTCACTATCCCATATCTTAGGACCTTGCTTAAACTATATTATTATTACATTTTCGAACAACAGTAATATTGAATTAACGATCAATAAATAAAGTCGATTCCAATGACCACTTCTATATATTTTGTAGAAACCAGTAAAGGACAGTGTTAGTGCTATCTTGGCGATACTCGGGTTAGAAATTATACATTGATGAATGAAATGACCAAGTTTTGTGCATTTATTTATATATTTTATGTTCTTTGTGTTTAAAATATGAATGAGTAGGGGGGGGGTACATGTAAACGGGAGTGTGCGAATGAGTAGGGGGGGGGGGGTACATGTAAACGGGAGTGTGCGAATAATGGAGTTTATATCTCACCTTTTACCGAGCACTGTGGACAAACGATGACTGCTTCGTCTTTTAAGCACCTGTTGCATAGTCTATCAGATGGGTGTATTACTGATATATCCATAGTACACCGTGGATGTAGCCGTTTGTGGCAAACATAACATAGAACGAGTCCACCTGTAAATATATGGCAATATCAATTTTACAACAAACAAACAAACAAAACATATTACGGTAGATCCTTGACTGTAAAGTTTTTTTTTTTTACATTTTATACTCCTGTCTTCATAGGAACTATTTTAAAGAGATTCGCTATTAGGAGAAGAGAAACGTACAAAAGAAACAGTATTTAACAAATCTTGTTCTCAGGCCTCAAGTAAATTCGTGCAAGTAGCATCGATCCGGCATCTGATACCCAGTAATATGTGTGAGACTTTAGAAAACTTTCTTGACTGGTGGCCAATTGCGTGAACATAGACGTTTTGTCATAGTTGTCATTTCATTCCCTATGAAAGAAAAATACAAAACTTTAGAAGGACATACTTGCAGCTCGTCCTTTCGAAAATTACTGATTATTACCAGCTGTTACTCGGTCGCATTTCACAATATGCACCTCGGGGAACACTGCTGCACACCTTCCACACTTAAGCTGATCACTGAAAGACATCCCTATCGTGGAAAATGGCCCTTAGCGTCGTTGGCATCATTTGCGTTGTGACGTCATACATCTACGTTGAACGTCATTAACACGTGCTTGCAAAAGAAGGTAACGTTTCCGCTGCCGTTCCTTTCTTTTTTTTTTTAAAAAGTATTATACGTAACTGAATCATCATTCCATGTAATCGCAAGCATCAGTCCATGTCATTTGAAAGGTTTTAAATATGTTATATTCATTATCAGGTTTCTTCAAACTTGCCAGATGCTTTAATGCCGATAGGTAGACAAAATAATGATCTATCTATAAAATATTCCGCAGCTACACGTACAACACATTGAACACATACATATATGTATGTGACCTAACATAAGTAAATGACATTGACCGAAAAGTGTCAGAGGAGGAGAGCAATTTTGCCATTGAGCCAGAGAGCATTGTACAAAAATTCAGACGTTCTCGGGTTACTATCAGACTGATATCAAGTTTGCGGGTTAATTATATGTTATATCCCACAATATTGAGGTGGTTTTATCGTTTCGGAATACCGTTACCTGCGATTGTTGAGCGAGAAGTGAATGAGATTATTGATGAAGATACTCAATGCACATTGGAAGATTTGTTTTATTATCACGCGCATTAACTCGTCAGCTACGTTTTAGGTACTGGAGAATCAACTGAAACTCAGAAAGGTTTGTGCAAGACAATAATAATAATAATAATAATAATAATAATAATAATAATAATAATAATAATAATAATGAGGACTTTGTATAGCGCCTAATCTTTAGATGCTATAAGCGCTTTACATCTATAATGATTGAATACACTACAGAAAAACAAATAACAAAAACCATGAAACTGGAAAAGATAAAAACATGCTGAAAACATATAAGATACAGAACATTATTAGGTCTCTAAGTTTGTTCCTGCAGTCGAAAAAGGTGTGTTTTAAGAGCACTCATAAAAGGGACCACTATGTCTTTGTGTATAATTTCAATGGGCAATTCGTTCCACATCGCTGGGCCCTGGTATACAAAAGAACCTTGTCCATACGACTTCGTTTTCATAGTGGGAACAATGAGTATACGATTGTCAGATGAGGAGCGTATGTATCTTGCTGGTGTATACATAATGGGTCCTGTAATATTGACGGCTGATAAAAAACAGACAGGTGAACACACACACACACACACACACACACACACACACACACACACACACACACACATATATATATATATATATATATATATATATATATATATATATATATGCAAGAGACAAAAAATTTCCTGTTTTTTTCACAGATTTCATTGATATTGACCAAAGTTACAACTTTGCTACATGCCTGTACTCATGCTCCTGGTACGTTTCTAAATGACCAATTCTTTTCGTATATTGAATATCTTTTAATTCCAGAATAACCCTTATTTTCCATTTAAGGCATATTATATAAGCAAAATCTGTATAATATATCGATCATAATGATAGGAAACACAACAGTTATATATATATATATATATATATATATATATATATATATATATATATATATATATATATATATATATATATATTGCAGTCATTATCTATATCAGATAAGAATTCTTTATTTCAGACTTCAAAGTCTTCATAGTGTGAAGTCTATATATATATATATATATATATATATATATATATATATATATATATATATATATATATATATATATATATATAGTATTACTTTCAAAGGTATATATATAGTATTACTTTCAAAGGTACATGTATATATATATATATATATATATATATATATATATATATATATATATAGTATTACTTTCAAAGGTATATATAGTATTACTTTCAACTTTCAAAGGTAGGCCCAAAAAGTACATTATAGATGTCATTTGTGCCGATATTCCATTTCATTATGTTTCTCTTTTTTTTTAAAGTCAGACACACACACGCACAAACACACACACACACACACTCTCTCCCCCTCCCTCTCTCTCTCTCTCTCTCTCTCTCTCTCTCTCTCTCTCCTCTCTCTCTCTCTCTCTCTCTCTCTCTCTCTCTCTCACCGCTTCGTAGCAGCCAATCTATTGTAGTAAATAACCTACATGATCGGCTACAAGTGCAAGCGGTGGGCTCGGCTTAAAAGGAGTTTAAGTGTCAAGTCTTCAAAGTGGTGAAAACCTTCCCGCGGTATGACAAGTTCGGTTAATATTGGCTAATCGAAAATCGAGAAAACCGTCAGCGAGAGATATTCAAAACAAGTGCTTGCAGTTTCCTGTTCTACATCTCTCAATACCGTTTTTCTGTTAATTTAAATTTAAAAGTAGAAATGCGAAACAAAACGACCGGTGGTGTTCTTTTGATTTTTCTTTTATTTATCTCACACATTTCAATATCGGAGCAGTTTCTGAATACTGTAAAAGACTGGTTGTTTGGAGTTCGCGAAGAAGAAAAATTGGAGCCTGTTAGTTTGAGAACTTCATCTTTTCGTTTTGAAATTACCAGTGGTGATGAAAAGTTCATGCAACTAAAAGATGCACTGGATGAATACGAGCCACTTGAAGCATGCAATCACATTGTAATTCTCTCTCTCTCTCTCTCTCTCTCTCTCTCTCTCTCTCTCTCTCTCTCTCTCTCTCTCTCTCTCGTCTTTCTTTTAACTAAAAAAAAAAAATTTAATTCTTTGACTTAAATCTATCTCTTATACCAACAAAGTCTCGGCTGTTTTTACCACGACATTACTGGTCAGAAAAAAGGCGGAGATCTACTTGCTGGTCTAGTCTATCACTTATAGAGGGCGAGACACATCTTCATAGAAGCACATATCTTTTAACTGTCAAAAAATTGACCCATTATTTTTGCAAAAACCTATCCTTTGTTGAACGAATGTGCTAAAACATCCTTTTAATATAAGTATGTACTTTATGTAGATGGTTTAATTACACATTTTTCAGCACAAGATAGGCTATACATGGCAGCCAGTATTAATGATGGAGGAAGAACCCAGTAAACCCTGTGGTAAGAACTACAACCCATGAGAAGCTACTGGCAAGCTTTCTTACATACCCACTTTAGCTAAATCTGAGATTCTAACCAACGCAGACAGAGGTGAGATGGCAGTAATCCATAATAGAGAGCGCTTTAGACCACTTGGCTACTTGGGGCCCCCTCTCCCCACAATCTGTATGACCATATTATTATGGCAATGTATAAGCAGGATTTGATCAAACATATATGATGATGGCATGAAAGATTATTGGTTAACTCCCATGTAAATTCTGACAAAGCAAGCAAGCGACAAACATTTTTTGTCAGTTGAGGAATCTAGCACTCAAAGAAACTGAAGTAAGTCTCCCTTTAAAGTTAATTGGTACCAGTAATAATTATAATAATAATAATATGAGATGATTGCATATTATTAGTGTCGGTAGCCATATCTAGCTCCATAAGAGGCAGGCTTATGACAATGGCAGTCTGACCATTACCATTCAGTTATATCTACAGAGTTTTAACATAGACCTAATAATCCAGGTCATGTGTGTCAAATGTCGCATGGATGCCAAACTGATCACTTTGCTAGTCTTCTGCAATGACAGATTTGAGCACTGGGTGGCTGAGTGGTATAATGCACTAGCTTTGACAGTTTGCTGATATACTGATACATCACCTGTCTGCTTGTGTTCAAGTCTTGAAGTCTTGGCTCGGCCAACATGAGTATGTGAGAAAGATGGCTAATGTCTGCATGTGTTCAAGTCTTGGCTCGGCCAACATGGGTATGTGAGAAAGTTGGCTAGTGGCTTTCCATACATTGGTGCTTCTTCCTGTCCAACTACATCTATACTTGATGAAATTATGGCCTGTCGTGCTGAAAAATGGAATTGAAGCAATAAAAGAACACCATTTCTCAGCACAAGATAGTCTCTACATGGCAGCTATAATAACTGATGGATGTAGAACCAGCCAAAAAAATAAATGATAAAGAGATTTATTTAATTTTATACCCATGTAAATTTTGTTATTTAATATATAAAGATTGGTAAATTTTTATTATTTTTCCCGATTTTTTTACAGTTAGGAATTTTGTCATGATTTATACTTAAGTCTACATCAGGCCTAATATTTCTTATGCTGCAGCAAACTATGGTTTCATAAAATTTTCCATTCTGGAACTTTGAAATTACCGGTATATGACGTCATATCTAGGTTTGTGTAGTTTGCAGTCAGACTCATCTGCCAGTATATACGGTAACATACAAATAAAACATGTAAAACTTGGGTTATACATAAGCCAGTATATTATATATGGTAACATACAAAATAAAACATGCAAAACTTGGGCTATACATAAGCCAGTATATATGGTAACATACAAATAAAACATGCAAAACTTGGGCTATACATAAGCCAGTATATATGGTAACATACAAATAAAACATGCAAAACTTTGGCTATATATATGAAGGGTTGCTGTAGCAGCTTGTAGTACTCTGAAGCTGGTACTTAATTAAACCATTGGGCTGTTAAATTAAAGGGTAATTTTGGTATAGGATTTACAAATTACAAGTGTATTAAACCTGAACATACCATTCTACTATTTACTGTGTTAATTAGTGTTCATATCCATCCCAAACTATCACATGAATGTCTGATTAGCACTTCGAAAAGAAATAATGATTAAATGTAAGTAGATTTATTAAAACTCTATTGAAATCAAAACAACAAATACGGGTTTTCTTTTGAAATTTGTTAAATTTAGTTGGTAGTTATATATATATATATATATATATATATATATATATATATATATATATATATATATATATATATATATATATATATATATAAAGTGGTTCTAATACATAATCTACTAATCACTTCTAATATAATGTACTAAACACTTTAAGTAATTATCTAAGGCATAAAAAAGGGTCTGGAATTTTTTTTTTTTTAAAAATATATATTTTTGATGGGGTTGGTTGCTACGGTTTGCAATGAAAATGATGATGGTTGGCAGACCAGAAGCACGCGTTTTTTGTATGCCTTTTATATAAAATTATCTTCCAAAAGGAAGTTGAAATTATAATCAAACAGTAACCTATTGATATTTCACTCTGGTCTAAGTTTGTAGCAATCTTGACAGGTTTTACTGAATATATTGGTACATATAGTTTAAAATATACCTGCATGTTGAACAATAAGCATTGATTTTTCTTGGGTTATTGGAAACTGGCCCATTGATTCTCATTGTCAGAAACAAATTTATAAATTGCAAATGAAAATTTCAGGTGTGAATTTTAATAAATGATGAATTTTACTTGGTTTTGATTTATCTTACGTTGGGATTGGACCTCATTTACATTGGGATTGGAAACTCCCTGTTCTGATCTTTTTCATTTCCGACCATCTGTGATATTGTTAAGAATCCATTTAAGTTGGCAACATGCTTTAGTTTATATGACAGATGTGCTGAGTCAGCAGTTTGTAAATTTAAGTAACACATTTGATTAATGAAGAATATTAACTGATTACCATACTGACTCTGTTTTAGGTGGTATACAACCTTAAGAAGAGATGTGGAGAACTTTCAGAGGAAGAACTGGGAAAGTTATCTGTCCAGCTATTGAACTGTCAGTCTAGTGCAGAAGAGAGACCTGTCTTCCGATGCACTGATTCTATGGTTTGATTTTTTTTTTTAATCTTTGAGAAAAATAGTGAGAATCCCTGATGATATTCAGCAGCCTCATGTTGTTAAAATGATCAAATGTATGCCTTGAATTTTAAGCAAGCTTGACATATGGGTATATTTGGATATTGATATCGGATTCAAGGGCACTGGCCATAATAAAGAATTTTGTCCTGCACGTAAAGTATTTTGTTGTTGCTATAGCATTTAACGCCATTTTTGAGGACAATATAGGCTATACATGGCGGCCAGTATTAATGGTGGAGGAAGAACACAGGAAAACCCCAGAAAGAACCACTGACCCATGAGAAGTAACCGGGAAGCATTCTCACATACCCACGTTAACTGAGCAATAGACTTAAACCCATGCAGACAGAGGTGAGATGGCAGTGATCCGTAACAGAGAGCATTTTAGACCACTCGGCCACTTGGGAATTGTATGATCATCATCTGAAGATGCCCATATTGATAAAACACTTTGCATTTTTTGTTTTATCCCTCTTTAAAGTGTGTCTGATGTAGTCTATGACATAATCTTAATGACCAGTCCTAATCTCACAGTTTTCAGTGAATCGTCATGAAATTTTGTACTTGTTATAGTCATCATTTGAATAATTTTATCTTGCAATTTTTGCTGAAATTATTGCTTTTTTTGTCTGCAATTTTGCCAGAATTTTGTGAATACAATGCAATTTTAGTTTTTCATTCATTGCTGCACTGAACCATATATATATTGTTATTATTGATGACTTTAATAAACCATTATTATGTAATGTATCAGTCTATACGCTATAGATAAGCGCATCAGAAGTAAATACTCATTAGGCCCACTAATTAAAAAAGTCAGTATACATGTTTGTTATCTATACAGTATGATTTAAATATAGCTGGCATGCATAAATGTCAACCTTGTTTGTTGTAAAGCATGCTGTAAAATTTAATTGATCCATAAATATTAATGTTTTGTACAGTGTGCTGTAAATTCTGGTTGACATGCACAGATATTAACCTTATTGTGAAGTAAGCTATTGAATCTATATGACCTGCTCAAGTACAGACATTTGTGTACAGATGACTGTGGAATCGAGTTGAATAAATGTCATTTGTTTCCACCATATGCCGTCATGTGGAATTGACTTGTATAATGTTAGCCTTTTTGTACAGTGTGCTGTAAACTCTAGTTGACATGCATAAATATCAACCTTGTTTGTTTTACAGTATGCTGTAAACTCTAGTTGACATGCATAAATATCAACCTTGTTTGTTTTACAGTATGCTGTAAACTCTAGTTGACATGCATATATATCAGCCTTGTTTGTTGTACAGTATGCTGTAAACTCTAGTTGACACACATAAGTATCAGCCTTGTTTGTTGTACAGTATGCTGTAATCTTGAGTTGATATGCATAAATATCAAATTTAGTTTACTTGCATAAATATCAACTTTGTTGTATAGAATGTTGTATAATTTAGTTTACTTGCATAAATATCAAATTTGTTGTATAGAATGTTGTATAATTTAGTTTACTTGCATAAATATCAACTTTGTTGTATAGAATGTTGTATAATTTAGTTTACTTGCATAAATATCAAATTTGTTGTATAGAATGTTGTATAATTTAGTTTACTTGCATAAATATCAAATTTGTTGTATAGAATGTTGTATAATTTAGTTTACTTGCATAAATATCAACTTTGTTGTATAGAATGTTGTATAATTTAGTGTAGTATGTAGTTGCATCTAGTTGACATAAATATCAATCTTTTTCCAGAATTTGGCTGACTGTACCCGCAGTATGGATGCCACAACCTGGAACACTTACCACATTATCAGTAACAGGGCCAGGGCTCTATGCTATGCCACACAGCAACAACAGTTTAAGAAGATCACAGAGCTGACTGTTGGTCAGTTGATGTCCACAGCTCACCAGCAGCTGAAAACTATGCATGAAATGCAGGTACAAAGTTGTCCTCATGATCATATACATCACTCCCTTACTAACTCTTGCCCGATAACTTGGGAACCCACTTATAATGAAGTCAGGTCAGACATGGAATCCATATTTTTTTAAACCAGCAAATACCCCAAAATTAATCACTATTTCTTGAACTTAACGAAAATCGCGATAAAAATTGGTAACTGAAACATTTGATATATTGATTGTTTTATGGTTAAAAATGGTAGATAGAATCTTGAAATTTTAATCAACAATTTGAAATTATCAATTTTTTATAAGAAGTCATATAGTTGGTTACAGTTTCTTTCCAAACGACATTCTTAGTACACTGTAATTAAAGATATTCATGGAAGGCTGTACATTAATATTTAAATGCCAATTAAATAATTTTTGTTAAGCTTATTTGTGTTTTATCTTTTAGTTACTCTTAAGTGTAATCATCATAAATTTTATTTAAATGTAAAATCTGTCAATAACAGCTACCGTATTTACCGTATGTTTTCGGACACTGTATGTTTTCGGACACCGTTTTTTTCGGGGAAAAATCATATTTAAATGCCTTGTAATTTTTCGGACGTTGCTCCGCTATAATTGTTTCTACAATTTATGTTTTCGGACACAATCTTGGATGATCTGCTTCATCGTTTTAATATAAAATTTACAGCGTGTTTGCCGTTAATTTAATTGATACAAAGTTCGCTTCATTTGATCGCCAATTATTTAATGCGATCATGAACGTCCATGAACTAATATAATTTAAAATTATTAATCACATGTAATTCGGGATAGTGACAACACCTGCTGCATTAGTCGGACGTGTTACACGAGCTCTAAAGTGTATATCAACAACGGATTGTCTTGTTAAATCAAGATGTTCCAACGAAAAGTAACAGACCGGATATAGATTTCTCAAATCATATTGTGATATTTGCAGACCGGTATCGACATTTTGATCGCGTCACATATATGACAACATACGATGATACACGCGTGCTATTTTATTTTGATCAGACTCGTCATCTAGAGCAGCTTTCTTCGTAGGCGGTTGTTTTTGTGATGCTTCCTCAGAATCATTAATTCGAAGTCGCTTCTGTGGACGGCCTACTGGTCTCTTTGGAGACAATTTTGGCAAGGGCGAGTCCCTCCAAGAACTAGGCAGTGTCTCCTCACTTGTTGCATAACGTATGATAAACTTATTCATCAAATTTATTACAGTACTAACAATATTATGTTTCACAACGATAGCTATCCAGTATACTAACTTTTGTATGTGGTGGGTATTTTATTTATACTTTTTATTTTAATAGTTTGATTCAGCTAACAAAAATATGATTGGTTGTCAGTAAAGACATTGTTACACACGAAACCACTTCATACAGGTGTGACAGTTATGGCTTTGATTAGAAACCATGACCCCTGCTTTATATCATTAAACAATACATCAGAGTCGGTATGGATTAGTAAAATTCATTGGCATTGTCCAACAAAACAAACCCCTTATCCCTGAGGCATTATATACAAAGGTTTAAACATAGTTATTGTTCTACAGGTAATAAACCTCTTGGTAGACGATATATTTGATTGTGGGTGCTAAATGTTAGGTACATCGTGTACTCTTTTAATAAAATCCAGATGGCTGCCTTTTATTTCCGAACACATCTGTCAAAGAAATCCCACCAGTTATATTATTAACAATTAACACCCAGACACTTTGAAATCTCTGACATGCATCACTACAATCTTCGAGCAGTAGATCGTTTCCAGCCGGCAAGCTTTGCTCATTTTAATCTACCCTCGGCTAGGTGGAAAAAAAAGAAGAGAGAACCACAACAAATGCATCACCTTTATTTAAAACAAATATCAACATATTAATCACGCCGACTCATATATTGCAAATTGCTTTTTATTTTTACCCTTCGTAGGCGTACATACAACACTCACCCCATTTGGAGCCTCTCACCCTTGGTGCTCTAAGAATAGCCATCATACATGTACCGGTGTTTCGACTCGCGATACTAAAATGTTTCTGCCCAAAATATCTTAAGAATTATAACTCCAAAATCTTTTTATTTAGTTTGTATTAATATCTTAATTACACAGAAATAAAGCTTGCGTGCGTTTGTAATGTAGATTTTAATGATCATTAGCAGAAGGTTAAACTGGATTGCAAGATTACTATGTTAATATGGCGGTTCTTTCGGAAAATACGTACACAATCGTGGCTCTAATACATGTATGGCTTTGTTTTCTGGTGGATGGACATGTATCAAATTGACAAAATAAGCAAGTAATGCCAATTTTTCATTAATTATCCTTTCCGTGGTGTTAGACGAAATACTTGTTTTACTTCATGGCTGCACGTTGTCATGTGAGCTAACGGTAACTTCGTTACAGACGGGTAAGGGGGGGGGGCGGCATAATTCTATCTTCACTTGTATGTTTTCGGACACCTAATCAAAGAATTTAATATGTATTCGGACAACAAAAAAAGTAATTATTTGTTGCAGTCCGAAAACATACGGTAAATACGGTATTTCCACATTTCTCTGAGAACCTACAGAGGTCTCGGAAATGCGTAATTACGCATATTTGGATTCAAATATTTGATCCGGGACACAGAAAATCACCCATGCAGGAGTCCTCCATATGCATGCAAATAATTGGGTGGCAAATTCAAAGATTTGCCAGTCCTACTTCAACAACCTACTGAGTGTGAGAATATGTTGATTGTTTTATCATTTTAGCTGTGCTGATATTTACAATGACAGAATTTAGTGGTTACAATACCCCCAGATGCAGTGTATCCCCTAGGGGAACAAGACTGAGGGTCAAAACTCTCCTTGGTGTCAAAAGTGGGAGTCATACTGAGTAAAAAACAACTTTTGGTATCAAAACTGAGGGTCAAATTAGAAATGTGGGAGTCTCTGAAGCGCAAATGAGGGTAAAGGGAAACACTGCAGATGTGTTTGCTGTATTTATAAGAGTACATCAAACAAACATGTTGCAATAGCTAGGCAGCAAGTTCAAAGACTTTGACTAGAAGCTTGGGTGGGAAAATGTGCTGATATTTACAATGACTGAATTCAGAGACAGAAAGATCATGAAATGTGCGTGTTGTTATTATAAGAGTACATCAGAACTTTAGGTTCCAGTATTGTGTTCATTTCTGATTGTAGCCAAATAAATAGTAGGTGTGACCCCAAGAAGAAAATAAGGGTTATTGGCACAACCTCAAATGAAGCATTGTGTGATATATGACATGATCATCTTTGCAGTTCTATTTATGATGTTTTTGATAGCTTGCCATGAAACTTGGTAAATATGATGCTTTTCTTCGAAGATGTGAAGATGGATAAATCTTTCTTCTCCTGCAATTTTCGTCAGAGTTATTGCCCTTTATGTTTTATAGTTAATGCAGTATGTGACACAATCTCGTTAGTGTAATGTGTCCATTATGAAGTATGGTTGTATATGGGAGAGGTGTTTATACATATCAATATATTAGAACTGTTGTACTAGAAATTCATACCTATCATGATAGAGGGTTGGCTGGGTGGGTGTATGTGGTTGTGTGTTTCTATTATATGGAATAGTTGGGATGCAGAAGAGGTACATATTGTTCACCATTCCTTTAGTTTTCTTTGTGTTTTTCATGTTCAGAATAGCCAGGAGCAGCTGCACACAATAACAACTGAGACGGTCCGAAAGCTGTTTGAGAGCCAGACAGACCTGATTGGCACACAGCAGAACTTGAAGAGTGCACAAGATGATATATTGGACCAAATCCATGGCAACATGCAAGAACTGGTGAGGGAAAAATCCCTCATTGCCACTGGCAACCAGGAGCTTGCTCAAATGACAGAGGTCATTAGAGAAAAACTTGGTATGTAGTTGCTTGAGTTTTGAGGATGTTTGGTGAGTCTTGTTTGTCGTGTCCATGGATAGGTTGTCATTAGTCCTTGCACAGTTTACCAGGGTTCATAAAACACCAAAATCCAAGATCAAAGTTGCTTTATAAATGGTTTGAATTTTGAGATAATTTATTTGAAAGTTTTAGAATATGACCTTTTCCGTTTCAATGTGTTAGGCTATGTGTGTGTGTGTGATTTGGATTTTTAACATAGGTTTTTAAAAAAATCAGTCCTCTCACTGCAATGGCAGCAGTGTTCAGTTCAAAGTTGCTTTATAAATAGTTTGATGTTTGAGATAATTTATTTGAAGGTTTTAGAATATGACCTTTTCCGTTTCATTGTGTTAGGCTATGTGCGTGTGATTTGGATTTTTAACATAGCTTTTAAAAAAATCAGTCCTCTTACTGCGATTTCAGCAGTGTGGCAGTTCGTAGTGATATCTAGCACTAGGACATCATGCCACATACATGAAGCATCATATCCAACCTAGTCACATTATCCTGACACCATGACGACCAGTCCTAACACTAACCTCTAAATGCTGAGTGCCAAGTTTGGCAGCTATTAGTATATCTTTGATATGACCTGGCCAGGATTTAAACCTATGGCCTGCCACATCGAAAGTGGACACTCTAACCACTAGGCCACCAGAACTCTCCATAAGAGTTAAGAAGTGGGGGGGTTTTTTTGGGTTTTTTTTGGGGGGGTCACTACTGCCTTTAATGATAACTGATCTGTTTTTTGAGTAAATTAAATTCTACTAATATCCTGCAATTTACGAGGCACAATAAATGACCACAGTGAAAATGAACAGGTTTTAAACCACTCATGCACTCATTAACGAGATTGGTGTGATTATTGTCAAACGAGTCTTCACACATAGAACTTACCTGGTGTACTGCCTGCTTCACCCATCCTAATGCTAACTTCTTAATGCTGAGCGCTAAACGAGGCAGCTGTTATTGCCATTTTTATAAGTTTTTGGTATGACTCTGCCAGGGATGAAACCCATGTCCTCCTTCATCCAAGGTGGATGCTCTAACCACTAGGCCACAAGATTGGTGTTAGGATATGTTTTTTATGTTTCCCAATTTCATGTTTTTTGTTTTTTGTTTTTCTGTAGTTATATCATTATAGATGTTGTAAAGCGCTTAGAGCTTCTAAAGATTAGGCGCTGTACAAAGTCCTCATTATTATTATTATTATTATTATTATTATTATTATTATGTAACATCTGTATGAATTTCAAGATACAAGTTTAGAAGTGAAGGTCAATACAGATCATTCATCGTGTTAGGATATGTAACATCTGTCTGAATTTCAAGATACAGTTTCATAAATGAAGGTCAATATGGATTTGTTTAATTATTCAGGAAGTGACATCTCATTTTTTGCAATACATGTTCACTGAAGTTTGCCCATAAGTTTGAAATTCATAAGGGTTATAGGTCACAGGTTCAAAACATTTTTTCACTCAGTTGTTTCAAGTTTTTAAAGTTAATATATTTGCTGTTACCAGGATTAATTTGTCATCAGATGTGGAGTTTATTCATACTAAATAATTATGTTCAGCACTCAGTATGTCATTGTAATTTTGTTTTCATATTTCAGTAATTTAAAATTGAAAGTACACGTTTTTGGTTGCTATTTTTGGCTTCCATATGATGGAGAGTATTATGTTGTTGTGTTGTCCTCATGTACGTGTATTTGTCCCCAATTTTATTTCTGTACAATAACTAGAATAGTCCCCATACTTTGTAAGTAGCTTGTATTTGAAGACAGAAAGAAACCTTTGAATTGCAGGTTTATAAGGTCAAAGGTCAAGATTATTGTGATGTAAAGAAGGACAACTTTACCCACACTGTAACGTGACTTTATAGTAGACACCTTGACCAAACTTTGTAAATGCTTGCATTTGAGATGAGATTTTGATTTTGGGGACAAAGATTAAGGTTATAGTGACTCAAAGAAGAATATAATGAGTATTTATGGTCTATTGTGAGCAAACTGAGAATGGCTTGTATTTGAAACACAGAAGACACCGCCCCCATTTTGGGGTTAAAAGGTCAAAGGACAAGATGATAGGGACCAAAAAAGGCAATTTACATGAAAGCAGTTAAATTTTATACCACATGCCTTGACTCAACTTTGTGTATGGCTTGCATTTCTGACAAAGGAAGGCCTGCTGATTTTGGAGGCAAAAGGGCAAAGGTCAAGGTTAGAAGGACTCCAAGTAGGAAAATGGTTACATAATAACTCAATTTTAGTGAGCAGTGGGTCAGATGTCGGTGTCATGGAGACTAAAAGAAACCAATGGTTTCCATAAAATAATATGTCGTAATGTACCCTTTTTAGATCCTCTTTTTTTACATTGCTGGTGATAGTTATTATACATGTCATTGTAATTTTGTTTTTTTAGATTTCAGTAAGTATAAATTACAACTTCAGTTTTAAGGTTGTTATTTTACATTGGTGGTGGTTGTTACTTTAGACCAACATATTAACATTTAGCAATGTACGCAAAAGATATCTGCAATATTTTAGCAAGTAAAAAATAAAAGAACAAAATATAAATTAAGACAACAACCTAAAGAAAGATTTTTTAGTTTAATATTTTAACACAAGTTAGAAGAATTGATACATTATAACATTGGTTTTGCTATCATTTTTCACTCCTTTTCATGTCTCTTTTAAGAGGCCCAAAACTATGACCAGAGTGATTGCCCTTTTATGATTGCCCTCCCCCTTTTTAAACTTCAAGTCGGGGGGAGGGGGGTAGAAACAGTTCCCAAATTTAGTTATTTCAAGATGGAACTTGGCTTTAATGTTGCTTCTTCATGTTTGAAATTGTATTTTCATTTCATGTCTCATTAACCGATTGAGGTATTTTCAGGAAACTTGAGACGGTTTTGCATCTTGACAAGACATTTAGTTGTGTGAATGAAAGGGCTTAGACTGAACTACATTTTTAGATTCATCCCAATGTGTTTTAAAAATTAATCTGCTATCCATCCATTTTCATCCTTCACACACTTGATAGTTCATATCTTCTGAACCATTCAAGGCATCTGCATTACACTTGGAATGCATTTGTATATAGTGAAAAGAGTTGAAGATATCTACATTGCACTTGGTATGGAGTTATATAATGAGAAGAATTTGAGATATCTACATTGCACTTGATATGCAGAGTTTGAGATATCTGCATTACACTTGGAATGCATTCATATAGGGACAGGAGTTTGAGATATCTGCATTACATGTAGAATGCATTTATACAATGAAGAGTTTGAGATATTTACATTAAAATAGGGACACATTTATATAGTGAAAAGAGTTTGAGATATCTGCGTTAAACTTGGTATGGATTTATATCAGGACAAGAGTTTGGGATATGTACATATTATCAGAAATCTGCCAGTGCATAACAAAATCCTGCAAATACAACTACTCCCAACATTTTAGGGCTACCATATTTTAACTTTCAAAACAGGATACTCTAGAAAGTCAGTGTGTATGTATAGATTGAGTGTTTATGTATAGAGATTTAAGGACCGAAAAGGAGGACATGTCAGGGAAAAATTTGATGTATTTCATCTAGCACAATTGTTCATGTGTGGCTGTGGTATGTAGTATCGTCATCATATAAAGACGTTCACTAGACAAAGTACTACACTATTGTTTGAGTTACTGGTCTTTTTAATTTAGAGCTGAATGTGGTGTGTGACAGAATAGTGTGGATTTGGCTAGTCGCACAGTTTTCAGATGGTTGTCATGACACTTTATATATATGTTATGGTCATAATTTTATTATTTGACCACTTGCTTTGCTCTTGCTATTTTTTTTTTAATTTATTGCCCCCTAAAATCATTTCAATGCAACTTGTCTTGCAGGTTTTTTTTATCTGTAATTTTTTGTACAAGTTTTTGGCATTTGTGATTTAAAGCTCCTTGCAGTGTAATGTAGAACTTTGTGATGGCCTCCACTTTTTGCAGTTTTGGATTACTCTGAAACTTACTAAGTATTATGGTCATCGCTAAATCTTAACCAGCCATTAATCTTGATTAATTTTAGAAGAGTTATGTCCTTGTTGTTGATTTAGACTCGTATCTATAAAGGGGTACTGAAGGGATGCAGGAGAGGTAGGGGTCCATTGCCATTAGAAGATTACTAATCAATGTTTCTTTTGTTTCCACTGTTTCTACTAATACTGTTGCTAATGGCAATGATGCTTTAATGTCATTTTAACCCCATTTTCATTTCATTGCAAAAAAAAATGTTAAATTATTATGTTAACAGACTAATAAACAATTTTTCACTTTTCCTATTTTCCACTGTTAAATATTTTGACACGAGCAACAGATTCTTAAAAGTGACAGAAGTGGACAAAAATATGTATTGCTGCAGACTAGCATTTTCTGTCATTGCATAACTGGACACAGAAAAGGTACACATTTTTTGATACAAATAATAGACAGCAACACATCTGTTTCATTTATATGCCTGCAAAATTTTGTAACGTGACATGGTCTGTCAATCCATTCATCTGTACATACATTTGTACATCCCTACATCTTTATAAACCAGACTTATCTTTAAATTTTTAATGCAGGGGGGAGGCGAGATGTCATGTTTCCCACAGGGCATCTTATTACCTTGCATTTATCCTGATAATAGATCATTTACATACCTGATGGATTGGATAGGTAGGCCTAACATCATACCTGTACATGTCTAAGCAGTAGATTTAGTTCCATGACCTTTTTAAATCAAGGTGCAAACATACTCAGGTTTAATGGATATTAGATAATGACACAGTGTCACAGTATATCTACATTTGTTTCTTGTTATTTTCGCAGATGTCGTCTCATACCAAATTTTGTTAATATTAGTGGAAACTGCTGATGAAGAACACACTATGTGCTCTTTATGGACAGGTGTTCCTGATTGAGAGGTCAAAAATTATTTTTAAAAAAATAAAGGGAACCCATGGAATCAGCATGCATTATATCAAGGTGTTCACTAAAACAGGGTCTTTTTCTAGCTCTGTTGGTTTTAGACTTGGAGAGCTTCTGGTTTGGTCTGTTGTCCATCATCCATGTGTCCAAACAAGCTTTTATTGCTACTCTTTGGAAAGTATGAACTGCTAGGAGGATTGTCATGAAACTTTCCGTGCATATTCATCCCATTGTTTAATTGTTAATAAATAAAAATCTGATATTTAATATGACTACCACAGAGGCAGTATTCAAAATCATACTCCAAAATGAATGATCATATCAACTTGGGGTATTCACCAGGAGATTTTTTAGATGTCTGCCTGGCCCTAAATGAAAATAGCGCATTCACAACTTCAAGGTCAACCTTGAAAAATCTGTTGTCACTCCTTCAGAATAGATGTACTTGTCAGCATGTGGTTATCTAGTTGATCCTTAAATGAAAATGGTGCCAATCTATTGTCCATGATGGCTGCCACAGTGGCCATCTTGAAAATCTTGTTTTTGCTGCTTCATCCGAATGGAAGGTCATATTGGCTTAGGTTTTTACCAAAAGACTTCTTATATTGTCTCTGTTGGTCCAGTTTGAAAATGGTGCAGATTTGATGTTCAGTATGGCCACTATAGTGGCCATGATAAAAAGTTTGTTTTTGCTACTCATTCTGAATTGAAATACATTGGCATGGGGTTTTGACTACTTCTAAATGATGCTTCATATTGTACTTTCATCAAAAGAATTATTTTGATAACTGGTTGGTGCTAAATGGAATTGGTGTGAATCTGATATCCAGTATGGCCACCATGGCACCCATTTTGAAAATATATTGTTACTCCTCCAAAATCAAAATACATCAACATAGGGTTTCCACCAGAAGACTTCTTATGATGTCAAATTGATCCCAAATGAAAATCCTGCAAATCTGACATCCAATAGATCCACAGAGCAGCTAGTCTAAATATCTTGTCTCTGCAGAGTACCAGAGATGGTTTCAACATCAGCAAAAAGGAAGAAATGTTCCTATCTTGAATTCCTGGAAATTCTTTTAAACCAGTAGAGCCTCAGTCCTTTCATTGGATTTCTGTTATTAAATGACTTCTTAGGATGTCTCATTGATTGTTAATAAAAAAAAATATTGCCACTTTATCATAAAATATGGATTCCAAAGTAGCATTATTGAAAATCTTAGTGTCACTACTTCTCCTGAACAAATTCTCATACTAGCATTGGCTTTTTACTAAACGACCTCTTATACTGTCTAGTTGGTTATAAATTTAAAAAATAGTGCTAATATATCCTTCATTGGCTACCACTGTGGCCATCGTAAAATCTTGTTATTGCTGGCTGGTTATATTCAACAAGAAACTTGTTATAATGTCTTCTAGGTCTGGTACCAATCTGATATTCAATATGACCACCATGGCAACCATCTTTAAAATGTTTTATTATTTTTTTAACGCAAAACTAAAACTATAAGTCTGGATTTGTTTATAAATTTGTTATTGGGTAGCTATATTTAAATATGTGACACTACTAATGATTGTGTTCCTTGTTTAAATTAGGACTTTTAGGTCTTCAAGTTTGATTTGGTTTGATTTGTGACAACACTGTGGGGTTACATTGTGCCAAGGCAGGGGTTGAGTAATACGTCTTGCCCAGAAAGACAGTGTTAGCTGATACTCACATATGAAATGATGGAAATGAAACCTGCATCTATCTGGATCAGTGCATTTGCACCGAATTACCATGGCTTCTTTAAGTAAGAATATAATTTCATTCAGAAATAGTTGGCTATCCTTATTAAAATAAGAAAAGTTACCATTTGATGGCATGTTGATTGGTTTAATAGAGAATATGTGTTCTAAATGCAGGTGTCATGCAATGCTGTCTTACCTGACCAACATCACATTTACCTAATTACCATGGCAACACATGTTAGCATGATCACTATAGTTACTATTTATACAATACTATTACAGATAAGACTACCCAGAAGTTGCAAGAGCAAGAGGAATCGCAGATGGATACTCACAAAAAGATTATCGAGGACTTGACATCAATACAACAAAAAGCACAAGATGCCCTTAAAAAGCTAGGTATAGAAGCTTACTATACTGTTAATTGTTTTCCAGTATAAGGATCAACAATGGGTCAGGTAGCATGAGGGTTTTTTTAGGCCATTTTGGGTTCAATACATGACCTATCCAAAAGTGATCTCATTTTGAACCTGCAAATTCAAGTCAGACATGGGAGAAAAAGGAAATACTGTGTAATTACTTTAAAATGAATGTTAATTATATTGATACAAAATAACTGACAAAATTATGTTGAAATATGAATATAAAAGACACAAATAGTCATAGTGTTTTTTTGGGCTAAAATTCAAGTTGGGTTGTATGCATGTTTTTCCAATTGGCTTTGAGTTATGCTTCAGAATACTTCGGAAAATCCTTGAAGCATTCTGTGTACACACGTTGTGCAACTAATACTTTCATGAGATAAAAAAAAAATTATTTTTAGGTTTAGATTTTATGAAACTACTAAAAAATGGACAAACCATTGAAAGTCTTCTTAATTGTAAATGTATGTAAATCTAATGCATTGTGTCACACGCTTTATAACATTTTTCATCCTCTGTCTTATGTCACATGCATTATGACATTTTACATCTGCTGTGTTATGTCATATGCTTTTTGACATTTTTTCATCTCCAGTGTTATGTACATGCTTGATGACATTTTCATCCTCTTGCTACATCTGCTGTGTTATTTCACATGCTTTATGACATTTTTGATCTGTGTTATGTCACATCCTTTATGATATATTTGTTCCTCTGTGTTATGTCACATGCTTTATGATTTTTTTTAATAATCTTTGTTACGTCACATGCAGCGCTTTCTTAATGTAATGTTGCAAATGTTAAAGAACAAATAAAGCATTATATTTTGTTTAGATTGTTGGTAGTTATGTTCACTACTCTCTTATTTATATATCCACAGATTTGTTTATTTTAACTTTATAACTTTTTTTTCATAGATAATAGTTCCCAGTACCTGATGCGGAATCATGAAGAATTGATGACTCACTACAGGGCAATGTATGAAAACATGATGAAAATGAACGGTACTGTCACCCATCTCCTGAACACTGTGAACACCATGCAGGCAAACTTGGATGAACGCATCAGCTGGTTTACTCAGCTTCTGAGCATGGCAGGTATGGTTTAGAGTGACTTAGATATGCCCCTGTATTCCTTCCCCAATCAGCTGCTCCAGTGACTGTACAATACAGTTAAAATCTCACAAAATATGGACTGAAGGTCAAGGCTTTGATTTATTGTCAGTGTATCTTTCTGCAATTATGCACCATGCCAGAGTTCTCTTCCTTTGTGAGGCTTTTTCACTCTTGTCTCTGAAATGCTTCAGAATGTTTTATTGCGGATATTTGAAGCCAGAAGTGGATTGCAAGGTGTTTGATGAACTGTTTAAAATTAATGCAGGGAAATGAGATTTATATCTGAATAACATGAGGGGTAGACTTAATAGCAAATTGATATCAACTTGTATACTTTCTTATGTTATTCGGAACTGTTACCATTAGCGTTTGGATGCAAAACTCTGAACAGGTTACTATGGGGGATAACTACTGATAGGCATATGTAAGAGTAATTATGGTCAACACAGTGCTGCCAAGATGATGACGAGGAATTGACTTTCCTATATAAGAGCCTTTTTTTTCTGCTAATTTTCGTCATATGGTATATACTGTTGAATTGTCCCTCTGACCTAAGAGCACCTGCTGCAGTCAGCACACCTGTAAAACAACCATTCCTCTAACACAACCAGTGGCAGGTATATATACATGTATATGTAAACACTGTCAAAATGTTAAAGTTAACCCTCACATGTAATCAGATATTGATCTCGCGAATATTCATTGATTTCTAAATGTAACCCACTGACTTAATAGGGTTTTCCAGATATAGATCTCATAAATATTTGTTGATTTCTAAATATAACCCATTGACTTAATAGGGTTTTCCAGATATAGATCTCATAAATATTTGTTGATTTCTAAATATAACCCATTGACTTAATAGGGTTTTCCAGATATAGATCTCATAAATATTTGTTGATTTCTAAATATAACCCATTGACTTAATAGGGTTTTCCAGATATAGATCTCATAAATATTTGTTGATTTCAAAATATAACCCATTGACTTAATAGGGTTTTCCAGATATAGATCTCATAAATATTTGTTGATTTCAAAATATAACCCATTGACTTAATAGGGTTTTCCAGATATAGATCTCATAAATATTTGTTGATTTCTAAATATAACCCATTGACTTAATAGGGTTTTCCAGATATAGATCTCATAAATATTTGTTGATTTCTAAATATAACCCATTGACTTAATAGGGTTTTCCAGATATAGATCTCATAAATATTTGTTGATTTCTAAATATAACCCATTGACTTAATAGGGTTTTCCAGATATAGATCTCATAAATATTTGTTGATTTCAAAATATAACCCATTGACTTAATAGGGTTTTCCAGATATAGATCTCATAAATATTTGTTGATTTCAAAATATAACCCATTGACTTAATAGGGTTTTCCAGATATAGATCTCATAAATATTTGTTGATTTCTAAATATAACCCATTGACTTAATAGGGTTTTCCAGATATAGATCTCATAAATATTTGTTGATTTCTAAATATAACCCATTGACTTAATAGGGTTTTCCAGATATAGATCTCATAAATATTCATTGATTTCTAAATATAACCCATTGACTTCTGTTCCAACATACCAATCAAGTACCTTTAATCCATAAAGAGAGGTAAGAAATCTAATTATCTTTTGATGTTTTGTTACTTTGGGAATTACTGACTGTTACAAAAGCTTAACAGTAAAAAATAAATAACTAAAAGTGTTGCCTTAGTGGTTTCTCTTTCATGGATTATGAAATGTGTTTGAATGGGTACCAAGTTAAAATTAATCAATTATGTGATAACAAGTTTATTTTTGAAAACTGAGTATTTTATGTTATAACTAAAAACTGCCATTGAAGGAACAAGTGCTTGCAAAAGTAAAATAAGTTTACTAATCCAAAACAAGGGGAGTCCTTTGATCACTTTTAAATTAAAATATTAAATATCATACAATTAGATATGCCAGTCATATTTTATATGTAATTATTACTCACATATGTGTAATTTCTCTCTAGAATGGCCATCACTCTTACAAGGCCAACCCTCTTATAAGGCCATCACTCTTACAAGGCTAACCCTCACTCTTACAAGGCCAACCCTCTTATAAGGCCATCACTCTTACAAGCCAACCCTCTTATAAGGCCATCACTCTTACAAGGCCAACCCTCTTATAAGGCCATCACTCTTACAAGCCAACCCTCTTATAAGGCCATCACTCTTACAAGGCCAACCCTCTTATAAGGTTACTTTCCTGCTGCTACTGAAGGGGTGGTTGTATAATAGGAGGAACATTGTATCACATGTATGAGATGGTTTAATTTTATTTCTGACAAGTTTTGTTTTCACATACTATTTGCCATGTCAATTATGTGCTATTAAACAAGATATTGGAAATTTTACCTATTTTCTCTGGATTTCACATTGATGTTTTCTATCCATACACTATTCACTAAATTTAAAAAAATGTGTTTTGTCATATATTTTGTAGCGGATGCATTTTTATTTTTTTCTGGTTTATGTTTTTGTTATTTTTTGGGTATATATGTTTTTCTTTTTACTTTTCTAGTTTACAGCTGCATAAATAAGGGTTAACTATTAACTATTTTAAAAAAGGATCCAGACTGAGCATAAATAGATAATGAAGAGTAAATTTAACTTACAAATCAGCTTGAAATTGTTTTAACTTCCATTGCAAGAAAATGCATTCAAAAAATTACAATCTGTCAGCTTGAAATTGTTTAAAATATTGTTGGTTGATATGATTGCTAATGAGGCCTTTACAGAGTTTTCTTATTCACTGACTATATTGGTGTTTCTTTCTCTATTCTGGGAAGAGAAAGTTAGTTTTTTGTTCAATGTTTCCTTAGTTTAATGACAATGAACACACACACACACACAAACACACACACACACACACACACACACACACAAATATTTCATTGATGTTTTTTCTCCATGTGCTTGAAATAAATGCTTATTAGCTTAAAATCTTTAAATAAACAGTAATGGTGCATGTCATATATATGATGGTGTATTGCAACATGTTTTGTGGTGTATTGCAGTGTATATTTAGTTCGTTGTGTATTGCAGCTTATGTTTTTTGGTGTAATTCAGTGTATATTTGGTGGTGCATTGCAGGGTATATTTGGTGATACATTGCAGCATATATTTGGTGGTATATTGTAGCATATATTTTTGGTGTATTACAGCATCTATTTGGTGGTGTATTGCAATATATATATGGTTGTGCATTGCAGTGTATATTTAGTTGTGTATTGCAGAGCATATTTGGTGGTGTATTGAAGCATATATTTGGTGGTGTATTGGAACATATATTTTTGGAATATTGCAGTGTATATTTGGTGGTGTATTGCAGTATATATTTAGTGGTGCATTGCAGTGTATATTTAGTGGTGCATTACATCCAAAACCAAAGCAGATTTAATAGTTGCAGTCACTACACAATACTATTATTTGTGTAAATTATTTTCACTACACAATACTATTATTTGTGTAAATTAGTTTGTTCATTTGTTTAATTATGACTTTTTACATAGCTTTTTAAAAAAAATGCAGTCGTATCGCTACGATGTCTGCTGTGATGTCTAGCACTGGTGCATCATGCTGCAGACATGTAGCATGATGTTCCACCCAGTTGCATTATCCTGACACCAGGCCGACCAGTCCTAACAATAATCTCTTAATGCTGAGCGTCAAGCGAGCAGGTGTTAGTACCATTTTTGTAAGTCTTTGGTATGACTCGGCCAGGGATTGAACCCATGACCTCCTGCTTCCATGGCGGATGCTCTACCACTAGGTCACGGGAACGGTTAGTGTGTAAATTAGTAGAAAGAGAAAGAAACTGCAGTGTTTAAAGATTTAAATCACCCAAGTTGAATTGTTTGTCTTATGACACAACAACAGTAAACTAAATTGGCTTTCACAGCTCATTCAAAAACGCTAGTCACTGTTATTATCAGCTTTAGAATATATCAATTTGATTACAACGACTCTATTCAGTATTCATCTACTTAACCCATATCTCACAAACTACTTCTTTTATTTTATGTTCACTTCAGTTTTATTCAGTGATTTTCAGTTTTAAAGAATGAGTTTAAAAAAAGTGATAAAACAATATTGTATTCAAGCATTTAAAAGAATGATAAAACAATATTGTATTTAAACACCAGTCCTTGCAGTTTGATTTGTGTATGTTTCAGATGATAAACTGACTGTACTGACTGCAGCAGGCACACACATCATGTACTTCCTGCTGGCGGCACTGGCGGCAGCATTTCTCCAGACACCTGCTTTTTCACGCATGATGATGATGTTGATCCTGATTGTAAATGCTGTTTCAGAGATAAAATATGGAGAGAAAATTGATTTTGGAACAGTAACTATATTCATCGTATTTACAGTCTTAGGTAAATGACACTGTAGATGGCAGCAGATAAATTGTTTCTGTTACCTCACTTTTGAAAATTTCCTAAAGGGATTCAGTTTGATAATAGTAAATGGAAATAGTACTAATTTATTTCCACTCTTATGAATGGCACTGAAGAACATATCCCCAAATTGGGTTTCATGCCGTTGGATGCACTGTGGGGTTTGTAAGGATTTTTCTGGGGCCCTTAAAAAGCTTTACCACTTGGTTGTTATAACAGGACTTTACCCATATCAGAAGTTGTTACCTACCATAACATAGTTATCTATGGTGATAATTACATTACCATACATATTATACATGAGATGAATCAAGTGGCATAATTAACTATGGTGATAATTACATCAGCATACATGTTATACACAAGATGAATCAAGTAGCATAGTTATCTATGGTGATAATTACATTAGCATACATAATATACATGAGATGAATCTAGTAGCATAGTTATCTATGGTGATAATTACATTAGCATACATAATATACATGAGATGAATCTAGTAGCATAGTTATCTATGGTGATAATTACATTAGCATACATAATATACAAGAAGATGAATCGAGTGGAATAGTTAACAATGTTGATAACAATAATAATGAGGACTTTGTATAGTGCCTAATCTTTAGAAGCTCTTAAGTGCTTTACAACATCTAAAATGAAATGACTACAAAAAACAATACACCATGAAATTGGAAAACATAAAATGCTGAAAATATTTAATGTAGGAAACGTTATTAGGTCTTTAAGTTTATTCTTGCAGTCGAGAAAAGGTGAGTTTTAAAAGCACTTTTGAAAGGGAATACTGTCTTGGGCAATTCATTCCACTTTGCTGGGCCCTGGTATGCAAAAGAATGTTGTCCATATGACTTTGTTTTCGTAGTGGGAATAATGAGTATACATTTGTCAGAAGAGGAGTGTAAGTATCTTGCTAGTGTATACACATGGGTGAGGGCAGATAGGTATTTTTGTTGGATTGTTGTCCGTCAGTGAAACTTAGCTCAGAGAACAATTTTTGTGTTTGATTCTGGATCAAATGGATAGCAAGTGTACGGTACAGAGCAGCAGGGAGGTGTGCTCTGATTGTGGCACACTAAGGTACACAAGATGAATTGAGTGGCATAGTTAACTATGGTGATAATTACATTTGCATACATGGTATCAATCAAGTAGCAATGTCAATTACAGTATTTGCAGTGACAATATATGTATTGCACTGCAAGCATGGTATTGCTTTATATATTTTGCTTTCATTCCAAGGTCATGAATGGCTTTTCAACATGAATCTCTTGAATACATGGCATATTTAAATGGCTTTTCAACATGAATCTCTTGAATACATGGCATATTTGAATGGCTTTTCAACATGAATCTCTTGAATACATGGCATATTTGAATGGCTTTTCAACATGAATCTCTTGAATACATGGCATATTTAAATGGCTTCTCAACATGAATCTCTTGAATACTTGGCATATTTGAATGGCTTTTCAACATGAATCTCTTGAATACATGGCATATTTGAATGGCTTTTCAACATGAATCTCTTGAATACATGGCATATTTGAATGGCTTTTCAACATGAATTTCTTGAATACATGGCATATTTAAATGGCTTCTCAACATGAATCTCTTGAATACATGGCATATTTGAATGGCTTTTCAACATGAATCTCTTGAATACATGGCATATTTGAATGGCTTCTCAACATGAATCTCTTGAATACTTGGCATATTTGAATGGCTTTTCAACATGAATCTCTTGAATACTTGGCATATTTGAATGGCTTTTCAACATGAATCTCTTGAATACTTGGCATATTTGAATGACTTCTCAACATTAAACCTTCACTTGTATATGAACACAAGAACTTGTACAATGAATATTAGGACCAAAGTTGTTTAAATTTATGAGGTTCTTATGTATTATAATTAAAAGTATTATATTAATTCCCAGACATTGTATATCTAACAGTAAACTGGATATATTTGTGGTGGACTGGAAGATACTTTCATCGTGGTACACAGTACAAAGCACCTAAGGCCATAGGCTATTCAGCAGAGACTACAAATCTGGAGGATAACTCTGACACAGCTGCAGCTAATGTTAACAATTCCAGTGAACCGTTATCTCCCTTGGACCTGCAAAGATTGACCGGTTTAGTAGAACGGCTCTATACATCGTGTAAGTAAAAATGTCCTGCTTTTACATCTTCTAGGCTTCTTGAAGATAATGTGTAGACCTTTTTGTTCTGCTTATCCATTTTTGCATAAGTATGTTTATATATTTAGCATTACAAAGGTAATGCCATTGTAGGTTTTCATCCACTCACTTTAGAGGATGGAGAATCAATTAGTGCCAGAATGAATATTTAAAATATTGTAAATGAATGCTGTTAAGTGAACATTAGAAGTCATATGTTTACCCCAAATTTCCAAAGACTTCCATGCAACTTTAGATGCAAATTAGAGAGCCTGACGTGTCCGTTCTGTACATAAATTTTACTCTAATCAATGCAAGACCACAGATCTCTAGCCTGCCCAATATCTATAAATCACACATCTGCATGGCTTCTCTTCATCAGGTTTCCATACTTCCAGCAGTTCACACCATTGAAACTATACAACTCTCTCCTAAACAAGAAACTATTTTAACTCCACCACACCCTTAGGCCAGTCAATTTATGCTTTCCAGGCACATTTTGCCAATATAACTGCACCACATTTGCCACCCTGGCAACATAGACATTATCTGCAGAGTTCCTTCTTATTTATTTCTTTGAGTAATTTACCAGTTTCTTAACGTAAATCCTGCCATTGCATTCACACCACCAAAGTACACCACTAGATTTTAATATGGACTATGTTACTCCAGGGACATTCATTTGGTTTTGGCCTGACTTCACTAGTAGTCAACCATGGTATCATGAAAACTCACTAATGCGTTACTGCATGACATTTCCTCCTAGTAATTGCTAATTATTTCGAGTTAAGGATATTCCCATTATTTACACAAGTAATCACACAAATAGAAAAATTAATTAAATCATTGCACTATCAAATGCACATGCACATACTCCAAATTTAATACTATATATATATATATATATATATATATATATATATATATATATATATATATATATATATATATATGGGTAACAAATATTAATTATTTTCCACACTACACTCATTTTAGATAATACTTTGATGCAAAGATTTATCAGAAACAGCACGGCTGCCAAGGCTGTAATGATTGTTGTCAATGCTGTACAGTTCTTTAATTCTGAACATACAACATGAATGAGCAAAGGTAGTGTAGTATTAATTGATGAAAACAAACTACCCACACACCTAAAATATATTTAGTTGTAACTAACTTATGCATCCTGCAGCAGAAATAGTGGCTTTCATAAACTGGAACTGAGCAAACATTTATTCATTTTTTCATTAAATACCTTTCCCAGATCAATTTATTAGGAGTACATCCACTATCTCACAATTCAGTGTTTTTTGGGGGTTTTTTTGCAACAGAAGTGCCAAAAGTCATTAGCCCACCTGGATGGAAGTTACACAAGAGTTATCTTCCTTTAGGAGAGTAATTGGTGCCAAATCCCAGTCATATTGCTACTTGCACAAGAGGCTACTAAATGTTTTTTTCAAGACTGAAAAAGATCAAATATACTTGTGGTTCTACATCGTTTGAGTAATTATGTGCAGTTTTCTCATAAAAATGTACTCCAGATAGATTTTGGTCTATTTCTTTCTTCACTCAATTAATGATGTAGAATTTGCACTTTATTTAACTTTTTTTCTTGTAAAATTCATGTTGGCATCATTTTAAACACCTACTCTAAAGTCTATCGTGCTTCAATTCATCTCAGAACTCAACCTAGTATATGAATTCTCTCAAGTAATTGTTTATTATCACTTGCCATAAGGTCATTCATGTAATTGATTGGACTCATCTGGTTTTCTTTTGCATCCCCTTCACTGAAAATTCATTTTGTGCTTGACTGACTTAACTTGTGTATGCCATTGTTTTGCTCTCAGGAAGTGTATTAGCAACTGTCTTGGCCAAACAAGAATAATACAGGGGAGCAAAAGATCGAGGAAACATTCCAGCAAAGATTAGACTCCATCAATATCACTTTTATCAGAGCATAACCTGCCTTGTCCTATTTCATCATTGGCAACTTACAAAGTTCCAGCATCTTTTAGCCTATTTGCCAAGTAAGACCAGTTTACATTCAAACAGCTACCAGTCTGGTGGAGTCACATATTTATTACACTGTACACACTCATACAGCTGTTTTATAAGGAATATATGATTTGCACAGATGTCAACACAACAGGCTGGAGTGCCTGCCTCCAGAAATAACTAACTTCCTCCTTTGGCTCCTCGAGGAGAAGTTAGGAACCGTCGCTGTCAAGGGCTAATGTTCCATGATTTTGGTCACATTTCATTATTACGTAAGGGAGGATACAGACCAAAACAAAAACCTCTACAAACTTTGATTTGTCTTGATTAAAGGTTTTCCCCTTGGTTTGAAATGGAATGTGCCATGAGTTCCAACATTGCTGAATCTATCTACCTTTTTTGAACATATGTATAGAACCTCCTTCACTCACCTCTATTGCAAAGCATGTTATATATATTTTTCTAGTTATTCTAGCTTCTATAGACAAAATCAGAGAGATGCACCCCTTGTTGGTCATTCGAGTCTGTCCATAGTTCCACTATAATGGTTTGATTTCACTCATGATGGATATTGCTATCAGTCCCAACTACAGGCTCCTACCCATGGGAATCAGTCAGTAGTTGTGAAACCACTCTCCTCACTGAACACTGGCTCAAAGGCATTTTTTGGACACTAATAGTTTTATGTCAAGCAAATTAAGCTGGTTAAGTGTGACCTCTAAAGGAAGGAATGGACAATCTCATCACAGGTTGTACCATCCAGTGTAGTTTGGGTTATCTCCCCTGTATAGAAATAATACAAAAACAGATAATTTTTTTCTGCATATCAGCTTTGGAGGTTACAGTACTGGAACAGCAGCTGATGCTAAGTATTCTTGAAAAAATATAATCCAAGCCTTGGATGTGATTTTTCAAGCCTTAACCTCAGAGACCTTTCATTCTGAAGGGCTCATTTTGAACTGGTGAGACCTATTGCAGCAGGACAGCAAGCTCCCTTCCCAGGTAATTCTTCAGCTTCTCAGTGACCTAGTTGCTTGGCTTCCACTACATTTGTGCAAATTACATATTTTTTTACAAGACACATCCTGGCATTTTGATATGCCATCTCTAGCTCATATAGGTTCCGCAGTACAGTAGTAGTAAGTGCCTCTGAATGATTGACTGGTATAAGATGAAGTTGTTAGTATTGGCTACATGCACAATGAATAGAATGTGGGCATTTCTCTGTATGCTACTTTCAAGTACTGTCACAGCAATTTCCTTACATACAGTTAGGAAACAATGCACAATCTGAATTGTTGTTGTTGTAGGGTTTAACGCCATTTTTCAGCACACTATAGGTTATACATGGCGGCTAGTGTTATTGGTGGAGGAAGAACCCAGGAAAACCCCAGAAAGAACCACCGACCCACAAGAAGCTACTGGCAAGCTTTCTCAAGTAACTACATTAGCCTAATCTTAGACTCGAACCCATGCAGACAGAGGTAAGATGGCAGTGATCCGTAACGGAAAGCGCTTTAGACCACTCGGGGTCCCCACAATCTGAAACAGACAGCTTGATCTAAATGGCTCCCATGAATTTGAAAAATGAGCCAGAACTAGTCTACTATACACTAACTTTAGCAGTTATTAAAATAGGGAAAATGATATTAGCCAGAGTTGACAATAGAAGCTTCTGAAAGTGCAATAATAAATTATAAAATATGTAAAATATCAGCAATATTTTTACATTTGAGGTCCAGAAAATGAAAATTACCAAATGGAGCTAGCAGTCTTTTGAGAGGTGCAGTAAGGCCTCTTTGTGTACTGTATAACCCAAATTACAGCTGTCAATCATACTCCAAAATAAAGGGAATTCAAGGTTATTTTAACAATATATATGATATGCAAGGTCTTTTAATTTTTAAATAACTAAGAAAAACCAGTGAGGAAAAACTGGGAAAATCATTTTCTTTACAAATCAAACCCAGTACAAAGTAAAAGCGCTGTAGAGAAGAACCATATATGTCACAAGATTTGATCAGGCTTAGCTAATGTGGGTGTGTGAGAAGCTTGCCATTAGCTTCCCATGGGTCGGTGGTTCTTATGTGAGAAAACTTGCCAGTAGCTTCCCATGGGTCGGTGCTTCTTATGTTGGAAAGCTTGCCAGTAGCTTCCTATGGGTCGGTGGTTCTTATGTGAGAAAGCTTGCCAGTAGCTTCCAATGGGTCAGTGGTTCTTATCATGGTTTTGCTGGTCTCTTTCTCCACCAGATATTCTGGCTGCCATTTGTAACTTATCTTAATCTGAGAAATGGCGTTAAACTCCAAAACAAGAAGATTTGAAGCTGCTCCACCCACCTCTTATTTATTCCCCTAATAAATTATTATCAAAAAACATATTTGAAGATGAAACCCACTTTTTGTGTGAAAATTTACTTTGATAATAAGGGCACACCAACCCAGCATCCACCCAGTTACATTACACCTGATAGAGCATGCCTATCCACTACACTAGTAACTGATATATTGCTGGATCTCTCTCTCTCTCTCTCTCTCTCTCTCTCTCTCTCTCTCTCTCTCTCTCTCTCTCTCTCTCTCTCTCCAATGGGAGATTACTCATCTAACCTCCAATGTCTGAGGGCAGTCAACTTTTAGCACCTTTGTTGCTTAAAAAACAAGCTGGAGATGGTATTATTTGCAAGGAAATGGTTTTACTCCTAATGTTCTGGGGTCAGGTAAATATTATCAAAGAAACATTTAATCCAAAAATTTGTTTCTCTGCATTTTCTTCAATTTAAGCCACCATTTGTTTCATCAAAAACACGAGTCTATACATTTTATTTACTAGGGAATAAGCACGTTTTTTAATTAGTTTATGGAGTTTCCGAATGTGCCAAATTGGTTGTGTGACTTGTACGACACGTTCTAACATCATCATAAAAAAATTGAGATATGAATTTACTGCAGGCTATGAATATTCCAAAGCAAAACCAGGTATTTTGTTGTATTGCTCGATTCAGTAACTGAACACAATGGATGCCCTGTTTCCTGTGTCGATTTTCATTGATGTCTTCATCGTGAGAATAGTCAAAGATGTAAGGATGTATTAACTAAAATAATATAGTGCTTCCTTGCTATCTTGCTAGTCATAACGGAGTTCTTATAAAGAGGTTAATGGTCAAAACCAGTCATCCCAAACATGATATTCATGATCATACGTGTCATGTATGAAGGATTGTGTTATATGGAGACTTTATAGTGACAGATCACAATAATATGAAATGAAAAACTATACATGTTGTGGCATTTGTCAAGCATCCATCAGAGTGTGATCATCCTTTTTATGTAGGTGCAATATCATAACTACATTCATAAAAATATACTATTCATTGCTGTACTTGTGATATATAATGGATTGTGTTATATTGAGACACTATATAATGGATTGTGTTATATTGAGACACTATATAATGGATTGTGTTATATTGAGACACTATATAATGGATTGTGTTATATTGAGACTTTATATAATGGATTGTGTTATATTGAGACACTATATAATGGATTGTGTTATATTGAGACACTATATAATGGAGTGTGTTATATTGAGACACTTTATAATGGAGTGTGTTATATTGAGACACTATATAATGGATTGTGTTATATTGAGACACTTTATATCAAAGAACACTATTGCAAGAAGGAAGACTATGTCTGCTTTGGCATTTGGCAAATGATCCCAGAGTATAATTTTCATATTTACCTATTTATTATGCAAACCCGACAGTGAACAGAGTAGACATGTAATTGCCATAACATTCTCTGCCTAAATAAACAGCCAAATGACTAGCATAAGCCCAGACATATTTATAGAAGAACTTGCTCTGCATTGTTAGTATTTGGGCTGTTTGCATACATGCCAACCATTACACTTTTGGCATAATGATTATGCCTTTTTTCACTAAATTACACCTTATGCGTAAATGTATATGGATTACGCTATTTCATTATATACACCTTCCCCAAAAAATCAATTTTTTTTTCTTTTCTCGTTTTTATTAACATTCCATTAATCCCACAGACCGTATTTTAGGAAAGATGGCTTCTACATAACTACAATATTAGAGTACGCTTGTCTGTGGACTTGTGTGCACTTTCGTAATAGTATCATGTTCTATTTATATCAATTATCTTATTACCAAGAAACATGCTGGTTCTACTTTCAAACTTTAGATTTATTCAATTTATAGCAGCAGTATGGCTTAGTGAGAAGAGAACAGACTTCTTTTCTGATTTTAATCTTTACACACAGATTCTTTGTTCTAATTCATATTTAGTGCATAACCAGTCTTAAGGTTATTTTAATCAATGCGTATATAAGAGCATAATATCTCCTTTCAAATAATTTCACAGATGGATTAGTAAAAGGCAAAACAATGAACGAAACAAAAACTAACAATCCTCCAAATATGAAGACATGAGGGCAGCATCACGTGATGTATATTACAGGCCATGTGGAAATAATTTTAATATTTGGCACTAAAAGTTTTCAGATGGATTCAAGTTGATGTGTGTGTAAAGCTAAAGGAAACACGGTACTAATTCAACTCCAATGGTAAACATATGGAAACACTGTCATATTCAAAATTCAATAACTTAACATTTCTGGGTGCTGATGGTCAGACCTATATTTTTCCATGCACAACTAACCTTGATGTAAGTTTTTAAATGTAGAAAAACATAGGACCCGCGGCATGTTGTTGACATAAATTGGCAGGAAGCACATGTTATTGATTCTGCACCAAATGAATCAGGTGCTACTTTCATTATTGAGTACTAATAGGTGAAGCCTCTAAATTTACTTCAATTGCATCAATAGAATTTTGTCTATATTTTTTTAAAATTACAGATAGGATAAGCTCTCAAAAAATATTTTTACTAAAATTTTAATTTTCATTATTAACCAATTATGGACCACCAAAGCTGTATATACTCTATTATTTCTTCACCCATTTTTAGACTGGTTCACAGCTCTTCCGTATAATTAGTACCGTGTGTCCTATAACCAGATTTTAATTTTTTTGAAAAAGTTGCATTTTACTCATTGATATTACAGTATAATTGTAAGAAAGACCTGGCCATGCTGGTGCATGAATAATAGTGCAATTGCATTTTATGTGATACTACTGTACATAGCAAAATTGCATCCGCATTACATGTTGAAGTGTTGTATTGTACTTATTAGTGCATTATTCTTGTTATTAAAAAAATTAGATTCCGGCTTTGTATCTTCGTGTTATCTTTCTATAGCATGCATGCTACACAAAATAAACACAAACATGCTGACATCAGCAAGTATGACATCATAGGGTATCAAATTACATGACACCTAGTTTTCCATCTCTCACTGGCTATAAGACAAATTTTAAATGTTTTAAATTTCAAAATTTCATTTCTTTTCTTGCTGACATTCACAGAAATAAGATACAGCGCATCCCTGATTCCTATCATTCACACCAAACCAATAAGTGTGCCACATGACAGGTCACAATGATAAGAGGTCATTGTCCTTCTGTGACTTTGACTCACCCAATGAGGCCTCCAGAGATGCTGACATTCTAAAACTATTTAAACTATCAACACAGGTGATTCATCACCCCCAAATCTTAATAAAAAGGTATAAAAGCCAAAGGAAAGTTCCATAAGTATTATAATACTGAAGAATTAAATAACTGAGTGATACTTTTTAGCATAAAACTATGGGAAAGGATAAGAAAGCAAAGAATAGACAAAGTCATTTCTTCAAGCCTGGTAATGTTCCCCACAACAAGGGGAAAAAATGTACATCAACCCAAAAGACAAAGCCACTTGAGGTCTATTACATAAGGACAACAAGAGACAAATTTGAAAAAGCTATAAAAAGTTCATATAATGCTGACATTGAAGATGACGATGAAAAGCCCATATACAAACTGCTGCGACCCAAGCCAAGAAGTAAGCTGGAGGTGGAGCAATATGTGGAAAACATTGCGATGCCAGGGTAAGTCCATGTTTCTATTCAATATTCAGACACTTATATAACTTATCACTGCATAAACTTCTTGGTAAATTTAAGTAATAGAATTGAATTGCATATTAAAGTTGTCTAATGCATAAAACTATACCAATATTTACCCCAAACTCATAATAAGTTTAGAAAAAGTCTCAAAATCATTATGATGGCTACTTTCCACTACAGGTAGTCTTAAATTACTTACTTTTCAATATAAAGCTCAATAAAGTACATACATTATTTAAAAAAAGAGAAATAAATCAAACCTTCAGTCACTCAATTCTAGTCAAAGGGGAGGTAATATACATTGATTTGGCATACCAAGTAGCAAGCTCTAATTTACAGCTAAATGATTCTGTACTATCACTTGATAGTATGTGCAGAGCAATGTTGCATTTATAAATAGATTTTGTTTCAAATCTGAAACTACATTTCTAACATGAAACTTGTTTTATCTATTTAAATCAACAGGTCTGATGAGAAAAACATATCGATTGGTTCATGCAGAAAAAAATGCTGAGATGTGGAATACTGTTTTTCAAGAGCACCAGTGCCTACACCCTGAATGTCAGGGGTTTCTGTCATGGGACTTGAAACATGAAGAGAAAAGAGGTCTGGTGTGGCGAGAGAGAGCAATATGTTCATCATGCCGTTACACTTAAAGAATGTTTGAACTGTATCAAGAAATGCCAAGGAAAGATTGTGGAAGAAAACCTGACTGTGTAAATAATGCAATACAGATAGGACTTTCAGAGACTTCTGTTGGAAATGAAGGGTTTAGAACTATTCTTTTAAGTGCGAATGTCCCTGCTCCCTCAACAAAAGGGATGCAGAAAAGTTCCAATACTGTTTGTCAGAAAATTGAATGCAGCAACATGAGAGACATGGCAGAACATAGGAAATATGTGAAGGAGTTTAATTCTATGACAGGAAAAAAGACAAATATAATTGATCTTCAATGTGACTCAACATATAAAATTGAAGGATAAAACACAACTTACCAAAGAATATAACCTTTAAGAGAAACTTCCATGGCAGGGTTCATAGTGCTGTCCATAACTGCAACCATGGACCTGGAGAATCTCTGGTTAAGCTGTGTCAATCTATCGGTTGTCCGATTTCAGCTTGCAGTTCTGTGGCACAACATCTGAAAAGCAAGCAAGATATATATATAGGAGAAATAAAATACATACAGCAAGTACAGCATATAAGAGAAAATAATCAGAGAAAAGGGCATTTCTTTACAAGCTTTATGAGAAACATCAAGAAGAAAAGAATTAATGCCCCCATCCAGTTTATACAACCCTTCCCATCTGTGTTTTGTATAGATTTTTTCCCCAAAATCACATGCAAATCATGAAAGAAAGACTCCATTATGATTGTCATATCTAAAAACCATCAAAATCATACCCTGGATGCACGTGGTAACCATAGAAACATCAGGCTCATGTTGTGGTATAGGCCCTGTATAGGAAACACAGTACTAATTCAACTCCAATGGTAAACATATGGAAACACTGTCATATTCAAAATTCAATAACTTAACATTTCTGGGTGCTGATGGTCAGACCTATATTTTTCCATGCACAACTAACCTTGATGTAAGTTTTTAAATGTAGAAAAACATAGGACCCGCGGCATGTTGTTGACATAAATTGGCAGGAAGCACATGTTATTGATTCTGCACCAAATGAATCAGGTGCTACTTTCATTATTGAGTACTAATAGGTGAAGCCTCTAAATTTACTTCAATTGCATCAATAGAATTTTGTCTATATTTTTTTAAAATTACAGATAGGATAAGCTCTCAAAAAATATTTTTACTAAAATTTTAATTTTCATTATTAACCAATTATGGACCACCAAAGCTGTATATACTCTATTATTTCTTCACCCATTTTTAGACTGGTTCACAGCTCTTCCGTATAATTAGTACCGTGTGTCCTAAAAGTGCTACATATGAAAACTTGAAGCAGTATAGGATGTTAAAAGATGAGAGGGGAAAATAAATCATTATTCAATGGAATTTTAGCATGTTAATGTGGATTACGTTTTTTCTGCTTGGATTCCTCATTTTGACCACTTTTTCTTTGTTAGGGATTAGCATGTATGTATTTGTTTCATATGATACAGGAGATTATTTTCATACTTTTTTTATTTCAGTGAATGAAATTATAAACAAGAGATCAGACACAGCCAATAATCTTAGTGACCCTAACTCCAACAGCAGACTGGATACACCCTCTACTTCCAGTGCTTTTCAGCCAGTGCGTAGAGAGGAACCAGTCAGACCGGACTCATCAACTATGGTAATAAATACCTTATTTATCAATAGTAATGAGCTTTTTTCTGATACCTTTAAAAAAAATTAGCATTATTATATATTATTATATATTATTATTATTATTATTATTATTTTATTTATATATATATATATATATATATATATATATATATATATATATATATATATATATATATATATTATAAGTGTAAAAGTTACGTTTAAAAATGGATATATAAGTATTAAAGTTATGTTTAAAAATGAGTATATTTAAAAATGGGTACACAAACATTCGTTGGCTAGGAGTTGCAGTGAATCAGGGATTACCATTCTGGATTTGCTTTTTTCAAATCCAACCATCAGATTAGGCTGATTTGGTTACCTCTGTTTGGCTTGGTACTAAATAATGTATTTGTCATAATATAACAGCATACCAAACCAAAATTCTTTAGATACGCTTTTCATGACCATAATTGCAGTGTAGTGAGATAAGGTATAGAGTAGTTCACACCAAATACTGGATTACTGTGACATACTTTCTTGGGTTTTTTAGTGATATTTATTTATGGCAGTGATGCATTTTGTGTGCCTCACTAACAACTTGATCATTTTAACTGTTAAAACTGTCTTCAGAGATTTACCTGATTGTGTTTGTAGCTCACCAGAACATGAGGTCAGTTAATCTTATGGTATGGTAAATCATGCACGATTTATAATCCTTTTATAATTTTGCTGTTTACAACTTCTTTTTTAATAATATTTATCAAATTTCCATATGATTTGTACACTAGTATCAGGGCCTTCCAGATTTGTTAATTTTGATAACAATTAAATATCACTGGTTTTAATACACAAACTATTCTCTAAAACCACAAACAGAACTTCACCAAATTTAACAGAAAGTGCTGTGGCATGGAAATCATTCTGACATGAAGGATTTTTATTTTGTGCTCATCCTGCTGTTCGGCCAAGTTATGTAGCTTATGGTCTGATCCCACACTTGTCACATAGACCCTTCACAATTGTCATTTGCAACTTGTTCTCAGAAATCACTTGACTAATTTTTGGACATCTTTTGACTGAAAATTCTGGTATCAGTTTCTTCCGATTTGTTGAGTAGATACTGATATTTTTGATTTGTTGAGTAGATACTGATATTTTCGATTTGTTTAGTAGATACTGATATTATTGATTTGTTGAGTAGATACTGATATTATTGATTTGTTTAGTAGATACTAATATTTCCGATTTGTTTAGTAGATACTGATAGTTATGATTTGTTTAGTAGATACTGATAGTTATGATTTGTTAGTAGATACTGATATTTTCGATTTGTTTAGTAGATTCTAATATTTCTGATTTGTTTAGTAGATACTGATATTTTCGATTTGTTTAGTAGATACTGATATGTCCGATTTGTTTAGTAGATACTAATATTTCCGATTTGTTTAGCAGATAGCTGATATTTTCGATTTGTTGAGTAGATACTGATATTTTTGATTTGTTAAGTAGATACTGATATTATTGATTTGTTACTAGATACTGATATTTTCGATTTGTTTAGTAGATTCTAATATTTCTGATTTGTTTAGTAGATACTAATATTTCTGATTTGTTTAGTAGATACTGATAGTTATGATTTGTTAGTAGATGCTGATATTTTCGATTTGTTGAGTAGATACTGATATTTCCGATTTGTTTAGCAGATAGCTGATATTATTGATTTGTTAGTAGATACTGATATTATTGATTTGTGTAGTAGATACTAATATTTCCAATTTGTTTAGTAGATACTGATAGTTATGATTTGTTTAGTAGATACTGATAGTTATGATTTGTTAGTAGATACTGATATTTTCGATTTGTTAAGTAGATACTGATATTATTGATTTGTTAGTAGATACTGATATTTTCGATTTGTTTAGTAGATTCTAATATTTCTGATTTGTTTAGTAGATACTAATATTTCTGATTTTTTTAGTAGATACTGATATTTTCGATTTGTTTAGTAGATACTGATATGTCCGATTTGTTTAGTAGATACTAATATTTCCGATTTGTTTAGTAGATACTGATAGTTATGATTTGTTTAGTAGATACGGATATATCTGATTTGTTTAGTAGATACTGATATTATTGATTTGTTTAGTAGATACTAATATTTCCAATTCGTTTAGTAGATACTGATAGTTATGATTTGTTCAGTAGATACTGATATTTCCGATTTGTTGAGTAGATACTGATATTTTCGATTTGTTGAGTAGATACTGATATTTTCGATTTGTTAAGTAGATACGGATATTTCCGATTTGTTTAGTCGATACTGATATTTTCGATTTGTTGAGTAGATACTGATATTTCCGATTTGTTTAGTAGATACTGATAGTTATGATTTGTTAGTAGATACTGATATTTTCGATTTGTTAAGTAGATACTGATATTATTGATTTGTTAGTAGATACTGATATTTTCAATTTGTTTAGTAGATTCTAATATTTCTGATTTGTTTAGTAGATACTGATAGTTCTGATTTGTTTAGTAGATACTGATATTTTCGATTTGTTTAGTAGATACTGATATGTCCGATTTGTTTAGTAGATACTAATATTTCCGATTTGTTTAGTAGATACTGATAGTTATGATTTGTTTAGTAGATACTGATATATCCGATTTGTTGAGTAGATACTGATATTATTGATTTGTTTAGTAGATACTAATATTTCCGATTTGTTTAGTAGATACTGATAGTTATGATTTGTTTAGTAGATACTGATATTATTGATTTGTTTAGTAGATTCTAATATTTCCGATTTGTTTAGTAGATACTGATAGTTATGATTTGTTTAGTAGATACTGATAGTTATGATTTGTTAGTAGATACTGATATTATTGATTTGTGTAGTAGATACTAATATTTCCAATTTGTTTAGTAGATACTGATAGTTATGATTTGTTTAGTAGATACTGATATTTTCGATTTGTTGAGTAGATACTGATATTTCCGATTTGTTTAGTAGATACTGATAGTTATGATTTGTTTAGTAGATACTGATAGTTATGAGATTTTTAGTAGATACTGATATTATTGATTTGTTTAGTAGATACTGATATATCCGATTTGTTGAGTAGATACTGATATTATTGATTTGTTTAGTAGATACTAATATTTCCGATTTGTTTAGTAGATACTGATATATCCGATTTGTTGAGTAGATACTGATATTATTGATTTGTTTAGTAGATACTAATATTTCCGATTTGTTTAGTAGATACTGATATATCCGATTTGTTGAGTAGATACTGATATTATTGATTTGTTTAGTAGATACTAATATTTCCGATTTGTTTAGTAGATACTGATAGTTATGATTTGTTTAGTAGATACTGATATATCCGATTTGTTGAGTAGATACTGATATTATTGATTTGTTTAGTAGATACTAATATTTCCGATTTGTTTAGTAGATACTGATAGTTATGATTTGTTTAGTAGATACTGATATTATTGATTTGTTTAGTAGATACTAATATTTCCGATTTGTTTAGTAGATACTGATAGTTATGATTTGTTTAGTAGATACTAATATTTCCGATTTGTTTAGTAGATACTGATATATCCGATTTGTTTAGTAGATACTGATAGTTATGATTTGTTTAGTAGATACTGATAGTTATGATTTTTTTAGTAGATACTGATAGTTATGATTTGTTAAGTGGATACTGATATTATTGATTTGTTAGTAGATACTAATATTTCTGATTTGTTTAGTAGATTCTAATATTTCTGATTTGTTTAGTAGATACTAATATTTCTGATTTGTTTAGCAGATAGCTGATATTATTGATTTGTTTAGTAGATACTAATATTTCCGATTTGTTTAGCAGATACTGATAGTTATGATTTTTTTAGTAGATACTGATAGTTATGATTTGTTAAGTGGATACTGATATTATTGATTTGTTAGTAGATACTGATATTATTGATTTGTTTAGTAGATACTAATATTTCCGATTTGTTTAGTAGATACTGATAGTTATGATTTGTTTAATAGATACTGATATTATTGATTTGTTTAGTAGATACTAATATTTCCGATTTGTTTAGTAGATACTGATAGTTATGATTTGTTTAGTAGATACTAATATTTCCGATTTGTTTAGTAGATACTGATAGTTATGATTTGTTTAGTAGATACTAATATTTCCGATTTGTTTAGTAGATACTGATAGTTATGATTTGTTTAGTAGATACTGATAGTTATGATTTTTTTAGTAGATGCTGATAGTTATGATTTGTTAAGTGGATACTGATATTATTGATTTGTTAGTAGATACTAATATTTCTGATTTGTTTAGTAGATTCTAATATTTCTGATTTGTTTAGTAGATACTAATATTTCTGATTTGTTTAACAGATAGCTGATATTATTGATTTGTTAGTAGATACTGATATTTCCGATTTGTTTAGTAGATACTGATATTTTCGATTTGTTGAGTAGATACTGATATTTCCGATTTGTTTAGTAGATACTGATAGTTATGATTTGTTTAGTAGATACTGATATTATTGATTTGTTTAGTAGATACTAATATTTCCGATTTGTTTAGTAGATACTGATAGTTATGATTTGTTTAGTATATACTGATAGTTATGATTTGTTAGTAGATACTGATATTTTCGATTTGTTAAGTAGATACTGATATTATTGATTTGTTTGTAGATACTGACATTTTCGATTTGTTTAGTAGATTCTAATATTTCTGATTTGTTTAGTAGATACTAATATTTCTGATTTGTTTAGTAGATACTGATATTTTCGATTTGTTTAGTAGATACTGATATGTCCGATTTGTTTAGTAGATACTAATATTTCCGATTTGTTTAGTAGATACTGATAGTTATGATTTGTTTAGTAGATACTGATATATCCGATTTGTTTAGTAGATACTGATATTATTGATTTGTTTAGTAGATACTAATATTTCCGATTTGTTTAGTAGATACTGATAGTTATGATTTGTTTAGTAGATACTGATATTATTGATTTGTTTAGTAGATACTAATATTTCCGATTTGTTTAGTAGATACTGATAGTTATGATTTGTATAGTAGATACTGATAGTTATGATTTGTTTAGTAGATACTGATAGTTATGATTTGTTAAGTAGATACTGATATTATTGATTTGTTAGTAGATACTAATATTTCTGATTTGTTTAGTAGATTCTAATATTTCTGATTTGTTTAGTAGATACTAATATTTCCGATTTGTTTAGTAGATACTGATAGTTATGATTTGTTTAGTAGATACTGATAGTTGTGATTTGTTTAGTAGATACTGATATTATTGATTTGTTAGTAGATACTAATATTTCTGATTTGTTTAGTAGATACTGATATTTCCGATTTGTTTAGTAGATACTAATATTTCCGATTTGTTTAGTAGATACTGATAGTTGTGATTTGTTTAGTAGATACTGATATTTCATTGAATATGATCACAATTATCAAAAAGAAAAACCTTTTAAACAACTTTTTTTCTAAAACGTTACACGACAGAACATAACAGATATTATGAAAACCATCTTAGCATGAAGGACTTTTAAGTTTTTAAAAATTATGCCACTCTTCCATCAAAATATGGTAATCTTTACTAAATATATAACATTTTGAACATGATCTTAAACACCTCTTAACAGAAATTGAGGGGCCCCGAGTGGTCTAAAGCGCTGTCCATTACGGACCACTGCCATCTCACCTCTGTCTGCGTGTGTTCGAGTCTAAGATTTGGCAAATGTAGTTATGTGAGAAAGCTTGCCAGTAGCTTCTCGTGGGTCGGTGGTTCATTCCGGGGTTTTTCCGGGTTCTTCCTCCACCACTAATACTGGCCGCCATGTATAGCCTATATTGTGCTGAAAAATGGCGTTAAACCATAAAAAACAAACAAAAAAAACAGAAATTGACTAAAGTTTGATTTCTGTAAAGTAAAACCTGTCTTGAAAGACCACTGCTATGTGAGACCACCTACCGGTCTTGAGAGACCACACTCTCAATGCACAGTGACCTGTTATGAGAGACCACCTGTCTTTAGAGGCCACAGTCTCAATGCACAAATATAATGATTATATAGCAGTATGACCTGTTATGAGAGACCACCTGACTTGAGAGGGCACATCTTTCTGGCAAAAGAGGTGGTCTCACAATACAGGTTCTACTGTATTTACAAATAATGCTTTTGATCTTCATTTTAAATATGGTCACTGTTACTAAAAATAGAAAGGACTTCAAGCAACATCTTTTCAGAAATTGCTCAACAGAATGTCACTAAATTTGACCTGCCATCTAATATGTTCATTGTTACAAAACTAGAAAATATTTAAACTGCTTCTTGTCAAGAACTGTATTAGAATTTCACCAGACTTTTTCATTTTTCATTCTACAATTAAAATTCTTAAAATTTTAATCAGATAATGCTTATCGGATTTCAGATATAACCATTTTTGCTAAATAGAAAAGAAAACCATTTTGCAGGATTTTCTCATTGTCATCATATTAGAATTTGACCAAATTTGACAGTAAGTTTTCTTAAGTAAAGTTTGTACAAATGATCCACCATCAATTACAGCATCTGTTACAGAAAAATAGAAAAAGTTTTTCTTGAAAGGTCCTCAGGAGAATTTTACTTAATTTGACAGAAAGTATTATTGCATGAAAGGCTTTCAGTTTTATACAAATGATGCCAGTCTGACATCAAATATAACAGAAAGTATTATTGCATGAAAGGTTTTCAGTTTTATACAAATGATGCCAGTCTGACATCCAATATGACAGAAAGTATTATTGCATGAAAGGTTTTCAGTTTTATACAAATGATGCCAGTCTGACATCCAATATGACAGAAAGTATTATTTCATGAAAGGCTTTCAGTTTTATACAAATGATGCCAGTCTGACATCCAATATGACAGAAAGTATTATTACATGAAAGGTTTTCAGTTTTATACAAATGATGCCAGTCTGACATCCAATATGACAGAAAGTATTATTTCATGAAAGGCTTTCAGTTTTATACAAATGATGCCAGTCTGACATCCAATATGACAGAAAGTATTATTACATGAAAGGCTTTCAGTTTAATACAAATGATGCCAGTCTGACATCCAATATGACAGAAAGTATTATTGCATGAAAGGCTTTCAGTTTTATACAAATGATGCCAGTCTGACATCCAATATGACAGAAAGTATTATTACATGAAAGGCTTTCAGTTTAATACAAATGATGCCAGTCTGACATCCAATATGACAGAAAGTATTCTTGCATGAAAGGTTTTCAGTTTTATACAAATGATGCCAGTCTGACATCCAATATGATAGAAAGTATTATTGCATGAAAGGCTTTCAGTTTTATACAAATGATGCCAGTCTGACATCCAATATGACAGAAAGTATTATTTCATGAAAGGTTTTCAGTTTAATACAAATGATGCCAATCTGACATCCAATATGACAGAAAGTATTATTGCATGAAAGGTTTTCAGTTTTATACAAATGATGCCAGTCTGACATCCAATATGATAGAAAGTATTCTTGCATGAAAGGTTTTCAGTTTTATACAAATGATGCCAGTCTGACATCCAATATGATAGAAAGTATTATTGCATGAAAGGCTTTCAGTTTTATACAAATGATGCCAGTCTGACATCCAATATGACAGAAAGTATTATTTCATGAAAGGTTTTCAGTTTAATACAAATGATGCCAGTCTGACATCCAATATGACAGAAAGTATTCTTGCATGAAAGGTTTTCAGTTTTATACAAATGATGCCAGTCTGACATCCAATATGACAGAAAGTATCATTACATGAAAGGCTTTCAGTTTAATACAAATGATGCCAGTCTGACATCCAATATGACAGAAAGTATTATTTCATGAAAGGCTTTCAGTTTAATACAAATGATGCCAATCTGACATCCAATATGACAGAAAGTATTATTTCATGAAAGGTTTTCAGTTTAATACAAATGATGCCAATCTGACATCCAATATGACAGAAAGTATCATTACATGAAAAGTTTTGAGTTTAATACAAATGATGCCAATCTGACATCCAATATGACAGAAAGTATCATTACATGAAAAGTTTTCAGTTTAATACAAATGATGCCAATCTGACATCCAATATGACAGAAAGTATCATTACATGAAAAGTTTTCAGTTTAATACAAATGATGCCAATCTGACATCCAATATGACAGAAAGTATTATTACATGAAAGGTTTTCAGTTTAATACAAATGATGCCAGTCTGACATCCAATATGACAGAAAGTATTATTACATGAAAGGCTTTCAGTTTAATACAAATGATGCCAATCTGACATCCAATATGACAGAAAGTATTATTACATGAAAGGTTTTCAGTTTTATACAAATGATGCCAGTCTGACATCCAATATGACAGAAAGTATTATTACATGAAAGGCTTTCAGTTTAATACAAATGATGCCAATCTGACATCCAATATGACAGAAAGTATTATTACATGAAAGGTTTTCAGTTTTATACAAATGATGCCAGTCTGACATCCAATATGACAGAAAGTATTATTACATGAAAGGCTTTCAGTTTAATACAAATGATGCCAATCTGACATCCAATATGACAGAAAGTATTATTACATGAAAGGTTTTCAGTTTTATACAAATGATGCCAGTCTGACATCCAATATGACAGAAAGTATCATTACATGAAAGGCTTTCAGTTTAATACAAATGATGCCAATCTGACGTCCAATATGACAGAAAGTATCATTACATGAAAAGTTTTCAGTTTTATACAAATGATGCCAGTCTGACATCCAATATAACAGAAAGTATCATTACATGAAAGGCTTTCAGTTTAATACAAATGATGCCAGTCTGCTGCTGCAATTACTGAACAACATAATCTTGAAGAAGTAACGTTTTTACCAGTTTTGACAAAAAGCATCCCTGCATAAAAATGTTTCCATATTGGACATATGGTGTTGATATGCCATCAAATATGGATGAACATCTCGAAGAGACAGGCGTATAAAAATATATTTTTTAAAATATCTTTTAATGACTCTACAATAATTGTGCCGCAGAATTTTACTAGGTTTTGAAGACTCATCCTGGCAGAAAAGCTTTAAAAGTATATACAGAGGATGTGGAACCACATATAAGGCTGTTGTTATTTACCATTTGACTTGAACAAATTTAAAAATCCAGTATATTTGTAAGGTGGTATTATTTGGGGCAACCAGATGGCATGAAGACCTTTGGATTTTTTTCACACAAATGATGCACAGCTGCCATCAAATTGGGCCATAATTTAAAAGAATAGTACAATGTCTTGATAGAAACTTCTCTAAAATAGTTTGGCCATATTTGACAGAATGAATTCTGGCATTAAGAACTTTCAAACTTTACAAATGATGCCTATTTGTCATCAGACATGGTTTCCATTACTTAAAATAAAAGTCCTTTAAATAATTTCTTCTTTAAATATGTTATCCACTCACAATATCTTAATAGAACTATTACAACTCCTGCAACTCCAGCTTTCCCAGACACTACTTTTAGCTAAAGGAAGCTAAAAGTCGTCTGCTGACCTATGTGGTGGTTGGACATAGTGATCTCCCCATTAGGTATAAGACTTGGTGGCAAAGGAGAAACATATTTTACTAGGAATACTTGGTTTTATTTACAAGAATACCAAACCACAGTTAAATATTGCTGCTGTAGCTAAAAATATCATAAACCTTTCATAATGTTTTTTAAATGGCATAACAGAATGTGATCAGAATTTATAGAATTCATCCAGCCTTGAAGTTCTTGATGTATGACAATCTGCCTTCAGATATGAGCTGCCTTTACTAAAAATATGAAAATATTTAAGAAACATAACTATTTTTTTTTTTAAAATACTAGAATTTTACCAAATTTAACAGAAAGCATGCTATCTTCTCAATAACACATATTTATAGAAAGATGCATTTCTGCCATTAAATGTAGACCACATATATAAAATAAAAAGAAATGTTAAGCAGCTGTATTAAAATAAAATTTAACAGAATCTTTCCAAATTTGTGTATGTGTGATTTGGATTTTTAACATTGCTTTAACAATTTTCCAGTCATATCACCACAATGTCTGTAGTGTGGCAGTTTATAGTGACATTTAGCATGGAAATTATGCCACAGACCATGTAGCATTATGCCCCACCCAGTCACATTATCCTGACACCAAGCTGACCAGTCGTAACATTAACCTCTTAATGCTGAGTGCCAATCGAGGCAGATTCTTGTACCATTTTTATAAGTCTTTGGTAGGACTCTACCAGGTTTCTAATCAACATCTGAGGTGGACACTCTAACCACTTAGGTCACCAAATTTGATGGAAAGCATTCAGGCAAGCCTTTCAATGTTGGACATATAGAGCTGATGTACTCTCAAATATGGATGAAAATACAAAAGCAAGAGAAATTTTGAAATAAATTGTTTTCATAACATGTACAGTTAAGCACATTAAAGAAATTTCTACAGAAAGCATAATACTGTCTTGTTTCTTGGCCAACTGCTATTGTGTTTGACTTTTAGGAAGAAGTCATTGAGGTGAGCAATGTAAGGCCCACTTAAGTCTCATGTTCTTGATACTTTCCAGGATGAAGGGGCTAATCTGAGACGGTTGCTTCTACAGAGACATTTTGACAATGATTCATCCTTTGCTGGGTCCAGTAGAAGTTCAACACCAAGGGCTTTTTCAAAGGCTTCTTCACGGTGTGTATAGTAGCACTGTTTACATTTAAAATTGCATTATTATTTGAGAATAAGTATATTAACTTTTTCTGTAAATCAGGGAAATATTTAAATGTCAGTTGTTATCATCTGGCAGTAGCCCACTGCCTTCATGCATTCATTTATATTTCACTAGTTTAGTACATTTGGCAGTAGCCCACTGCCTTAATGCATTCATTGAAATTATTAAACTTGTTTAGTACATTTGGCAGTAGCCCACTGCCTTAAAGCATTCATTGATAATTCATTAGCATAGTATTAAAACTGAAAAAGAACTTAAGAGTAGAATAGTGATTGTTTCCTGAGTTACTTTTTTGTTAAATACATTACTAATCACATTAATAAGGGACTTACTTCTGCTACCTCCAGCTTGAAAAAGTATACTGGTCTATACTTCTAATAGACAAATAGAAGTAACTCTTACAAATTATCTCCCTTAATCCCAGTAGACAGTGTTGTGTGTATCTGCTATAATCAGTTTTAAGATATGCTGAGATATTTTAACTTGCATAAGAAAATTATTGTCAAATTTAAGTATTTGTTGCACAAAAATTGTTAAGAACATTGACAGAATGTCCAAAGATTAATAGAATCAATGCTGGGGATTTCACATAGACAATGAAAGTCCAGTTGCATTATTACATTGTCTCCCTACAAGGCTCTGGGGGACAAGTAATGTAACCCATGCAACTGGAATTTTCCCATCTTGATATAAACATCAATATAAATTATTTATCTCATCCAGATTTTTCCTTTTAAATTAAATAACACGACATTTATTGTAATATAGTTAACGTATACAGTGTTAATTAGCTACTATTGTTTCCTCTTACTTTATATAAAGGTCATCAGATCTTGTACTCTTTTATGAAATTTGGAATACTTATCTCCGTATAGTCCAGCTATGTACGCTAATCTTGGAAAAGAATGAAAAAGAAATCAAGAAAAAAGTTGTAAATGTTGAAAGTATTTCATCATGAGCATCTGATGCCTTGTGCTTTTGTTTATAAATACAGTCCTTTAGTATGAATATGCTGAGGGGGTGGGGGTGGATTACACAAGTTCTATGTAGGAGTAGATAGAAACATAAAAACATTTGATATCCTTACTGTATTGTCACGTTTAATCAATTGATGTCATGAAAGTAACAATAAGTAATTAAGATCTTTTATATGAACAACGTTTAACTTTCATCAGTTCTAATTTAGCATTTGTTTTGTGGTAGCCAGCGGTATGATACTGTATAGTACAATACTGGGTACGCAGTTGAAACAAAGTGTATAGTGACTTAAATAGATTTCTAATTCATGACCTTCTTGCAAATTTATATTTTCTGTCCTGGAAATATGGCTAGTGTTGTTATTACTAGTCCAATGATACACCACATGGAAATCTTGTGGAATAACATGTGAGCTGATGAGTGAACCACTGTGATTTGTTAGTGAAAGAGTTTTCATTTTTTCATTTGCAATTGCATTATTATTTTGATCAACTGGAGCGGATTAGAGGTGTTTGACAAAATTTAAAAGAAACTAGTTTGACATAACATTTTTCTGTTTGTTACCAGCTTTGTGGTAGCTCTTGAGGGAGCTGTGGATTTTTGTGGCCAGTATTGCCTGCAAGTCTTGAGCCATACCAAATAGCTTGACTTTGTGTATGTATGTTCTGTCTCTCTCAAAATGTTTTGTATGGTGTGTTATCAAAATTGGAGAGACCATAGGTTGCTTAATGTGTGAAGTTCAGTGTGTGTGTTTGATTTTATATCAACTCTATCAGGCACAGCAGGACAAGGGTTTCTTCTTTCTGAAACAAGTTCCTAGCATGTGAACACCATGGCTTAGATAACTGCACTGACACAACCAGACTGAGACAAGAGAAAGTGAGGTTAGAAGAACAGCTAGATTTCTCTGTCACATGGGTGAGAAGAAACATATCGCCACTTTAAACATTTTTTCTCTTTCATTTGAGATAATGAATATTTTTTTTTGTTGAAATCCTTCTTTCAGGGGATCTACTTCCTCAGTAGGATGCCAGGGTTTTACAAAGGGTGGTACACCATGTCGACTTACAGCATCTTCAGGAGAAGACTTTTGTCACAGGCACAGAGCTACAAGATGATAGTCCATTTTGGTTGATACTAGAAATTACCATTATATGCTAATTCTACACGCATGTGTTCCCAGATCATTTGTTTGAGTGTTATAGACTTTTATATTGCTGCCCTGTCATATGTTAAAGATGGCAATGTCTTCTTTAAGTATTGACACAATGTTTGCCAAGTTACACTGTATTATGTTAGATAGTTTAATTACATCAAGATAATGAGTGATAAAGATCAGAGATTTAATTTCAACCTTGCCATGTAAACTTAAATGGAGACTTTTTTTGTTTTTTGAAGCAAGCAACAAATTGGGACTATATATATTTGTATGATACATATTATTGAAGCTGGGCTGTGTGGGTTCATTATTTGTCAGTTTGTGTGTGTCCTTCACCCTTCAAAGTTATGGCATCTGAGTTACTGTTCACATCAGAATTGCATTTTGGACATATTTTTGTAGGAATGGGGATTAGTGACTTACTTCATAATTTCCATGAATATTGATCGAGGCAAAGATCATTCCCCTGTATTTTGCAGTAAACATGTGTTATGCATCAAAATTGTGTGAGTGTGACCTACTTTGTTGAATTTACTAATAGTTGCTTGCTTAACATCATGACTGTAATTTTGATGATATTTAACATTTTGCCACCAAATGTACATAGAGATTTTTATTTGAAATGAAGTTGTGTATACTCAGTCTGACTTTGACCTAATTTCCAAAAGTTTGCTGAAAATTGTTTACTGATATCATAGATTTAAAAACCGTGTCCACATGACTTACTTTCCAGGGTTTGCTGAACATTGTGTACAGCTTGTGCCCAGGTTCAGATATAGATTTAAAAACCGTGTTCACATGACCTATTTTCCGGGGTTTGTTGAACATTGTTTAAAACTTGTAGTCAGGTTCTGATATTGTAGTTTTATTTTGATTAATGTCATGAAAATTGCACTGAATGCACACCGTTTGATTTAGGTGTGTCACATGGTGTGGCCTACTTAAAATAAAAAAGCTGATGTATGGGTTCTTATTCATCTGCATTTTATTCTACTGCCATCAAACTTACATCATTAAGTTATGTTATGAACATAATCTAAGTCACTGTGACCTGCATCCCTGGTATTTTTTCAGCATTGCTTAAAACTTGTTTCAGGCATTTTTAACAATACTTTGACACCTTATTCCTATCAAAAGTTCATTTAAATCCATTCAGTTCAAAAATACCTGCCAGAGGAATTTGGCAGTCAGTAGTCAGGAATGTATGTTGATGCTTTCATATAAGCAGTACTATTTTTATACAAACATAAATCTTGAAGAAGAGTGGGTGTGTTAGTGTGCATGTGTGTTGTACTCCAAATATTTTAACCTGAATCAGCTTTACAAGTTTTATTCAACAATTCTGTCATATCCAGACTTGTACTCTAACACCTTGTCACCTACTGACATCATACTTGCATTGAGGTTAGGGTTGAAGGTGAAGGTTGAAGGTGGCATGCACCATGGGTTGAAGGTGGCATGCACCAAAACTGGGTTATTTGGAACTACTTTTAAAAATTGATAAAATGATACTTGTACTTTAGATACAGGATACCCTTCTATAAACAGTTTTGGTTTCTATATTGTCTTGGCAAGACATAGATATCTGGCGATTACATGCATTAACATGGTACATATGCCAAATCCTTTATTGATGTTTCTGAAAGTCACACATCTTGTACATTCAGCCAAAACTTTGAGATGATATATACCAAACATTTTTACTGGTTCTTGCCTTGCCAGCATAATTATAAAAGATATATCTTAAAAATGTCATTCATTAGCGACACATAATTAGAATGTCCTTGACTTTTTCCATGACATGGTAGAAAAAGACTCAAGATGTAATTAGTGGCCATTTTGAACTGTACTCAAGCATGTGGTTTTCATTACAAAAATTTTCTGTTTAAATTTTCAGCTAAAGGAACTAAATGTTTTTGATATCATTAAAATGGTTTTATTGGTATAAAAAGAAGTTATTATCGAAATCATGTCAATAAGATCGAGATCAAATATCTCATAAGTTGGAAAGTAAGTTTGCTCCGAAGTTGAAGAGTTTGGCAAATGTTGGGTAAATCTGGTGAAATTGAAGTTTGCCATAATAAGGGCACACAGACAGTGTCATACAATGTCTCTCATGTTTATCTATGTATTATATGAGTTAGCTCCCTTTGGGTTTGGAGCTTTTCACATTGGAGGTTCTTTGCCTCTCCTAAAATGGATGAACATAATAAATTGCCAGATTAATTGGGTTTTTTTTGACTGCTTTAACATAGAGAAATGATGATCTATGTGGGCTTCAGCTGCACTTGACTCCAATGAGACATTTCCGTAATGAGAAATGTGCAGTAAGAGAACCTTTTTGCAAATTTGACCAATAAGAGAGACACATGAATATTACATCAAATAAAGAAGTTGGACTTAAAAAGTGTTGACAATCTTTTAATTACATCAGTCTTTCACTTTAATCAAATTCACCATAGAATCTGTAAGTTGTGTGTCATTCAGTCTCGTAGCACCATGACAATTTTACCCCCCAAAAAGTATCTTGTAGTGTTTATATATGTATATAGTATTGCAGTTTCTTTTTTTTGTTGTTTGTTGTTATATTATCACATATCAAGTTTATTTCTACAGAATATTTAATTAGCAGTAGTATAAAGAGTTATTTCCCAATATATTTTGTGGTGTAGTGATAAATGTATAAGTAATTTGGTCTTGCAAACAATAAAGTTTCCTTCTTTCAGACAATATTCACACTTAAAAGTAATGTCTGCTTTTGTGCAATGCGGAAAATTTTTATATGGTAATATGTATGTTCTTTAAAGAGGTCAGATTAAAAGGGTGGCCACACCTGTGGATTTTTCCAATAGCATAGGATTGACGGTTTGGGGATTTTCTACTTCCATATATATATATATATATATATATATATATATATATATATATATATATATTATACATGAATGGGCTTATATGCAGGTATACATGGTAATTCTCTTTACTTTATTTGATGTCAGGCAGCATGTATACATAAATGTGCTATGCGATCTTCATTACTTTATTTGTTGTCAGGAAGTATATATAGATAAATTTGATATGCCATTTGACTTTATTTTTTTTATGTCAGCATGTATAAATAAATGTACTGTGCCACTTCATCATGACTTTATGTCAGGCAATAATTTTAGCTTAATTACCATAGCTGAGTAAAACATACTTATTTGAAAGTCACCATCATCAGACTTCCACTGCAGTATTGTTCCAGTCAATTTCAAAATGTTATTTCTAAGTCTTTTATATTGTATTTTTGAGACATTATTGAAGTTTAGTGCAATGGTGCTCATGATTTCAAACCAAGAAATGAACTTTGTTCAGTGCCAGTTAAAATCTTTAATGTACATGCAGAGACACAAAATGTGAGCGATTGATCAAACAATATTTTCATTGCTTTAATACTAGTATCAAATTTTAGTGAGTTAGGTACTTAAATTTTTAAGTTAAAAAATGTAATTATTGGTGACTTTTGACAATTTTAATGCAATAATGCGTAAACTGACAATAGTGAACTAGGGCAAAAATGAAATTATTGTTACTATGGATTCAGTGCAGATACAATGTTTGCCCTCACACAACAAAGTCATACATATTTTAAATACATAGAAATTTTAAGAAACCAGTGAAAATTATTTTAATTTTTTTTAAAGAACAAATTGTATTATAATAGTCCCATAACAACTGCCAAGTTTTTTTTTTTTTTTAAACTAACATTGTGATCAGTAAAATATGTCAGGCAATCAGCAGAGAAAAAAAATTGTCTTACATGCCCAAAGACTTACAGGAGTGAAAATATTACTATAATTTCTTGTCTCAAATTGAAAATAATTAAGGGTGTCCCAAGACTTACAAGACTTGCCTTGATTATATCATGATGCCTGGTTGATCCTAAAGGAAAATGGTGACAATTTGTATCCATTACCACCCATCTTTAAAATCTTGATACCATTACTGCTCCAAAAACAGAAAATCGTATCAACATAAGGTTTTCACCAGAATTTGTATAATGTCTTGTTGGTCCTAAATTAAAATGGTACCAATCTGACATCCAATATGGCCAACAGGGAGTTCATCTTGAAAACATTGTTAACACTATTCCTTAAATGGGAAGCCATTTTGACATGAGGTTTTCACTAGAAAAGTTCTTATGTCAAATTGGTCATAAATGATGATTATTCAAACTTACCCTCGCTATGTGGCCATCTTGAAATTATTGCTCTCTATATTCCTCCAAAATGGTTTTTGCATATCAACATTGGTCTTTCCTGTTTACCAGAATACTTCTTGTATTGTCTAGTTGTTTCTACATGAAAATGGCGTCAGTCGTTCACCCACTGTATCAGCCATGACAGCTATCTTGAAAATCTTATTGTCACTTCTCCCCTGAATGGATGGTCATATTGATATGGGGGTTTTCACCAAAGACTTACCATGATGTTTGCACAGTCTAAATGAAAATTACGACACGCTGATAATCAGTTTGTCTGCCATTGCATCTAATTTGAAAATCTTGTTAATGCTTAAGAATATTGGAGATGGTTTCAGCAGTCTGCAGTTAAATGGAAGAAATGGTCCTATCTTGAAATTCTATAAATCCTCATTGGTCAGAAGCACATCGATCCATTTTGAGTACTCCTATTTAAGGTTGAGCCAAACCTGATCTTCAAATCATTTCTCAAAATTTCTTCTTATATTGAACTTTATCTTGCATAGATACTGTGACAATATTATTGTTTTTGTAGAGATAGTTAAAAGGATAAAAAATAACTCTTTTATGTTGTAAAATTGTACATCTGAAAAAGAGTTGAGGATTTCCTCAAATGTCTCTTTCCGATTTCTCTCAAAGAAAACAGGATTTTGTTAAAGGTTTATTCCAGATGTTTTGACTCTTGAAATCCTTCATCCAGCTCATTACCAATGAAGCTTCAAATAGATATTTTTTAATTATTTGAGGATAAAATTTTTAATTACATGAAACTGGGGTATTATGGCCAATCAAGAATTGATTCAACCCAATCCTTTTGGCTGATGTGTTTTTCCATAATCATTAGAATATTGAACTTAGTAAGTGACCTTTGCTTTGTCTTTATATCCCTTTAAAGACCCACTACAGAGGAATTATTCTTTTTTTACAAATAAATTTTAATCATGCTTATTGATTGTGGTTGTGTTTATTGGGTAAGAAGTTTAAGATAACTTATTAATGATTGTAATTACTTAGAAATCACTTAATATTTTGTTTATGTCATTTATACTTTTTTTTACACCAAAAATTAAAGCAGAAAAACATGGCATTCTTAGCGGAGGAAATTTTATCAGTCTGGTTTGATGAAGAGCCCTTCACAGTTTGTTTTAATTGTACTAGTTAACTTCACATTGAAAATAGTCTTCACCACTCCTCCCATCCACCCCATCTCCTAAACTATCAGGAAAAGATGGAAAGTAGCTTTGAGTACTTTTTTTTAAAGCGGGGATTATCTTGCTTTTAAATGATATGGAGTGTTTGTTATAGTTTTATTAAAACGATTTTTTTATGTATGATTTTTAATTTTGTTGCTTTGAAGTATGAATAAACTATCCAGGTATTAGTATATACTGTTGTAAACTATATATATTACAAACTATCCAGGTATTAGGATCTACTGTTGTAGACTCTATTTATAACAAACTATTCATGGATTAATATATACTGTTGTAAACTCCATAACAAAATATCCTGGGATTAATATATACTGTTGTAAACTCTATAACAAAATATCCTGGGATTAGTATATACTTTTGTAAACTCTATAACAGACTATCCTGGGATTAGTATATAGTAAAAATCAGATTATAATTAAAGCAGATGCAGCACATTGTTTGATATTATTAAGTATATCACAAGATGTCTTTCATTGTTCTAGATTATATTTTTACCTCAGTCATAATGAAATTTAGTATAGTTTGTAGTATTGCTTGTATAATATATAATGCATTACTCTTTGTATCATTATTAACTGGTCATTCAATGTAAATGTTTACAACTTCTATTAATCATGGCAGAAATGGTCAAAACTTCATAATTAAAATTTTACTTTACATTTGACAACTAATGGGCATTGTTTCACAGGTGATACATGAGCACATTCTTCATACTGTGAATACCATACACAAATTTCCTATGGCCTAACATTGAACTCAACATGTAACAAATTGTAAAGGCTCTTAAAAATCACTGCCATATGTATATTATTGGGGACCTATTCTTTTATATTGCTACCATCATCCTTCCTTCTGTTTATATTGTTTCATAGGATATAAAATTATTTGCAGAGAACAACTCTTGTAACTTTTAATTAATTAAAATAAACATTGGTCATGTTAGAGAGGTAAACATATGATTGTTTTCAGCCTTTAGCAACATTGTAATACTATCTATACTTCCAAAGGTTGACTGTTTCTTGTCCTAACCCACTGGGTTGAAACTAAATAGTACCTTTTTCATTTGCAAACCATTTGCAATAGGGCTTCTTGCCTTTTTCCCCATATGAACTGGAGGAACTAAATCATAATTTTCAAAATCTTATTTTCAGTTACTTTCAAACATATTTTTAAAACCGAACTTTGACATGTAGCCTTTGGAGGCAATATGATTATATAATCAGATCTTCACTCTCCTACAAGAAAATCTTGCAGTTGCAAGAAGACACATTTTATATGTAACAGGTTTAATTCCCAATACCCAATGTATTTGTGTGTGAATGAGATGGGAGTAATTAAATAAAAGGTGTCAGAATTGTGATGATAACCCTGTAAAGTTGCACTCGTTTATTGTTATGATCTGATGTGTTTGTCTGAAATAATGCCTTTTTTTAATCGCTTATTTTTGGCAGGTGGGATTTATATGTATATCCTATGGGTGTATTAGTGGTTTTCTGCTGATTCATCAATTTATATTGTATATGCAGTCACTTGTTTCCAACTAATATATGTTCTAGTCTGTACTATTGTAGATTGAGTCTTTGTCGGTTGAATGAATGTCCACAAGGTAGATTTAAGACACGTGTCTTCCATATTTATGTATGCATAGTGCACACCTAACTTCACTCAGCATGGACCCAGATCTGCTGTTATATTATGTTCTGGTAGGTCAGGGTCTGCGCTCTTTGCATGCAATCTTATGCAGAACAAAGAGTGTAGACTGCAGTCAGCCAACATAATATGTAGTTTTCGATTTGGCCTCATTGTTGTAAAGCAGTCTGAGCACAAAAATGTAACTCGTGCTCAGATTTCAAAACTTTTGATCACAGTAACTTCACTCCAAGTGCCAGTTTAAACATTAAATTTATGGGGCTGAGGGGGTGCTCACCAGTTATATGTACTTTTGAGAGAGTGACTTATGTTAGGTGAGGTTATTTGCATTTAAAACATGCACAGCGTAGAGAATGTTGGCATACCTCTATGCTTATTTGATGTAATGTGGCTGACATTTCTTTAGAAATTGTACTTAATGGAAATTGTACATGATCTAAGCACACTGCTAACTAAAGTGACTTCCCCCTTGTTCTCACAAAAATAGCATGAATGAGTCAAAAGTACACTATCTTTAGCACCTATTAAAATTGGGAAAATGCATTTTGCCAAACTAGACAATATCAGCCTCTTATAGTGCGGTGGACAAATTAAAAAATATATATAATGCCCTTATATTTTGTTAATAATTTTAAAGAACTTCATGGATATAGAAGTAGAACCTGTCTTGAAAGACCACCCCATCTGCCAAAAAATAATGGTCTCTTTAAGACAGGTGGTCTCTCATAACAGGTCATAACACTATATAATTAATAAATCGATGCATAGAGATTCTGGTTTCTCAAAACAGGTGGTCTCAAGACAGGTTTTACTGCAATTTAAATTTGATCAAGTTTTTCATTAAGATGATTTAGTTCCGGTTTGCTTTTCATCATTGTCTGAAAATTGTTATGGAGCTATGGCCCATGTTAACTCGGATGTAGACCCCACAACTTCATATCTGCACAGTAACTTTAGATAGACATTAATGATTGAAATCAAATTTTGTTTAAAGCTTTTCATTAAAAAAACAAAAACCTAGGCTGAGTTTGATTTTCTTTATTCTCACTCAGAATTGTATGGAGTTAAGTCAGATTTGTTATGAGGCCTTATATTGAGAACACCCAGATCAGGTTTGATGTTTTACTGTTTTTAGTCAACATTGTGTTGAGTTATGGTCTCAAACAAGTTTTTTCATGAAATGATTTTAAGAGGACTGATTCTTAACAGGGAATGGATGGAAACTAAATTCTTAATAATAAATGCACACATGAAAATTAGTTTGTACAGAAAATAAGTGCACATAGGCCATTTGAAGCTTGTATAGCCAAAGTATCTGTATATATGTGTATAAATTTTCAACTTTAAGAGATAACATTTGCCATTCTAACAATTGTTCATTTGTTAAATGAGTGATAAACTCTGGTCTGTTATGTTCGTTAGTTTGATTATCCCATCAGTTTTTTAAAAAATCTATTCTTTCTTTCATAATAGTTTGTTATATTATATTCAGTAATGTAAATATAGAATCTTTTTATCATTGGTATGTCGTCATATATTTCACTATTGATAGTGCATGCTAAAAATATATGCATGCAGCCTTCACTAGTTTGAAAAATATATGTATTCAGCCCTCAGTAGTTTCAAATAAAAGCACATGCCACCCTTGCTAGTCTAAAATTACAAAGGTGTATGACCATCACCAGTTTTTAAAATATGCACATGCAACCTTATTTTAAAACAATACAATTAGCACTAGTTGAATAAAATAAGTGCACATGACCCTTGCTAGTTTAAAAAGATGGCATGTGGCCATCACTGGGTTAAAAAAGAAGTACATATAACCCTAAATAGTTAAAAATATAGGTTAATGTGAACCTCACTAAATTTATTTTCTAGGTTTGGCTGTATGTACATTACTGGTCTTCAGCAGATAGGTGTAAATAATGCAAAATTTCAATGAAAAAAGTAATTGCAAGTACGTTATCTTGGATGAAATTAGATATTTCACCTAATTTCTACCATAACTTTATTGTAAGACTACCCTTTACAAGCAGATTAAATGTTAACAACATTGTTATTATCAAGTATAGAAATATTAGAGATCATTTATTGAATGACATGAATATTCTTTTGCTTTAGTCCTTACAATTTATTGACTGTTTATGAAATAATTTTTGTTTTGTAATAAGTTATTGAATGAAATTAATTTACCATTTCACATTACACAATTTCATCACCAGTGGATAATGCAGATGTCCACAAAGCAGAATGCTGCCCAAAAAAGGCCGTATGCACAATTAAAAAAATAATGCAATACAGGTATCACAATATTAATGTTTTTTTTAAAGATGTGGGTTGTTAGTTTTACGGGAAATATCCAAATATAGGCACAGTTTGTTCATTGAAAGAAAATTGACATTTTTCTTGATTCCTATTCATAATATACACCATATTAAGATGTTTCCTTATCTTTTATTTTGTTATTTATGAAATAATCATCTGTATGTTCATTATCTATGTGAATGTAATAATGAACATGATGTTTGAAATGCTAAAATAAGAATCACTAACATTTGTAGTATGAAATGATCACTGCCATAAAAGGATCAGTGTAGTTTTTGTAATAATAAGAAGTTATGACAACCCTTTTATAACTAGTGTAATATTTGTTATAAGAAATTATGACTACCCTTTTATAACTAGTGTAATATTTGTTATAAGAAATTATGACTACCCTTTCATAACTAGTGTAATATTTGTTGTAAGAAATTATGACTACCCTTTCATAACTAGTGTAATATTTGTTATAAGAAATTATGATGGCCCCTTCAGAATCACTGTAATATTTGTAATAATTACTGATGATTGCCTCTTCCGAATCAGTGTAATATTTATATGTTTTAGAAGTGGTGATTACCCCTTCCGAATCAGTGTAATATTTATACATTTTAGAAGTGGTGATTACCCCTTCCGAATCAGTGTAGTATTTATATGTTTTAGAAGTGGTGATTACCCCTTCCAAATCAGTGTAATATTTATATGTTTTAGAAGTGGTGATTACCCCTTCCGAATCAGTGTAATATTTATATGTTTTAGAAGTGGTGATTACCCCTTCCGAATCAGTGTAATATTTATATGTTTTAGAAGTGGTGATTACCCCTTCAATATTTATAGACAAAGCATAATAACCATGCTCAGAATTTTACAAGAACAAAAAGACGAGTGTACATGTTATGATCAGTCTCAAATAAAGGTCAGATTACCTAAAACAGCTATTTACAAAATTAGACCCTCAGTATAAGAGGGTAGAAGCCACAAAACCATGCCATACTATTGGTTGGGACCTAGAATGAATGAATGGTTGAGATGCAGTGTTTTAAATATGTTGTACTTTTTATGGGTGAACATTGACATTATGGGTGTCTTTTTATTATGTTCTTGATAGGTAAGTAATAGTTAAATTTTTAATTCTGTCTCTGGTCTTCCCATTTGTATCTTTTTATTGACTCATCATGTATTTAAAAAAAAATAAAGAATTCTTTGGATATGTATTTTTTTTGTTTTAATTTTCTAAATCTGAGTAGATTTGATTAAGTTGGCTTACATAGTTACAATAATATACTTGAATGAAACGAAAAAATTAAATATAGAAGTACATGAGGATTGTCTTTGCTGTATTGTTTTCTTGGAGGCAATGGCTGTGAACAGATCTCTAATTATGCCAATGTTCTGACTAGACACTTGTCTGGTCAGTCACTGATTGTTTTGATAGCCAGGTGAACTTCACACAGGTAGCAGAAAACAGACCTCTGATTGTTTTAATAAACCAGGTTGACCACACATCTGTTGAATAGGGTTATGACAAGACACTTGATGGTAAGTTATGAGCCTGATTGTTTCATTTTTTGTCACCTTTTGTATACATTGTCAAAATATGTTTCCTGTAAAATGTGGGACAGTCCACTTACTGTCAGTTTTGACTCTTTAATCATAAACACCTGGAACTGGCCTGTTTTAAGGACATTTACCTGTTCATCAACTAGTCCTGCTTGTATAGGTAGGATATGGGTTGTGTCAAAGACATAGACTCTGGGGAGAAAATTTAGAAAAATGTTTTATTCTCCATCTTGATAAAGATGTCTTCCTACAGCAGAATACACTCAAATACAAACATTACAGTTTAATTCAGAACAATGTATTGAAAACCTGTTGTCATAATTGTATGTTTACCATATACTATTGAAATGATCCAATGGAAATCTCAGAGGACTTGAAGTGTTGATTCACACCAGACAATTGCACATAGACTATTCCATTATTTTTGCTTAGTTGCCTGCTGCCCATCCCAATGCCAGCAAAAACTGGGAACATTATTTCATTTGAAGACATCTAGATTGCATGTTCTAATTGAATCTACCCACGTTGTGTTTAGAGTCAAAAACAGTGTGCTTGGCTTAAACAGGGAGTAAGGATTGATTATAAATTGAATTTTAACGGCACACCAGCACTTTTAGGCTATTTAGTGCCATACAATAGGTTATATGTTTAAAAATACGAAAGGTTTAATATCGACCAGCGATATAAAAAAAACAATAGTGAAATATAAAATGGTAAGATGTTGGTAACAGGAAAATATGAAGCTTCCCAATCTACAGGAGATGTAAATGCTGTATGTTGATGATAAGATGTTGTAAATAAGAGGCGGTATTTGCATTAGATAAAAATGCTTTTAGGTGATGTCATACAAGTTATAGTTTAAAATAAAGATTTACTTCCTTCAGGAAATCTAAAATACTAGTGATTTGTACAGTATCAAAAAGTTCCTACATGTCATGTACATTATAGTATTTATCACGCGTAGGTTGCAGGTCGGAACACTCGGTCATAAAGTGCTTAACAGTGAATGCAAGAAACGCACTCTGGTGGATCTTCGCCTTTTAGTATGTGGGAGTGGGTAATGTTTGTATGACCGGTTCTGATTCTTGCAATGACAACCTCCTCTCTACGGATAGTTCTGTAGGAAGGAGTCCATTCTCCCAGGGTTGGTTTGATGGCATTAAGTTTGTTATTGACTGCATCATCCCATGACACCTGCCACTTCTGACTTAGATACTTTTTGATACAAGATTTAAAATCAGTAACGGTAATTTAAAATCCGATGGTTCTTGGGATAGAGCCATCTTAGCAGCCCGGTCTGCTTCTTCATTACCTCTAATACCAATATGGCTAGGTAACCAACAGTATACTATATTGTAGGAGGTACTAAGCTCCGAGTTTTTGACGAGAATATTGACTAATAATGGATTATCCAGTTTTCTGTTGTGTGGCGACTGAAGCACTGATAATGAGTCACAGAAGATAATGCTATTTAAAATGCGTTTCTGTTCGATAAATTTCAGAGCATGGTCTGTTGCTCTGATTTCCGCTGAAAATATGGACGCATCGTTTGGCAAGCGCACTATGGTTATCTGTTTGCCACTAACGAAGGCTGCAGCAGCCTTTTCATCAACCTTTGATCCATCAGTAAAAAATTTAGTGTAATTTGTAAAATCGTTGAGAAGTTCATGATATGAATTCAGGAATATGGAAGGGTTTGTCTCAGATTTATTCACATCGTGTAACGTAAAATCCCGTCCTAACACTAACCTCTTACTTCCGCGGCAGACGCTCTAGCCACTAGGCCACCGGAAAGGTAAAGTGGGTAACATATTGGCCTAGTGAAGATGACTTAAATTGTCAAAGTAATCAGTAGTGTGGGGAGATGGTATTGCCACAAGTGCTTCGCTTTAATAACGAAACAAAAGAGTATGTGTCATTTGGATTTTTAAGAGAGAGAGAGAGAGAGAGAGAGAGAGAGAGAGAGAGAGAGAGAGAGAGAGAGATTCACATAGTGTTTCTTACCTCGAAGTGTACGTGCGATAATTTGTCATTCAGGAACAACACGTTTCTCGACGTGTTCGAAAAGTACGCCATGCCCCACGTCGAAGAGGTTATAACCCCTGGAGCTCATTACATCTAGATCATGAAATGAGGTTTTTGGAAACTCAAGTAAATTTCTCCATATGATACGCGACGATCAGCTAGAGAGTCAGTGTTCGCGACTACTGTTTTGATGTTTACTACTGAAAGAGATAGCTTTTCACTCAGATGAAGTGCCCATCCCAGACGAAACATGGTGGGACTCCTTCAGCAACATTATGAACAATGATGCTTACGAACTTGTTTGCAATGCGTTTGATGTGGATAAAACCTCGGAACTCGTGGGTGGGAAGTTGCGAAAACTACGGTCTCGGCGCTCGGGGTGTGGGAGCACAGTGAGGTGGTCTGGACATATGGGAAGGTCTTTACACACACACCTGTTCAACCCCACGGTATGGGACACCGACCAGTATACGTGTGGAGAGCCGTTAGGTGGCAAATCAAACGTTGCATATTTTCATGCTAATCAAGTCGCAGGGTTTAACGAGCGATGTCGCAGAGCATCTCAACGACAGCATTCGGGCATACGTTTGGACAATCTTGGCTGCGCAAGCTGAAACCCGCAATACTATAGTCGGACCGATGCCTTTCACGCACAAACTTAGATCTCAGTTTTGTGATTAAAAATGATTTGGCTTAGAATATTTTCTCACTTAAACAGAAGCAGCAGGTGACTCCTCGAACTTGTTAATCAATGCCGGCGAAGTTGAGGTTCCCATCCGCTCGTCCCACAGGTGCTAGCAGTACTTGGCTATCTGGTCATGGCTTTTTAACATTGCTGATTGATCACGGTAGAATACGTTTTGGCTTTGGAGTGTAATTTTGACCTCGAAATGGGATGGTCCCCAAATATTGAGTGTCTTGCCACTCATCTGCCAAAATTACTTCCGTTCACGTATGAACTCCAAAATGTACATTTCTATGGCGGAATTAACTTGGGCAACCAGATGCTCATTCTCGTCAATGCACATTTCTGCAGGAGCGGCGCTTCTGCAATGGCTTCTAATTTTAATGATGTTGCCCTGCTGGTCTGTGCAGCTTTCTCTAGCCGTGCAATTAACACGAGGCTAAATTTCATGTCGCTAAGTTCCCCAACTCCCTGCCGATGACGCCCTACGCACTAGGCGAAATGACATTTGAAATGCTAAAGCGTCTACTTCAATCCGATACTTCAATCCGATACTTTCTGGCACAATGGTGTGGTAGTGTTTTTCTACTTTGGCTCTCTACAAAGGCTAGCAGTCCCAACCCAGCACCAAAAGAACAGTAAAAATAATGCCGTATTTTATATCAAGCTTTATATATCGCATCCCGGGTTCTCAAAATGATGTGATACAAACCATCCATTTTGTTTGCAGCTCTCTGACCAGCTTAGTGCAATTTCCTTTTGCACTGTTATCTACTCTTCGTGTATCTTGCCTTATAATTATCACACAACTCACATATCCAGTAATTAGTCCATGTTTAAGGATCACACTTTATGCGTAGGTAGACTTTAAACGTCTTCAAAACTATGCCATATGCATACCACGAAACTAATCAATACAGTATTTCCCACCCACCTCCTTACTCCCTGCAAATCTCCCCTGCCCCCCCCCCCCCCCCCCGCCCCAGAAAATACCAACACTCAAGGTTTTCTCTACACAAGCTGTCATCCATCTTTTTTATGGTTTAACGCAATATAGGTTATACATGGTGACCAGTATTAATGGTGGAAGAAGAACCCGGAATATCCCGGAAAGAACCACTGGCCCACGAGAAGCTACTGGCAAGCTTTCTCACATACCCACACTGGCCGAATCCAAAACTCGAACCTACGCAGACAGAGGTGAGATGGCAGTGATCCGTAACGGAAAGCCCTTTAGGCTACTCGGCCCCTCGGGGCCCCTCTGTCATCTATGATGCATATATACTGATAAATATAGGCTTGATCATGATCGCTCTGAATTTTAAAGTGATCGAATTTTAAATACGGTATTTGCAATTACTTTACTATGGGACGCTCCGGTGGCCTAGTGGTTAGAGCTTCAGTCGTGGAATTGGGAGGTCGTGGGTTCAATACCCGGCCAAGTCATACCATAGACTTCCAAAACTGGTACTAACAGCTGCCTCGCTTGACTCTAAGCATTAAGAGGCTAGTGTTAAGAGACTGGTCGGCCTGGTGTCAGGATAATGTGACTGGGTGGGACATCATGCTACATGTCTGCGGCATGATGCCCCAGTGTTAGACATCACTATAAGCTGCCTCACTGCAGACATCGTAGTGATATGACTGAAAAACTGTTAAAGCTACGTTAAAAATCCTAATCAAACAAACAAACTTTACTGTGGGAAATGAATTAGTACGTTGAGTCCTTCAGCATCACACTTTCACCATAGGCAGACACTTATCATGTCCGCCATATTTATACTAACCAACACAGTATTTCCCACTCACCTTATTACTCTTTTGATTAAGCCAAGCACACTGTTTCTGGTTCCTACTACCACATCTACTAACATGGAATGATAGTAACCAACGTGCAATCCTAATTTCTTTAAATTATAATATAACTACCTGTCTAGACCAGTTGGGCAAATGGCGTGTTGGATCAGTCCGGAGTAGGGTCAGATACAGTCCCGGATTACCCATTAGGCAGAGTAGGCAACTGCCTATGGGCCCCGCGACTTTTATGGGCTCCATCAGGGGCCCCCATGAGACCGTGACCGTGGGTCTGGGGCCCCAAACGTTTGACTGCCTATGGGCCTCCACGGTGCTTAATCCGGCGCTGGTCAGATATACAAAAATGTTGGGCAGTCACAGTTCCCAAAGAGAAGAAAACTCTTAGAAAGAATACTATGACAAAACTGAGACGTTCTGAGCCTGTTAGACATGACAGTAGCATTGGTGTGACTGTATCCTTCATACGAGTATGATTATATGTTAACTAATGAAGATAAACATGGGGAAAGGTGATCACCTTGCCGACATGGACCGGGCCTGAAGAAAGAATAACAGAAGACATGTTTAAGGTTAACATAACTTCAAGCTGAAAATGTCATGTACTTCTACGAATTGCCAATAAACAGAATCAAAATCCTTTTTTTAAATCCTGTATATCTTCCTTTCATAAAACCTTTTTTAATTTTATGGATATGTTTAGTCATTTTTTTCTAATATACATTGACTATGATGGCCAAGATATTTCGTACGGAAAGTCAGTAATGAGATTGGTCTCCAATTTTTATTTTTAAGAAAGTCTGTTTGTCACCCTTAGGCAATACAGCATAAGTGCACTTCCTACATGTCTTTAAGACGATTTTTTTAAAGATAATTTATCTCTTTCCGTCCATGTTATTAAGTCGTTTTTTTTCTAAAGATAATTTTTTCTGTATTCCCTTCATTTGTTTCATTTTTTTCAAGATGATTTATCTCTTTCAGTATTTTCTTAGTGTCTTTAATTCGTTTTCAAGAAAACTCCTCATTTTCAGCATCTTCTCCGTGTCTTTAAGTCTTTGTTTTATAGTTGATTTATCTCTTTCAGCACTTTCTCCATGGTTTAAAGTCTTTTTTCAAGATGATTTATTTTCTTCAGTATTTCGTCTGTGTTTAAGATTTATTTTCAAGATGGTTTATCTCTTTCAGTATCTCCTCATTCTTTAAAACTTTTTTCAAGATTATTTATCTCATTCAGAATTTCCTCAGTGTCTTTAAGTCTTTTTTCAAGATGGTTTATCTCTCTCAGTACCTCGATCGTTCTTTTTGCCTTTCTTATTTATGATTTGAAGAATGTTCTCAATTTCTAGTCAATTAAATAACGCTTCAGTGTGTGTGTGTGTGTGTGTGTGTGTGTGTGATCATCTGGATTAGAACACTCGCAATAAGTAAAAATTATGTTAATCACTCCGCGCTTGTGATAAAGCTGGTTTAGAGTTTGATAGTGACGCTCAATGATGTCCTTTAAACCCAATGGTTGTGAAGGATATAATTTCAGCTGGTGAACGTTCTGCATGAATGCTAGTGAAATCTAGAACATGTTCGACACGATGCATAGTTTTGTTATAAATGATACTTGTTCCAATGTGGATTGTTAGAATCTTCCAACGTGTGTGGAAGGGATGGGGAAATCTAGCCTTGTGAAAAAAATAAGATTTTTTTTTTCTTGATACGAGGTTTGCCGAACTCGAATAAGCCTTGTCCCTTTCTACGAGTTCTGGCCGTAGGTCTCTACTATACACAAGATTATCTTATTAATATTTTTGATCAACCATATTGTAAAATTCTGATTCATTGTGTATTGGGGGAGAGATATCACACTATTAATTTTATAACTTTGTGAGATGGGCTAGAAATAACAGTCTAACTTAGAAATACTCTGGGTTTATTTCAACTGTCAGATTCGATTGAAGCGCGACATCAATTATTTTATTTGACATATGTGCTTTTTTGAGCAGTTGAAACGAGCGACATTTAATTAAATCAGTGGATAAATGCACGACTACACGTCATCCTTAATAACGCATCGCTCCAACTGAAACGCAAGATGTTGCAGAATATGTTCGTTTGGCCATGGCACTTTAGGTAATATGGAGTGATGAACGCCTGCTCTGAACACGTGCACTGGTACCAGACGCTGCTTGACGTTACGTAACTGTGTCACGCTGTCTTCTAACTGAACGTCACACGCCTCTTGCTTAATGATAGTAATATCTGCGTCACAACCCGCTGTCAAAGAGCCTATTTCCGTATCCATGCCAAGTGCACGCGCTGGTGTAAGCGTCGTAGACTTGATTACCTCATACAAAGGCATTCCAAGATGGAGAAATTTTGTCATTACCGTTACCAGATCATACACTGGTCCGCGGATATTCTGTGTGTGCAGATCACTCGAAATGATATCAGGCCAAAATCCCTGTTTAGTGCCGATCTCGGCCACCTTCCAATTAAAAGAACCCATTCCATGACCTACGTCAAATAGGACGCCTCGTTTCCTAGCAGAAATTACGTCATCATGAACTTTACCATTAGCAGAATTGATAATGGTTTCATCATAGCCATGATAGGCATGGGTGTAAAAGTCTCCTGCTCTCAAATGCGAAGGACAGCCAATTCTGTTATCTGCGCCTGCAAAAGATATGAACAAATAATACATGTGTACATGCATATCTACCTGTTAGAATTTTAAGTTCTTTTTTCTGTGAGACAGGCATCTCTGTCAGGGCAATTGCGATTTTTACTCTGCACAGAATTTCTTCCAGCTACACATCTTATGAAACTATTTGTGTAGAGTATCTCAAATGACGAACAATCTGAGCCTGTCACATTAAAACACAACACATATGTTCAAATGCAAAAATCGCCCTTAATTAATGTTTATTTGTTTATTTTTTATCTTAAGGGCACATCAACACCTTAAACACTAGATAGTGCTAAATCAATCGTATACAATTATCTTGTCCATAGACACTACTCAATAGTCGACCCTGATTGATCTGGGCAGAAATCAAACCCAATACCGTTTGCGAGGTAGTCCAACATTCTAACCACTATCCACTGCAATCCCTTTAATATGCAACAGTAATGATGGATAATACCAATGTTAACTTTTCTCAATTAACAACTGCAATTAAAAGAAATGTCTAATTATGATGATGACAACGGATTATTTCCCTTTACAGTCTCGTAAAGTCTTAATAAAATTCACTATCACGCTGACATATCTGTCATCTATATACTAATTATTTCACCAAATTTTCGTTCGTGTTGAAACTTAAACAAACTGATGTTGCTCAATCCAAATCGGAATAACGTTTTGTAATAAAATACTGTATGTTATTTGAAGTAATGAGTTGAAATTTGAAGAAAACGATAGTGTATCTCAGTAAATCTTTAAATAATAACGTTCTTCATTACTTGATATCTCTACAAAGGTTTGTGAGTAAAAGCGTATTCCTGACTATATCGTGACAAGGAAATGGGAAATAGTCCCTTTCCCAAACTAACATCTATGCAAACGGCCTGTACTGGCGTAGGCAATGAATGAACCCGAAACTCTTGGATACAAACAGTAGCGTACTAACGGGGCATGGGTGCTTGTCGAAGGGACAGTTGACCCGGACACCAGCGGCACCAGAGCTCTTGGGGCGTCAAAACCATAGGCGCCAGAAATCTTAGGGCGCCAAAAACCCTTTTGGACCTTTATCGTCGCCCTCGCCGCCATTTTACGCTTAGCTCACTACTGCTTACGAGTCTGATGTTCTGCAACACTCAAATTCTAATTACAGGTTACGTAAGAGGTGATTAAACAATTGAATGGTGTTATTACTTCTGAAAATCTTCGGAACTAATATCCAATTTAGTATTATAGTACATGAATTAAAAGAGATTCGGCTCAATTGAGTTGAATAACGAGACAGAGGAATAGGAGAAGGGAATGTTGGATTAGCTCGTGTAATGAAACCCGCTTTTCACTTCGTATTAAAAAAAAACGCTTTGTATTGATGAACAGATGGGGCATGTTGTCGATACTTATTGCTATACGTCAGATGCGAAAAAGAAACGTCAAAACTTGAATTTACTGTACACCGATTCACTTTGTATATAAATAATTCCGTGCATATAGGCAAGTTATACCAACAAAAGCATTGTGCCAGGTTTGGCAACTGTCTGAAATTTGGGGATGACATGTGAAGAATTTTGTAAATAATAATAATAATAATAATAATAATAATAATAATAATAATAACAACAACAACAACATCACTAATCGCCGATCTGCCACAATCATCGCATATATCAACACTTGTCGACGATCTGCCACAATCATCCCAAATAGCAATACTATTCGACAATCTGCCACAGTCATCCCATATAGTATAATAATACTAATCGCCGATCTACCACAATCATCCCATACAATAATAACAATCGATAGTCTCCCACAATCATCCCATAAAATAATAACAATCGATGATCTGCCACAATCATCCCATAAAATAATAACAATCGATGATCTGCCACAATCATCCCATAAAATAATAACAATCGATGATCTGCCACAATCATCCCATAAAATAATAATAATCGATGATCTGCCACAATCATCCCATATAATAGTACTAATACTAAATATATATTAACAAGTCAACATATTTATTGGATATAATATGTACCGTCAGGTCTCTGTGTCGGCACAGACGACTCAATATGGTGGACCATCAGAGGAACTGCGCATGCCTCTGATACTGCCAGTGCCCGCCTGTATGCAATGAAAGACAGAAATAGTAAAAGGGTCATTGATAAAAAGGCATGAAATATCACTCACTACCAAATACATAAAAATGAATGTTTAAAAAAAATCACTTCAAATAACAAATAGGCACAAAATATCACCACCAAATACATGACAAGGCATGAAATATCACTACCAAATACATGAATAGGCATGAAATATCACTACCAAATACATGAATAGGCATGAAATATCACTACCAAATACATGACAAGGCATGAAATATCACTACCAAATACATGAATAGGCATGAAATATCACTACCAAATACATGACAAGGCATGAAATATCACTACCAAATACATGAATAGGCATGAAATATCACTATCAAATACATGAATAGGCATGAAATATCACTATCAAATACATGTACATGAGAAGGCATGAAATATCACTACCAAACAGATTAATAGGCATGGAATATCATTACCAAATACTTTAAAAGCATGGCCCATCATTACCAAATGGACGAAAAGCATTTAATATCACTAACAAATACTTGAAAAGCATGAAATATCACTAACAAAGGCATGAAAAGGCAATTATTATTACTACCAAGTAAATGAAAAGCTTGAAATATCAGACTAAATACATGAAAAACATGAAATATCACTACCAAATACATGTACATGACAAGGCATGAAATATCACTACCAAATACAATAATAGGCATTACATATCAACACCAAACACATTAATAGGTATGAAATATCACTACCAAATGCATGAAAAGGCATTTAATATCACTACCAAATACACACACACACACACACACACACACACACACACACACGCACACACAGAGGGCCGGATTAAGGCATTCCAGAACCTTAAGCAATGAAATTGTTATGGTGCCCCACAACCCAACAAAATGTGAAATTAAAAATATAAAAAAAAACAATACTAACAACTACAAAAGTAGGAAAATAGCAAAGTTACCATCATTCCAAATCAAAATACTGGTACATGCAGATCAAACTGGTCATACATACATAATTCATTAAATATTTATTATCAACAATTAATTTGAATTATGTCTGGTGCCCTTGTTAGGCAGTTGCCCTAAGCATTTGCTTAGTATGGGTACACACAATCCTAACCAAAACAAGGCTATATAGTCATCAACCTGTGTCCATTCACGATCTCCTTACCCGAAGCTACGATGATATGAAATAATTGTGATAATGTTTATATTTGGTAGAAAAACTAAGTCTTTAGTCCCTTGAATATATTTTATCGAGATTCCTTTATTTTTTTTTTATTTGTACCTTTTAGAACTCTCGTATCTATATAGATAATTAAGTTTTCTGATCAATGCTAAATATTCTGAAAAAATATCTCCCTTCTACTCTTAAAACTGTTTTCCTATAATGTCACTTTAATGGGAGAGACACTGTCGTGCTATCTTGAATGAAAAGTTCACACATTTATGATAATTTAAAAAAAATGAAGTTTGACGCCATGAATTCGTACATGTTACATAATGAAAACTAAACTGTCTAATCATTAAGGTGTTACACGTCCTCGTGGTTACTGAACGTGTCTGGTTCACACCTTGTCCGAAAAAAAGATTGTCAAGCAGTTAGCTGGAATTTCGTATAAACAATAACTGATTGACAGCTGATGGATTTTAGGGATTGGTGAATTGATATATTAACTGGGAAAGATTTCGTCAAAGTGAATTCAGATGTACCTGTAAGCTTCATCTTCCGTGGTCCCTTTTGCGCAGACAGACTTTTGCAGACGAATTTTGACCCCTTTGATGACATCGCGATTTTTCTCTATGCACCCTTTGCATGCGTCGCTGTCGAGAAACGCTAAAGTGTCCGACTCTCCTCCTGGGCCTGGAGTACATGGATAAACACATTTCAGCATCACCTTACACAACTCGCGCTTTTTCCGCTAAGTCAGCACGTTTTGAAATCGATTGTGAAACACAACGAAGTTGTAGTTTGCTCTTTGGCTTTCCTCACAGACGTTTAGTGATATATTTCAAAGCTCATACCAACAGCAAATTCAAAAAGTAACTTTTCCTTCCCCGTCGTTTAATTCATTGAACAGGCATAGATTAAAAATGATATTTATTTCGGTTTATGCTTTAACGGCAATTTTAAAACGCTGTTGGCTACAACATACAGAGGAAAAGGGAGCTAAATCTGAGCTAAATGTCTTTTTCATGCACACGTCGAGGCAGCCGGCCCAACCCAAACAAAGAGACAGACAAATAAACAAACAATTAAATTTGATACTAATAAAGAAGATTCAATGTACTTGTCGCATTTTGATTGTTAATACACCTTTAATTTTATAACTCAAATTATTTGTATTTATTCATAAGTTTAAAAGTGTGTCACAGTTTAAGCATTATTTGTCAGTATAATTATGGATTAAAAGGCATATTGGACAACATTCTCATGAAGACATTTTAAATGGATTTTTTTTATAAAAAAAAAATCCATGATAACTTTCTATTCTAAAGTTTGCCTAAGAGCATATTCTGGTATTGGAATGTACGCCTAACCCATATGAGACAAGTGAACAATATGATCGCTTGGCTCTCTTCTTCCAAGATAGCAGCTGTAACTTACAACCACCGGCACAACCAGCCGCCGCAAGACCATGAGACGCGATGTGAAGCAGACACAGAACACGAGTGCTGGATTTCTCCATTATGTATTTCCTTAGCCCCATGAATGTGCTGGCACCTGCAAAACACACGACTCTGTCAGATACAAAAGTTTAATTACTGTGTGTCGATTGTCTAACTGATTAGAACAAGAATACAAAATGTCGTGTCAATTTAGTTTGCAGAAACCGTTTCTGTTCTCTCAGTCTGTGAGTTTATCTTTGATCTATTGATCTCAAAATAGACCGGTGCCTTATTTCCTCAAATGCAAGCAAGATAAAACATTTTGTAACTGTGTGTGGTACAGAATTTAAGTAGGTTTGTGCAAGTTTCGTCCTTTTAGTCCCTAAAACATTGATCTCTCCCCTTTTTACACCACAATTAAAAGATGCTCACTGAAGGCCGTCCACGACTGCTCAAAGTAGGCAACGAATATTATACAGAAACCATTTTCATTTTTCTTATCTTCATCGATAACCTTAAAGTGCCCAAATTAATGCTAAATTGTATGATCTCGAATTCTGTCATTTAGAGTTTGGTCAAGATATGTGATGCAAAAAACAAGTCATTCTTTGGAAACAGTTTCAATCTTTAAAATACCGGTAACACAGAGACATCTGGTTATATACATGGACAGAAGGACAACCCCATACCTTAAAAGGTTCCGCCTCATAGTGGGCACATTAAAACCAACTTTGTATTCTCGAGGACTCTGACGTTGTCCAGCTGACGTGGACTAGGAAGTCTCGAGGAACACTAACAAAGACGGGCAGATACGTAGCCTGGCTTCAAAAACTCTGATACAAGTTTTGTAAGAGTCTGACGGCACATTCTATCTCCCTCCCCCTCCCTACCTACCTACCTACATACATATATATTTCAAGTCAATGTATCGCTGTGGGAACTAAATGGCAAATTAGCTTTCTGGACGGCAAGAGCCATTGAACATTAACCCTAAGTCAACGTAAATTCCAAACAGGTTTTGATTTGACCCTGTTTGAGTTCTTCAGCAACTGACAACGAGGCACACAGAATGCTAATAAACGATACGACCAGCGAAAACCAGTCCACATAAAATTTCTTTCAGTTCTTTGTTTTTGATAGCGAAGAAAAACCTTCAAGCCGGCTTTTTATTTTTTTGTTGTTTAAACTAAATATTTATAGCCAAAAACATTTTGAAAAATATTCCCAAGATTCATTTTGAGAAATGTTATGATGATGAAATTAGACACTTGTAAGGAAAGATGACGGATAAGACCTGATTAAACCAATGTTCTCTCTTACCGGAACCATCCGTCAAGCCTGCTGCAGTGCGTATATTGAATTATCAATATGGTCTTCTTCTTTTTCCAATAATGTTATGAATTCCTCTGGAACATACTTGTACATGATATGAACTATGTACATGTGGTGTGTACATGTGGTGGGAATTCCAAGTGCTGCTAAAAACAGGTCTAATACATCCCTGGTTTGAAGCTAAGTGATTCCCATGCCAACTCTTGCTCTGAAAGCATCGATGACGTTGACTAGGTTGGATGATAGGCAGTTCCACAGGCGAATTCCTGATGTGAAAATGAAATCTTTATATGCGTTAACTCTGGTGAAGAGGACGATAAATCTACATAAACCTATCATGTACGTTCCTGTCTGGGTGAGGTATGCTGCTGCTGCGATGTCAAGAAGCTGGTGTAGAATCCGGTGTGTGTGTGTGTGTGTGTGTGTGTGTGTGTTTGTGTGTGATTTGGATTTGTAACGTAGCTTTAACAATTTTTCTTTCGTATCACTACGATGTCTGCAATGTGGCAGTTTATAGTGATGTCTAGCACTGGGGCATGATGCCGCAGACATTTATCATGATGTCCCACCCAGTCACATTATCCTGGCACCAAGCCAACCAGTCCAAAAACACCTCAAGTGATGAGCATCAAGCGAGGCAGCTGTTAGTACCATTTTAAAAAGTCTTTGGTATGATTTGATCGGGATTCGAACTTGCGACCTCCCGCATCCTAGGTGGATGCTCTAACCACTAGGCCACCATAGCTGTCTGTAGAATCCGGTACATCATAAAAGATTTTGTTTGTTGTCGTCGGACTTGACACTCGTCCGATCTCAGATGTTGGAGCATGCTGGAGACTGCTGGTTTGTCGATAATCGCTAATAGTAAACCATTTCGTTGAACTGCTTCAAGCTTGGCAATGTTTGATTTGGTGGATGAGTCCCAAGCGGTCTACGCATACTCAAACTGTGGACTTACTAAGAATTTAAGGCATGCATCATTTTACTTGTTTGAGACATGTGGAAAGGTTTCTAGGAAAGAACATATGGTGTCGGTAACGTTCTTTGTAAGAGAGTAAATATCAATGTGGCTGTTTCATGATAAGGTACTATCAATGGTGACTTCCAAATATTTGGCCTTGGATGTCATCGTTTGCTTTTGACCATGGATGAAATATATGACTGGGACGATCCGTCACTTATTGGTGATTCGGATAACCTCCCATTTGTCAGAATTAAACTACGTTTGCCAGTTGATTTCCCATTGTTGTAGGCGGTCTAGGTCTGCTTGTAAGAGTCCTGCATTCTGGCCAAGTCGATTACTCATTACAGCATGCTGTTGTTGGCAAAAAGGCTACCTTGGGAATCGACTCCTTACAGCAAATCATTGATGAACATCAAGAACAGCAGAGGACCCATGATCGTTCCGTGGGAAACGCCTGAATTGACGGTGGCTGTTGAAGATAACTGGCTTTGCAGCAAAACCTGTTGGTTTCTTCATCAAAAACTTTTTATATCCTGTCAACATTCTTTTTGCTTTTGTCACCTTTCTTGAACTACTTGAACAATGGAGTGACGAATGCTCCTTTCCAGTGGTCTGGAGTCAGGTTTTTCTCTAATGAGGCTTGGAATAGAAACGTTAGGGCTGGAGATATTGAAGATACGACCTTATTCAGGAAACTTGACGAAATATGGCCAGGACCAGCTGCTTTCTATGGGTTAATGTCTCTGAGGAGTTTGAGTGTCCCACTCTCATGAATGAGTCAGAGTGTTGCTGGTACCGAGATCGGGCATGTATGAAGTGTCTTCAATGGTGAAGATTGACAATAACTGGACGTTCGGGATTTATGACTTGTCAGATTCACTGGAATGGATTGTGTCATCCTTCTTCAGCGGGGTGACTCCGGAACCATGACAGTTCTTTCTTTTCAATAAAGAGTATAATTTCTTGCTGGTGCTTGTGTCGCTGACCATATCGCTTTCATACTCATTAACATTCCGGCAGATTGTTTGAGTAAATTTTTTGTACATGCAGGTGTCTATCCCAGTAATTCTTTTTTTATTAAGATGTCTAAAAAAATCGTTTTTTAATCTTCGCATCAACCATTTTGAAATTGTAATCTATAATGTAATCTTTAGTTATTAATATTGTTACAACAAATATTTGTTCTACCTGCGCTCCCACAATCCACAGCTGTAGTTACACCTCTGGCCAAGCAGTCTCTATCTGGGTTTATCCCAAGGGGCGTTGCATATTCATAGCAATGCACGTGGTTGTCAATCAAACCAGGAATTACCAAGCAACCAGCGGCATCAATTTCCTTCACTGCAGTTACCAGAAGACCTTTACCGATGGAGTGTATTTTCGAATTTTTGACGGCAACGTCACAAATAGCGCCATTTATTTCGTTCTTGGGATCAATAATGGTTCCGTTCCTAATCACCAGATCTACTTGTTCCATTCAACTACAAATAAATGAATAAATAAATAAATAAATAGATAAATAAATAAAATTTTACAAAGGGCCTACCTATTTTGTATTTTGTAATTAAATATGTTCCCATTCTACTTTCTGAATGCAAATGCCATATTAAGACAAACCTTGTTACTTTTAAGCACGTATTAGTGCGAGCGATAAAATATAAACTTTTAAAGGTTTGAAAAACAATATTAATCTAATGCTGCAATAATAATAATAATAATAATAATAATAATAATAATAATAATAATAATAATATAGAGAGTTTTTTTTAATGTGTACTTCATGTTACAGTGTTGTTTTTTTTTTATTTTAAGGTAGGTAGGTCGGTACTAACTTATTGTTTGCTTGTTTGTTTGTTGTGTAGTTTTGGTTGGGGTAGGTTGGGGTATGGGGTCCGGACGGACTTAAATGAAGCATAATCTTGAAGAAAAAAAGGCATCAGTTGGATCCTAAAACTAAATTTTGATCACAGTTACATCACTTTCTTATTTTTGTTGTCCCGAATTATTTTTTTTTCCCCAATTTTTTTCCTCAAGTAAAATATGCAGATGAGGCGGTTAAAAGTAAGGCCGGTTGGGTAAATAGAACTATACATACTAATTTATGAAGCCTAACCACTCTATATACAAGGGTCATTCAATGTGTACGTATTCAGATAAGTCTGTCATAATCGATGTTATACGCCGATTAATGATTTTCTCTATCCCATGGCAACACACACGCTTTTTTATATTATACCCAGAGCGAGATTTCTCTATCCCATACAAACGCAGATAATGTGAGATTTCTCTATAAAATACTAACACACACGATGTGGGATTTCTCTATCTCACCACGAATATTTTTTCCTCTAAGTTCCAAATAGGAAAGGGTGGTGGGGGAAAAAAAGGCGTATCACTGGTATGGATGTAGTATTAGAGTAACGAATATTATATATCTGTACTTTATTAAAAATTGCTAAACGAGTGTAGTTTGTTGTAAACATGAACTACTGTTTATTAACCGGCAATAGCCGTCTCTTCAGTCAAAAGAATGATTGCATGTTAAATGTTGGAGTAATTAACTCGTTAAAAAAAATATTTTGTTTAGGCTGATTTGCACTTTTATGCTATCTTTAGCTGTTTATCCATTTGCAAGTACGGGTTAGTAATGAAATTTGCATTTATTCATGACGATATCTCGCATTCTGATTGGGGATGCCCTCTTTGAATTTCGTAGGTTAACACCTATATAAACATTTTCACCACTTCGGCTATTTGTACGAGACACAACTATGCCTCGAATCTATTGAGCGTCCGCTCAAATGCAGGAGGTCGCGGGAATGAACCCCAGAAAAGTCTTAACAAAAACTTATAAAAATAGTACTAATAGCTACCTCGATTTGCGCTCAGCAATAAGAGCTTAGTATTATGACTGATTATTCTGGTGTCATGATAATGTGCATGGGTGGGACATGATGCTACATGCCTGCGGCATGAATCCCCAGTGCTAGACATCAGTCATCGCTATAAACTGCCACACTGCAGAAATCCTACCGTTATGACTGAATTATTTTAACCTGTGTTAAAAATTCAAAATCACATACACACACGAGAAATACTTTCGACTGCAGTTGTAGGATTGCATATAAATTTGATGGTTATGTTGAGTCGACTCTGGCGAAATGCACCACTTATTTTGCGACAGAAAATGCCAACATCGTTCCAATTGTAACTCTGTTTCTTTCCGTCACCATATCTTGTGTTTGCTCAGAACATTATCGTGTCTTTTCGATGCGATTCAAATAACTTCGATTGACATAGGAAAAGATACTCGTAGGAAATTGTAGTGATACTTATCACATAGCATTGTTTTCCTATAGTATGTGCAATTTCATATTTTTGTATATTACTACATGTTAAAATATCACTTTATGTGATTCTGATTGGTCTAAATAAGCCCATGAACTTATTGTGCAGTATCTTTTCAATGCGATTTAACTATTGGCTGGGATCGTGGGAAAACATTAATAACTCCGCCTTCTGGAATGTTTTAGTTTGAATGAACATTTTTGGCGGCTATTTTTTTAAATTAAGTCGCGAAAGGAAATTGAGGAAAGATTTTTCGGCTGTCTGAATATGGATATGTTACCCCCATATGTGTTTGTTATGTCATGTACAATAATATCATAACGAGAAAAATGGCGGAAAACTACGAAATAAGAACAACAACAGAAGTGAAACTAAGGGTATTGTTTACTTGATGGCGGGGTGGGAGAGGGGCAATATATCTATAACATAGATACAGAATCCACCGTATATACAAGCGTGGTTTAAATATTAACTTACAGATGTAAATAAAATCACCTCTGTTCACAGAAGATATTGGACATAAATGTGTCTCTTAACTGACAGAACTTTATCCAAACACAGCTGATAGTTAACACAGTGTCAATGGGATGCATATTCGACTCAAACATATTTTTTTTTACGTTTTCTGTGCAGTCTATTGTTCCAGTCAAATACTGCAAATATCCGGTCACAAATGCATTGCAGTAAATGTGGGAAGTTCTGCATCCAGTAATCCTATTTCATATGAAAATCGCAACAATATAATGTGTTTTTGGTTATTTTTTTGAAAGGGACATTCTAGGGTAAGCATGTACTCTAGGCCTATTGTGTACTATATCTCATTGATCATTCTGCTTTTTAAAAAATGGATATGTTACCCACACAGTCCGTTATAGAATATTCTGTTTATTCGGATAGAAGCTTTTCTTTGATTTATAGTTTGTAAAAAAAATAAGTACACCCTACTTTTACTAGTTCAACTTCGTTTGGGACTATATTTTATGAACAACAAATGAAAGGTGCACCGTCTGTCAGAATGAATGAAATTATTCGTTCTTCTATCTATCTAAAAATATCCACTAAAATAAAAACTGTGATAAAAATATTCTCAAATGGGTAATGATTTAATATTAAATTTATAAAACTCGTTGAATAATGTCCAGCTTTTGCGAGCCAAGGCTTGCAAAAACTGTCCATTATTCAACTCGTTTTATATGCGACATGTTGTATTCCATCGTGCAATGAAAGAGGTCGACGACATTACGACTGTATTGTTTTAACAGACGACATAGAGTACATTAATGGTTACGTCCGAGATTTCTTTCTCGACCTGACAGGACAGACCTAGGATGTACTGATTACGAGGTCTCTTTTGTAAATTGTAGTTTTTCAATTTTAAACTGCTGAATGATGTTACGCAATTCAACACACAAACATTATTGGAAAATATGATTCTAATATTTCAGTTGATAATAATATTTAACCATCTCAGAGAGAGAGAGAGAGAGAGAGAGAGAGAGAGAGAGAGAGAGAGAGAGAGAGAGAGAGAGAGAGAGTTAGTTGTGGTATGCATGACGTCAGCCTTATTCTAACATTCCTGATTCACCTCTGCGTAACATTTTAACAAATGGACCTATATTCTAACATTTTTGAAAAGCATCTGGCGAGGTCACGTTGAGTCGATTATTAAAGCGACATCATGAAGGTAGTCATCGCCTTGCATTTACACAATTAAAAAATTTCACGTTTTGTAACAAATTGTGCACAAACTAAAACACGATTATGGTAGATAATATGATCAGTTCCAATTGCATTTTAAATCAATATTTTTTATATACTATAAGTGAAAAAGCTAGATAGTCCCCTCTTGTAAAAAGAGGAAGCTACCCTTGTTGACATAAAAGTTTAGCGGGAAAAAAAGACGCTGAAACTTTGGTGTCATTCATCATGGTTTCGGAAGGAGTCTTGGTCAATATAAAGCTGAGGAATAAAAGGAAACATCGAAATGTGGAAAAATGTAGCTTGGTTGTTTCTTTACAAAAGTAAGTATAGCCATGGTTATTTATTAATATTGCTCTCTCTCTCTCTCTCTCTCTCTCTCTCTCTCTCTCTGTATTGGTCTGAATTCTACGCGACAATTAATTTTCTATTAATTCGGGTCACTAGCCTGTTTTTGCTTCATCTCTTCTTTCTAAAGAAAGCAGTTAATTGATTTCAATCAAAAGTATCTTTTGATAACTATTTTTTTAAAAGCCTGTTATTTGTAGCAATCAGAAGCACTCTTTATTAGTTGTATTGATACCAATCTAAAGCATTCTTTATTGATATCATTCTAAAGCATTCTTTATTGATATCATTCTAAAGCATTCTTTATTGATATCATTCTAAAGCATTCTTTATTGATATCAATCTAAAGCATTCTTTATTGATATCAATCTAAAGCACTTTTTTATATATCAATCGAAAGTACTTTTTATTGATAGAAATTAAAATCACTCTCAGCATTTTTGTATTGATAAGAAGCAAAATCGCCTTTAATTCCTAACAATCAAAATCACTCTTTATTGATAGTAATCAAAATCTCAACTTATATCAACAAGCGTTCTTTATTGGCATCAGTCAAAAGCACCCTTTATTAAAAGCACTCGAAATACTATTGATAGCAATTAAAAACAATATAGTCATGGCAATTAAAATAATTATATTAATGGCACTCAAGAATATTTTTTATTGGTAGCAGTTAAAAGTACTCTTTATTGATAGCACACAAAAGTATACTTTGTTGATAGCACATCAAAATACTCTTTATTTATAGCATTTAAAACTATACTTTATTGATAGCATACAAAAGTATACTTTATTGATAACACACAAAATTATACTTTATTGATAGCACACAAAAGCTCTCTTTTAATAATACTCAAAACATTATATTGATAGCAATTAAAATACTCTTTTCTCATGGCCATTAAAAGTACTCATTATTGTTAGCAATTAAAAGAACTTTATTGAAAGCACTCAAAACACTATTGGTGACAATTTAAAGTACTCATTATTGTTAGCAATCAAAAGAACTTTATTGAAAGCACTCAGACACTATTGGTGACAATTTAAAGTACTCTTCATTAAAAGCACTCTTTATTGATAACAGTATATTACACTTTATTTATAGAACTCAAAAGCACTCTTTATTGATAACAGTATATTACACTTTATTTATAGAACTCAAAAGCACTCTTTATTGATAACAGTATATTACACTTTATTTATAGAACTCAAAATCATTCTTTATTGATAACAGTATATTACACTTTATTTATAGAACTCAAAATCATTCTTTATTGATAACAGTATATTACACTTTATTTATAGAACTCAAAAGCACTCTTTATTGATAACAGTATATTACACTTTATTTATAGAACTCAAAATCATTCTTTATTAATAGCTATCAAACGCACTTTATTTATAGCACTCAAAATCATTCTTTATTGATAGCTATGAAATGCAATTTATTTATAGCACTCAAAATAATTCTTTATTGATAGCTATCAAATGCACTTTATTTATAGCACTCAAAAGCATTCTTTATTAATAGCTATCAAATGCAATTTATTTACAGAACTCAAAAGCATTCTTTTTTAATAGCTATCAAATGCACTTTATTTATAGCACTCAAAAGCATTCTTTATTGATAGCTATCAAATGCAATTTATTTATAGAACTCAAAATCATTCTTTATTAATAGCTATCAAATGCACTTTATTTATAGCAATCAAAAGCATTCTTTTTTAATAGCTATCAAATGCACTTTATTTATAGCAATCAAAAGCATTCTTTATTGATAGCTATCAAATGCACTTTATTTATAGCAATCAAAATCATTCTTTATTAATAGCTATCAAATGCACTTTATTTATAGCACTCAAAAGCATTCTTTTTTGATAGCTATCAAATGCACTTTATTTATAGCAACCAAAAGCATTCTTGTTTAGCCAGAAAAGGCTAACTGGAATTCTTCCTCCTGATTTAAGACGGACAGTTATGAAACAACATTTCTTTTTTCGCTTGCATTTACATTTAAGTAATAATGAATGTAGTCCCAGTTCGTTGAGCACAATGTAGTATGGAGAGCCAAGGAATGGTCATTTAAAGCCGTTAATGAAGATCCATCATAGCATAAACGGGTTGAATGGCGATCACGTGATGGCGGTTTATTCAAGAACAAAAGACGTAGGTGCAGTGGAGCAATACAGTTGGGGAAAATTCTAAAAGCTCTGGTTTCCAAACTAAGGAGATGAAGAAACACATGCGAACTGAACAGCCAATGCATGATGAAACACAATAATGTAGACGAAGATAGACAACAAGCACCAATATCATGAAAAACAGCACAAAAATGGAATACCTGCCGAAAGAATCAATTAAATTTTTGCCTCATGTTACGTCATTCGTAACGTCATTGGGAATAAGTGTTACATTTACAAATCGTAATATGGGCATATTCACATGATAATTTTTTTTTTTACAACAACACATGTATTGTGTAGATGCTACCGTGTGTGTGCTCTTTCAATGGTGTATAGAATATTCTTACATGCAAATGGCGCGCAGCGATGTTGGGCGAATTGTATAACCGACTGTTTTCTCTCGGCATAGATGCCCCATTATGTTGTTTTCCTTACTTTTTTATTTCCGAGCAGCACACTAAACAGATGTATTTGTATTCCGTATCGCGTATGTATTGGCTGAAAACATTTAATCCTGTTACTTTCTCCAGTCGCACAGAAGATACATTTTCCGAGGAGAAAAAAAAAGATGTGTTCAGGGTCTGGCTTTAACAACCTCTTCGCGATCTGGCAAACATTGGTACCAGAAAGAAAGATTTATATTCGTTTTATCAGAAAAAGTCTGCATTTACACATCTATACTGATGGTACATCATCTTTTTAAAAATAAAAAAAACAAGTGTATTTTATTTTCTTGTAAGTAAGATGGAGAAATATACTCCATTTGATGGACACAGGAGCCTCGTTTTTTTAAACTACAAATGTTAACACAAGGGTTTGGATTTCCTTGTCCTACACTAATGTACATATTAGATTCATAGTGTCCTACACTAATGTACATATTGGATTCATAGTGTCCTACAATAATGTACATATTGGATTCATAGTGTCCACACCTCAGCATTTGCAGTGGGATAGAACGGATTGTGTCTTGTAAGTTGTAGATTGAAGCTTGTCAGTGTTATTAAAGGATTATTCAATATGCCGGCAAGAATAAAATTGCAATGATCGATTTTTAAAAAAAACAATCATATTTCGAAAGTCTGAAATCTCTCTCTCTCTCTCTCTCTCTCTCTCTCTCTCTCTCTCTCTCTCTCTCTCTCACACACACACACACACACACACAAATGAAAAATAAGCCACATCTATACATTTAAATCATCATCATGTGCGTTTCATACATGTCTAACATTAGCAACAGGGGATGATTTTTTTCATAATTATAGAATATATAAAAATAGAATGTTTTCTGCATAATTTGAGTGCGCAGATTTAAAAAATGAACCTATCTTTATGATATATTTTCAAATAAATTCACAGGAAGCATTCAAACACATGTACCGTCCACCATTTTTAATATTGGTCTTTGTCAATTTTTGAAAATCCTGACCTCATGTTATTTCAAGCTGATTTCTTACATATATTTTATATATAAATGTTTTGTGAACATTCAGCTTTAAGAATAAATTGACTTTTTCTATGTTCCAGGTAATTCAGAAGCCCCCTATGCCTTGTTATCACCCCCCGCCCCAACATTTATGCAGCAAATACTATATTTTTGAGTCATACACAAGTTGAAATTATATCTTGCTTTTAAAATGGAATGTTTTCTGCTTAATTTGAGTGTGCAGATTTCAAAAAATGAACCCATTTTTATGATATATTTTCAAATAAATTCACAGGAAGCATTAAAAAACATGTACCGTCCACCATTTTTAATATTGGTCTTTGGTCACTTTTTGAAAATTCTTGACCTCGTGTTATTTCATGCTGAAAGTTGCATAGTTTTTACATATGGTTATAATTTATATATAAATGTGTTGTGAACATTCAGCTTCAAGAATAAATTCACTTTTTTATGTTCTAGGTACTTCTGAAGACTTTCTGTGCCTTGTTATCACCCACCCCACCCCACCCCATCCCCGAACATTTTTGCATGAAATAAAAAAAATCATGTCACACCAAGTTGAAATTGAATGTTACTCTTACAACCAATAGTACATATTCATTAGTGTTCTTATAAATATATACATTGATCTGAAATCACAATTTAATACATAACAATTGCTATTTTAGAATTTAATTATCATAAGATATATTTGGTCAGTTTTCATATCTATGAAATAAAATCAATGACAAAAGAAAGAAAAAGTGGTATCAGTGATAGAGAAGACAGGGCCGGACCTAAGTTTTTCAGGGGGGGGGGGGGGGCAAACTTGTTATCGGGTTAAGCGAAGGCGCGAAGCGCCGAGCCTTCTTGGGGGGTCCGGGGGCATGCCCCTCCGGATATTTTTTTTTTCAAGGATGCAAAATGGTGCAATCTGGTGCTATCTGAACCTTGAAAAAGAGATCTAACAAAAGTGACAAAAAACTGCAATGTTTTAAAAATACTAAAAAAATATTTAAAAAAAATAAAGAAATAAGAAAAAAATTAAAAAATTCGGAACCCCCTTTGCATCTTTTATCAAAAGAAGTGAATAGTTTTTTTTTTTTTTTAAAGAGGGGGGGTCGGGCCCCCTGGGCCCTTATAGCAGGTATGGCCCTGGAAAAAACTAACATCGAGTTGGTTCTCCAGATATATTTATGATTATTTGTTTAAATGGAGAAATACTACTGATCGATTCTCTAGCAATTGTCTTATGATGACAACCAGAGGCGTAGCGAGGGGGGGGGGGGGCAGGGGGGTACATATGTCCCCGGGCGCCAAGGTACAGGGGCGCCAAAATGTGGCTTGCAACGTTACATTATAATAAGAAAACAAGGGTAATAAATCTGTCACAAGATCGCTGGGGCGCCAATTTTATAGTTTGTCCCCGGGCGCAAAATATTATAAATCTGTCACAAGATCGCTGGGGCGCCAGTTTTATAGTTTGTCCCCGGGCGCAAAATATCATCGCTACGCCTCTAATGACAACATTCTAATTGATATTCACAAAAAATTACATTAAATTTTAAATGCATTTGTTTTCATTCTTCAAAATGATTTAACTTTGTTTTATTACCTCTTTTCCGTCTCTACTAAATATGAACATTTTCATTTTGATACCAGTGTGTCTGATAATGTCTCAGTGATCACAATCACATACATATTATCAATAGTATCACTGAATCAGTGGGTGTATGTAACATCGAAAATATATTACACAACAAACATCGTACAAATATTTTGTAATAAGTTTGGTATCGTGAATAACAGTACGTCTCTATAATCAGATTCCTTGCTATAAACGTCTACCTTTTCATACAATCAAGTTTTCGTGTGTTTTTTAATCCAAATTATGTCGTATTGTTGTAATTGTTGACATATTGTACGTAAAGAGTTATTGTTCTTGCTGGCATGGGTGACCTTTGAAAAAGACGTAATTTGTGGGTTTTCCGCATATATTCGCACAACTTTTACCAATATTCTCGTAAAAAGAACTCCAAAGTATTTAAAAAGAAGGCGTAGGTGAGCGTATATGCTCGTTTATTTAGTTTATCAGCATTTTGAAAAAATTGGTTTTCGTTTTTTTTTCCGCTGAATAAGCTGTTGAAATGGCCGAATGTCATATACGCTAGTTATATACATTTGACCATTCAACCGCGAATAGATTCGGAAGTAATAATGTCGCCTTTTTACATATTAAAGCGGAGAAAGTACCAGGTGTAATGAGGTTGACATTTTGAGAAAACGTTAATCTTGATCGCCAGTGCCCTCTAGAGGCGTCCCCTGCTGCTACTAGCATATGCCATGCACGATCGTGGTTAATAAATAAAACATTACAATACATAAGATACCTCGATAAGAAGGCCTGGACTTCAGATATGCAAATCAGTGTTCTCTTCAGTACAGCGTTGGGACTACAAGATAACTTATGTATACAGTGTATATTTCTCCTACATAATCGGCACTGTGCATTCCTAAAATGAATGCAAATTCTATTGTAATGTACAGAAGAATTAACACGTGTACAGGAATTAGAAAGATAACGTGACCTATTTAAACATTTATTCGTCTACATAGCGCTCCTGACTGCCAAGGGCATAGATTCAGTTTAGTTTGGTGGCTTTTGGATTGCCCAAGGACAAACCACGTTGTCTGGGCAGATCCGATGGTAGGAATCTAACTCGTAACCTTCTTGTCAAGATTTAAAGGCCTTAGCCATTGAGCCATTGCCTCTCCATAGACGCATATTTGTTTGTTTGCTTTTTATGGTTTAACTCCATTTTAAGCACAATATATACATGGCGGCCATTATTGTTGGTGGAGGAAGAACCCGGAAAACCCCCGGAAAGAACTACTGGCAAGAAACTACTGGCAAGCTTTCTCACATAACTACATTAGCCGAATCTTAGACCCGAACCCACGCAGGCAGAGGTGAGAAGGCAGTGATCCGTAACGGACTCGGCCACTCGGTGCCCCACTCATATTTGTAGTCATATAATATACCAGAAAATCTTAGTCAGTGCCATTCGCTGAAAACCGAAGTAGAGCGAGCAGATTAGATCCCAATCAGCCGCTGCTTTATGCGATGGCAGATGAAGGTCTATGCTAACCAAAGGTGGGAGCATGAAACGCCACGAATAGTAATATAGCGCGTGAAGAAAAATACTGATTTAATTCCGCCAATCACAGAATAGTGTAATGAAATGACTAAAATATTTTCGAATGTCTCGGTCGTTATGTTTATCGTATACATGACGATATGACGCTTTAAAATGTAACGGCATGTGTTACATAGCTTAAAATAAAAGTGCATCGGGGTTTATCACATAGTTGGTACACTTTACATATAATGTGTAAAGTTTAATATATTTTACATGTCAACATGTTACCATTTCACTTTATAATGAATCTGATTGGATAACGGGAAGACCAAACACCAAAGACCGAATTTCATCTTTGACGGCTACTAATGATATTAATGTCTCTGTAAAAGATTCCGCAATTCTGTCTGGATAGTTATTGTCTGTGGACCACGTTGTTTATCAAAAATGCCAATTGAAGCTAACCATTATAATATCTGAATATAACAAATACAATCCAGGTTTTGGTTAATCAGAATCATTCACATTCGCAAAATCGGTTTGGCCAATGGTTATAAACGTATTTTGTTTTACTTTTGCTGGTCTGATATTTTTAGAATTGTGAAAACGGAGTTACTAGGCGTGGTGGCGAATGTGCCTCTACGATCTCTTCACCCACCTTTGTCAACATAGTCTTTGATCATCTCATTTAACATATCAGAGTCTGATTCCTACGTTGGACGTTTTAAGTTTTTAAGTTTTATTTTTTTTTAAATGACATGCTCGCCCGGATCGACGTCAACAACAATCCGGCTGGTAAACTCACACAGGTCATGTTGGGCACTTATTTGCCATGTAAACGGCCCTTGAGTAGTAATACTGGGCTTAAAGTATGCGGTAAGTGTGCAAAACAACGCCATTGACGAAGTTCCAGAAAATTATAAACGACAACAAACGTGTCATTCAGAGAAGAGATTATAGCAAGCATCCACAATGTTAACGTTGTTAACCTAACTTGACCAGCAGTGAAGCAAGCGTCATGGCAAATTGCACCGTTGCTGATACCTTTATGGGTTAACACGGTTGTGTTTGGCTCCGAAAATAACCTTGCAAATATTTCCCAACACTTGTATATATGGCTGAGAGGAATCACACACACACACACACACACACAAACACACACACACACACCAATAATTGAGCTTAATTGAGCTCCTTGAAGTTGTTGTCGATGTAATTCATGGGTTTAAATTTGGATTTATACTTTGTATAGGGGTGTTACCAGCGCGAGGTCTGGCAATCCTACTAGGGTATTGCGGGTTCACGAGAGCAGCGTTCTAATACAACATTTTAAACAGGCCAGCCGACCTCGCATAAAATCGTAACCGTAACAGTGGGAAAAATTGCTTTCCATTCAAACGATCGGATGTAGTGCGCTGTCTAATAACGTCATCATGCCATTGTTTGTAAATGCAACATTTGTATCAGTGGGACAAGGGTATTGAAAAATATGATTTCTCACTTGATTTACAAGAAGGCCTTAAATGAAAGAAAATACCTTGGTTTGTTCTTTACTTTTAATGTTTTATTTAATTGCCTGAGGTATCATGTCTGGTACGAATAATACTGAAAATCTTTGGCGATCCGATCTACATTTAAAGCGCACGCATGTCCTGGGTGGTATCAGATGTGTCTATGATTATTGACGTTGTTTTCGCATATACATTTTAAACTTCGTCTGCGTCTTTTGTGAGATAACTATACTATGCTTGCCGTAGCTTTATTTGTAATTACTGAATCATCGATGCGCTGCTGAGCGGCTTCATTGACGATTTTGCTAACCCGAGCTTGAATTGTAGCTGTTGATAGGATGGCTAGGACACGCAGGGCCGCAAGCAGCTTTTGTGCGCCTCTAAACAATTCCTGAAGAACAGTACCAAGGTCATTTCCGTAATATGTCATATAAACAGGCTTTTTTCTCTCGAGTTTATTACATATACTGGTATCACATGTCCACATACAGCTGCCATTGTATTGAAATATCAACCCATCCTCTCCTGTACATGTTTATTGTTAGGGTCTTATCTCGCAGATCCAATACATGTCAGTCCTAGGCCACAAGTTGAAAACAGCACGGGCTTCGCGAGATTAATCCATATAATTTCACCGGGGTTCACACATATACAATATATAACTGCGAGGCTATGGTTGTTAGGGCTACGATTTCATACTTACCGCTAATGACGTCACAATATGATTAATCGAAGTCAAGGTGGTGATCACGACAATGTCTGACCAAAACTTGTAAGTTGGTACCATCGGGTCCCGCAACCAGAATACGTTCCTTTTGGGGAAATATTCATAGATTTCGGATAACCATGAACTTTTCTCAGTTCCAAGCCCGGGTATAATTTCATATTTTACAAATTTGTTGTGAAACCAGCAAGGTTTTACAATGTCATCTAAAATTGAGACCTTTATTTCAAATCCTACCCAGGAACGGTTAGACTCCTTGAAAACGGTGATTTGCTCCGGCTTGCCAGAAAATATATTTCCGAAGCGAATTTTTCAATAACAAAGCAAGAAGTAAAAAAATATTTGGGTACTCTATTTGGTGGAAAAAAATGTTTTGGACTTTTAAAAAAATAACTCTTTGGGTTTGGTCAGTGAGTTTCAAATCTTGCTCTAACTTAAATGTTAAGGATTTGATATAAATATACAAAAATGAAATACAGTTAAGAAAGCTTGTTTTTCAGAAAGAAGGGAGACAAATTCAGTTTCAGGAAATACAAATGCAAAAGGATAGGGGGGATGCAGTTGCAGAAACAGAAAAGGAAAATAAGAGAAATGAAGAAAGAAGGAGAAGAGGAAGAAAGAGAATATCAATCGATTAAAAGAATTAGAGCTGAAAAGTGAAATGCGTGTTTTCACTTTATATAGAAATTCAGGTTTTCATGTTACTAGAAATATTATGTTAGTAACCCCCTTTTAAGAAAAATGATAAAGATAAATATTTTCCTCAGTTTGAAAACAATTATAAAATTTTTAACAATAGCCAAGAGATCAATGGCCTGTGTTATTACCATGTGCACATTCTGGCATAGCTCGTCATATCTACCATTTCTCTGTCAGTACAGCAGAGTGCTGATTACGATCTGGTTAAGACGGTATCTGAGGATTATAGACACGTGTTTAAGAATATTAAAAAACAGAAACTTCATAAACGCATGTCATGTTTTGAAAGTATGCATTTTTGGTCAAACAAACCCCATACTGATTTTATTATGGACAATTATGAACCATTTATGTCCAAAGGCTCTATGTCATGCATGAGTGATTATGCTAATCATATTCCTATTATAATAGCAAGGTACACTCGAGCTTCTCAGAGTTTTTATTAACAGGTACTCTGATTTTTTTTTTTCTTCTTCTTCTGAGAAGTCTTCTTCTAATTGGAATGTTCTATTGGAGGGAGTAGAGTGCGGCTTTGTTAATGTTCCTCTCCATTGTTAAATTTGTCGTTAGACTTGCCAGTGAAGGTCCAATCAGTGTTGTATTTAGCCATTGAGAGTACTCATTTATTACTATGTAATGACCTAGCAGGATATAAGATTGTGGTGTATCCACTTGTAACTGATCAGACATGTTTGGATCAGAAAGTCAATCATATTGAGAAGAAAAAAATCCCTTATTTATATTCGGCTTGTGAAGTTGCTAAATCTATGGCAAATAAAGCTCTTGCAAATGATATTGGTCAAGAAGTTATTTCTTCAGGTGACACAGGTATTGGTCAGTTTTTTGATGAGATTACTTTTACTCCTTTACTCATTTGGATTAATCAAACTGTATTGATTACTGTGATATCCTCGTTTAACTACTCATTCTCTTTATTTTGATCAAGGTGACAAATCAAAATCACTTGTCGAGCAGGAAAAAGATCTCGAGATATGTGTGTTTGAAAGGGCTATTAGCGAAACTGATGCAAAATAAATACATGTTTGTTATTTTGTTAAAAGTGGGGTACTTATGAGCATATGAAGGCTATCTTAAGTACCTGTTGATGATGAGTGGTCGGTGAACTATCAACGTCTTGTTGCAAAGTTGTATATAGAGGAAGTTCTTAGTTTAGCCCATGAATCTCCTTTGTCACATCATTTACGAATCAGTAAGACTTATCACAAAATCTGAATCATTTATGTTGGCCAAAATTTCAAAGTGGTGTTTGTAGTACTGCAGATCTTGTGTCACTTGTCAAAAGAAAGGAAAACCCAATCAGAAGATACGAAGGTTCAACTGCAGCGTATTCGTGCATTAGACGAATTTGACGAAACATTTAGTAGAATAATGATAGATCTGTGTCGGTCCCTAACCTACGACAACGTCACGCAACCAATACTTGCTGACCATAACGTGTGCTTCATCATGATTCCTAGAGGGAATTCCTTTGAGGAAAATTAAAACTAAAACAGTAATAAAAGCTTTGATAAAGTTTTGCTTTGTTTTACTCAATATGGCCTGCCATAATCTATCCAATCTGATCCAGGACCAAACAATGTTTTGTGGAATTTTAAGCAAGTTGTGCCTGAATTAATCATCCAGCAATTGACCATTAAATCTGTTAATAGAGAAACTTTTTTCAAATGAAGATACAGAAATTAATCCTCTCGATTATGTTTCTAATTTTAAATACAAGTTGTTTTTTTTCTTCAAGAGCTAATTTGCACCCAATTAGGTCAAAAATGAAGTTAATATATGACACTAATACAAAGGAAAGGATATTTCAGCCTGGAGATTGAGTTCCGCTTCTCTTGCCCGTGCAACAAAATCCTCTTCAGACTAAGCAGTATGATCCCTACAAAACTGAAAAGAAAGTAAATATTTAAATAATGAAATCAATACTGCTGGAATGCGAAAACAAAAACAACTTTGTCATATACATACGTTAAATGAGTGTATTGGTAGAGATATCCAAATTAATCATGCAGTCAGTTTAGTTGTACCTATCCCACTAAAGGAACATTTAAACGATGGAAAATCGGACTGTAGTGACATTGGTGTAACCAATCTTCGTAATTCAGAAATGATGAACAATCTGGACCAGAAACGTTCACAATTTGCAGCAACAACAAATAAAATGAAGTAAAACGGCTGTTATTTGAGTATGAGCCCATCTTTCCAGGTGTTCAAACACGAACAAAGAAAATCTACCATGACGGTGAATTTGTAGAATCAACACTCGTAAAACGGCATCCGTATAGGAAGAAACCCTCTCAATCAGGAATGTTTGCAAAAAGAAATCTAATATTTGCTGGAGAATGATTCATAGAATAGAGTAAAACTGACTGGAGTTCACCATGTGTACTTGTTATACTTGTACCCAAACCAGATAAAAACTTCCGTGTGTACACATACTATAGAAATGAGAACAATGTGACTAAAACAGATTCATTTTTTTTTAAATTTGCACAGAATCGATGAATACATTGATAAAATTGGAAACGCAATATATGTCACCAAATTTTACCTTTTGAAAGGATTTTGGCAAATTAGACTGAATGAAGGGGCAAATGAAATTTCGACATTTGTGTCTCCAGGTGGACTTTATCGATATACAGTGATGCCGAACTCAAGATGGACTTTATCAATATGAAATGATGCCTTTGGGGATGAAGAGTTCTCATTGTACATTTCAGCGTTTACTGAAAATAATTACCTCTGGTTTACATAAATGTGATGCTTGCATCGACGATGTCATCATCTACAACGACACATGGAAAGGTCACTTAGAGAAAATTCGGAAATTATACTGACTGATGCAAATTTGACAATATATTCAAATGTGAGTTTGTTTTGCTTGCGTTACATTTCTATGACATATTGAGGGGCATGGACACGTTTAGCCTGTAAATAATAAGATCAATGCTATATCTGAATTCTCCGTGCCTTTCAGTAAAAAGTAACTGATGAGATATTTGGATATGGCAGGGTGCTATCGGAAATTTTATTTAAATTTTTCTATAATTGTTGAACCCATGACAAATTTATTTTTTAAGAAAACCAAGTTGTATTGGTCTGAAAACTGTCCGAAGGCTTTTGATAAGTTAATGGTCGTACTTAAGTGTGCACCAGTTCTTTCAGGTAAGAAATTTCAGTGAGTCATTCATAATGTCTGTTGATGCAAGTAATGTTGGAGTTGGTGCAGTATTGATTCAAGAAAGCAAAAATGGCATAGATCAACTAGAGTGCTAATTTTCAATTAAAAAATTAAATCAACATTGGATAAATTATTCCACATCTAAGAAAGAATGTTTGGCTTTGATATTAGACTTGCAACAATTTGAATTAGTTCTGCATCTTCTCCGATTATTGTGCTTAATGATTACAACCCCCTTGTTTTCACTAGCAAGAAGAAAAAGAAAAATCAAGATTATTAAATGGATTTTGATATTGCAGGAATACACTATTGACATCAGATGTATCAAGGGAAATGTCGATTTAATAGCAGATACAATTCCGGTGTATGGAAATATTTTTAAAAAAATATAATGTTTCATGTATCCATTGTGTGATTCATAACATTTCATGTTGTGTAATTTGCTATCGCATGCATATTTAACTAATAGATAATTTTAAAAATCGTTATTGCATAAATCTTTTTGTTTCTTTATGAGGGGAAATGTTATGTATACTTAATTTACATTGTTTTTTTAGTATTTTCATTAAATGATAACGATATTGTAGCATTTTATGTTGGAATTGAACGTATCCAAATAATTTTTTACATTGACCTGCATCATTGACTTTGGTATTGTACGTAAACATGTTTATGTTAGTCCGAGTCTACAACTTTGGAAATTCCCAGTGAACTGTGGCATCTACCTGTTGTTTACTACGTCTTTTATTATAATATTAGTAATAGCATTACAATTAAGATTTTATGTTGTAAACATTTTTGGACCTTTCCAGAATTAAACTTTTCTTTTAGAAAAGTCATTTCAATTTTTTTTTCGGAGTGGGTGGGTGGGTGGGCAAAACTTGACGGACTTGTTAATTTTCATATATAGGCTACATCAGTTTACAGCACATGCAAATTCAGGTCGGTCACGTCCCTGTTTTCATTAGGTAATAGATTTTTACAAAAAAAAAAAAAAAAAATAGAAAATGCTAATTGTTACATGAGGTCAATTTAACTGTTTAATCTTGTTGCTAGAAAAAAAAAATATGTATTCATGCTGTAAGATCTGAGCAGAATCAGTTGTATTATTGTTGTGTCCAGTACTTCATTAGGCTGGAAATTTATTTATTCCAATTATTTAATTTAAGTGATTCTTCTCTGAAAATACAAAGTTCGCAAAAATAACATTCCTGGAAATAGAGACTTAGATTTATACTGAACTTTCAAAGAATTACGTTGGAATGTATTATTGTGATCCAACAGAAATTGGCACATCACCACTACATGGGCCACCACCGATAATCAGCACGTCAGCGTTGGATTTAGCTTGGATTTCCACTAAAGTTTATTCAGAACTTTAATCATTAGAGCTCGTGTATGTAATTACTTTATTATTTGAGATATACCATAATTCTTTTTAGGTTTATTTTTTACCTTTTGATTTTATATTCTACTGATAAATTATTTGTTGAATTTTACAAAGATTGCTAGTTCTCACTCTTTTATATTATTACTTATTTTAAGACCACAGAGTCGTAATGATCGTCACGTAAGTGTTTGTGTATGTCTTCGTGTATGTATTTTTGTCTGTCATTGTAATTGTGCCTGTATTTATTGTTGCATTTGGTACCTCAAGCCTATGCAAAGCCTGGTTTCAGTAATAGAATTCCAGTTAAAAGTGACTGATCGGTCTATCATGCGAGTAATGATGCAACTAATGACATTGGTCAGTGGATGTATACATCAGTATAAATGGATAAGGCTTTTGTTGTTTGCTGATTCTAACCCACATTACTATCTCTGGCATAGTTTATGTTGGAGACTCGCGCGCACGATAATCGCAGGTTCGCATATGTGCATGTCTGATTGGGGCGGGGGGGGGGGGGGCAGAGAAAGATTTGTGTTAGATAAATAAAATAAATATTAAACCGTTAATATCATTCTTATATATTATTTACGAAAAAACATGCGCATAATTTTTAATTAGTAATCATGTACAAGTTGAACAAACAGTACGACAAAAACGTTTTATTATGCAGCTTTACAAAGAAATTGACTGGTGTATGGGAGGTAACTCATGGGAGCTTACCGTGTATAGCTCAGAAAGTAATATAGGCAATACATATAAGAGAAAATATAACAATTTGCTAGGTCTGAAAAAGACCCCTTATTATATTCCTTTGGTCCCCCGCTTTTGTAAAGGCCGGTGTTAGTTCGTCTAGTTCTCTGAATTTGTATACAGCTTAAATGCTAGTAACATATAGTTCAGTACTCTCACATTTATACAGCTTTTGCTAGTAATTATTGATTCATACTTTTTCATTTTTATATAACTTACGATTTTATAGTGTAATATAATGTCCAGTACTCTATCATTATACAACTTATGTTGTAAACTATGTTGTAGTACTCTGTTGTAATACTCTATCATTATACAACTTATTCTAGTAAACTATGATGTAGTACTCTTTTGTAGTACTCTATCATTATACAACTTATGCTAGTAAACTATGTTGTAATACTCTATCATTACACAACTTATTATAGTAAACTATGATGTAGTACTCTTTTGTAGTACTCTATCGTTATACAACTTATGCTAGTAAACTATGTTCTAGTACTCTATCATTATTTACTTATGTTAGTAAACTGTGTTCTAGTACTCTGTCATTATACAACGTATGCAAGTCAACTGCGTTCTAGTACTCTATAATTATAGAACTTATATTAGTAAACTATGTTCTAGTACTCTAAATTTTCATAAAGCACTTTCAGTTTATGTATTTCATGTGATACACTTTGCTTCCGTTCTACAGGCATTCAATCTATGCTGACGCTATTGTCATAAATTTTAATCATTCCCCAGGGTTGAATGTTTTAGGGCACAGCAACACAAATAGGTTATTTATTGCCGAGGTAATTAGAGCACAGTGTCCTGCCCAACGAAACATCACGGCAGCTGATACAGGCTGATACGTTAGTAGGATCTGAACCTACGCCGTTCTGATCTTGTTTCCGACAGTCGAATCACTAACCCACCGCGGCTCCGTCGGGAATAGGATTATCTCACCTCTTTTTTTGGAAGCTCTTTAGAAACTGCTATTTTGTAATATTGTTATGGTGCATTCAAGGCCGAACATAGAGAACCTGGACCCCTAGACGGTTAACAGAGTCGGGGCCCTAATTTTGGTAATTTAGCAACAAACAAACAAACAAAAAAAAAAAACTTGTGTCCTCAAACACTTTCGGCCCTGGTCGGGGTCCCTCCAAGGTTAGGGCCCTAGGCAGGTGCCTAGTTTGTCTAGGCACAAGTTCGCCGATGGGTGCATTAATCAAGAAAAGAACACTGTTCTCTTATCTTTCTCATTGTTTGTTGAGAGCTATGAATTTCTCACTGATATCAAGTAGGCATCAAATAGTAAAATTCTAGCACGATACTTCTCGTTTGCCTTAACTGTCTTGTTTTATCCTGTGGAAAATATTACGATTTTCTTAAATTTACAAGTTTTCATATGCTCTTTTTTCAAATCTAAATCAATTCTCACTTGAAGCAGCATAACAGAAAATTTCATTTTTGTTAAAAAATATCGTTAAGTTCTTTCGAGGGTCTACGTCGAGAAAAATCAAAAGTTCCATTAGGTGTGATTACTTGTAGCACTCATTAATGCTAAAGACTATACGATCATATTCCATATTTGGGAAAAGGATTGGCAGGCATTGGCCGCGTGATTTTCGATCCCACAATCCTTTGCTCAAGGGCGTTTTTGCCACAACGAAGCTCTGGATTAGCTAACAATGGCTAGTTCTCTTACTTAGTTTAACTTACTGAAATTGGAATTTTAGACCAAAATTCGCCGTTTATTTGACCAAATTTATATTCTCCAACGATTTCTTCATCTATCTGTGGAAGTCGTTTGGAGTTTATTTAAAATTAGACCCGGTCTTTAATCAGAAGACAGTGGATCTGTACCCAGTGTCTTTGTTCTTGGCAACCGCTGTTCACGTTTCAGTGAACGTTTTGGGAACTATATCTCCGTACAATAGTGGATTATATAGTATCGTACAAACAGATAAAATTACTCTTTGGAGGATTTAATAATAAATTTGTTTGCATTTTTAGCCAGTTCTCGCACGGGATGTATATTAAAGTGATGAATTCAATTTGGTTTATTTTACATCACACCCATGGATGGATTTACTAGTTTTTACCTTTTTTTCAGCTTGTAGATCATGATAAATCAGTTTTCAGTTACATTCTGACGACCCTTATTTATTTGTTTTCTTTTGCCACCTATGTAGACTCTAGTTCATTGTTTGGTCGCCATGTTGGCACGAAGGATGAGTCATTGTGCTGGGCATGGTCGTGATGGGGGAATAGCAGATCTAGGTTAATTTATGAGACGGCGGATATACTGCATATATTGCAATTCATAATGAAGGATTTGTTCAGTTTTAGTATATATTACTCGACTATAGCTTGTTGGTTTATCTCACCGGTTAGGTAAAAACGAAAGCGCACACATTTGTGTTCCTAGGTCGATATGTTTAATATAGTTGGCAGATGTTAAAATGTATTAATGGATGGAATTCCTGTCTACACGCTCGTAATGAATAGAAAGAGAAAAGAGCGAAACAAGAAATGATTATATTTGTTTCTGTACCAAGGCTACGTTTGCAAATTTGGTATAACTATAAGGTTCTGTAGACTATATATATATGTATGTGCGTGTCGTTCTGCCTTCTGCTGTACATACTGCGCATGCTCAATGCTTTCAAAGGTGACCACCTATCGTAGTATTCATTATCCCCCCCGAAATGCCCGTGGCGGTAAATATTTTACAGGTATTACGAACAATAAGCTGTTTGCTAGGTTACACATTGTGAATGTGTTTTTCAGAGCACCGCGCGCAAGCTTTGTTTACTCCAGTAATGGGGGAAGATATAACTGGTTCTTTGAATTAGACATGTCTTGACTTTTTTTTAAAAAATCGTGTAGGATACGTTTTTATTTTACAATTTGTCTGAAATGAGACATTGTAATGTTTTCAAATACGCAACCAACTGAACCTTTTTTAAATAATAAAAGATGCACTGAAACGGCAGTAATTTGTGTTAGTTTCGTTGGAATATGTTGTCTTTCCCGCCCTAATGGAATTTAGCAAAATTGTCTTTATTTTATTGGAATACGTATAAATTTGCAAATACTGTTTACTTTTTGGATACACGGCGCATGTTTTTATGTTTGAGTTGTAAACACTTGTGTATTTATGTCGTAAAATAAAACGTAACAAGGTTTAAAAGTTGCGAATATAGTTACGTTCTGTTAAAGCTTTTTGTACGTGGCCAACAAAGAGAAACCTCGGTGAAGTGTACTCGTGTACACATTGGATCTATTCACGTCAACATGCAGACTATACATTTGTTTTCAATTGATGAGTTTCGGACACCAAAACGGATTATTACTTATCTGTCAAGCATGCTGCCATGGTAAATAAGATAAACGATGGACCCAGTTCTCCGTGTCCTTAAGCGAATTTCAGCTGGTGACGAAATACATGTACTGTATACAAAGGGACTTGTCAACCATGAAAATTCTGTACTGGAACAAAATAAAGCTTACCGTTTTTCCTTTTCGGGTTTAATGCCCAAATTTTTTTTTTTCGGGTTTAATGCCCTTATTTTTTTTTAATCCAAACGTTTTAAAGGATATGAATGGTGGCGATTAAAGTGTATTATAATACTAGCGATTCCTAAATGTATAAAATTGCTGTGATGGGGAATGTTTATTGTTTAATATCAAATTTGTGACGGTAACCTTAGATGCAGTAAATTAATGAGGGGTTTGCTACATTGTATCAGATATTGCTCAGCGTCCGCTCTTAAGCAGTATAAAAAAAAACATTAGGAAAGCAAACAATGACCGCAATGTGATATTTATTAGGTCAAGCTGACGATTATAGTTATTTATAAGACTGTAGTTGATAGTTAATGCAAAATTGCACTTCATTATACACTGATAGTCTCATATCGGGATCATCGTTGTAAATTGTACTGGCATATAATAACAGGTCCATTTTTTAAAGGTCTCGTGTAGTGGACATTGCCTACAAATGGTAAACCATCATGGTCAATATGTTTCAATTGGCGATCAAGCATGTAATGATTCCAGCAGAAGATCGATAATTGTTGGATTTCGATTGTATGTTCTTTAAGATGTTGCTGGAATCTGCTTAAATAGTTACATCCTGTTTTACATATTACTCTGAAATTTGTTAAGTGAAGGAACTGTATCGTACAGTTGTTTAATATTTATTTTCTTACTTATTTTGTTTTATAAATGTAAGGTTTATTCTATAGTTGTATGCGAACATATTTTTTTTAAAAAAATATATGCAATACACTATATATATATATATATATATATATATATATATATATATATATATATGAGCATCTCGTTCGAAATTGAGAAGATACAACGATACACTAATGCATGTAACTAATGTATTAAGCACTATTATGGTTTGTATTAATTAGCATGAACAGAAAAGATGCACAGACCAGAAACAAATAACAGCGAGTTTAATTTCCGCTATCACGCACAGCTGGCATGGTAAGCGCTAATCCAGCAAGACATTGTAAATGCTCTGGTTAAGTCGATTGGCGCCTAGAAACGTAGGTACAATCGATAGGTCGTTGATAACAAGCGAACTACCGTTGTATAGTAGCTGAAACTTTTGAGAAAGCCCCTGTACATGTATAATGTAAAGTCATGTGGCATATGTTTGATGTCACGTGAACATGACGTCATGGCTGCCATAAACTTTTTTTTTAATACTACGAATAGAAGCAAGAAAGCAATGTGAAGGATTGAATGTTTTGTCGGATCGAAATATGTCGGTGTGTTGCAAGCAAATTCTCGGGATGTAGCACTGTAAAGTATGGTACGGGAAACTAGGTACCTTCAAATAGGGAATATACCCGAGAATACGACTGAGGACGAAATATCGGAGTATTTCAAACGGTAAGTAGGACCGCTTGCACATGGGTGGAAAGTGGGTCATACGATTTCAATATTTGGCGTTCAGCGCGCCAGTTTTAACGGGAATGTATATCACAATGATGCCATTTTACTTGTAATTTTGTAAATCCATATGAATTGTTGATGTATGCAAGTTTGGGATTGTAAACTCATCATCAATTGCTTTAAAATATTAATGAAATTGTTGGGGGTGTTAGTTTTCCGCGTACAGATCAGACTACACACAACTACGAGACGTACAACTTGTACAAGCAAGCGTTCGTACAGAGGCAGACAAAAGACCTAAATTTGGTGTGCTAGGAAGACGTTTGCGCTGATTCACCCCTTTTTTTTAATGGACACTTTTTGTTATTATGATACTCATCATTATTAATTGGGTTTAGTTGATGTTAAATCGGACTGTTGATTGGGTGTTGGGGGAAAAGCAACATTGTGTGGCATGTTTAGTTTTTTTTCTTTTTAAATTATATTTTGGGTTTCTTAAGTTGGTTTACTGCATATTAATTACGGTTCGTGTTGTGTACTTGACTCGTGAGAATTCATTCCATAATGTGATACGTTGTAAAATCTACAGTGGTAACAGTGTATCTAATTATGGATACTGTGTCTCGCGTTTATTGCGTCTTGTACCTAACCAGCAAAAAAACAGAGATATGAGAGGGTTAAACGCACATCAGCACAATAATGACTGACGCCAAGTAAGTTTAGAAATAAGGACTCTATATAAACAAAGGTAAAGGCAGGCGTATAAAGAATGAATTCCTTGTTTTAGTGGTGCTTCTAGATAGTTAAATCATTTGAACCAGCACATTAAAGGATGATTATAAGGATAAAGCAAGGCATGCATCATCGCGTGTTTTTTTTTTTAAACCATAATAAACATTCAGAAGAGCAGAGTGGAATCAAAAAATCAAAAAGATCTAAAAATTTCTTTATTAAAATTGCTTGTTGACTCGATATCCCCCCCCCCCCCAACAGTATGTTTGGCCATTAGGATGTGTACAGTTCGGAAACTTGGTTAGGTTATATAAAGTTGTTAATAATAATAATGAAAATAGGGTACAGCAGGAATGAACATGGTGCTTTTAGGACTTCTTGTATACCAAGCGTATTTTTAGCATTTTTTGTTGCATTGTTGGTTATATAAAGTCCAGATGTTGTCGAATTACATTTCTCAATGACCAGTTTGGTTATGAACTGACCTACAATGCACATGACGGGTTTTACAGAAACAAATAATTTGTGCATAGCAGGAAATTGACCTGTTAAATTAAAAAAATGGGGGAGGATAAACTACATGTAACAGATGAAACTGTTGGAATAAAATAACAGCAACATTAGTTTCAAAAACCAGTACAATAATTACTTCTTTTTGGTAAACTGTATGCCACTTGTTAAAATTTCAGTCTGTTTGACAATACAAGGCCATAGAGCTGTAATCTATACTGCAGTACATTTTTGACATAGCTCTGCCAATCTTGAAATTTGGTAAACTTTTGGTGGCTGTTTTAAAAAGACATGAATTGGTGCCTGGCCCCTTTTATTACTGGCGATATGCTTAAAATCAGTCATTGAATAAATACTGCAGTTAATTGGACAGCATATATTTCACAAATATCATAGGAAAAAAGATGTGTTAAAAGCATAATAAACTCGCATGTGCATATTCCAATAAATTTGTCGCTTGTGAGCTTTCTAGTACCCTGCCTCGTTGGTAATTGTAACCACTGCATGCTGTTTAAAAGACTGGATGCAATGTTGGCTGGGCATTAAGGCTGATCAAACATGTCCAACAAAGTGGTCTGTGATGGGAGGAGTATTTTCAAGCTGATTATTGTTGCCTTTGGTGAATATATGGGTGATGGGGCCAATCAGTAATCGGCTTGTATTGTTTGTTGATAGAAGAACATGGGGTAAATGTGCTCAGATGTCCCGAAATGGCAAGAGTGAAATGCACAAAGAATGAAAAGTAATGACTCAAAATTGTTTTCCCTATATTTGAAGAAAAACCTGTGAGCCTGAAACTCTGGAAAATGAGATGGATAATTCGTAAATTGATTTAGATGATATAAATTGACCACTTAGCTCAAGAGATTTTACATGTAGCCTTGTTTAAAAATAATGTCTTATATTTTGTGGATTATGACCACATTATTCATTCTTTTTGCAGATATTCGACTTTAGGTTCACTTATCTGTTGTGGATGAAAATGACATATCTGTCCTTGAACTTCTTCCTGAAATGTTTCAATGAATCTCCAGTAACTTGCAACTCTGGGTAGTGCTGGGTGGTTTAGTTAAGATTTAAATCTGATGGATATTTGGCAGCATTCTGGTGAAAAAAATCACCTTATCTGTATTTCCTGTAAAACTTTATGTAACCAGCATTTGATGCCAAAAATTGCAGTATTTTTTTTAGATCCTCTTGCTGCGCTAGTAGTCCTGCAGATGGTAATTATACACAGCATTGCTAGTAAACCAAAATGGCATGCATGCCATCCAAAACTGTTGTGTTGAGCTTGATAATTTTAGTACCAAACTGTACTGACACACAACACTTGAACTGTTTTCCTCGTGCTTTTATGGAGGGACAAGAATATGGTGATTAAAAAAAATCAATTGGCTGGGCATTATCATGGTCTTTTTTAAATGTTCTTTTTTTGGCAGGAAAAAGCAGTGATGAAACATTAAAACACATGTACCAACTGAAAATAATGTTATTTGCTGTGGAGATACAATCTTAAATCACATGAATTGATAGTTGGTTGAAACCATTAAATACTAGTGTACAGGACTAAACTGCAGACAGCATCAACCCAGATCTATCATTGTTATGTTCCTGGTCTGTTTGTTGGGACTGATCATTTCTGCAGATTGTAGGATGGTATTTCAGGGTCTGTTTTTTGTAATTGTTTTAAACTTGCACACAAGTACTATTTATATTCACTTACAAGACTCTTCCAGGGGCCTGATTGGCCTAGTGGTCTAAAGTGCTCACTGTTCTGGATCACTGCCATCTTGGGCTCGGTCAATGGCCAATGTGGATCGATGAGAAAGCTTGCTGTGGATCCGTGGTTGTAACTGGTGTTTTAATTTTGTTTGTTTTTTGTTCACCATGTGCAGAAAATTGTGTTAAACCCTACAAGAAGAAGAGGTCCATTTGCAAACTGCAGAGACCCTGATTTGCTGTTGCATAATGTGCTGGACAGATCTGGGTCTGTAGTTTAAGAGTAACCACATGCAATATAGACCCTGATATGCAGGTGCATTATGATAGTATATAGGGTAAATCAGTCCTCTATAGGGTGTTAAATCATAGTCCGCTGTGTATGTAACATGGTAAGGACATTAATTGAAATCTAGTACAGCTTGTGTACCACAAGGGACATTATTAGTTTCAGCCGCATATGAAGAGTTAAAAGGAATGAAGGACAATAATACATTTTTCATGAAATTTGATTCCAGATTACGCTAAGATCATTTCAGGTCTGAAAAAGAATATTTCAGAGTTTTTAAAGTTATTCAACCTTTTTCTTTAAAGTTTGCAGAGATGTTGCAACTGTGTAATCCATATTTAAGTAGTGTTTATTTTACATACTTACAGTTAAGAATTGTCTATTTTCTCAACTGTTTGCAAATGATCATTGATACATTTTGATTTGACATGTGCTGTTTGAATACCAATTGCTGCACATGTGTACATGTACAAAATGAACCTTGATCTAATCAGCTTAGAAACTTTGGCCCACAGCATGTGGTGATGTTCCAGATTCTTGATTACTGTAATTATATAAGTGTACAGAGCCTGAGGGCTGTTAAGAATACAGGGCTTTATAATTCATGTTATGAAATTCCAACAGGTTATGGCTATCTTGAATTTGTTTTAAAGGCAAAAGTATTTCACAAAATACAATACTTATTTGCGAGTGACTCGTAATTGGGAAAATTAATATCTTGGAACTAAAAATGTTTTATGTAGTCAGGTTAGAATTGAACTTCCAGATGTAATTGATACAAAGCCAATTAGTTTACAACATTGATGAAAAAGAAAAACTATGTTTGGAATGTTGCATTTTTAATGATAAATTTATCTGCAAAATTGTATGATGAGATAATGGCCAGTGTGAAAATATTTAGTGTTTATGTAGATAAGTAACAAAGGTTATCTTCTTTTCACAAATTAACTAAGGTTCAGTGCATCATCTTTAGCCAGTTGGACAGGCAGCAAAAAAAGTGCTGCCTGTTGTACCAGATTTAAAATTAGGGTAGGCAGGTCCCTTTTTTATAACATGATATATATTTCATTTTTGTTATGATTTTTTTGGGGGGGGGGGGGGGCGTTTGCAATGAGGTACAGTGACAGTGCTGACTGGAAACACATTTTTTGTCTCACGAGAAGGTCATGTTATCGATTAATGCATGTTCATATTATCTGTTAATAACCATGTGATAACATAGAACAAAGTAGCTAAAACCACCATTTGTTTTTGTCGGATGCTTGCTTGTCTGCATCATGTGCACTGGCACAAAATTGTGGCTAGATTTAACTTTGTATTTTAATTCATTAATGGAAATGTGAGATCAATGGTATAAATTTCATGGAAGATATTGTGTTTATGTTGTCAATTACAGTTGAATATCCACAGTTCTTGTTGTTGCTGACATTGTTATAAAAGTGTGCATTTGTGACAGTGTTGCCATGTTTTTTTGATTATGATTTTTCTCAGCATTCTTTTGATGGTGAGGGGGTGTTAATTTCCATAAAGGAAAAAAAATGAATGTTTTTTGGCATGTAACTTTTACATACTGCAGATAATATAATAGACAAAAGGACTCCCAACTGGGAAGATCAATTTTGATATGTTAAACTTCAAGGAACGGCTAACATGTTAAGGTGTTAACCTTTTTATAGTTTAACAAAAATTTGGCTAAAAGCAACTAAACAACTTCGTTTCTAATGTGTACTTAACATTTAATGGTTAACACACAACAATCCGTTTAAAAAAAATGTATTAATTTAAATTTGGATATGGCCCTATAATCAATACTACTTTGTTTAATATCAGGTACATGAAATAATTCAGCTTTGTACTAATGCTTATAAAATGGTATGGAAGAACAATTGTACTGGTTTGAAAATTGCGGTAGGCATGTTTTTTAGCATGTGAATTTTTTTTAATTATGAGAGAAAACATGCCATGGTCAGCTCACATATTGTGCGATTTTTATTTCTAAACTTCAGTCTCAACAGTTTTCAGCCAAATAGAATGTAACTGTTAATATATTATTATAAAAACTTATTTTTTATGTGGTCAGCAAGTATGTCGACAAGTCGGCACAGCTTACCAATTTTTAACAATGTAGAATAGTTAGTGTACATTTATTTATCAGGACTGATATTTATTTAGATTTAAATCTCTACCATTTGTCTGTCTGTATTGGAAGCTTCCAAATTACAGATACTTTTGTCAGAAAGCTTTTGATAATACCTCACTCAACTTGTTTGTTTTATTTGCATTACATCTTATGATGTCGGGATTTGCTTTGTAAGACTCGTCTTTGTTGAATATATCCTGCTGTTAAGTTTACATGCGCATAACTTCTTTTCGGCTCCTCCTCCATCTCAGCTGCGGTTTTGTATTCCTACAGAGCCTCATACTGTAAAAATCAATAATGCAACAAAACCTACTGCCTGGACATGCACAGATTGTGCTTTTGTAAGGTCTTGAATGACCAAAAAATCATGTTGTGGCTTGCAATCTTGATAATTATGTACGTTTTAAATAAAATTCCTTCATAAAGTTAAATAATTTTCAGTAATATCAGTAATCACTCTGCTCTGTACATATGTAGCATAACCATTTCTTGACAACTTGTACAATTTGAAACTCGTCCCGTCTTAAAGAAAAGAATGAACAGTTGTTTTTATATGAAACAGTCAACATAATCTGAGGACATTTACTATCCAAATTTTCTTGTGTAAATATTGCAAATTATTGATCTGTAAACTGATTTTATCTTCAGGCATCATTGACAGTCATGTAATTTGCCTTGTGCACTTTAAGTCTACATCCTGCAAAGCATTTAGTTTGTGAAATTTCATAACATGGATTATATATATTTGAATCAAATATATCCTTAGTACAGATTTGTAAAAAAAATTTGGTATATAAGAAAAAATTAAAAGTAATGCAAGCCTGTATAATATATGACTAGAACATTCCCTTGTACTTTAATGTCGATGCTTCTATTAGGAGATTGGGGATCATGTGTAGGTTTTAATTTTGGTTGAAATGATTGATTTCTTTTACATTAAGTTTTGCAATTGTTTTAAATTTCGTCTACTCATACTGAATTTGAGGATCACGCTTTGGTGTGTCATGCAATGAAATGTTTTACATTCAATTCTGATTGGTGGATATTGTTTGTTCAACCAGTAGGAAATCCATTCAGAACTGTAGCCTCTTTAGTGTGATACATCAAAACTACTGGTATCAAACTGGCCACCCCCTTCTGCCAAAAATTAAAGGTCTCTCATAACAGATCATAACACTATATAATCAACAAGTCTGTGCATGGAAATTTAGGTCTCTCAAAACAGTTGGTCTCTCAAGACAGGTTTTATCTAAATGGATACAGAGTCTTACAGAACTAGTGGCTGCAAAATGATCAGTAAAGTGCTAAAGCATACATGGAAAATAAGATTGGAATGTATGCTATCAGCAACAGAACATATGAAGAGGATAGTTTGTTAAAGAGAGCTGGTGTTTTTTAAATTTCCTTTTTCACATCCAGAAGTCGGTCTTGCACAATTGTTTTGCATCTGCAGGAAGTACAATGTGACAGGATTTAGTTGGCGGTGATCTCTGCTCCCTTACTTAGATTTGTTCTGCTTGACAGAGGAAATTACAATATTACCTGTTTTGAAAATAAACTGTAATTGTAATTTAATTCAAGACATAAAATTTGCAATAACATGTTTTGAAAGCATTCATACAGTGCGAAGGGTGTGGTTACCAAGATGAATCCTGCACCTAATTAAATGGAGCAATCAGCCTGGAATGGTGTAATTGTGAATAATTGTTGACACCTAACAGGTAGTCTGTTTGGAAGTATTTTTTTTTATGAAAGAAAATCTTTCAAGGATGGCTGACTGACATGTCTGTCCATACATAATCTGTAGGCTATAAGTAGGACCAATATGTAAACACAAAACAGCACCACACAACTACTGGGAAGCTCTCTAGATGAAAGAAAAAAAAAACGAGGTTGATTTGTGTATCAACAGTATATCATAGGTTGTGTATCATTAGCCATATTGATACATGGAATAACTGCATTGTTTTACCACTAGTATTTATACAAGTAGTGACAACTACCACAGTACTTACTTATACTTGAGACTCCAACTGTCATTGTATAATTTTCCACAGCAGATCTAGGTCTGTGTAAATTGGTCAGAAAAACGAGGAGGACAAACATCATAAACTTTGAACGATATGTATTTTGCTTTGGCAGATCTGGGTCTGTGCAATTTATAGTTAAACTTGTGAACAAGTATAGATGGTAATTCCCCATTAATATATTGTTTTCTTGACATCATTTCAATGAAATCACATTTGACTATGGACAGTTGTTAATGTAAATTACAAGGAACAAGATACTAAATGTTTGAATGTCTGCATTAATTCATTTCAGGATCACATAATAACAATCCTGACATTCTGAGATGTTACCAGAATATAAATTAGGAGTTAAATTTGCATGCTGTCTAGCTGAGACAAGCATTAGGCAAGCTTGTCTCTTTTCTGATAGTAATAGTTGGTATGCAAATGTTATGCATGAAAATGAGCCAGGTGTTTTGTGCCAGTGAAAGACCTGCCCCTGAAAATTATATTTGGAAACAATAGACCAAAGTCCCCAATTTGCTTTTTTAAAATCAGATAAGTGCTATGAATAAGGAATTTTTGAAAAAATTGTATTGAATTGTATTTGTTTTTAATACAAAGTCACCCATTTATATACATACATTTTGTTAATAACATTTGAAATGAAAGTTCAGGGTAAATAAAATTCAGGTTGTGGGTTTCAGTAGTTTTAAGTTTTAAAACGAAAGGATAGTGGGTTGAAATTTGTAGGACCAGAAACTTGAGGTTTGGATAGTAGGGACTATGGTTGTGTGGCTTTGCATACAGCAGTTGTCACCAAACATATACACCCATACAAACAATTGTACATGCAGAAATTGCAAATGGAGAAACTACTTCCCTTGAGCAATCAGCCCTAGTATTATGTGGCACCACACCATGCATGGTTGATAGTCTTTGCAAGGGAAGAAAACTACATGGACAGTGACAGACTAATTTGATCAATCAGATTAACACTCGGGTAGAACTCCACCATGCAGTATGTTTGCTAATAAATAGAAAATAAACTGAAAACATGCATTTTATCATTGCTACATAACCATTTTGTACTATTTGGGCAGTCAAGAAGAAAGATGAATACTGTTAGACAGAGAAACCTGTCATCATGTTTCTGTGCGCATATTTCCTTTAAAAAAAAAACGATGTAATACAACACCATTTGCAGGTATTTATTCTATTTTAATGCAGATATGAAGGGGGGAAAAATGCCATGATACTTGGAATGTTGCAGTAAGGATTTTACTATATTTTTACATTTTTAAAACTAACATTTGGCGGGTCAGTAAAGTACGTGGAGAGCCTACATACTCTACCTTTTCAAGTACTGCATTGTATTATTTTTGGTTTTAGCTGGAAAAAGATATAGACAGATTTAGCCCTCTTCTTCACGATTAAATTAAATGGCTTGTCTTGATGGAAATACATGTAAAAAGGACTTTCACTGCAAGTAAATATAGTCTGTTTGAATCCACTAGTTAATGATATGTAGATTCAGAGATCTCGGAAACGCTTAATTACGCGTACTTGGATGCAAACTTTTGGTCCAGGACGCAGAAAATCGCCCGTGCACGAGTCCTCCGTACGCACGTTTTTCTTTTCCTTTTTTTTCTTCTTCTTTTGCAAACAGGAAAGTTTTGCGACACAATAAATATGTTCTAATCACTGTGAAAAATGAGGCAATGCTTTTATTTGAGGTGTTTTTTGCTGACTTTTTTTGAGCAAAGGTCGTTGGCTTACTTTGATGATGGCGCCCCTAAAGGCTCCAGTTGAAGGGTCAAACAAATACAATGCCTGTTTGTTATTGCTGCGGCAACTTTGTTTTATTTGTTTAGTATATATCAGTGCTTCAAAGGTAATCAGTTCTCTTTGAAGTATCGGCAAACATATTTTTTCTTCTTCCATCTGGTATTTGTTTTTAAATTAGTGTCATCTGCTTGACTGTACTCATTTTACGTTTACGCCTTCTGCGGATTCGGATTTTAACTAGTCAGTTGCATAAAGTAATAAGGCCAGATATCATCATTAGCGGATTATGATATAACAGTGCACTGTTAGGGTGGTTTGTCAGTATGAGACAAGGACTTGTTATTTTAACAATATATTCCAGTACATTGTTTCCTGTCATGGTGCCTTTGATTTTCTCTACTCCAAACGCAAGACTGTATATGCGGTTTTTATCAGGCAAAGTTGGTGTCGCCACAAATATCACCAGATGGTATATTTTGTCACCAAAACGGAAAACAGAATCGCAGTTTGCTACATCAGCGAAGCCCCGTGATCCTGTAATTGATTTCATTTCCGATTGTAGCTGTATAAATATTGCATGCGAACTCGAAACCAAGACACATCGAGACTTGAACAAAATGCCATTTGCAAATCTAGACAAGTATTTTGGGGTTAAACGAAAAAATGATGAAGATTTAAATGAGAGGATAGATGAAAGTGAACTATATTGTTTTTTTTTTTTTTTTTTTTTTTTATATGGTTTAACGCCATTTTTCAGCACAATATAGGCTATACATGGCGGCCAGTATTAATGGTGGAGGAAGAAACCGGACAAAGCCCGGAAAGAACCACCGACCCACGAGAAGCTACTGGCAAGCTTTCTCACATAACTACATTTGCCGAATCTTAGACTCGGAACTATATTGTAGTTCAGAATATATTTGTACATGATATAGATTTTAATACATACTGTTTTAAAGAATAATAAATAATATCAAAGAAATACATGTAAAACTGATAAAAGTTTTGTATTTGTTTATTCCGGGCATTTTAATGGCCATTTAGTCGTTCCAGAATGTTTCTGGGCACTGCAACATTTGCTGGTGGGACTGCAACTTTTGCTGGTGGGACTGCTATTTTTACCAAATTAGGAGTCCTGGACTCCTAGTTTTAAAATCCTAGTGAGAACTCGGAGATTGAACAGTAAAGGATCTACAATTTTGATTTTTTTTACCAGCTTCAAATATTCTCAATCTGTTTTATTGTGGGGGTTGTTTATATCCTCTTTTTTTTTGTTGAAACAATACGAAGGTATATCAGGAGTCAATTGTTGCAGTGTGAAAGAAAATTGTCCCCATATAAGTTTGTCAGTAAGGTGTAGGCTTCTTGCACTCGCCCAACCATCATGTCTTCCTTGAGACTGGTCCTTTTTTTTAGATGAATTAATCTCTAAGATCCAGTCTAATCATTGTATAATAAAGTTACACTTTTGGCAACGTAACAATGTTTGCTTTACATAATTTGATAATATTTATCTCAAGTCATCTTTTTTTACTGCATGACAAGTGTCTGAACCCAAATGAAATGAATTATGATCACATGGTATAGATGAAAATAAGGAAGGTATTTATGGACTAGCCTGCTGTGCTGGTTTGTTCATGTAATACAAGCTATAACTTGTACACAGAAGCATTTCTTTTGCTGTAGATTTATTCAAAATTCAGATAGCTGTGTACGGCTTGGATAAGAGCCATGTATTTGCATTAATTACTAGTAATAGCGATATATTTTAGAAACATTTCATGAATTTGGTCACTTGTGCATATTAATATTAATAATACCAGATGTTTTGGAATTGGGTTTTTAGCATGCACTATAATTTTGCATGGATGCAATGTAAGGGGTCTGGATAAACTGGTTATGAATTTACTTTTAAAATTAGATCCTTGGGAAATTTTAAAAGGTTTAGTTTAAGCATTTAGTCGAGTTGCTGGCACATTGCTCTATAGGGCATGGGTAATATTATTTGCAGGTACATTTAAACTTTGCAGGTGGTAAGTTTTAGATATTCTCTACATGTTTGAAACATAGTACCTGGTCTACACGAGAACTCACTTACATACAGCCATATAATTGAATACACCCTGAAATTAGTAATGGTCACTAAACCCTATGACCCATTCTTAAAGACACCATTAACATCTTGCCAGTTAGGATTGGTGTGGTATGGCAAGTTTTTTTTTTTTTTTTCTTTTGTTGTTCAGAAATTACCATTATCAAGTTTCAAATGCAGTTAGTTCCAAACCAGGGAGTGCCTAAATTATTGACTTGTTACTTGGTGCTCTGCTGTATATGGTTTCAAATGTTTATGCTCATGAAACTTTGCAGTGGTAGCTTATTAGAGTATACCAATGGTAAATGTGGAAAACACTACTACTAAATTGGAGATGTGATGTATATACCTTGCTGGGCTGTATAATCTGCCAAGTTTTTGACAAGGTCTTAAAGCATTACAGTCATGTTATTTATATGTATCACACAGTGAAAAAACATTCATATATAGTCGTTAAAAATTTATGTGGCAGTGCGCAATGTACCACAGATGATAGGGCTTGGCAGTTTCATTGTGTGAACATTGATTAGGGAAAGTTGTACCTTATTGGAGGTATTCTTGTTTACTGCTGACGTGAATTTGTTGCATTTGTATGAAAGTGCATCTCACCAAACTGGAGTTCAGTGCAATTAAAATAAAGCAGATTTTAATTGTGTCGGCAGAAGAAAAAAATTCTTCGTCAGCTGCTTGTTTTATGTGGCATTTAAATTGGTTCTAGTCTATGTGTGATTGATTTTTGTCTATTTCTTTTTCTTTTTTTTTTAAACCTGCATTGACTGGACCACAGAATGCATTAAAATCTTGGTTTATATTTTCAAGCCGTACCTTTTTCTTCATTAAATCCCTTTTGACTAAAATAAATTTATCCCATATTTAGCTCTTCATAGACTGGAAGATCTTGTGGGATAGCCTGTTGTCCATTAGTTGGCACAAGTTTGTTACAGATGCTCTTTCTGAACTACCCATTTTTTCATTGGTTGATGCAACTTTGTTACAGATGCTCTTTCTGAACTGGCCATTTTTTCATTGGTTGGTGCAAGTTTGTTAACAATACTTGTCCTAAACTACCTGGAGTACTGCCTATAAACTTGGAACATGCATTCGTCACCAAGTCTAGTTGATCCTACTTGCATGTAGAAGAGTTATGACCATTTTTTTTATATAACCCCCCCCCCCCCGAAAACTTCTATTTTATGGTGTCTGGTTAGTCATTTATGAACATGGTGCCAATCTGGTGGTCATGTCTATATCTAATTGTAACCAGAATAGTTCTTGGGTTACCTAATGTCAACATGGGCTTCATATAGTTGTACCAAAATGAGGTTTGCTCTGGTTTGTCCTAATTGAAAGTGATATCATTCTAACTGCCATTATTGCTTTGCATTCATTATGAAAATCATACATTTCTATTTCATGAATATCAGTTCTTATATAAACAAGGGGTTTCCATTAAACAACTTTTATGGTGCCTAAATTAAAAAATTTCAAATTTGATGGTCATATTAGCTTGTTAGCATGGAATTTTCACCAAATGACTTTGGTATCTAGTTGATTTGATGCATTTGAAAATGGTTCAGATCTTGCAAAAAATGTGACTCCCATCATTTCAGTTTGGTGGTCATTGAGGAATATCGTCACAGAAGAAAAAAATATTTTTAGTTACCTCGAAATAATTATCTGCATTTAATAGCACTTATCACTTTAAATTATTTTTCATGAAGGACGTCATTTCCACATGTTTGGTACTACAGTAGACCTAGATTAACCATATTTTGTAATAGTGTACATTGAAGTCTACTGGAACTTTATATTGCAGGTTTATGATCATTTACCCTTGCGTCTTTTTATAATGTGTGTGTGTAAGATGTAGACCATGAAAAGTTCTCATTGTATCATGCTAATGAAGTTGTGTAAAGATATGATCAGGCTACATGGATGTTCAACACTTGATGGTAGTAATGTTATATTTTGGCACAGCATTAGCAGAAACAGAAATGTTTACCTCAATATTTTACATGTGGAGAAAAATAAGAAAGAAAAGGCATTTGCTCACCCAGCAAAATTGGCCCTTGCTGCTAGGTTACAGACCAAAGTAATTATTCTAACTCGACCTTCCTGCATTATTTGCAAATGCCTCAAGCCAAGTTTTAACTCTCAATAAAACAACTCTTAAAAGGACACGTTATGAATCATTCACTTGTCTGCCTATTGAAAAGGTTATTTTCAAAATCATCTCCTTTGTCACTTCACCAGTCAAAATGGGTGCCAGATAGATTTTCAATGGATTCGTGAAAGGGCATGCTAGTCTAGTGTTTATTCTTTTACAAAGGCATATATAATGATGTTCTGCACAAAAACCCGCAGTATTGATGAAAATAAATGTAATGTGTATAACAAAACACATCCTATTTCAAACTGCACAGATTTAGATCTGCCATCATTTTATCACTGATTGATCTGAGTCTATGCAGCACATAAGGAGTAAACAGCAGTAGAAACAACATCGACTTCTATCTGTTTTCATTATGTAATGGCAGATAAGCGTCTGTTTTTTCGCATTTGCACTAGCATCATAGTATGTAGGTAAATACACCAGTTTTTGAGACAGAATTGAAGTCGTCGTCTTCAGTGGTCTGTGTTATACATATATGAATATTTATTGTAAAGGAAATTGGACGTGGGAAAAGAAAATAATTCTGGTCCCAAACTGCAGAATAAAGCGTAAACGTGTTGTTTATGATGTGTATGCATTCTCGGGTTATGCAAGTACTAGTTTTCAGAATATATTTCGTATCTGACTGAAAATGGAAATAAAACTAATTGATTTTCTGGTATGGAGGCTAAATCTATGGAATAAAACAATGTTTGACTATGTCGTGCCAAAAGACAGACAGACATGCTTGATATATATATATATATATATATATATATATATATATATATATATATATATATAAATATATATAATCGAATTGAGGATTTTTATGTAATAGTTAATAAGTTCATGGTTTAGAAATTTTTGATACCCCATGGAGCTAACTTCATAGTAATACATTCAAATACATGACTCGCCGTCTCAAATCGCTATAAAATATAAGGGCCTTTTTTTAAACAGGTTTCAATAGGCATGCTGAAGGATGGCATCAGAAGGCTGAAAATAAAATACATTCTTTGTAAATACAGAAATAAAATGCATTGTAGGTAAATCCAAAAGTTGCTCCATGCAAGCCATTGATCTTCAGATATAGTTTTCTTCTAAAATACTCCAGAAATGGGAAATTCAATATGGAGACGAAATCTCGGTGAGCTGGATACAAAAATCTTCCATAAATCTAGTGTTCTTTGACTCTGCTCAGCAAAGTCGAGAATTCCTAACAGTAGTGCAGTAACTGACATTCCCTCCATCTTCGTGCCATCTTATTTTAGCTATGGATCTTGCAATACTGGCTTGATAATCGTGTGCACCATTAACGTGTTACATCTATATTGACTGTTCCACAGGTTCGTGTTCAGTGAACAAACAAAACAGTATTGCCCACAAACCCCATCGTAACATTGAAATTAATAACCATTTAAGTATGTCGAACGGTACGGTTGAATTTGGTTGACTCATGTACATAATATATTCTATTTATAAATCCTGCGAGCTTTTACGAGTTCTATCATGAGGTATGCAATTTATTGATATTAATTCCAGTTAGAAGAGAAATGCCTTTGAAATTGTAACCCAATTCAGATATCAATCCAGAAAATTCTGCTGCCCAATTTAATCTACATTGAGAGGAATGATTACACGGACAGAATATCTCTAATTCCAGTATGTCTGAACTACATTAAGTGCTTATACAAGTCAGTTGAGGATGAGTCAGCAACGGCTTACCCATTTTGCAGAGATCGAGGGGGTGGCAAGTTGTCTGTATATTATGCATTATTCATTTCTTTAGAATCTAAGCCTTTCAGAAAGTGTCCGGTATTTTTGTAAATACTAAGATTAATTACATTTTGATTACGTAAGTACCGTGCACAAAATAAAATGAAGCGAATAATCAAACAATGCCAGTACTTCAGTCTTTCGCAGTGGGCAGAGTCCATGGCGTGATCAAGATGCAGCTAGTAACTACAGGCCCTAGCATGCCCTTGAGCTGTTTATATCAGCCTTGCAAAGGTCATTGGTTTGGCAGAATGCCAAACCTTCTTTATATTCAGGCTTATTTATGTATGAAGGAAGAGAGAGAGAGAGAGAGAGAGAGAGAGAGAGCTAACGTGAATACATAAAGCCTGTTATAGAGTGAGACGGTTTTAACTGGTTTGGGACAAACGCCAACACTTGTTAAATATTAATATACAGTTGTTGGGGGCTCATTGTGTTTTGACAAGTTTCATTGTACCACTCGGCCAGCAATTTTTGCGTATTGGTGCCTTGTATGTATTGATTTGTTTTTATGTATTTTGGTGTGTGATAACTGATATTACAAGTATGTGATACATTTAGGAATGAAATTGAGCGTTGTTGAAGCTTTTTGTCAGTTTTATTGATGTAATAGATGGGTGTGGAATTAAGGTTGAATATTTATATATGCAGTCTTGTTGAAGGTCCTAAGCATACAGCCAAAAATAGTGCTCCTTACGAGTTGTTGCTGGGCTGATTACTTGGTGAGAAATAAGGTACATTCGTGCTTCAATAAGCCAGACATGTTGGTCCTACTTGTCGATTGGTAAATAGAGTTGTCCTTTATAGATTTATAATGGGGGAAATAATTTGGTCGGGCATCAATCAAATTATCAATTCTTATAAGTTTCATATTGACTTGATGTATGTATTAATGCACTGAAATATAAACACATCAGATATTCTCATGAAGTTTCAACTTAATGAAAAAGATAGGAAGAATGGGTTCAACGATTTTTTTTTAAGATGGGTGGTGCAGAAAGCAGGTGAATGGGTGGATTTTGTAGATGGATGAGTGAGATGTTAATATCTACAGGCATACAATGTAATTTTGAAGAATAATTTCGTTTACAGTGGCTGCTTATAGGTAAATAAAAACCAGACCAGTAAAGTATAAGCATGAAACACACCAGAAGAAACAACAAAAAAGATACCTACAAAAATCCGGAGATTTAGTTGTTTTCTTGTCATTCTTTTGGACCAAAAGCTTCTCTCGGGTGGAGTTGAAGCACATACCAAAAAAAAATGATTTAGTGTCATTAAATTAGGAAATCTAACCACGTAAAAATGCTAATGTATGAAAACGTGCTGTATTTTTATCCTAACCATTTAGCGTAGCGTAAGTTTTCTTGTTTTTTTGTTGTTTTTTTAGCATTGTTTTGAGTAGAATGTAAATTAATGAACATCCATAAAGCATGTATGCAAAAGAATTTGCCAGTTTTTACCACTTCTATGTTCCCGTGCCAAAGGACAAACGACCGTACAATGTGTACAAAAACAACGTGCATGTGCTTGTGAACCACCCCCACCCCAGTCTGGCAAAATGAACTTTGAAAGATTGAGGATAATTCATTAATATTAAGCAGTTTTAAGTTAATATGTTGAGACGCCAGTTTCATACCCCAGTGGACAGTTGGCATTTTATCATGTACACTGACTGACTGACTCATAGGCTGGCTTGTTACAGCTGTATTGCAGATTTATTCATCTGGTATGATAAAGGAGCTTACGTAGCTGATGCATATTAACAGCATGAAGTTGTAGAACGTACATACTTTTTAATAAGCACCCCGCCTCAGATACAACCATAGGCTTTTGTCAACCCCCTCCCTCCATCTCTCTGTCTGTCTGTCTCTCTCTCTCTCTCTCTCTCTCTCTCTCTCTCTCTCTCTCTCTCTCTGTGTGCATACATACATTTTGGATGCCCTCTTATTAGTTTTGGGGATTCTGCCATGGGTGAGATTGACTCCAAAAGTGTTGGTTTTGTAGTCCTTAAATAGTGCATTTCAGCTGAAAACATGAATATAATAAATTACAAAAATTAGATTCATTTTAGTAAAAGGTTGGCACAACATGCCTGAAATTGAATATCCCAAAACATGAAATAAGTTACAAAAATTAAATACATTTTAGTAAAAGACTAGATGCCTGAAATTGAATATCAATGGTGGTTCGTTGTTATAGCAGGTAGTTTCCAGTTAGGTCCCCTTATGTTTTTATTAGTAATCTGGATTGATGTGGAGTGTAACGAACGAATTGATGCGGTCTTGACTATGTCATTAAGATCAATCAATCGATTAGGGTACGCAGGGCAGGCACTGGGTAAAGGTAATGTGATTGCCACAGTGCTATGTATGGGTATGGGGACCAAAGAGCATGCTTGCCGTGTTTGTAATTAGGTTAATGGTGAAGCACTGAAGTCCCATGATTTGAATAGAAAGTAGTTAGATGATTGCACCTCTATCTTGGTGCCTCCTTTGTTGCTGTCTTCACATGAACCTAGTTCAGCACACAAAAAAATATTTCACAGTTTATATCTGAAATGAAATGCTTTTGAAAAAGAAATTCTTTGGACTCGGAATGCCAGGCTTCTTCCTGACTTCAGACAGTTTTTTTATTGTGCTACTTGAACATTACAAATTTTGGTTATGGAAAGTCCTTATATATTGCTGTCTTGCCTGTTGGGATGTCGGTGATGCTTGTCTTTTGCAAGAAAATGAAATCTGTTGACAGCAACAAGGCTGCAGTTTAAAATATATTTAAAAAAATTATGTTATTAAATTGAAAAGGTGCCAGCAAGTTTACTTGTCCCAATATCAAGCTGTATTTTAATCTGTGACTCAACATTGTGTTTTTGAAACCTGGTACTTAAAGTGTGTTGTCACCAGTTTTTTACTTTCAAAACAGAGCAGTGATTTTAGAACACAGGACAAATGAAAGTTACGCATCACTATAAATTGCTGCACTGCAGACATCATAGCAATATTGCAGATTTTTTAAAAGAAAGATTTCTTAAAAATCTGAATCACACATGCACACAGTTCACACACACTTTAATGGGTAGCTTTTTTTAAATTTATAGATCAAAGTGTCCATGAACACGGTTCTGAAGATACAGTAATTTTGTTTACCAGACCATAATCCATGTGAGCTTATGCAATGGACTTTTGGTCATCATTTGCTTATCAACAGCGATGACAGTAAAACATGTCTAGAATCACCACTGTAGTGAGTGGCCATCTATTTTAATAGACCATATGTCTTGAGAAACCCTACATTTTTTGGACGAGGAGGTTGTCCTTCAAGGCGGGTTCTGTTGTATTTGAAACTTTAACCTCTTGACTAGTTTTGACTAAATATCAAAGAGAGGATCCAGCAATGAAGGTCATTCCTGTTTGGGTAGATAATATTTAAAATACAGTTGCCATTACTTCAATATAAAACCCCTTAAATAACTTATAGAATTCTATTCAAAAGAACTTTAAAAAATTTGACAGAAATCATCCAGCCACAGAAGACTTGCAAGGTTGTACACTCATATATTGCCTTCATTGCTAAAAATAGAAACATATGTAGGCTATTTGTATTTGAGAATATGCTGATTAGAATTTGACAAAATTTGAATGAAAGTATCATGGTGAAATAGCGTTTAGATGTTTTTTAAAAATGCCATTCCACTATCAAATAAGGATGTTGTTTAATTTTTTTTATATATTAGAAACACATGTAGACATTTCCCAACTGACCATTGAACAGAATTTGATTAAGTTTGACAAGAAGCATCCCAGCCTAACTGGCTTTTTTTTGTGTTTGAGAAATGATGCTGACGTGATGTCGGGTATGGATGTAAAACTAAAAGCAGAATATTGAGAAACCATGAACCATTTTTTTTCACTATAAGTCGACAATGTTTGAAGAAATTTCTTCTATAAACATTCAACTGCCACAGTTCCAGGCCAGTTACTATAGTATTTGGTTGTCAGGAAGATGTCAGCCATGTGAGCTATATCAGACCAACTTGGTCTTCTTGTTTTGTGAAAGCAAGAGCCTTTGTGCTGTAGATGTGGCAGATGTTTTAAAATTCAATGTGGCACTCCATTTTTGACATTTGGACATTGATGTTGAGGTGTAGGATCAAAATGGGTTAGCAAGGGTTGGAGGAAAATTGGACTACTTTTGATCCCATACCTGAATGGTTGTAACTGTTACCTTTGGGCCAACATTGTTCGCTGTTTTATTGAAGTGGTCAGCATACAGACTCCAGAGTTTGATTTCAGTAATTAGAATAGCCTTATTGGGACCAAAGTTTATGACAAGACAGTGAAGACTTAACAAGATGGAAAGAGAATGTTTTTGAATCACTTGTTTCCATTGTTATCTGCTTTTGGGCTCAAAATATTTGTTAGCTTGAGAAATTAAAGTCCAGGACACATTTATTTAGAATTAATAGCAAACTGTATACAAACTAAAACAACAAAATCCCAGCGGTCTTGACGTAATAAAAATTGTGGAATCTGGAAAATAGCAGTCTTTTGTGTTACAGATAGAGATGTGTCCTCTCTTTTCTCCTTTTGTGTTATAGATAGAGATGTGTCCTCTCTTTTCTCCTTATAAAAAAGCTCAACTTGCTTATTTATTGTGTGTCACTGTGGGAAATGTGTTATATTATTGAAGTCCAAACATACTGAGAGAAAAAATTCCCAGCATATAGCTCCTTCCTTGCTTGTTTGACAAATAATATTAAGCTACTTGACATCTATAATAATAATAATAATAATAACTGTATATTCAGTATTAGGTAATATTGTTTCCATGGTAATATTAGAGCATTAAACAATACATATGTAACATGCCCATCAGTCAAATGCCATTGTGTGTATTCAGGCAGTAAAACTCCCATCAATCAAATGCCATTGTGTGTATTCAGGCAGTAAAACTATGTCCGTTGTAGTATGGTCCGTTAGTATATAAATATCAAAATACTAGGTGTTTGTTAGAAGTTATTATGAGTTCGTTCTTTCTTGATATACACATCTACAAATTTAATACTGGAAATTAAATAAAACTTGTTACATTTGATTTGATGTTTGCTGGGTCACATGTAAATTGAAAAAATTGAAAAGGGAGACTATTCCTCTGCATAGGTCATGCAACCTTGACATGGGAAACGGTGGCACACTTATTTTTCTGATATACAATTCAGAAAAATTGTTCTGGCTTAGCATCTACTACTGTTCTTACGGCCATGATATCATAGCAGGTGGATGTTTAGCATTCTGCATGGTTTACTTTGTGAAAATATGTTGAATGGCAATGGATGAATATTTATATTAGAACTCGCTCAACTAGAAACTAGTGCAAGGTTCCCTATTATTAGGTATATTTTTTAAAAATTTTAAAACAAAAATTCTAACCAAACATTTGAGATTCTCTGTTCAGTAAAATAATTTCGTAGTACTGAAGTTGAATGTGTCGCCCAATTGTATAAAAAAAAAAAAATGTGGGGTGGGATAGCTAGAAACTAAAAGCTGCCATGGATGCAGGGTCTTTTCAGTGCAAAACGTGTGCAATTGTTAAGGTGCACAGTTGTACACTAATGGAAAGGAACTTTTTGATTTAAAGGCAAGGCAAGCGAAGCCTATAATGGTGACCTTAAAAATTTTAAAATCCCAAAGAAAAACATTTGACACAGTTGTACAGAATGTAGGGATTATCAAGTACAATATGTAAAATCTGTTTTCGATTGTGTTGGAGCCAGTTCGGTTAGTTGAGCACGTGACTTGTCATCATGGTTCAAGGCCGACACAGTCCAGCCTGACTACGCAGCCTCGATATGTCCTTGGGGAAGAGCTCTTGGTTCCCATTTTATCAAAAATTACATAGATTGTAATCAAAATGTTTTTAAAAGCAATAACCCCCCCTCCCCCCTACCAATCGTGTATTGGCAAGGCTTGGCAGTTGTTTGATTATGTAATATTTATTATTCAGTATCTTCCAGCTGTCTTTCAAATCAAAAAGCTTCATAACATGTCTGCATCACCTTACACATACATATTAGTGTCTTGATTTCACACTCATAGTTAAAAATGAAGCTATTGCTAAATCAAATGTCATAGTGAAAAAATGTCTGAAACACCCACGCCCATCCCTATCTGAGTTGCTCTTTCCCATGGGAACCTCTAAAGTTTATTTTAAATTTAAATGTCGCGTGAAATGTACATACAACATCATTAACTGCATCCTGAGAAACTTGCATAATTTCAAGCACGAAGTGGCATAGTTTTACAAATGAAACCTAGAAGCTATATTTAGAGAAGGCAGTTGCGAGATTGGAAATTAGACCAACTTTTTTATTTAAAGGTAAACAATGTGTGGTCGACAAAATATAAACAAATCTTACGGTACTTGGAACAAAAAGGAAATTAATAACTTTAAGCCGTTGCGAAGGTAGCGTTCTATGGAAGCTTATATTTAAATACGATGAGGGTGGTCGCTGACGGACATTTCTTTGCCAACCCTTATGCACACGTGCGACAATTATCATGTTAGGACAAGATATATTCAATAAGCGTGTCACATCATCCCGGCCAAACTTGTGCAAAGGCGTCTTCAGGATGCACACACGTAAAGGCATACCAGAATAAGTACATTCTTTAATTAAAAAAACATATAACAGCAACGATTTTCAAAATGAAAACACCTTTTATAAAGAGGACAGACCATTTGAAGATGGGATATTCCCGTATTTCATTGAAGTAGTGGCTACCCAAGAATTGAACCAAATAAGTGGTTTGTGAAATGTTCACATTTTAGGATTGAATAAGAAATATTATTTATTTTCATAAATCTATGTGAAACCATTTGTTGTGGTTTACTCAAGGTTTCACGAGTATCGTGCTCATAATCTCAGTTCATATGCTTTCTTGTAGTTTTTAACTCGCTCAACTCAATGTAGATTTCAATTACAGAAGTTGTGGCATTTTCAATAACTGTACGCTTGTGACGTAACTGTACGCCTATGACGTAAGTAAGTTATACATCCACTTGAGTCATTAGTAAATAATTAATAGGTTACTTTAAAACAAAACGGTTGCATCCATGATACGTGTATTTCCTTCAATAGAAAATGGTACCTATTTTATTTGTGTCTCATATTTATTACTCTAACTTTACCTTTCTGAGCAAAATTTACAGAAAAATGCAAATGTAATAGCTAATAATATGTCTCACGGCAAGGTGCTGGAAGGAGAATATCGATGCTATCAGAAAGATCGACTGCAGAAAAGAGCTAACGAATGTCTACTTGAAATTCGTTCCATTAGATATCATTTTACTCAGGGGTCAAATTGCATCAGACAAGGAGGTTTGATAGTTTGGCAAGATGCCAGGTCGTCTGTTACCTAGCTTTATCTGCGCAGAACAGCATTCTTGCCACAGCTGGGCTAAAATAAGGAAAGCCATGAACCCTTTTTGTTACAGGGGCTTATTGACATGAAGCTAAAAGTGGATTTGGGTTAAAAGACGAGTCGTGTATTATAAGCTTGAAGATGTTATCTTCTATGTTGTAAATAAATATTTTAATTTCGTAAGGAAAGAATATTGAATATAGTGCGAGTAAGGATGGAATATGATGGTAAGAATTTAGGTACCATTTTCACGTATCTTACATCATTTTGTAAAATTATTTTTGTGGGTGTTAACACCAATCCATTATATTTTGTGTAGGAAGAACCACTGGTCCATGGGAAGCCATTGTTTAGCATTCTCGCATGTCAATGTTTGTCAAGGCAAGACTCTCTGATCAGTAATGGCCACTCTGGGACCAAATCTTAAGAGCTCTGTACGGGTGAATTCAATAAACTGGTCATTTGGCACGATTTGGAACTACAGTATATACCAAATTAGTAAAAATACCAGCATCGTCAGCCTAACACATTATTATATTGGTCAATTTCGTGTTAAAGCGCGTAGCAGCAAAGTCATGAAATGTCTCTGTAAATCCATTTGTTATTCGGAATTGGTGCCTTATATGTATGCGAAGGACTATTATCCTCTCCTAATATTCTTGCACAATGTAAAGCACATAAAAGATGGAACTTTTATTCTAGATAGGTTAAAGGAGTCGCTTTTCTTCTTCAAGGCATGTGTGGTTAGTACTTAATATTTTGTATGGAGGGTGTGCGCTTATGATGGCATGTGTTGGTAAATTGTTGAATGCAAATAATTGCGTTTTTTTTTTAATACAAATTTTGTAGAGTATTTGTTTCCCTTCATAACCGCAAATCTCAAGAAGACAAAACAAGACTGACGAGTATTAATCACCAAGAAGTTAGTCATTCCCTTTAGAACTCATCAAGCAGCTGAATGACTTGATGCTGCATTCAATTATAGTTAAAATGAGTGGTCTCATTGTTATGAAGTACTTTTAAAATGTGAACAGAACAGAACATATTAAAATTGGCCCGAAAACATAGCGTATCTTTAATGCACTATATTGAAAAGTGGACTTTTCCTATGATGGCAATATTGGCAACACCACATTAAGGCTTAAAATAAGATTACGTAATTTTATAAAATTATAAAATCTTGTTATGCATTAATGAACATTAAAGGTCAGTGACGAGTCTTGTAAAGATATCCAGTCATTTCTTACAATGTAACAAGACAGTTGTAGTCACTACTCTTTCACATTCGTCAGTCTATTGCACAAAGTTGACATCTGCATTATAGGTTTGAGGACATAGACACAATAAGAGCACAAGGATGTCAACTAGTATTATTTTCATTGGTTGGCTTAATGATCATGCATTTTCACTAGATGCATGCAGGTAATATTGTTCAGTGTCCAGACTGAAATTATGTCGAAAGGGTTATCTGGACCTTCATGAATCTACATCTTTCGTTCTTTTATTATTGTTTTACAAAAAAATTGCGCAACATGTATCTATCTAACAGCCTATCAGAACACAATGTTCTCTGGCAGTAAAGAGAATGTTTGTTTGGGGGGGTGGGGGGCTCATGTACAAGGCCACATAAGGTGACTCATCCTGCTTTCCAGTCCTTTGCTTTGTGAGAGTGTGAGAGACCTAACACTAGAGAGTGCTGGAGGCAATAGGGCAGTATAAAAAAAATAGATCTTCCACTATGGCATCCATTGTTCATGTCCTGGATCAATTCATTGAATAGAGTGAGTTGGTTCATGCCCTGCGTTCCTTAAACATATAATTTACCCTTTCTATAACACGCGTGTCCTTTCTATTTGAGCAAGGTATAAACTGGAGATCAAGGTTCGCTGAAGTTCTTAATGTTGTTAGACAATATGTTGGGCGTTTAAAATCGTATGCTTTTATCCACAATTTGGTAGACAAATGTTCATCTAGTAAATAGATTTTTTTTTAATAAAAAAAATTGAAGACTTTATATTTCTCAATGAAGGCATTTAAAAAAAGTAAATGATTTTTTTAGTTGATGGGAGTAAAATTGATGATGAAGTTATATATACAAAGTGAGGGGCCCCGAGTGGCCGAGTGGTCTAAAGCGCTGTCCGTTACGGACCACTGCCTTCTCACCTCTGTCTGCGTGTGTTCGAGTCTAGGATTCGGCAAATGTAGTTATGTGAGAAAGCTTGCCAGTAGCTTCTCGTGGGTCGGTGGTTCTTTCCGGGCTTTGTCCGGTTTCTTCCTCCACCATTAATACTGGCCGCCATGTATAGCCTATATTGTGCTGAAAAATGGCGTTAAACCATTAAAAAAAAAAAAAAAAAAAAATATATATACAAAGTTGTTTACAAAAACATTTAAAGTATTGAATAATAGAGCTAGTACTTGTAGTTTTTAATGATTATTATTAGTCATTTGTTTGCTCTGTAAATAAACGTAAAACACAACCTGTCAGAGAGAGAGAGAGAGAGAGAGAGAGAGAGAGACTCTCTCCAGGATTGTGTTGTTCATGGCCATGCTTTCATATTTGGAATTGAAATTTAGTTTTAATATTTTGTGTGTGTATATAGTATTTCATACAGTGTACATATTTTTGTAGTTACATAGATGTTTGTACTGGGGGACAAAACGATCCAATGGTTTCTATTTTCAAAATGCTACAGGAAAACTCCAACATGTATTATTATACAGCAAGGTTGACCAGATATAGAAAGTGTACAGGGTATTCTCAGAATAATGATGATGAAGCAGAAAAAAAGGGTTTATTATTACACTGGTTTTATTGTTCGAATGTGTATTTTTTTATTTTAAGCATTACATAAACCAGCTCAATTAAATGTACAAATCAATTTCAGAACATTTTTTTTTTGTGTATGTGCTAGGGTTGGGAATGATAAATGGGGGTGGGGGGGGCAGTCGGCCAACTGTATATACAATGAGTGGGGTGGAGTTAAATGAGGTTGTTGGGGTCTGTTCATTTAAGTATCATTTTGTAGCAGGGGTGGATTTATAAATACTAGATGTATAAACTATGCTCCATCTATTATATTATTTGAAATATATATATTATTATTATCTAAACGAAAATATAACCCTGGTTTAAAAGAAAATCTCCGCTCTACCCAAAAATTAAATGGCTGGTTTTTTAAATCTTTTATTAAACATTTCTTTGTGAGACTTATCCTTAGGTCAGCAAATACTTGCTACTTCATGGAAAAGCATATTCCGGATCTGATTTTGATTAAACTTAATATTTGCTTCTATTATTAAGGTCTTTGACAAATTGGATATATAAGGAGATTCACACATTATGCTGATCATGCATCTCACTCAGTGAGCTGGTTATGACCCAGGGAGAAATTATTAGTTGATACTATTTTAAAATCGAATCAAACTTATAATGGTCTTATCCCATCAACAGGCCATGTCAGCTTGATTAAGAGTGAGCTCATTGCTTTTGATTGGCCGAGTTCGTTAGCATCTTGATTAAAGTCAGGTCAAGCTTTGTTAAGGGAATTATATCCGGATATATTATATATAGTAATTTGCAAATGTTACACGTTTTAATGAAGTGATCTTGCATATGATTGGCAGATCTTGTTACCACTCATACCTGATTAATTTTTAAGTGACTTAGAACATAGTTTGATGCCATCAAAATTTCTGACAAAGTCATTAGCAAGAAAGATAGCGAGAAACATACAGCATACCAAATGAGGTGATATTGGATCTGATTGGCTGAGCTTGTTACTTTTCTCAAGGCCATTTTTCTTGTCTGGTGTGATCAGAAAGTGCAGGTAGATTATGTCAAAATCTTGGATGATTTTCATAAGAACAAGATCCACACATACTAAAGAAGTGAATTAAGCATCAGATTGAACGCATATCCATTTTAGAGGTCATGTTTATAAATCCAATTTTGGATCAAACTTGTTATGTTCTTGAGATCTCAAATGAATTTGCTAAGGAGCAGGTTCCAAGCTTATTAATTAGGTGTCTGTTCATCTGGCTTTATGAGATTGTTACCATTCTTGAGCTCATATATCAAGCCCAACATTGATCTGACATGGAATACAAGATGATAGCATCAATATGTCAGATGGGTATGATCATAAGTGTCCTCCTTGAATATATTTGGCTTGAGGACTAGTCATGTATCTGGAGTCCCTGTCTTCACATGGGCTTGTAGAAACTGAATATAACCATTGCATTGTTGTGCATCTTAATTAGCCAGGGTTCTGATGTATTAATCTATTTACACCTTGGTGAATCAATCAGATATTTCAGTACTTTGTTCCAGGGACATCTATTGGATTCTTTGAGTTGCTTCATGCAAGTTTACCAATGGTGTGTGACAGCGGTGAATTGTAAATTGGTTGAAATTGATGGACTCGGTTGACTTCAAAAGGAAACTTCGTAAATTTGACATTGAAATTGTAACTACATACCAGAGAGAAGTCATTGCAGGCGTATTTAAGGGAAAGGAAGTCTTTCTTCAAACGCAGATAAGCTTATTTATCAGTCCATTCCAGTTGTGCTTCCCCCTATAGAAGCACTGAAATATCTGATCAAATCGCCAAGGTGTGGATAGGCTAACATATCAGAACCATGGCTAGAAAAGATGACTACCCTATTGTGAAGAAAAAGTTAAAAGGCAACTGTTGGAGGCATCCATTTTAGTAGGAAATACACATATTTATTAAGGCCATGTTTATTGTCTGATTTAGTATGATTTTGTTTAAATACAGATTATTCATGTTGCAAGATGATTTTGAGAAAAATTAATGAGGTTGTCATCCATTTGATTGGCAGAGGTTTATACTGTTGTATGTTCTGTTTATCTGATTTGATTTGATCAGACTTTATAAACTTGCTTATATTATTAATATTTCCCAAAGTTTATCTATTAGCAGGAAATATATACAAACTTAAAGACAGGTAAAAACATGCTCCAGTAAGACAGGAATTGCTTAATACAGGAGGACACTTAAAACAAGTGCCTGTTACTGCAAGTGATTGATTAATGTACTTTGAGGAACGTTTTTTTTTTTTTTTTTTTTTTTTTCATGGACCACATTACCAATGCTGTGGGTCTTGGTGGACCACTAAATGACCATTCCTAATGTTTACTGTACTGTATCTAACAGACCTGCCAATCCTTATGATTTGCTGCAAGTCTCATGAAAATAACACTTAAAATAAAGACTTAAGGAAAAAAAAAAGTATGGAAAAATTATTGTTGCTGTAAAACCATCTTTGATTTGGATCGGGGTTTAATATTAGAATTAGTGGAATTAGTCAGGTAACCAGACTAATTGACCTCCGAAGCTTTAAACTGCAGATACTTTATCATGGCCAATCTCAACATGATCAACTGGTTAATTATATAATTTTTTAAAAAATGTCAACCAACAAGCAGTGCATCTGAAGGCAGAAGGGAAAATTCTTTAAGTGTTAATAATCAGCACAGAAGAATAAAAAGGAATATTTTGATTCTGGTGAATAAAAGCAGGAAGGGACACAATTACATTTATTGGGCATCACATGCTAGGTGGACTATGTCTGTTGGTGGGAGAAATGATCACCTATGCAATGAAATGGATTTTTGTTGTTGAAGAATTGCATCAAGTGGAGAGATAGCAACAAGCCATTGAGCTGCACAGGGTTTGGAACTGGAGTTTGTGCAGCAGTACTGGTGGTAGATAAGGTTTGCATCTTCTTCACTAACTTTTCATTTGAACTTAAGAAACGAAATATTGAATGGAAAATAAAATAATATTTTGAAAAATAGACAGAAGAAAAATTATGATAAATGACACAATTCAATCACTACCAGTTGTTGCTTTTGAAACTAGAAATTCTTCAGGTTTTGCCGCTGTAAAGTGATCCAGTATCAATTTACATGGGTTTAGTTTTTTTGCAGCAAGTTAGAGCAAGATCTTTTTATTTGTTTATAAAAAGATTCATTACATGAATACATGGGTATGGATGGAAGTTAATTAAACAAGTTATCTATTATGTGTATACATGGGTATGGATGAAAGTTAATTAAACAAGTTATCCATTATATGTGTACATGGGTATGGATGGAAGTTAATTAAACAAGTTATCTATTATGTGTATACATGGGTATGGATGGAAGTTAGTTAAACAAGTTATCCATTATATGTGTACATGGGTATGGATGGAAGTTAATTAAACAAGTCATCCATTACTTGTATACATGGGTATGGATGGAAGTTAATTAAACAAGTTATCCATTTAATGTATACATGGGTATGGATGGAAGTTAATTAAACAAGTTTTCTGTTCTTGAGTAGTTTAGATAACACTAAAATATGGCAGATTCTTTGATTTTTTTTAATTAGATTACTATTTTTTTTTATAGATAAATAACTTATACTAGATAAATAACTTACACAGGTTGATTAATTTTGTTTAAAACGTACAGTGTAGTAGAGTTTTATGGCTCCAGAACACAAAAGTGTAAAAGAGTTTAATCAATATTTGTATGCTATTAAAAACTAGAAAGGCTATTCATTTGCAACCATTCAAATTAGAATTATTTGAGGTCAAATGTATATTTTCTGGTATTTCAATTACATACAACTTCGTTCATATAGATTGTAAAAGTCGGAGAGTTTTCAAGTAATACCATTTTGTAGAGGATAAAGTCCCAGGGATTCTTACTTTTTAAAACTCTTATTTTGCTGATGTGATGCTTGTAACTATTTATGTATACATTATTACAAAAAAAAAAAATATTTGCAAAGTAAGCCATACAGAGTTGCTTCAAAAACCAGTACAGTAGATGGAGAATAGGACAAATTTGAAGAGAATTGCTAAGTCAGTGCAACAATGTAACAATTTTTTAAAAGATATATAAATATTTGTTGAAGTAAATGGAAACAATGTTTAAATTTGTAAAAAGGAGGTTTTTGAGTGGCAAATATTATTAAGATGGCTGGCAGTTGTATTTTTCAACAGTATTTTAGAACATCTTTATTCAGGTATGCCAGAACCGTTTTCTAGGTGTAATGGCACATATTTAATTTGTTTGTTGTGATGTGTTAGTTGTGATGACTTTATTAAACTACTTTCTCGAGTTTCGGATTCGGCCAATGTGGGTATGTGAGACAGCTTGCTAGTAGCTTCTCATGGGTCGGTGGTTCTTTCCGAGGGTTTTTCACGGGTTCTTCCTCCACCATTAAAACTGGCCACCAGGTATATCGTGTGCAGAAAAATGATGTTAAACCCTACAATAACATTGAACTAATTTCCCACAATGATTTTATACTTCACCTTTACACTAACTACTACCAGTAATCTTAGAAAGCACGTGTCTAATTTATGTAAGTTTGACTCCTTTCAGTATTGCTGATCTTGTCTCATTTTTCAACACTAAATAGATTTTTTTATGTAATTTTTTTTGTCTAATATGGACTAAAATTTTATACTAGTATAAATATTAGTGGATGTTTGTAAATGCTTGATTTTTCTTTTAAAATTAGTGCTTACTTTGTGAGTAATGCGTGAAAGCCTGCTGCAGTTAAAAACAGCAAACACAAAGCAAAGGTACATTTGTGAAAGAGTTAAAAAAAAAAAAAAAACAGATCATGGAATAAATACAGTAAAAACTTATAAGAGCGACCACCTGTCGTTTCCGACCACAATCATAATGCATAGATCGATTTTATGATATAAACACTGTTATGAGCTACCACCTGCAGAATGCGACCAACGGCCGTGATGTCTTGGCAAAATAAGCGTTTCGACAACGTTATGAACCACCACACGATAAACTCCACCGATCTTTACTTTATCTGTGTAAGAACGACCATTCACACCATTTTAAATTTTAAAAAAGAAAGAAATAAAATCGGATATTTGTATAGGGGTGAGCAACGTAAGGAGCATTCAAAGCATGGAACCAGACTAATTATTCCCGCACTTTCAGCCTGCTCCCCGTCCCCGCCTTATCGTTAGACCCGGCATCCCAATGAACGCGAGAACAGTATATACTACTGACCTGTATGTAATCAATTGTTACAATAACCTCTTGATATGTAACAATTGTTTTGATATAAAACAAACATCAAAGGAATATTAAGGAAAGAAAAGGATTGTTGCTAATGGTGATAGATGCTAGTCCGTAAACCAGGCTAATTAATGTACATGTCACATAATGCCTAGTAATGCAAAAGTTGAAGTATTGCCATTATTGGTCGCGTATATTGTTTTTCGTTAAAGTTTATTCTATTGGCGGAGTTAATAAGGTCTTTTAAACCAGCAAGACTGAATCGTTTGCGGGATTCGATTGATAGTGTTCAAGTCTTGTGATGTGTGTTGTTACCCCCCCCCCCCCAAAAAAAAATTAAGTGACTACATCTAAATCACAAAGCTGTCATGATTACTTTTAGTGTTGTTCCCTGTATGTCCTCTTTGAATGGAGCTGTTGGCATTTGTCTTTGAATAAATAGATCTATTTGTGGATGAGATAATTGTTTCTTTTTATTCATTAACTGTTTGATATGCTATGCATATATTTTTCATATTTTCCCACTTCCCAATCAAAACACTAACAATTTTAACCCCAACGATGGGCGAACCTCCAACTAAAAAGACAAATTTTGAGGCTGGAGAAAATAATTATTGTAACTGAAAGAAGTTAAAAAGAGCAGACCACTTGCAAAAAAGTGATTTACATCAGTAAAACAATTTTAGGTTATAAAGGAGAAGGAGTAATTCAGAAACGATTACATTTATTGTATGATCTTCAAATGTAAATGTGATTTCATGTTAAAAAAAATAGAAGTATATCTTTATTACTATATAATTTTGTTTTTAGATGAATGCATATAATATTTTAGCAGGAACTATTAATATAAAAAACAGAATATATGTACTGAAATTATGGTTATTTTTTATGGTTACTTTTGTGCTGAAATTGTTCTGAAACTGGACCTTGGAAACTTGTCATTTTGTACAAACCTGTTATGCGAGACCACTTGTCTTGAGTGTTTGTTTTTTTTTGTTGGCAGAATGGGTCTCTCATAACATGTTATATTGTATTCACAATTTTATATTCACACACAAACTGCAATTAGCTTTTTACCACATTTGTTTCGAAACTACTTTCTGATAATTTAGTGAGGATATTTAAAAAAAAAAATATATCAGTTTGTGTCTTTTGTACAAAGTTTAGTCCAAACATGTGAATTGATTCATTCATTTGCGTCACTTGTACAGTCAACTTGTATTTTTGGCTTTTACATTTTCTGACAGGATATCACCCAGGTGAGTAATCTCCGGCTCACTTACTCTGCTAGATACAGAAATGGATGATGCCAAATATAGAACTTATTGTAGTGTAATAAATTATTTTTACCCTATTAATTTGGTACCATGATATTTGATATAAAGAATGTAAAAAATTTAAAAAAAACATTGAGTTTTGGTTATCTGTTGCAGATATGGAAGAATACAGAGTGTGAAATTACATCCAAAGAAGGAAAATGAAACCATTCATTTGGCCACTGTGGCCTTCACAGACATCAAGTCTGCATCAACTGCACATAGAGCAGAGAATAAACTGAAAAATAATGTCTTAAAGACAGATTTTAGCGAGGGGTCAGCCACTGGTAGTGTTGTGACGCGGACTCGGGAACCAGATCACTTTCAGCGTACACCAGCTTCGTCAACTTTTCCAAATCATACTAAAGGGTGAGTTTTTATAATGTTGTGTTTTAGTTCATTGTAATTTTTTTAATACTTTTGATGAGACCCTATACTAATCTATTATTTTTTTGAAAGTGCTATTTCTGATATCTGAAATTTGTACATGAATGTTTGACTGATTTCTATATACTTGCCTGAACATTATGAGGGATTATAATTGTGATGTTATATTAAACATACATAATGTTTGGCAAGCAATGAACTCTGTTCAAACAGGATGTCTTATGTGCTTTTCTTCCTCAGTAGATGTTGCTTTTCTTCATAGTTTTGCTGTGTGTGGGGTTACCCTAATGTAGCTTCAGTTTGCAATTCAAATAAATGAGGTATTACAACAGCCAAATGAACTAGTATAGTTCATTTATTCTTTGGAATATATTTGTTTTGGGATGTATTTCATCACCTTTTTTAGTCCCAGAGGCCTTTATTTATCACTGTGTTTGGGATGTACATGAAATAGCTGTGAATTTGTGTCTTCCATACATGATGATTACTCAGTTGATACCCGTTTTTGTTGATGATTGTGTTGCTAGCAACATGCTAAATGTGTTGCACCTCTGATGTTACACTTCTGCATGAATTCCAACACATGAATTGGCTGCACAAGTTGTGAGGGAGAAATATTCTAGCAGACTAGCATTTGTTGGTGCCCATTCTTATTACATGTGAAGGAGTACCTAACAGATGTTTATATCAGAAATGATTACCAATAAGTAGGAAACATAATTCCCTTGGATCTGTTGATGAATTTTTATGAAGAGGTGTACTTGCTGCTTCAACTCTACAGAACTACAGCCTGCAGTAAAGATGTCAGATACCCACAGGGATTATAATCACTTTCTTTGAATGGACAGCTGGATTAGATTGATGGTCAGCTTTAAAGGATTACTGTTTGTAGCGGACACAAATTTGCCACAGATTCCAAAAATATATGGAGTACCTACACACAACTAGATGGTATAGTTGAACAGAATTAATGCTAGTTATTATAAATTAAAAAAAGCCGATTGGTTCCAAACCAGGGAGTAAAGTGTCACTTCCTGAAAATCATTTTGAGTTTTGCTTAGATCCAGTACAGCATTATGTATCTTGTGTGTGCCAAGCAGTAAGAATCGGTGAAGTGTTACTTAATATAAGTTTACCAGGATATTACAACCCAACAGGATTACTCCATGCAACTCAAAGTACCAGAATCTACCAGAAAGATCCCTGCCAGCTTGGTACATGCAAATCCTTTTTTGAGATGCATTAATAAACTTTGTGTGTGATGAGGAGTAGCTGGCTTGCAGATGAATAATTTCCTTGCTGGATTTAACAGTGTTATTTGATTAGCTTTTGGATGTAATTTAAGAGGTTTCCAGAAGCAAAATTTCACGCAAATGCATTGGAAAAATGTTTAATCAGATCCTCTATTGAGCTGCATAGCTGGAATTGCGCAACGTTTTCAAAATGGAATATTTCTTTAATGTACAATGTGTTTTGAGGCAGGCATTTAGAACATGTTACTAATTATGAATTGGTTACTTTAGAATACAACAGAAAGTTTATGATTTTAATAATGGTTGTTAAATTGGATTTAGATTTTTAATTGTGAGAATCATTTGGCCGTGAGCAACTTTAAAAAGTCTGCTCATTTGGTGTATCAGAATGAAGTAGTGGCTATACTTTAATTAAAAATTACATCCACCGCCAACCCCCTCCATTTCTGAATAAATAAAATGCTAACCAGAAAATAACATGTTACTACTAGATAAATATATATTCTCTCTTTAGATAAATATCCAGATGTAAAATAAGAAGTGTAGATTTTGTTGCTTAAATATGGTATGGCATCAGGTTGCTAACATAATTTGATCAACAAGACATTTTTTCAGGTGTTGAAGAAGATTGGAGTGTTAAAAGATATGTTGTGGACAGGAGTGGATGTGCATTGCCACAAAGTTTATAAATTTATTGTTAGGTAGCATATTGTAATAAATTGCATGCCTTTTTTCTTCTTCTTGTAACCATTTTCTGATATAAAAGATGTATGTACTGCCATATGTGGACATGCTTTGCCAACAGAATGTAGATGCATTGAAGAAACACTGATAATAATACATGAAAGTGTCACATTCTTGCTTTGAGGATTTGCTATTGGTGATTATGTTTATGGTGTAAGTTCTATATACATTAATGTGTTAAGGGCCCTGGGTGGTCAAGTAGTCTAAAAGTGCTCTCCATTAGCAATCACTGCCATCTCTCCTCTGCATGAGTTTTAGTCTCAGATTCGACCAGTTTGGGTATGTGAGAAAGCTTGCCAGTAGCTTCTCATGGGTCATTGGTTCTTTCTGGGTTTCTTCCTCTATCCTGTATAGCTATTATGTGCTGAAAAATGGTGTTAAATGTGTTAAACCCTACAACAACAACAACAACAACATCAATGTTTTGAAACCATTACAAAAATGCACTTTGAATGAAATTAAAATGCTCATGTTTTTATCATATGAAGACTGAAGGAGACAAAAAGCAGAACTTAAATCCAACTTTTAGTCCACAATTTGCAGTAATGGAGACTGATATGTTGAAAAACTTTGTATATGAGCTGTGGTGTAGGTTTATAATGTCCTTCCTAAATTTGAAATTTCACTGATATTGATTCTGATAACAGAAAAGCTATCTTCAAAGGTGTAAAGTTTCCAGCTCAAAATGTCCTCTAAAGTGGGGAAACCACTTGACATAGTTTCAGTGGTATCTACTGACACTGAGTTTCTTATCAGCTGATAAACTGCTGTACTTAACTTGACACATGGGTTCTTGTATAAAACTGATAAACTAACTGCCTTTGGGCCTTTGTGCATGCAAAAGGGTGCATACATGTGTATTATTAGGTCAAGTCACCTGCATCACTCTTTTTTTTTTTTACATCTACATAAGATGTACATTGTATACTGCATACCTCACTTTTGTATGCACTGCACACAAGTTGGATTGTTCATTCATTGTAATAGTATGTTTGCTGCTTATGACCGACCGAATAAATATGGCTCAGTTCCGGAATTTAACATAAATTTGGTTATTTTTAAACAGACTAGTAGTAGATAGAGAAATTTACTTGGCCCGTTGTATCTTCACTCCTGTAACGCAACTGGAATTTTTCTCTGTGACCTTTGTTGCATAATTTGAGCATTTTTTGGGATGGGGTTTGACAAGATTAATTAAATTGCAAACTGGTGATTCCTATTTCAGCAGTTGATTATTTGCTGTGGTGTGGCTGACTTATCACATTAATGCAACTTTCTTGTTAAAAAAAAATGTATCATGTTATATGAAGTAATACAAAACTCAGTCAGCATCAATAACTAACGTTAAAGTTGATGGTGTAGTCATTTTACATTTATCTAGTACATAATTCCAGTAGTGAGAATTCCTACTTTCAGGACTGAGTTTCTGGTCCAGGACTCTGGTTTCGAGAATTTAACAAGATACCTTTTTTACCTGATGTGCTCATAGATTTAGGTCTGTTTCTGGTTGTTTTAGCCCATGGATAAGGTAATTAGGAGGAATCTGGAATACTGGTACATAATGAAAAATGGCTTAGGAAAAGATCTGCATACTTTGGTGGCATACATTGTCATTACATGAGAATTACCAGGAAGTTTTACCTTGTGGTTTTGTAACTGTAATGTCAGGTACACATTGTAGATTAGATGGTGGGCAAAGTTCAACACAGGTGTGCTTAATGCTGCATGACAGGACATGTACAAGGCTTGGAATAAACCTTTTATGTACCACTTTATATGCCCACAATGCCCAAGTTCTAGAAAGAAGCATACACCTGTGTGCTGCAGTTTATGGTTTTAAATTAGTATTCTTTTCTTTTTACCTCAAGGTTGATTTTGCCCCAGAAGTTGCATTAGATTTACCTTCAAACAGGTATATACATATTAATGGCATTTTTGTTGGAATGTAGTGTTTACAGATTAGGCTTAACATGTAAGAGGTTTTTTTTTAATACATTTAATTTGTGATAATGAAAATTTATTTTCAGTAACTCAAATAGCAGTAATCTAATCGGAAAAGAAGACCTTATACTTACACTTGTCTATATAATAACAGCTCATACTTGTTGGGTCATGTTAACTTAACAATGATTAATGTAGGCCTGCTGTTTCACAACAAGATAGCTCTGTCTAGTTGTAACACTTTTCAACATTACACCATAGTTTTCATGATGTAACATTGTATAATATTGCCTTGGTAGGAGGGCAACAGCTGTGTACAGTACAAGAGCTTGGTGTAACGTTACCTCAGGGAGTGCCCATTAACTTAAGAGATTGCATTGGCTCAGACTGAACCTTGTGTGTTGGGCCATACAACAGGGATTACTCCTTCTTTATGACATTTTTGAGCCATTATAGATCCCCTGCAATACATGTGTAATGAGATGCTCATACAGAGGGATGTCCCAGCATGGTGGTGTCATTAATTTAAAGTGTCTGTATCATGATCATTTTTAATTGTGGTTTTTATAAGCCATTAAGTCCCTATAAAATTTAACACTCTGAAGTAATTTAGGTATTTATTTGTATTTTGTTTAATCTTTTGACTAAAATCCGTGGATTAGTTTTCAGGGCTTTCCATATAATCCAGGAGCCAGATGATTTACATGGCTACTTTACACCCAGCTACCTTTAAAAAAATGACAAACCGAATCTCCATAGTCACAACATCCCCCACCCAGTATACTTAGGCAACTCATCCCCAAACTTGAATGGAAGGCCCTGATTTTATATTCTTTCAATAAATTGACCATAATTTATTTTGAGTTGTAACCTATCACCTGGTGTACTTGTTTGGTTACTACTACTCCTCTTTGGAGGTTAAATTGTCTCGAAAACATATTTGACATATATTTTATTGGGTGTGACTCTATTGATAGAGACCAAACCATGAAAATGGAGAGCTCTCTATAGATTGAAAGGAGGTAACACTTATCATATGCAAATACACATGATGGGATGCTTTTTATGAATTGTTGTTTTGTATATTATGGGAAATTACCTAAATGATATTTGTTAAGCACACATTGTAGATGTGATATTTAATATAGTGAAGTAGAACATCTCTGGAATAACTACCTTTTCTGTCAAAAAAGTATGGTTTGTCAAGACAGGTAGTCTCTCATAACAGGTCATACCACTGTATAATCAGTAAATCTGTGCATTGAGAATATAGTCTTTTAAGATAGGTGGTTTTGCATGACTGGTCTTTCAAGACAGGTTTTACTAAAACTACTGTTTTTTGCCATCTAATTTCTAATACATGTTTCAAAAACTTTATAGTAAAATTTTAAAGTATGAATTTTCTTGCACCTAGAAAATAATTAACAGAAAGTGTACACAAAAATGTCCAAAATGACAGTGGTGCATCAAGAATAATGTTTTTGCGAGATATCCAGAAAATTCATCAGATCTTTAATATACCCCAGTGATGCTACATGGTAAAGTGAAGACATGTTTATCAACTCCTTTCTGAAAGCAGTGTTATCTCTCAGTTGGTGGAGCATTGGAAGTTTAATTCAAAGGTTGCCTCATTACCTGTTCGCTCCCATTTCCTGTGTATGATATAGCCATGCTGTGTTAAAAGTAGTGTTCAAACCAATAATAAAAAAGAAACAAATAACAAATATCCCCCCCCCCTCACACACACTCTGTTTATCTGCATTTTTTCATATCCAGAACAGATTATAGGAATGGATTTTCTCTGCCATTCTTGTTAATTTATCAATATAATAGCGGGGAAACAAAGGTATCCGGTTTAAGAATAATTACTTTGTATACTTAATAATAATCTGTTGCAATGTATACCTAATAATAATCTGTTGCAATGTATACCTAATAATAATCTGTTGCAATGTATACCTAATAATAATCTGTTGCAATGTATACCTAATAATAATCTGTGCAATGTATACCTAATAATAATCTGTTGCAATGTATACCTAATAATAATCTGTTGCAATGTATACCTAATAATAATCTGTTACGAATGTATACCTAATATTAATAAGCTGGTACAAAGTATACCTAATGATGCTGTTACAATTTTTTAAAAAAATCCAACAGGCACAGATGTTTATTCTGCAGTGTTTGCTGTTTTGGTTTAGCTTAAAAGACTTTCTCATCCCAATCCCCCCCCCCCTTTAATTATCCAAGCATTTGACAACTCAGATATATATATATATATATATATATATATATATATATATATATATATATATATATATATATATATATATATATCTGGAGTCTAACGTTTAGCAATACTGTCTCACTTGGTGATGACAGTACTCTTTAGTACATGTGTTTTCATTGTTTTTAATAATATTGAATCAATGACAAGTTTTTCACAAATAAATTTTCACGTGTGTTTTTAACAAGGAAGTGTTTCAGCTTATTAGTTTTGAAGTTGTTTAAAATGTAAATGGTGTACATTCTTGTGACATTTCATATAAATTTCATAAAAAATTTAAAAAGTTGCTGCTGCAAGGAATTTCTATGATAGTTGTAGGAGTTTTAGTAACTGAGAACAACAAGAACTGCAGATTGTCATTTCAGTCCCTTTTCTTTTCAGTTCTGTGACAGTTGTCTTTTTTCCAATGCATGCTTAGTCAATTGTATTCTTTACATCAGCTTAAAATGAAATAATGTATTTTAACCCCCTTTTTCTTTTCTAAATGCACCACTTTTCAGTGTGGTAGAGACCATTGGGTCCCACTTTTTGCTTTTCTGAAATGAATATGGTTCTTTTTATATTTCACTTTGCTAGACCCAAGGACATTTATCAAATTTATCAAATTCACTTCCAGTAGGCTCCAGGTTTTTAATACATATATATGGTACCTTTTGCAGGGGTGCATTATTATGTCAGTTTAACTGCCAGTTGCAAGATTCCGCTTTTGTGCAGAGATATATGGTAGCTTTTGCAGTGGTGCATTATCATGTCAGTTTAACTGCCAGTTTGGTTGATGACAGACAGAGATAGGCTAATCACATGTACATGGAAATACCAGTGATTGTGCCTGTAGGGGCATTTTTTGACTTGCATAAAAGTTCTCTCTATGGATGCCTCCAAGCTCATGTTGTGGTGCACTTACTGTGGTTTATTATTGTACATTTAATGTTAATACCAGATGTCAGAAACCTCCAGTTAGAATGGAATCTTGGAGCTGGGAGAAAAACTTCCTTTGAATCATTCCAAACAGATCTTGAAATTTCTTTGCCTTCTGCCCTCCTTTAGTTCTTGGCATCTGTCCAGGGCACACATATGCTCTCTTTTATTTTAAAGTTGATTAGTAGGGCATAACCGACTTTTGATCCAGAAATTGGATTCCACCGGATAGTATCAACTTCCGATTAATCGGAGTCGGACAAGGCAGGAACGACCAGTTCGGATAATAAAAATAATAAAGTTGAATTTCTATAGCACCGTGTCTAACACTGCGTGTCATTCGATAGTGCGTTAATAAAGTTAAATAAGAAGTCAGAAAAGTCCAATATGGTCAACACAACGTAACCGACTTTTGATCCGGAAATCAGATTCCACAGGATAGTATGAACTTCCGATTAATCGAATCGTTTCCGGAATCGGAAAAATTTCATGCCCAAAATCCAGAATCGGAAATCAGTAGAAAAATGCTAATCAATTATGCCCTATTGATTAGAACTCTGTGTGTGTGTGTGTATGTGTGTGTGTGTGTGTGTGCACGAGAATTCTTCATTAAGGTGCTTGCTTCATTCCTTTCCTTGTGGAAATCTGTTATCATTTTTGTTTTTGTTTTCGGGAGGTGCCATATAACTTTTGTTTATGTTAGCATTTTAAAATATTTTAGTTGAAGGAAGTATTAAATGAGGAATTTTAACAATTCTTATGCAAAAGAAAATCAAATATAATACACTAAAATTTCTTTTTGTATAGTGTGGTGTGTATCTGTTGGTGTTTTTGGTTAGACTTGTTTTGTGTAGAAACATTATGAGTTAAGTGCCTTCCTAGGGTAATAACCACAGTAACTCCACCTGGGCTCATTCAGTTTGAAGGTCCATCTAGCACCCTTAGCTTTGCAAGAGTAACGTATTAGTTCCAAAAATGTAGCCCCACTACTTTATTTAATTTCATAACTTACTTAGGTCAGTCTAAAATATCTCTGGATTATAATTAAATTTAAGCATAATCCTTAGCAACAAGGTATCTACATGATTTTTTTTTTCAAAGCTAAAAGCTAACAGCGCTTATTGGAGGACTAGTGGTGTAAAATTTGTTGTTTCTTTGGTGCAAAGTTTAGCTTGTGCTAAACTCGTCAATTCTGGAGGTATGTAAATCTTGTATAAAGTCTGCAATCCTGTAATGATTTAATGAATCAGTTTTGAAAAACACCATAACATCAAATATTAGAATATGTTGTTTGCCTTGCATATAATTTAAAGTGATAAGCCAGAATCAGATCTGTTCACATATTCTTCAACATTAGTGTGGGGGGGAGGGGGTCTGTGCTGATCTTGGTTGAATGAATTTTGTATGGTTTGAGCTGTGGTGGTTTGGTACATTGGCAGGGCAGTTCACTGCTGTAGTCAATTACAGGCGGTGTTTTTACAAAAGGATGCTTCATGCCAGTTTTATTCATTTATTTAGCTGTTTGGCAGAATCAGGTGATCATTTGTGTATGCTATATTGCTTTGAGTCTTGGAGTACCACTTAATGATCATTCTTAATGATGAATGTACTACATGTATTAGCTAATTAACAGACTATAATCCTTACACTTTTGCTGTGTCAAGAAAATGACCCTTTAAATACAGACTTGAGAAACGAAAGCAGATGCATTGGGGAAAAAAAAATTTGCCATAAAATCTAGATGACTGGCTCATTCGTGTTCGATTTTTATCTGGGTTTCATATTAGAATTAGTGGAGTTAGTCAGGGAACCAGACTAGCTTTACAGCAATACCTCAGATGCTTTCAGCTGAACATATTTTCTCATGCATGGCCAAACTGTTGATTATGGAATTTAAAAAATAAATGGCATCCAGCAAACAATTAATGCAAGGGGAAATTCTTAAAAGGTGTTAATAATCAGGACAGAAGAATAAAAAGGAATATTCAGATTCTTGTGAATAAAACCAGGAATAGACAAAAGTATGTTGATTGGACATGACATGACAGTTTGAGTTTGTCTCATGGTGGAGATATGATTGATTTTGTCATGTGAATTGGAAAAAAAATGTCAAAGAATTGTCAAGTTGAGAGATAACAACAAGCCATTGAGCTGCACAGGGTTTGGAACTAAAGTTTGTGCAGCTGTACTAGTGGTAAATGAGGTCTGCAAGTACTTGACTAAGCTGTTTACCATAGCTGCTTTTTTCCAATACTGAAGTTTTACAATAGCAGTTTAGGATATTTTGCTACACCTTACTGAAACTGCTCAAACTTACATCAATTGAACTCCGATGGTTTTGCTAGGGTTGACAGGCTAATTCCTATTAATCCATATGCAGTTTATATTGGTTTGAAACTTTAAATAAAAAAAATAAAAGAAAATTACAGATCATTCTGATGAAGAAAAAAAATGGTTTTAATAGAAAGGAAGGTACAGTATGCACGAAGAAATCAGACTTTACATTAAACAGTTTAAGCCAACATCTGTTGTTTAAAAGGCTGCATCTGTCAGATAATTACAGGTATGGCAGAAATAGCCACATGTATACTTAGCAAGTTTCATCAAAACTGTTAATGTTGGAAAAGCTGTCGGTGTTGATATTGCAAACTACAGACAGATGGCAAAGATTACAGATTAGAATTTGTCTAACTACCAACTAACATCTATATTGGTATATAGGACTGTGTTGAGCTGTTAACTGGATGGGTGTGAGTTGGATGCCGCAATTGAATCAGACGATTCCAGTAACCATTATGTGGTCACAGCATTTTATGAACTTGGATTTGCAAGATATGAACTCGGGTGGCCTAGTGGCTAGAGCATTCACCATGGGTATTGGAGGTTGTGGGTTTGATCCCCGGCTGAGTCATGCAAAAGACTTACAAAAATGGTACTAACAGCTGCCTTGCTAGGTGCTCAGAATTAAGAGGTTAGTGTTAGGACTGGTCAGCCTGGTGTCAGGATAATGTGATTGGGTCAGACATCATGCAACATGTCTGCGACATGATGCCTCAGTGCTGGCATAACTATAAACTGTCACTGCAGACATCATAGCGATTAAAGCTGTGTTAAAAATCTAAATTATACACGCACACAATTTCAAGATGCAGCCTCGAATAACATAAAACACCAAGCAAGCGCTACGTGGTTACATTATTTCATTCAAGTCTTGGAGTTTTAATGTAATGCAATTTTATCTTTTGTAAGTAAACATATCTAACTTATATTTGACACAGATAAAGCTGACTTTTAACCAGGCTTGTTATGGGAATAATGGAACACAATTGTTCAGATCATTTTCTTGCTGCAATTCAAATGAGTGGTGTTGTTTTGTCATGTTTCAATAGCCAAGACTTAACTAGCCAGTCTCTACCATTGAGATGATAATTAGCTTCCCAACCACAAAAATTGCTTTGTCCTTTCTGCTTCACTTACAGAGACCATTAATCAGCTCCGTTGCCATGGCAGCTGGAATACTTGGAGCTTTATTATGATGCTTGCTGATAATGGAGTTAGGTTTGAAGCTAGCTTCCTCTTGGCATGTTTCCAGTTTCATTAGTTATAGATTGGGTCTCTAGCTTATATTTGTGAAAAGGCAATTAGGTGAAATGCTGTGTGTCTAAATTGGCTTTTATATCCTAGGTAACCTTAATGCATGTAGTTTCTAAGCTTTTTAGTATGAAGTGGGAAGTATAGACTTTGATATATCTAAGGTGGTTTATTGACTGCCATAGTAATTAAAATTGTAAATCTAGATATTTCTACAGATATTAGCAACATGGAGTATCACATAGCAGATGAAAATAACCCAGATGAGATTTTAGAATAAGCTTGGATAAATGTTATTAATGTAGGGAAAATAATGAGAGAAAGCAACGGGAAATTTCCCACAGGCAGTAAAGGTTTGTGTGACCAGTGAACTTTTATATCTACGCCAGTTCATATGCAAACATATACCCTGATCTGCTATGACACTATGTGCTGACAGATCGAGTCCATGCTGCTTGTCTTAGTTCTTGCTATGATGCTATGTGCTGACAGATCGAGTCAATGTTGCTTGTCTTAGTTCTTGCTATGACACTATGTGCTGACAAATCGAGTCCATGTTGCTTGTCTTAGTTCTTGCTATGACACTATGTGCTGACAGATCGAGTCCATGTTGCTTGTCTTAGTTCTTGCTCCATGCATTGGCCCTGATCTACTGGCACATTTTATAACCATTAGCTCTTTATACTATTTGTGCATGTGATTATTTTTTGTATAATGGTAATAATTTCAGTATGCTTGCACTAAATGTTACCATTATGAGCGATCCTTGAGATGAACTTTAAGAAGCTGCTTTTTGCGTCGGAAACTAGTGAAATAAAAAGGAAAATTGTTTGAAAAGTTGCTGGTCTGTGTTTGCTTAAAGTTGCTGATTTCCAGCCACTAAACAGCCAGCAGTTTCAAACCCTAGTACACAAAAACTTACGTAGATTGCTATTTTATCATTCATATATATATATATATATATATATATATGTGTGTGTGTGTGTGTGTGTGTAAACGTGCTGGCTAAGTGGACAGTGTCATATAGTCTAGGTAAACAGTTGTAAATATTTTAAGAAATTTAGTATTCTAAGGGCATTTTATGAAATGCCATAGTGAAAAACAACAACAAAAAAAACTATATATATGTTTGCATCATGACAAAAAAAGTGGGGCCAGACATGGAATCGTGATAATTGAAAACATTTCAGAAAACATAACTACAATGAAACCTATCAAATCTGACAACACTGAAGACCACATTTATTTCTGGTTTTGAGAGGTTTTTGGTTTACTTAGGGTTATGCAGATGTGAGATAATGTAATTGTGTGAGCTCATCTTTGTGTACACAAATTAAAAAGCTGTTTTTAACCATTTAATTTAAAAATAACTGAACAGTTGCGGCACATCGTATTACCAGTTTACTGGTATTTTTTCTAGTGATATCCCATGGTACTTTTTTCAGTAAAAGAGACATGGAAATTCCAAAGTAATCTTGTTAAATCTTGAATGATATTAACGGCTTGTTTTCATTGTTCATGATGAAGTAATTCATCTTTTACAAAACAGTTTAGGGGGGGGGGGGGTGCCGAGTGGTCTAAAGTGCTTGCTGTTATGGATCACTGCCATCTCACCTGTCTGTGTGGGTTTGAGTCAAAGATTCGGCTAATGTAGTTATGTGAGAAAGCTTGCCAGTAGCTTCTCGTGGGTCATTGGTTCTTTATGGGGGTTTTCCCGCGTTTTTTCTTCCACCAATAATACTGGCTGCCATGTATAAGCCTACTGTGTGCTGAAAAATGGCGTTAAACCCTTAAAAAAAAACAAAACGTTTTTTGTCTCACATAGTAATGGTGAATAAAGATAATTATAATAATAAATTTAATAATCACATGTTTGACGCTTGTTGTGTATGCCAACAAAGTATCCAAATAGAAATAAAAACGTTACTTGCAAACTTTTTGACAAGGTTTTTTAAAATTATAAATATCATCCCTTTGTTATTTAATAGTGTATGTAAATGTGTTGCGTACTAAACCATCCCTTGATTTTCAGGAGTGCAGTTTTCTATATGAACTTAATTTCTGAAGTTCACTAAATATTGTATCTTTATGGAGCATGTGTTTTATATTTGCTTGCCCTCTGATAAATATGTTGCCAGGGTGTTTGCATCATTGCCCATTTTCCTTGCTGACTATATCAACATAGAAAAGTTTCAACTTTGTTATTAACACTGCTATTTTTATGGCTTTCTAATGTCAGCAGATATCTTTCACAGTTAGAGTTAGCTGAATCATCCCTCTTTTGTTCGATTTTTTTTTTTAGATTACAATTTGAATAGGATGTAACATTTATAGCACATACATCTTCTGTAATGTACATGTACTGACCTTTCAAGTCTGGGTTTTCTTTTTGTTTGTTGAAAAACATATATTTTGTTTTCTTTTATTTCAAGAACGGTATTTTTGGCTTTTGATAATATCATTGTCATTATTGTACTATAACTCAGAGCAAGATATTTTTTTTCCCCGACTATTGACAGGTAGAAGTTATACAAGAAAGGTATCAGGCTCATGTAAACATTTAATTGTTGCTATCTAATATAAATTGTGATACCATTTGGCAGTCTCAAAGACATTGCATAAAAGTGAGGCTGTAATTTTTAAACAATTTATTTCTTTTCTTCTGTGGAACATTTATACAAATGAATAGCATTGATTTATCTTCAAATTACTTGTCAAAAACTACTTGGTAGAATTAAGAGTTTTTACATTTTCAGAAATGGTGTCGAGCACCATCATTATTTTCTGCTGTGACTAAAATAGAAAAATCGGACAATTCTGCAGAATTAGATAACATCAGACAAAAAGCATTAATTTAGCTTAACTTTTTAATCCATGATGTGACCACTCTGGCGGTCTGGTGGTTAGAGGAGTGTCCTCCACGGAAGCGGGAGGTTGTGGGTTCAAACCCTGGCCGAGTTGTACCAAAGACCTTTAAAAATGGTACTAACCACTGCCTCGCTTGGCGCTCAGCATTAATAGGTTAGTGTTAGGACTGGTCGGTCTGGTGTCAGGATAATGTGTCTGGGTGGGACATCATGCTACATATCCGCGACATGACTATAAACTGCCACACTGCAGACATCGTTCCGAAACGACTTAAAAATTGTTAAAGCAACATTAAATATCCTAATCACACTCACATTAATCCATGATTTACCATGAAAGAAGTGATACAACTTGACATGGAGCGCTTGTATAGCCCTCCTGAATGAGATGCATTGAATGACAGTCTATTATTGAAAGTGTTCATTGTAAGGGATCATCATATTTACAGTGGGTTGATGTTGACCCCATTTGAATACAATGTAAAAAAAAAAAAAAGTTTACAATATTTTTAGTTCTTGGAGGGGTTTTACGATTTGTTCAATGTATCAAAAGAGCCATTTTTGTCTTCATTTCTGTTTAATTTTGGTCTTTGGTTCTGTTTACCCACAGCAAGTTTGGGAACAAATTGTTGGTCTTCGTTTCTGTTTACCCACTGCAAGACTGTTAGCAATGATAGATAAGCTGTCATATCATACTGTATTATTGCTGTTCTTTTTTTCTTTTAAAACTGAACAGAAGTTTATTGTTTGCAGTTCAACATATGGGAATTTATATATATATATATATATATATATATATATATATATATATATATATATATATATATATATATATATATATAAAACATTAAAGAATGACTTTGAATGTTACAGATGTGTATTTTGTAACACACAAAGAGGCTTGACAAATATTCACCATGATGTAGTATTTGAAGACAGCCTAACCAGTGATCTAACCAAACTTGTTAATTGGACAGTTGTCTTGGCAGTTTACTTACCTATGTGTTGTACCAAGTTACTGTCTGTGTATGGTTATCTCAAACATATATACAGTTTTACATATGCTTGGCAGTAAATCCATATATGTGTTAAGGATATGTATTTTTTTTTAATTAAAATGGCACTATATACACAGTCCTTTTTCAAGGATGAGAAATTACTAGTTCTTGGTTGTTATTCTCGCCATATTTTGATGCCATAAATTTGAGAGAAAATATCTCTTTAGAAATAGAACTCAGCTTTCTTCAAGTTCATGCTCAGTTTTTAATTTTTTTAAATACATTTTTTGAGGAAAAATGGATTCATTCTGTTTCAATTTTGTAAGAAGTTTCTTCTGAAGTGGAATCTAAAAAAATGTAGTAAAGAATATGTAAATGTCTGGTAAATTTTGTGCTAGGAAGATGGCAAATCATTTTCCATAATAAATGAATTTAGTAGTGAAAGCAATTTATAAAAACAGCATTCAGAGTTAATATTTGAATGAATAAGCAGAACATAGTTGAATGATAATGGAATTTTTTTTACATTCAGAACATGGGTGGGTGGGTGGAGGGAGTACCTGCCATAGTAACTTTTAACAAAATAGTTGTGCTTGTCACCTCGGTGCATCAAGTGCAAAATTACACCTGGTGTTAGTCGGCACTGTACTGGAAGATGAAGATGCAACAATTTTAAAACTCTACTAAACTATACAAATGTAGAGCTGTGTATCAAAAAATTTGTGTACCACTATTTTTTCGACATATAGTGATACGTACCACATATCACAAAGGACCAGCAGTTCAATGAAGCCTACGATTTTATAGCTACACTTTTGATATAATAGGCAGAGTGGGGGGATGCCAGCTCCCAGGCAAGATATTTTGAAGATAGGACCACTAAATGCTAAACACTCTTACTCAAGAAATGAGAGAATATTTAGAAGACTTGAGAAATTTTGTTTAGTTCTGACTGAAAACGAGTGAGATCCTGAAAATTGTTGGATGATTCTCAATCTTACAAAGGAATAAATATACATAGAACTTTCACATGCAATAGTAAATAACTAACATTGCCCGTTTTTGTTCGGGGGTTTTCTATGTAGTCCTTATTGACAGAAATACGGTGCCATGAAGTTATTAAAAAAAAAAAAAAAAGGTATGACGTGGTGGAAAACTAGTAATATTTTGTGATACCAGGGAACATTATCAAAAATCATTAGTAATGCATAGTCCTTAATATTGATAGTAGTCTTTCATAACGCTGATGGCAATCGTGAGTAAAGTATGTGACAGTATGATAATGTAAATGATTTTTCTACTTTTACTGTCACTTGATAAAGTGAAGGTGTGCTTGCTGTGATGGCAATCGTGAGTAAAGTATGTGACAGTATGATAATGTAAATGATTTTTCTACTTTTATTGTCACTTGATAAAATGGCATCAATGCTCATGCTTGCCTTTTTTAACAAACTGTTGTAATGAAAGGTCTTTTTAATTCAACTGTATAATAATGTTGCTTTGTAACAGAAACTGTAATTAATGGCCCTATAACTGCAACTGTATAAAAATGTTGCTTTTTTGACAGAAGTTGTAATGAATGACCTTGCAACATAGTGGTGTTATAATGAATAGCCTTTTAGTGAAGGTGTGCTTGCTGTGTGTGATAAATACTGTTCAAACTTTTTTCATTCAGTTTTTCAGACTTTTGTATAATATAATTAATGTCCCATATATTTATTATTTCAGATTGATTAATACATTTCCTATCAAGTGACTAAGCCTAAGATTCATTGTTTATTGTTCTAAACATTGCTGATGGGTCAGGTTATTTACCCAGTTCATCATTGTTGCAGATTTTAGTCTGGTTTAAAGTTCATCCAGAGGTCGCTTTAATTAAATGACATGATACTGGAATGTCTAGAAGGCATTCCTGGATCCTCAGTGCCCTTTTTTTTTAAAAAATATTTCCTGCTGCTTTATTTTATAGTGGCCATTGATATAAGGCTGCCATTATTATGCAGAGTTCAAAATTTGCCTCCTGATGATTGTGTGTGTGTGTGTGTAGCTTAGTCTTTTTTTTTTTGAACCAGTCCAGTGATGGCAGCTAAAGATAAATTTTGAAAAATGGAAAAAATCAATTGCACATAAACACTTGCAAACAAACGTTGAGAGAGATGCATCCTATCACTTACTTGTTCAGACTGTTAACACCTTTGTAAAAAAGAATCTTGCATGATATATATCAACAATTTGGAAATAATAATGGTTTTAGATTTGATATCATTCTGTGGTTTTAGGGTATGGGTTAGTCGATAACACAGATGAGAGAAGTTAGAAATAAATAAAGAAGAAAGGTAGAGAGATGTGTAATTTTTGAAGATTCCTTGATCAAAATGAACAAAGCAACATCATTAAAGGAACATGTCAATCTGATCAGCAACTGGAAAGGCTCAATTATGTTAATTAAAGGAGAGGACACAGCAAGAATTTGATCCAGGTTCAATCTTCCCAAGTTAAACCAGCAACAGCTGGGTCCATTATGATCTGTCATTCACTCCAGATTGATAAACTTAAGTTGAATTTATTTCATTTATTTGTTGCACAAAACATGCATAACAGAAAGTAGAGTATGGCGACAGAAGAGCAAACAAAGAAAATGATAAAAGGCGGTAAGGATAGAGTTCACCTACCAAGATGTAGAGGACAGTCTAATTTCAGAAAACTTAGCAAGATTATTTGCAGAACTAAGCTTTGGAGTTCATTTGAAAGATAGGACTACAATTTGAATTATTGTCAGAAATCGTGTGATAGAAGTGTATCAAAATGTGTTTATCTTTGATGTTTATTTACAAAGGATGATGATGTTTATTTTCAAAGGATGACAATAGGAAGTGATTTGCGTCATCACATTTGCACAGAATTGACAAAAACTTTGACTTGGACATAATGGGTGATGGGGGACATGTATGTCACACTGACCATGAGAGCGAGCTCTACTCCTATAGGTTTTTGGTTATTGTTATCTAGGAGATGATTGACTATGATGTTGCCCAGACTGCGTAATTAATAACTTAAAATATGAAATGTAATGACATAAAGAGAACTGAGGAGAGTAGAATAGAAAAACAGCCATAGTTTATAAAGTACAACAATTTAACTACATACACAAAAATCACAAGAATGATTTACTTTGTTCAGAAATAGAATTACAAAATTATGTTTTTTTCTTTTAGCCTTTCTGTTACTGATAGAACAAATTTCATCACATGATTGAGTGTCAGCTCTAACTCAGTTGCAGGCATGACAGCATACCAGGTGCTTCAGGTCCTTTCCAAACACTGCTGGTCATCAGTCAACATTTTTCGTGCCTTTACTGCTCTTACTCTCTTCTACTTCGAACCTCTTCCAGTCATTGACACCTTAGTTGCGTACTGTGCCCTTGTTCCTACTATGCAGTCAGGTGTGTAGAGCTATTTTCTTTCCATTGAAACAAATAATAATTCACTAAATCTAAATGCATGTCAAGATTTGTCTTCTGGATCACCCATTATTTTCACTCTTTTGCATCAGATATTGTCTATAGAAAATCAACAGAATGGTCATTAGCACATAAAACAAACAGCTTATTATTGGTTTGCAAATTATAATATGATTGATCGTGAATTTGTCTTTTAGGGCACTTGCATTCCTACTGAGGACATAACATAATTAGATGAACCATCGTATCCCACTATGGTTATAAATTTACCACCTGAACTAGCCACACTTAAGACTCCATTCTCATTTGAAGTGACTTCACAACTTAATTACACAAGAATTAACGGACTTCACTCCATGCCATAACTACCGGTAGTTTAATTTTCTATTTAGTGATTCCTTGAAATGTTAATAAATAATCTGGAAAATATTGTGCGACACAGATTCAGATGGACTCTTATTTTCCTAAAATATCCTCTGGTTTAAATTAACTTTGGACAGTTTACAGCTCTGACCTCGCCTTAACATTGTGCTGTAACTCTCAGGTTCTAACTATTACCTGGTGGTCCCAGATTTAAACACTGTTCACAACAGATTAATTATTACAAGTTGACAAGCTAGGGCAATCCTTGCCAATACATCAAACTTAATGTTTATATGTCACACTGACCAGGAAAGAAAGCACTCTGACATTATACTATATATAGATTATTCTGCATTTGCATCAATACATTGGCTTAATTATCTGATATTGACCTATTTCATAATGTAGAAATTGGCAGCTAAGGTCAAGCTATGTATAATGTAGCCAATTTTAGGACAGGCATTTTCAGCTTATTGACAGTAATCTGGTTTTATCTGCTTATGCCTACATTATACTGTAGGTGTTAAATTTTAATATCACTTATCTGGACCCACACACTAGTGAAAGTTTCACCTTTGGCTTGTGGACAGGAATGTTGTCTGTCATCCATCCATTTGGTTACTCCTAAAGGGCTTAAAAATCCATATCACAGACACACACCTAAACAGCTTGGAGGATTGCCCTGAGAACTATATGCACATTATTTACTTGGACCTAAATGAAGATGGTGTTGAATGGTCATCCAAATATGGCTGCAGTGGCATCATTATACATCCTGAATAGTCAGTCCTATTGACATGGTGCTTTTTTCAAAAGACCTCAGATATTAAGTTGGTCCTAAATTAAAATGGTGCTAATATTACTCGCAATATGACTGTCACAGCATCTAATTTGAAAGTTTTGTTAATGCTCAGAAATATTTCAGATGGTTTCAACATCCAGCAGTTAAAAAGTTGTAGGGTTTAACGCCATTTTTCAGCACATGTTAGGCAATGCATGACAGACAGAGGTGAGATGTCAGTGATCCATAATGGAGAGGCTTTAGACCACTCAGCCAATTGGGGCCCCTGCAGTTAAAAAGATGAATTGGTCTAATTTTTAATGCATGACACTTCAGTTTGGCCAGTGGAGCAGCAGTCTGTTTGAGGGACATTAGCTTGTAATTTCAGTTTATCACCAAATGCAATTGGTCAGTCAGTTTATCACCAAATGCAATTGGTCAGTGAAGCATAATTGCTTGGTATTAAATTGCCTTCCAGCAAAGCTTATTGGCTTTGTATATAACAATTTTAATCCAGAACCAGCAGGGCTTGCAATATTGCCAAAGGGTAATGATACCCTTGATCTGGCAATGTATTGTCATACCAAAGGCCAGTTAATATACATGAAGGTTTTGTTTTGCATGTTGTTGTTGTTATTATAATGGATAAATTGGTGAATGGAAGTAGACATTGTAATGACAGGCATGATCATACAAGGTTCCTTTTTTTGAAGCTGTTTATTATTTCAGCTATTTTACAGCTGATTTATGGTTTAACACTATTTTGCAGCACAAGATATGCTATATATGGTAGCTAGTATAAATGGTGGATAAAGAATGTGGGGAAAACCCTGGAAAGAATCAATGACCTATATAAAGCTACTGGAAAACTTTCTCACATACCCAGTCCTCAGTGAAAGCTTCATGTATCAAATAGATTGCTTTCATAGTGTCAGTGTATTATGATCACAGCTTTATTTTCTAGTACATGATTCATATACCCACTTTCACTTAATTGCCTTAAAAGCATCCACCATGTAAAATAGTCCTACTTTAATTGTTCAAATCTGGTATGTGTATTGATACCTATAGTTCTGTTTCATGCATAAAAAAATGGGACAGCATTATCACTATAACCATCATATTGCCTTAATTACCCTATCATATTGCCTTGGATACCATTTTATGCCATATCACATATTGCCTTGGATACCATTTATATGCCCTGTCACATCATATTGCCTTGGATACCATTTGTATGCCCTGTCACATTATATTGCCTTGGATACCATTTATATGTCCTGTCACATGATGTTGCTTTTGATACCATTTCTATGCCCTGTCACATTATATTGCCTTGGGTACCATTTCTATGCCCTGTCACATTATATTGCCTTGGATACCATTTCTATGCCCAGTTGTATTGGTACTATAACTTTGTCCATGCTTATTTTAATCTGTTTTGTAGTCAAGTTTTTCTAGTTAGGTGATTTTCTCTGGCAGTGAGGTGGGGCATTCCTGTTTTATTTTCAAGAACATTTTTGGCTTATCCTATTTATTTAATTAGGCCATATCAGTAACTACAGGAGAAGCACCAGATGCTTTTCTGTTTTACTGTTTTTTTTTTCTTTTTTTGTTGCAAGACTTCACAAGAAAACAGCAAGAGAAGTGTAATCTTGGTTACAAGAGTTATTCCATGGCAGCTCTAATTCAAATTTGATTTAATAGTTCTTGACTTATATCAGACTAGTTGAACCTGCCTTTTTCAAGACATTAAAAATATACTGCCCTCATACATCAAAGGGCTTTAATGTATTTATGTGTGGTAATGACATTTAGTAAAGCAGTTGTCTTGATCTTCATAGCAGCTGCTTTTTGTGGAAGCTTGGGCTTTCAAAGACCTTTGGAGAATAATTCCTTCCTGAAATAGGAGGTTACCATATATACCTGCTTACAACTCATATTCAGATGCATCCAGCATGGACTCTAATCTGTCTCTATGCTGTTAGCAGGGATATATGTCTATGCTGTTTACAGTTGTGTGCAACTTGTAAGCAAGTATGTTATAAAATTACAGTGAATTCAGGGTCAAAATTTCAAGAACCATTGACACAGTGTTTGATCATTGTAGCTGATTTGTTCAAAATTGATTAGCTCCTTGTGATCATTATGAAAAATAATGATGTTGCACCTGATTATTCATAAAGGATCTAGCATCAACTAATGTACTTGTTTAAAGCTTTTAGATGATTTAATTAAAAAAAAAAGTCTTGTGACATGGATAAAGCAATACTTGTACAAAGATGTTTTGAGATGACCCTGTCTTGTGACGTGGTTCAAGCAATGGGGGGGAGATGATTTGAGATGGTCCCTTCTTGTGACATGGTCAGAGGAATAGTGAACAAAGATATTTTATGTTTTCAGGTCTAGTGACTCATAAAATGTGATACATGGTTTGTAAATGTATCTAACCTGATACTGTCACAAACTGTTTGGATTTAATAGAAAGAAGTTAAAAGATTCAGGGCTTTAGAAAATGGATTTAGAATAATTGAGCTAACAGCTTTGAAAAGGTAGTAACTTTCTAACATAATTTAAAGTGTAATAGGGAAATATTTACCTCAGGATATTTTTTATTGTTTAAGTGTTGTTTGCACAAATGCAGATAAAGCCAGTTGTAACTCGATGCTTGTGGTCCGAAGAATAACATCGCAGCATAAGCGGGATTGCATCAACAAATAATTTGAAAAACATCCCTCGTAGTAAATGTGCGTTGAAATTTCGGTGCCATCAGTTTTAACTAACCATTTTATAAACCGATATCATTTGTTTTGTTAGCCAGGTTTCACAGACATCAAATATACTTCAGTTTTGAATTATATATATGCCAAAATGGCGGAAACGGTGCATTTTGAAGTTAAGGCAACATGAAACAGTGCTGTGATTACAGATTTGCTAGGGATATAAATAATCGGCTTTTCCATGAGCGTATATTTAATATGTTGAAAAGAGAAGCCTCCTTAATATAAAAAAAATGGGAGCAAGCATGCTGCCATTTCATTATTTGCAGAATCTTGGTATAGTGAATTGCATTATAACTGGTTTTATGTGTAGTTACAGTTTTAAAGGACAAGTATTACATGCATGCTTTACCAACCAGCGCATTAAAGCATTCAGTACAAATCAGACTTCATGCATTAAGAAAATTTGTTCCCTCCAAATTACACTTGAAAATATTCTGACATTAGAAGACTCGACTTTTTAGTTTCAAGTAGCTTGAAATCCAAATGTCTGCTTACTCAGCACCAATAAGTTTGAAAACTAATTTGGGAAATTGAAACAGTAGTAATCATGTTGTCACTACATGTACATTTACTTACTGCAATACTAGCAGTATATTTATTTTATTGCAAAGCACTTTTATTCTTCATATTTGTATTTTTTTTTAAATATTCTAAATTAAATTCAGTAAAATTTGTATGTGTGGAGTTTTTCCTTTTTTGTATTGGCATAACAGTCAGCAGAAAATATGCTGGTGTTATAAAAAAAAAAACCAGAACAAAAATCAGCTAGAATTGTTAGCTTGACATTGATAAAGGTTACAAGTCTCTTTGTAAGAACCATTTTTCCCCGTGACAGTATTATGTTATATCTATATCAGTATTCTTTTGACAGGTAAACTGGATATAACCACATGGTCTTGCAGCTTTAAGTACATGATAAAATCTTAAATTACTCCAGTTCATTCTCTATAAACCACCAAACAAGCCATTGTTCTGAGCAAGTTCTATCAGCACAACCCCCATGAACAGGGTCAGGATTGGGACCGTGTTGTTTTTGAAGAGAGAAAATACCGGTAACATAAATAACGCAATTGCCTTGCAAGCAGACATGTGCATAGTTACTTGGATGACTGCCCAAGCACATTACGGCGCTTTTAAATATAGTGTCTGAAGGATAGAGCAGTAATGGTAAACCACTAATCTGATTCGGCAAAAGCGTTTAAATTTTGAGTGGGGTCAGCCATTGAGAAAACTAAACCAAGTTGAACAAGGCAGATATTGTTGGTACTTCAGATTTGTTAACGGCTTGGTGAACTAGCTAGAACAGGCATTGCCTGTTTCTTATAGCCCTGAATACCGGTGGAAAATCAATACTATACTGATAGATTACTGTGAAACATTCAAATGTAGGAGTGGTATCCAAGACCCCATGAAAAGGGACTTGAATGTACATAATCTTATCTTGAAGGTATTCTCGAACAAGTCTTTGAACTGTAGTAACACAGAAAGATAAGAATATTGAACATAGTGATAATAAAATTCACGATAATCCATAAAGGTTCATAAAATCAAATGTAGAAACTCCTAGTAGAAACTATTAAAATAAAATATACTCAAGTTTTTCATTGTCGTAAGGAATGATAGTTAATTTCAAAATCTACTGTATGTACTTTAATATCACAGTATAGACCTTGATCTACCATTGCATCATAAACCAGCAGATCGGGGTCACTTTTCTATGGATATCTCATAGAAAACTTATTTCCATATGTGTGTGTGTGTGTGTGTGTGTATGTGTGTAAAGATATTACAATTATGCAACATGTATAATACATGTAACAGATAATAACACCTGTTCAAGCCTTAAAAGGTGATTAATCCCACTCCCCCATTAGTGATTTCACTTTCTGATAATTTGAAGAGTATAAAAGTTTTATGCTCAATCTGAAACGTTCAATAAATTGTGCATTTTATAGTTATGTGTTGTCTTGTATAAAACATTACTCAGCTTTCTAAATTTAACTGTGGTTAACCATTTACGTGTAAGGAGAACTGACTGGTATTAAAACACACTTGTGATGTTTACTGTAGAATTTGCGTTTTGTCTATTAAATAGCAATCTGGGCCAATACGACTATCTGTCTAAACCTGTTGAGCCACGCCCTGTATGAGCACATCAAGGAAAGCTGTCAAAATAAACGGAGTTATTTGCGAATGTAGGCATGCAAGTTGACTAGGTGTATGAGCTGTTATGTTCTGATTTTATCAGGGTCTTGAAATTAGTAATGCCTCTTTTAAGAAATTCTGTACTTCCATATAATAGCTCGTGGATACATGTACATTTAGACAACGATCACCATGGCCCGAAGCTGTAATTATCTGATTTCTCTCTAGCTGGCGTAATAGGAATACATGTATTGCCATCAAGATAAACATTAATTATACAGTCTAGTGGAGAAGAAAAACGAGCCTTTTCCGAGCTATAAAAAAAAAATTGTTGTTTACTTAAGGGCCTCTTGCCCTTCTACACATATGCTGGAGTGTTGCCAAATCTCTATTGAGGTTACATTTGTTGTGTTGGAGATGGGATATGGAACCCCCTGCTGTGTTAAGAAGCTTTTGTATTTCCACAAAGACTTGTCAAGAATTGTAAATACCAGGACCTGATAAGGCACATTTACTAGAGCCTTTCGTGGTGAATTTTCTTTTACTGAATGCTTTCTTTAAATTGAAAGGTTGTATTTGAAAGGGGGACGAATGAAAAGTACACTTCTTTTAGAATAAACTTGAATAGTGTGACAAAGAAATCTTTTGTACCAGGTATCAAGATATTTTTCAAAACCCTTTTATGTTGATAATAGCTGCAGTCTACCAAACCGAATCATAAAGCATGGGAAGGCGAGTGATGTACTTGTTCTTAAGAATTGGAAGTTTCATACAATTGCCTCAAATGGCAAGAAATAGAACGACATTTAGTTATTGTAGTGTACCCGATTTGCATATATATGGAAGAAATAAATACACAGGTTCATTTTGTAATTTTTTTATGATTTATATACATTTTGTGATGTGATACTGAAAAACTTCAATATTCAAAATCTTTTTTGGTTACTTTTGCTTTAAAAATGTTTGATGACAAACTGGATTTTTTAAAAAAAAAAGCTTTCTTTAAATTTAATTGCAACAGTTTAGTGCTTGGAGTATCTTCCTTATTTTTACTTCGGACCCCCTCTCAACCTGCTGCTCCTATCATGTCACAATGCTTTTGGGGGTCAACACAATCCGTTTTCTTTCTTTCTTTCTTTCTTTCTTTCTTTCTTTTTTTTTTAAAATATAGTAGAAACTATTTTTTTTTTTAAAAAAGTTGGGGAAATCAACACACTTAAGAGAAACTAATTTGGGCCAGCTGAGATGGAGATGTAGGACAGCACACCTTACACTGTTCAAAATAAAGTTTTTTTCTGCTTTATAAAGGTGTTGAATTAAATCATTTTTTAATTTCAAGTTTTAAGTGTAAGCACATTTAATGTTTTAAATTGAGTTTCTACCTTGTTTCCTCGTAAGAAGGAAGCAAGATTTAATATTTCAAGTTTTATCTCAATCAACAGGTATCATGTCCCTAATACTTTCAGGGGTCACCGCATTGTTTTAAAGTAGAAACTATGTTAACAAAATGGGTGAAATCCATCACACTGAGATGTAGGTACAAGCATGCCTTACGCATTTCAGAATTGGTTTTACTGGTTTAGACCAAGTTAACCACAACCCATTGGATACGTTTCTTTCAATAATTTTTTACATACATACATAAGGGGTCCTGAGGGGCCGAGTGATCTAAGCGCTCTCCGTTACGGATCACTGCCATCGCGCCTCTGCATATGTTCGAGTCTCAGATTCAGCTAATATGGATATGTGAGAAAGCTTGCCAGTAGCTTCTCGTGGGTCGGTGGTTCTCTCAGGTTTTTTTTCCCCAGATTCTTCCTCCACCGTTAATACTGGCCGCCATGTATAGCCTATCGAGTGCTGAAAATGGTGTTAAACCCTACAACAACAACATACATACGTACTTACGTACATACAGCATACATACATACATTTTGTTTGGTTTCTGCATCTGCTCTCCATTGTAAATTAGTCTTGATCATTAAAAAAGAAGTCAGTTGCAGGCAATCTAGGTTAACATGTTTTTTTTTTGTGTGTGGTTTATTTGTACACTAATTCTTGATTTGCTTTGAATGTGAACTGTTTTCCACAATTTTGCAAAAATGTAAGGGTATTTTGTAATGTCTATGAGTCAATGTGTGATAAAATTGCAAACCAACATCAACTTGAAAATCTTCGTGTACATTTGGTTTTCAGTTTGGTTTACTTCACTGTCATCACATTGAATATATCTCATGTCATCACATTATTGGCTATATCTCACATGGGAAATTGGAGCCAATGACACAGCATGTTTGCAATTTACGTCTGGTTTTGTTTTTTTTTTAAATCCATATAATTGAGGAAAGTTTTGTAGATTTATGATTATTTAGAGAATGAAATGAGGAAATCCTATGTTACGGTTCATTTTCTTTGCTGAGAAAGTAACAAAGGTTTTTTTAAAAAAAAATTGTTACGACTCCATTGTATTCAGTTCCTGTTTGATTTTTGTATTGTAAAAAGAATGAGATCATCCAACACAAACCAGACACCAGTCAGGGCTTGATAGTCTGACGAGTTTCTACTGATAAATACGGCTTAGTCACGTGTGTGAAATGTATAAGCAAGTTAGCTGTAGAGTGTAGTGAGGCCAGAAAGGAGAGTAGTCTTCACTTGAAAACATTTATCTTGCAAGCTTGGTTGATTTATGAATCATGTCATATGTGAATTGATCAGATACATTATGTACAAGGCAGTGATTCAGTGCTGCTATCCAGTTGTATTCATAAGAAATATCTTGCTTTTATTTTTGTTATGCCACTGCCAGTGTATGAATTATTTAAGAGTTAGATGTTGTCATTGAATTAAGTGTTAAATGAATACACGGGGAAAATAGTTCGGGTCCATTAAATCGATGGACCGAGTTGTATCTTGCTGGTAGTCTGTTGCATTTTTATTCTTCTTGATAAATTTCACCTTCAAAGAAATCTTAAATGTCTGTTCTTACAGTGTTGTCTAAAGTTTGCATTCATAAATTAGCCAGATTAACAAGAACAGTTTCTTAACTAAATTCCTTGTATATTCTGAAAACACATCACCTTTATTCTTAAATCCTTGTTTTTTTTCTTTCACCGGTGAATCACACGAAAATGACGCATGCTTTTTTGATGATGATAATTAAATGTTATACGAGTTACATGTGGATAAATAGGGCAGAATTTAATGTTTGCCAGTGAAATCAGAAGTATCATTTGAAGCAAGTGCAGAATCCAAACAGTGTAGTAAGTAGATTCGGGGGTGGGGTGGGGCGATGAAGCATCTCATAACTTCAGTTTATTTACATTTCCTCTGTTTAAAGATCGATAATGTATTAAATTCCGAAGCAGCAGTGCATGTTTCAATGTTTAATTTTTTTAGGGGTGGGTTGGTGGGTATTTTAGGAAATTGTAGATGCTGGAAAAGCTAGAATTGTGAGCATGTTTTTTTTACATCCGGATTGTCATTTTTGATTTGTACTACCAAGTCTCGAGAGTTCATTTTTTGTGTTGTAGAAGTATTCCATTTTACAAATCTGGCTGGAAGTTGCTTCTATATTTGCCCAGGATACGTGGTTTAGCATGCATACACCATTATCAGCTATGCATATTTGTAGTTAAAACAGGGTTTTAAAAAATCACATTCAAATTAGAATTGTTTTTGGTAGATTTGTTCTTTCCGGTAAGTAGACCACAATTAATTATGCATCTATGAGAATCAGAGTAACATCTTTATCATTCTGAACATGCATGATTTGTCATCTGTAAATAATTTCGTTTAAAGGTTCATTTAGGCAGATTTTGATAGCAGCCAGAATGAATTGTGTTTGCAGTAGTATTACTAAGAAAGATGTTAGTCTCTTCATGCGGCCTTTGCCAGCAGGAAGATGAATTTGAGAGCTTTTTCAGAAATTGCGCAGAAAATTGCAGGGTGCCGCCATTCTTCTAATAACGGCCAGAGTAATTGGATTTTCAGATTGTGTATTGATTTTGGACTTCATAGTCATCCTGATTTTCTGTCAATATCTATCAACCTCAATTAGTGTTGTTTGTGACAAGTTGCCATAGTAACAGGAATCCAGAGGTAGACGTTTTAGACGGCAGTTTTATAATTGCACATTAGAGCTGTAAAACCAAAGCCACATTGATTGTTCAACCCACACAATTGTCAGCCCAGACAACCTACACTATTGATTTGCACGGCTTGAGCCACTCTCCAATGGGAGACACATTTAGGAACAGGAAGAGGATTATGTGTTCGATTCTGGGTTGTTTTACTCCCCAAGCTGTCAGATAATTATTTCAGATTTATTGCTTTGCAGACCTGGCTTAATTGAACATTGTATCTTTTCACTAGAATTGATATTGCTTTCTCAGCATCACCGTGATCAGATTTACATGTAGTTTCAATGTACGGTACATTTCTAAACCACGTGTTATGGATGTAAAACATTAAGCAGATTCAAGCACAAGAACAATTACTTGCATTGAACATATACAGACATCAGTTCAGATATAATTTTGTATGAATTTTTCTTATATTTTTTTAACCTTAAAAATAGGGCTGAATTCAGAGTGAAATTTTATCCAATTACAAAGCCTAAAATGGTAGTGCTAAAAAAATCAGTCAAAAGAATTTAAAATTTTAAAAGTATGGACTGCTGGCTACCAAATTGTCCCCTGAAAAAGTAATTGTCTGGAATTCAGGTTGTCAGATTTCATCCTGAAATAGATCACGAAATGAGTTTATTTACTTGACATTTGCTTAAAAAAGTTCCTTTCAAGGTATATGATATGCAAGTTGTTTTGTTTTTTTGTCTTTTGCATTGTGTAGCATTTTTTGGGTGGGATTTTGTGTCATGTTACAAACAAGAAGAAACAATTCAGCTGAACTTGTGTAGTTTTGAAAAATATTGACATAATAGAATTTTAAGTTGAAAGTTTTAGGAAAGTTTAGTAGTTACATCATACCTAAAACTCCAGAAATTACAGCATAGATTAATAAAAGTAACTGCCAAAGAAATTGACACTTGAATGTGATATTTTATCAACTGGAAATTCAAGGCCTTCATCTCCTACATAGCATATTATGGTAAATGATTTTGCGATTACATATTTTATGTGCATGGTGGCATTTAAAATATTCTTACAGACATCAAATCTGTCAATACTGCCCCACACCCCACCAAAAAAAAAAAAATAAAAAATTCCTGAATTAAAAAAATTGTAGAGGTGTTTTTGTTGGGAAGTCTAGGAGGTATGCTTCTGATATACCTAAATTTCAAGATTTGTTGCATTTCATGCCTAAAGGTTAGATTCATTCCAGAAGATATGTGCCAAATTTGAATCCACATGGCAAGAATCTGGTATTTAGCATCAGCATAGGGATCTACAGATGTTGATAACAAAAAGCGGAAATTTAGCTCACTCTGGGAAATCTGAGACTGTTATCACTTTACAACCAGATAACATAATGAAGGAAAAACTTTAAAAATTGAATCTTAAGGGGGATACATGCAGTGCTTAAATGGGATTGTTGCTTGGATTTGGTCTGGTGATGTTCTTTGATTTGATTTACCTTAGTTTTTATTTTGTTACAAGTGGAAAGGTTTTCTTTGATTCATTTCAACCCACCCATAGGGGCCCCAAGTGGCCGAGTGGTCTAAAGCACTGTCCGTTATGGACCACTGCCATCTCACCTGTCTGCGTGTGTTCGAGTCTAAGATTTGGCAAATGTAGTTATGTGAGAAAGCTTGCCAGTAGCTTCTCATGGGTCGGTGGTTCTTTCCGGGGGTTGTCCGGGTTCTTCCTCCACCATTAATACTGGCCGCCATGTATAGCCTATATTGTGCTGAAAAATTGCGTTAAACCATCAAAAAACAAAACATCAACCCACCCATAATTTTTACATGTTTTTCATAAGGCAGAGCTTAATGATGCAACTTTTTTCCATCCATTTGCAAATCTTTTTTTGAGGAGTATTGTAGAAAAGTTTTCCACCATTTACCATTGTCAGACTTTGAAAGTAACTTGCATTTTATGACAGGGATCAAACCTATGGATTCTAATGGTCAGGGCCACAGGGACTAATAAAAAGAAATATATTTCTACATAATAACGTAACATTTTACTAGATACATTAACCAAATGTTCTGAATGGCTTTCATTTAATATAATAAAGTCACTTGATTTGGGCATCCAGGGTCAAGGTCGCAATGATTCTTGGAAGGAAACATGGTCTTGCAATACATCTTCAGATTGTTATTACTTTGAATTATTTGGTGGATAGGATTTTTTTGAGACAATGAAGACAACAATTGATTTGGGTGTCAAAAAATCAGAGGCTGTAGTCACAGACCAAATAAATGCAAAACTATTTCCATAATGATATTTAAGTTATTCTGTACAAACATGCCTTGAATAAATGGTAGATAGGTTCACATTTGAGACAAGGAAGACACCTGTTGATTTTGGGGTTGAAAGGTCAAAGGGACATCTAGTAAAAATGTCTGCAAAATAATTTAAGTTGCATGCTACAACCCATGACAGAATTTTATATTAGGTTTGTATTTGAGCTAAGAAAGACATCTGTTGGTTTGGAGTCGATAATAATTAAAAAGTCATGGTCACTGGGACTGGAGGAGAAAAATGATTTCTGCAAATTAACCTTGAGCCAATTTTGTGGATGCTTACCTGGTGATTTTGGATTTTAAAAAGTCCATGGTCAAATTTGTGGCAACTTTCTTTACTGGTTAGGTTGCCAGGTAAGAAGAAAACTATTGGTCAAGGGGTTAGACCAAAGGGTCAGATATTTAGCATCACTCTAGAGATCTATTACAATAAGACAGCTTATATTGCTTTCTAAGGTACTCACTTTCACCTGATTTTTCGATTTACATTGTCTCCATTGGCTGCATGCAAAAATTTCCAGTAATGTATATAGGAACAATCTTCTTCCATTATAGTTTCTCAATCACCCATCCGCATCTTTCCATATGTGTTGGCAGACCCTATTGTTTCAGTGTTATAACATTGTTGGATAATATTCATTGCATATGAACTGATTGTTCAATTTTGAAGGATGCTACAGATCAGCATTCACATGGTTACTTGGCATCTTATGGTGCTGATATCAGCATTCACATGGTTACTTGGCATCTTTTGGTGCCAATATCAGCATTCACATGGTTACTTGGCATCTTTTGGTGCTGATATCAGCATTCACATGGTTACTTGGCATCTTTTGGTGCTGATATCAGCATTCACATGGTTACTTGGCATCTTTTGGTGCTGATATCAGCATTCACATAATTACTTGGCATCTTTTGGTGCTGATATCAGCAGTTGCTAAACATCTACTTTAGTCTCCTAAAACAATAACAGTAGTGGTTTTTTTTTTTTTATTAAGCAGTAAATTACACAAGTGAAACCAATTGAAAGAGCTAATAAATCTTTAACTGGCTTCAACGTCTGACAGTGTTTATGAGTGTTATTATTTGCACAGTAGTCCTGTCAAAATTCAAGATTGAACTGTGATATTAATTTCAGTCTGTTGCATTGTATAAAAAATACATACAAAAGATGAACCAAGTTTATAATATGCTGTTAGAAGTTGTACTCTTCTTCAGTGGTTTTACTTTTTTATTTTAATATATTGACATTTTGAATAGATTTGAAGCTTGTTTCACTTCCCTTCCATTGAAAGCGACTATAGAAATGATATCAGTGTCAGTTTTGGATCAGATAGCTCAGAATTCATGTTGCCATCCAGTTTAATTTTTTTTATTTCTTTTCCTTTTTATGTTTAAAATGTAATTTAAATAGTTCTTAAATATGCCAAATTATTGCTGACATCTTCATCTTCTTGCCAGAAAACAATAGTCATCATTTTTTGCTGTTAATTGAAATCCATATTTAAGTGAAACTTTTTTTTTTCATGTTGGCTTGCATATTATAATATATGTTGTCATGCTTTTTACAGTTATACACCTATGCATTTCTTGACTTTTACTTGGGGGGGGGGGGAGGGGAAGAGAGAGAGAGAGAGAGAGAGAGAGAGAGAGAGAGAGAGAGAGAGAGAGAGAGAGAGAGAGATTAGTATCTGAATGTTAATTGAATCATGCTTGCTAAATAAAGAGAAGATGATGATATTGGTGACTGATTATTAATATTATTATTATTATTATTATTATTATTATTATTATTATTATTATTATTATTATTATTATTGCTGTAGAAGAAAGCCTGTGTACTGTTTGCAAACCTGTAGAATATCAGACTCATAATTCAAGGGTTTTAGGTTTACATTGAGTTTAATAAAACATATCAGCTGCTGCCATGCTTCCTTAGTAAAGGCATTTGGTTCCAGTTTCCATGGTTAGACATAAGCCAGTACAGTGCAGGAGTGTCATTCGAAGCCAACCAGCCAGTTTCATTCATACATAAATATAAATTTTATGTTAGCAAGAGGAACATTTTGTTAATAAATTGTTTTTGGTTGTTGATACTTGTACTTATATAGACATTCTTAACCCTTTACTATCAAGGTACACTTTTCTGTCTTTACCTTTGCCCCACATCTATGCTTAACTACGCTTTTACCTTTGCCACCCCCACCGATCTACGCATTTCTATGCATTACACAGATGAATATGTTACATCTTCCATTTAAGAGTTGATTCGTCACAAAGTAACCAAACAGTTTTTTAAAAAAAATAATCATTTTTACTAACATCTGATTTTAATGCCATATTTCCTAATGTTAGAACTTAATAAATCTAAATTTAACAGACCAATTATACAAGATCTTTTTACCTTGGTCGCATCTAAAATGGTGTCATTAGCTGATTTTATTACCACAATTTGTTGCAAATATTATGGCATTTTCAACATAGGTAAGGTACTTATAATTGTAATTTTTCCAAATATGATGTTAAATTTTATATTAGTGATCACAAAGTGAGTGATATAAGAAAACAATCTTGACCCTATATAGCACAATCAATTATCCAATGTCGCATTATGTAATAAATTTTGGACTATTATTTTTCTTAAAGAGCTAAATATTTAATCACAATGTTTATATCATGTTTCTTATAAATTTAATATATTCCATAATGTATGTGCTAAATGAATTACAGTTATGGCCTACGTATGTGCTAAATGAATTACAATTACGGCCTATGTATGTGCTAAATGAATTACAATTACGGCCTATGTATGTGCTAAATGAATTACAATTACGGCCTATGTATGTGCTAAATGAATTACAATTACAGCCTATGTATGTGCTAAATGAGTTACAATTACAGCCTATGTATGTGCTTACTGAATTACATTTATGGCTAATCTCATGAACAGGTACTTGCTAGATATTGTGATGTCTCATTATTATGTTTCTGCCTCTGGTCAGGTTCATTTGTGACTTCTGATATTACAAAGAATATAACGTGAACACACCTGTGAAAAGTTTCAATTAAATATTTTCAAAAATAGTGTCACCAAGTATGCCAGTTAAATACATATTGGTGTTTACATATTGATGTTTAAAGTTTCAAACTTCAAAGCATAAGTTTCTGCGATTTTAAGAAAGCAATTTGTGCGTCACTAGTTGTTTTTATGACGAAATGATGACAAATAGTAAAATCCAACATTGATAACAAATGCTGATCTGTGGTGGAAATGATTAGATTATTTTGAGGCTATTCCAGCAATGCAAGAATACAAGTTTTTGATGATGATGTTGCTTTACAGTTTATGTGGGGTTTTTTTTTTTTTATGGGAGCAAGAGTATGACAATGAACTGGGAGGCACAGGCAAGAGGTTAGATATTTGTATGGGAAACAAAGGGTTAATTATGCATGCTCTAATTGCTGTAATAAATAAAGTAACTTTAATATCATTTGTGTGTGTCAGGTCCTTTACTATTTGATGAAGCCCATGTAAAATGTATATTGGAAGCATATTTAATAAAGGACAATGAAATGAGCAGAGTTTTGTAATATCAAACAAACCAGTGTTAAACATGCTGTAGACTAAGAATTGTTCAGTGATTGAGATGGTTGCCAGATGTGTTTCCTTTGTTTGATTCACACACATGTGTATGCTAAGCTTGCAGGCTTGCCCACCAAGCCAAATCAAAGCTGTTATCATAGCATGGAGAGAATCCATACTTAGGGGTCATCTCAAAAAGTTCTGTTAGAGGTTGAGCTTTAGTGGCAAATGTCAACCAAAGAGAACATTGTTAGAAAAATACGGTAATTTGTTTATATAGGATGTATGGTTGCTGAAACAGGACAAAATTTGTATTTGTCCAGTTTTACTTCTATATTTTAACTTTTAGTAAAGAAATCTGTCCATATTATACAAAGGCAGTATTCTTTTAGTCTCTGAGTGTCCATTGTGGAGAGTTTTATATTACTGCATCTGTACAAAATAGGTGATCTGATAAGTTTATTATTTCAACAGTGTATTGTTTTCACGTTTGGATCTTTTAAACAGTAACTGCTTACTGCTATCTAATGTTATGCCTACCACCACAGCAGTTTGTACCACTTGACCAATTTTTAAAAAAAAATGCAATTAACATTTCTTTCATCAGTTTATAATATCTAACCTGATTGTCACCAGATGATCTGTTGTGATCTTGTTTGTGTTTGAAACCAAATGGGAGTTCAGTACTAACAAAGCTGCCATATGTTTGCTTGAGTCTTTTTTTTCCCCCATACAAGAGGAGTATTTTAGTTCATTGTGCGGAGTCAATTAATTAGTAAATTAAATTTATATAACTTGGACTGTTACATCCCATAAACCCATGTTCAAAGAGTCTAGGCTAGTTGCCCTTATTTGATTATGTTCTTTTTTTTTCTTCCTTTTTTGGGGGGAGGGTGAGGGTGGATAGAATGAATGCAGAATGCAGTCTTTACCTTCATCATAATATTGAAAATTGATTTATCCAGGAACTTTAAAAAGATAACAACCTTCCTGCTAATCTTGTCTGAACCGGTTACATAAACGAAGGCTTAATTAAGAATAACTTCCTCTCCCGACACAGACCTTAGAAATCATTGCAGCATAGCTGTGTAAAAGGAACGTCCTCATTAATCTAATTAATTGTTCTCAGAACTAATGTGCTCTTTACAGATTGACATAAATTTGCACCCTTGCACTAACAGTGATGGTTGTCTGACCAAAAACTATTTTTTGGACCATTGAATGATTATGTAGTAGTGAGTAGATTATGAACATTGAAATGGACTGAAAATGATAACCATGGTCAGAAAATATAAATAAAAGCCCTTGGAAGTGCACAGTTTGCAGAAAACTTTATTATTTTGTGACATTATTATCTGTAATGATTCAACTTGGTAGCAACATAACATCACTGTGATATTGGGTGCTTTTTATCATCTACATGTATTTTGCTGGATGATTCCAGTGCATGTTCATTGCACATTTTAAAAATGAATTCTTTGTCTTAATTCTGGGAGGAGTTTTGTTGTTGCATTGATGGTTGATAGGTAGACTAGTTGATTTTTGATTGAGAAATTAATGGGATTCTTTTTGATGTCGGAGATGGAACAACTTCTGTAGATCGCTATAAATGTCTCCTGTGTTGAGGAAGTGAGTGAACACAATCCATAAATTTTTTTATGGTCAGGTTTTTTTTCTGTATAACATTTTGACTATAATAAACTGGCAATGAATTCGCAGGGTAAATTTTTTGTTAATTGATTCATATTTTCGTATTGTAAAATACCGATATAGCAATATGAAGGTAAATCTGCCATTATATACTTTGCACATTCTTAGACAAATATCAATGATTGTCTAGCAGCTACTTCTAGCAGACAACCAAATTATCTTCTGACTTTGTGAATTGGTATTTGATAACAGTTATTGTATTTGCTATCTTTGTTACTTCCTTTATTTGGTATTGATAACATCATGTGAAAGGTGAGACAGCGCAACAGTGCAATCTGTGGTTCTCCAATACTTGTCTAGATTTACCTTGAAAGTTACATGTATCATGTGTCAGAATTATATATATATATATATATATATATATATATATATATATATATATATATATATATATATATATATATATATATATATATACACACACACACACACATACATACATAAAGTAAAGTAACTTCTTTACATAACATGGCAGCTTTGATCTCCATATGTAGAAGAGAGAATAACTACTTCTTGATCTTCCTTAATGTTTAATCTTGTCATCCTGCTCTTTTATTGTTTGCAAATTTTTGCTATTGTAACATATATATGGAAAATCACAGATAAATGCATTTGTGATTAAATTAGACAATATAGAATTATTGAAATTCTTTTGGTGGAAATTGTAAATCCTAATTCATATTTTGATTATTAAATCGTGGAATATGCATGGATTAAATGCTGTTTAATTCACATAATACTTCATCGGAGCTCTTTGGGTTTACAGAAATATTTTGCTTGTGAAAATCCTGAAATTTTATAATGCAAGAGTGGATAATCCTGTCTTTTATTCATTCCAAATGGAGGGCAAAATGAAATTCAAATTTTCAATTTTTTTTTTTTACTGTTTTCAGATTGGAAGAGGTAGATGGCTTTGATATATACTATGGACCAACACAGGCAACTTTTCCAGAAGAAAATCGACAATTTCAGAACTGGGGCCGGTCACGGGATCGCACACCAAGAGGAAGTAGTGTTGTTGGGGGAGGAAACTTTAATAAATTTGATCGGTAAGTCAGTATCTGATTTGTTCTACAGTGAGTTACTCTTTCATATTGTTATCCACAACATTTTGTGATGAAAAATTTGACATCTGTTTAATAGGACAAAGTGGTAAAATAATGTACTGTGTAACTGTATGATTAGGTGGTCTGTTATCACTGGGAGTGATGTTTATTATTTATCCAACAGGGAGGAGTGGGAGCTTTTCATGCTGTATTGTTTGTTATTTTATCTGACAGGGAGGAGTGGGAGCTTTTCATGCTGTATTATTGTCGTTTTATCTGACAAGGAGGAGTGGGAGCTTCTCAGGCTGTATTATTTGTTATTTTATCTGACAAGGAGGAGTGGGAACTTCTCAAGCTGTATTATTTGGTATTTTATCCAACAGAGAGGAATGGGAACTTCTCAAGCTGTATTATTTGTTATTTTATGCAACAGTGAGGAATGGGAACTTCTCAGGCTGTAATTGTTTGTCATTTTAACCAACAGGGAGGAGTGGGAACTTTTCATACAGTGATGTTTGTTATTTTATGCAACAGGGAGAAGTGGGAACTTCTCGTGCATTGACATTTTTTTTTTATCGGACAGGGAGGAGTGAGAGCTTCTCCTGCAGTATTGTATGTTAGTTTAGCATCAGGCCATTTTTTAGCCTTGTCTGTCCTGACTTCAAATTTTATGAAAAAAATGATTTATTGTCTGTCATGCAGTGTTGTTTATTTTATCCAATATGATTAATCTAAAAATTTTGAAGCTTTGACTTCATGTAGTTGGCTTGGTATTTACATGGCATTTTGGAGGAACATTTTTGATTTGGTTGGTTAATTGGATTCCTCATATATGAAAGAATTGGAGCAAAACTGTATAGATTAATGAAGTTCTACTGTAGTTTGCATCATATCAAAGAAATAGGACTTTGCAATAAAATCAGCCTTGTAGCTGGAACAACTAGTTTTCTTATTACAGTTGTATAATTATTACTCATAGCTGTATTTATATGAATTGAATTTATATATTAACATTGAAACAATGGATTCTTTCTTAAAATGTTAAATATTACATTAAAAAAGTAAATGTTTAGCATTTGAAAAGAAAAAAAAGGAAAACATGCCAAATTATTTAAAGTTATATGATAATTTTTTTCCCATATTAAAGTTGATAATTTTACTATGCCATGGTAGGTATGCACAATCATTGGGTATCTTCATGGTTATGCTAAGACCAATTAAAAAAGTATTTAGCTCTGGTAATCCGACTAATCCAAAAATTATATGTTGGAAAAAATTCAGAAAAAAAAGGTCAACAATGAAAGCAATGAATCTGTGATCTGAAGTTTGCATTAGAGGATGATTATAATTGAGTTCATGACATACATTGTCAGAGAAGTGTCATTCATTAGTCTGTCATTGACTTTGTGTATAGTTGTCAAATTTACAAAATAATAGTCTCAAGAATTATACAAAATGATGAATTATTGTATTTCTTTAGGAGCAATTCTTGGCAAGGTTCACAACAACGGCATTTCCCTGAGGGTCAGCATAGAACAGCATCGTTTGAACAGCATTCCACAGAAAAAGAAACATTTGAAAGGCCAAAGGCTCCAGCCTCACCAGCACACTCCACATCACAAGCTAGCAGTCGACACAGCAAAAAACATTCTCCTAGTCAGTCAAGTTCATCGAGCAGTCGTAGCTCTTCATCTTCTAGCAGTAGTGGATCTCGGTCACGATCTCGAAGGTGCTTGCAATTTGGACATATGTAGTGAAGAATCTTCTATTTTTCTGTCGATTTGTTTTATGTCAGAGTATGGGCAAATATATTGGGAGATATTCAAGAAAAGAATATTTTCTTGCCATTGTTTTTGTTGTTCTTTAAAACATATTCTTCAAATTAATTTTGTGCCTTCTCTTGCCCACTAACTTCAACATTTATCTGAAAAGGATGATTCCCCCCCCCCCCCCCCCCCCCCCCCCCCCCCCCCGATTAAATTCCAGCCATAATTACCAGAACGTAGAAACACGGTTTAATACCATCCATTTTTACCACATAGCTGGTTTCAGTCCATTGCAACTGCCTTGTTAATGTATAAGCCAGGTGAGCAATTTCATTTTCACTCTAAAATGTCATAACTGAATGATCCATGGCAAGTCAATCAAAACTAAATCATATCAAACTTTTAGGAACTGCTCTGGTGGCTTAGTAGTAGAGCATCCGTCTCGGATGAGGTAGGTCTCTGGTTCAGACCTCGGCAAGGTCATACCAAAAACTTGAAAAAAATGGTACTTACAGCTGCCTTACTTGGCGCTCAGCATTAAGAGGTTAGTGCTAGGACTGGTTGGCCTGGTTTCAGGATTATGTGACTTGGTGTGACATGATGCTGCATGTCCATGGCATGATGCCCTATTGCTAGACATCACTATAAACTGCCACACTGCAGACATCGTATGACTGACAAAATTTAAAGCTACTTTAAATATCTAAAACACACACATTGTCACAAGATTTTAGGTTCCTTAGATATTTTTAGTAACAAAAAATTCACTGAGAATAAGGGTATTAGATTGTTTTTTTTATGCTTTAGTGTCGATTTATATCAACGTTAACTTTTGTTTCATTAACAGCAATAGCAGTCAGAGTAGCGGCAGAAGTAGTGTAAAGAAAAAAGTTGCTTCCACAGCCCAGAAAGTTGTGCCCCGCACAGAAATCCAGGATGACAAAAATTCTAGTCAAGAGGTCCCTGAATCAGGAGAGAGAGAGCCACATGGGATATACATTACACACCTGCCAATGCGATCAAGTGGTACACATAAGTTTTCTTCATTATATTAACAGGCAGTGACACAGGTGTGGCATCACTGATGTCTGTTAACAGTTATTGTTTTGTAATTTATGTTTGAAAAAGTTTTTTTTTGAAAAAAACATTTACCTTTGATTTTAATTGCAATTTTCAGTTATTTTGTATTGAGTGTTATTTCCGTAACTAGTTGTGTTAGCATGGCAACATTTGTAATATTATAGTAGCTATCTTGGTATGGCAACACTGTTAATATTAGTCTAGCTGTGTTGCTTTGGAAGCAGTGGTAATGTTAGACTAGCTATGTTGCTTCGGCAACACTGTTATGGTTAGATTAGCTGTGGTAATAGAGAAAATAGTGATGAGAATCGGTCAGAAATTCATAATCGGTTTCCCTTAACCATCGATTATAATCTGTTACTAAGAGCAAATTTTAATTTTTGTTACAGTTATATCTTTGATCAAGAATTCGATATGTTTATAAATATACAGGAGTAATCTATTTTAATGACATGTATACTTTAACCTGACAATAATATTACAAACATACATTGTGTTATTTTTGTTTTACAACTTTGTTAAATGAATGCAGCTTTGTATGGCTGATCAGTCATATGTAACTGAAATACTGCTACAATCCCCCAAAATTCTTTTGTTCATATGTGATGTGTCTATAACTTAAAGTATAGAAGGACATGATTTTCTTGTTTGTAATTGTTTATAAATACTACAAAAGATGTTGCAATTTAACTTAAACAAATCAACAAAATGTGTTTAAATTTTATTAACTCAACAAATTAACAACTTGAACATGTAATAATGACTATATGTTTCTAATAATGAATCGTAAGACTTTTTATTTGTAGTTGTGAAGGGATTAATAAATTTCAGGTCAACTTTAGTGGCCGGAAGTTTTACTAACTTTTGTGCTTTGCATGCACCTAAAAAGTTGTCTCCCTTTACACAAAATCGATTATGGAGTTTCACAATCGATTATCTTATCGGTTTGCTCAACCAACTGATGATCGATTATAATCAATAATCGGAACAACACTAGAGAAAACATTTTAAAGGTGGCTTAGGCTCTGGATTAAATAACCGGTACACTGCTGCTAACACACCTGTCTGGTAAAATGACACTAATTAGTCATTACGATTTTGTTATAAATATAGATCTGTGTCATGTGACTTCTATGAAGTTTGAAAACTACATGAGGGCAAAATAAATTGTTTGTGTAAAATCCTTTTTTGTCGCAAACACTTGCAACGATGTAAAAAAAATATGTAATAAACATCAAGAAAAATTATGATGTTTTGTCTTCAGTGTGGACCTCATGCTCTGATAGTCAGGGTGACATGAGCCTTCATCTTATGGGAACTGTCAACACGCCAAGACAGGGGTATCAGTTTTTTTGTTGTTGACAGCAATGTCACTGTTGCTGACCTAGGCATTCATGTTAAATTTCTGCCACAAGTTCAGTTATTATGTATACAGTCAAAACAGGATGAATGTGTTCATCCTGGAGGGCATTATTCATAACTGGTAAAAATAGGTCACATTGATGTTCTATTCACACTCCATTGACTTGGCTGGCAGGCATGAATAATCCTTGGCAGAGCAGGCAAGACAGGTTTCTGTAGATTTTCTATGTTATGCTAAATATGAAAGCATGTATTACCTACATCTGCTCTGCTGGAAACTTGCCTGATTATGTAGCCTAAATTTATCTATCAGTGATAAACTAGTTAATGGCTATATCTTTTACCAATCAAAGACAGACCAGTTAATGTGCATATATCCTTCACCTGTCAGTGATGGACCAATTAATGCATATATCTTGTACCCATCAGTGATGGACCAGTTAATGTGTTTATCTCCTTCACCCATGAATGAAGACCGCTCTGGTGGCCTGTTGGTTAGAGCATACATCATATCAAAGATTTGATCAAAATGGTGCTAACAGCTTCCTTGCTTGGCGCTCAGCATAAAGAGGTTAGTTTTAGGACTGGTCGGCTGGTGTCAGGATTATGTGACTGGATGGGACATGCTGCAAGTCTGCGGCATTATACCCCAGTATTAAGACGTCATAATAAACTGCCAGTGTTGACATCGGAGTGGTCTGACTGAAAAGTTGTTAAAGCTACATTAAAAATCCTCATCACACACTCGCACACACACACTTTGCCATAAATGATGGACCAGTTCACACATATATCCTTGACCCATCAGTATTTAAAAATCATTATTGTACTTGATCCCATCATCTTGACATTAATTGAAGTGGAGCAATTTGAAATATTTTTTAAAAAAATGTTCTTTTGGATGCACAAGATGCATATCTTGATGGTGATGATCCAGACCTTTAAGATCTTTTGTCTCATTATTAATTTAGACTGTGTCCTATATTTGAAAAAGTTTTTACATTTTTTTCTTCTACATTTGTTTCAATTAGATACCAGTCTCAGAGATGGCTTGTTCCATGAATATAAAAAGTATGGAAAAATCACTGCCGTTCAAGTGACCGGAGTGGGTGACTCCAGATATGCCATCGTCAGTTTCAAAAAGTAAGTCGAAACATGCTAACCCAGGCTTATAGGGTGGGTATCAAACCTGGAACCATAGACTTAGTAATCGGACACTGTACTGCCTTGTTATTGTGACTTCCAAGTTGAAACTTTCTATTTAGTAAATTATAAAAGTTTATTAATTTACAGTTCTGAACTTCTTAAAACATGAACATTAAGTATTTTAAAACAAATGCAATGATTTTGATTTTGATTTTGTATTAAGCTTTAGGAGATGACCATGCATTATATAAATATTATGAATTGAGTTTAATTCTTGTAACGGTTTGTAAGTCTAATGAAAAGAATGTTCAGTTTTCAGGCTTCATTTGAATCCTATTAAATACGAAATTAATTTTTTATACAACACCATTTGCTAATCCTTGGTCACGACCAACAATCTTGTACTATGGGTCAACAGGAAATAGCCCATTGGGGAAAGAGCCAATAATCACAAGAGATACCCTCACAATGAGCTATCCATACCTTTTTTTTTCATGCACATGCTGTTGTATTAAAAAATATCAGCTTTTAAAACTATGTCCCTGTTACTCTGGGGAATGTAAGGTGTATATTACTGTCAAGATATATGACAATTCTTGTAAACATTTTGTTATATTTCATTGAAACCAACAATCTTGTACTATGGGTCAACAGGAAATAGCCCATGGAGGAAAGAGCCAACAATCACAAGAGATACCATCACAATGAGCTAACCGTACCTTTTTTTTTCATGCACATGCTGTTGTATTAAAAAATATCAGCTTTTAAAACTATATCCCTGTTATTATGGGGAATGTAATACTAAGGTGTATTGTCAAGGTATATGACAATTCTTGTAAACATTTTATTATATTTCATTGAAACAGGGCAGAAGATGCTGCCAAGGCGCTAGAAGCATCTCAAGAAAAGACATTCTTTGGAACGAAGATCATTGTGGCACAACATGAAGGCTTAGGTTGGTATATTAAGTTACTTTAATGTGTGAGCATGCACTTTATCATATGATAATAAATTTGACATTAATGAAAATATAAGATCATCAGCTGTTACGATAATTTCCAGTCTTACATTTTTAGCAATGTGTTTGTGCTTTTTTCTTAATTTGGAAAATGCATTAAATTTGGGATCATATTTGTCATTTAAATTCGTGAATAGCATATCTAGATCTATATGACATACGAATTCTGTGATCCACTGCAGGTATACTTGACTAACAAATAGGATCATTAATCACATTCTTGGATATCAAAGCTAGAGTTATTCTTGTTACATGTTTTGTTGCATGTATTTTATCAGTAGAGTGAAATTATGTGGAGTTAAGACTTGAATTGTTTTGTTTTGTTTTTTTTTACAAAGAATCCTTGTATTACATTGTGGGAGACAAACCAAATTTTTTGATACAAGAACACTCCGATTGAGATGTGGTCAGTCTCTGTAAGGATTATCCTGTTGTCACTATAGTGTCAGATATATTGACATCAGAGGTCAATATTTTCACAAAATTGAGTTACTGCATTATAGATTTAAATCCACACAAAAAATAATTAAAATTTTCTCTCTGCATTTGTGTCTGTCTTGTGCGTAAAGAATTGAAATTATTAATTATTTAGTCTATCACATGTATCCAGCTCAGTTTTATAATTTTTTGTGATGGCCAGACTTTGCTTGCATTTTTCCCTGAGATAATTGTTTTCCTTTGTTTCATATGATAGAAGTCGATGATGCTGAATTCCGGCCTCCTGAAGCAGAATTGGATGAGCATCACCCCAAAGCCACCCGGACTTTGTTCATTGGAAACCTGGAGAAGGATCTTACCAATCAGGAGTTAAGAGAGAAATTTGACACATTTGGTGAAATTCTGGTAAGCTCAGTTTCTATTCTGTAAAAGCTAGTAGTACATGATCTGATTACATTGTAGTATTTTATTTCTGTTCTGTACAAGAGGAGTGTTAAATATATGTAGAAAGTAACAATTTTGGAATGTTCTTACACAGAACATCGTGAAAAATCATTGAAACTCTTTGGTGTCGGGTTGATGCAAGCTCTCGTAAAGGAAAACAAAGTCTAAATTTAAATGTGTACATTGACTACAGATATCAAGTGAATAGAAATATGTAGTAGAATTGTATTCAAATCAATGAAGACGTTTTAAAGATATGACTATTTTGAAATACTTGAATCGGTAATCTGGGTTACAAGATCTGCCATGATGGATACAGTTGTGGCATCCACAACTCTAAGTTTCAAGATAATCCTCAGCTAGTTTTCTCAAGATACTCTTAAGATATACAATCTTTTAACCAGTAATCAGATTTTATAATAGTTTAGTTCAGAGTATCTCATCCGAAACTTAGGATCACATTCAAATGACAACTTGTTCTATAACCAGAACGGGTTAGATAACATGACAGTATAGATTGTTCCTGCAATCACAAGTGAAGAGCTCAAAATACAGTGACATGCTTTGCATCATTGATTGTGGATAAAAAGGAAAAATTATTTTTTTAGGAGTGGTATAGATAGTCAAAATGTAAATACTGAATTTGCACTTTTTTAAAACATTTTCTAAAACCATTTTGTCACAGACATTACATTTTTCTTTCAATTTGTAAAAGAAAATGCCTATCATTTTCTTTGGGTGAGCATTTCTTTTTGTGTTTAAAAAAAACAACCCATGGTTACCTAATTTCTTAGGTTAGCCTGTAGAAGTTTCCATTTTGTTGGTATTTAATTTTGTAGATTAACCTTTGCAGATATCCCAAATAAAAAAACATAACGAAACCATGCTAGCAAATAATGTCTTTGTGGTTGAAACAAGACAATGACAAGAACGAGTACAAATCAAACGCCATTGGGATGAGCCATTTTTACTGCACATCAAAGGGAGCTGACCCAATCAACAACACTTAAGTTAATTCATTATTAAAGCATGTGTGCATGATCAGCAAAATCGAGTGCCATGATTCATTGTTTTGTAGAAAAATCAGTAAACTGTAAGTTTCAGAACTCTGCAGTAATTAGTTTATATAATATTGTTTGATCAGGAATAGTATATATACATAGTATTTCATTGGTAATTAGTGTATATACTTAAGTGTTTTATTAGTATATATATATACATATATATATATATATATATATATATATATATATATATATATATATATATATATATATATATATATATATATATATATATATATATATATAGTTTCATCAGTAATTAGTGTAAATACAGTGTTTCATCAATAATTAGTGTGTTTACATAGTTTCATCAGTAATTAGTAAATATACAGTGTTTCATATGTAATCAATGTAAATGCACAGTATTCATTAGTAATTAGCGTGGATACATAGGGTTTCATTAGTAATTAGTGTGGATACATAGGGTTTCATTAGTAGTTATTGTATATACATAAGTGATTCATAGATAACTAGTGTTTGTACATAATGTGTTATTAGCAAAAGTTTTCAAGCATTAATTATAATATTTATTCAGTAATCTTGTTGGGACTAAATATGCTAGGATAAATATTAAATTTAATTTTCATATACTAGTTTCATTTATTCTTTATTTTCAGTATTACAAGTGTGTGAATACATTTTTTCTCTCTTCTATTTCTCTATTTCCATGTATAAATCAGAATGCATTGATTTATGAGAGTGAAGTTATAGGTACCAGATACTTTACAGATATATGTCAATTGAAACAATATAAAATTCATTGTAATTGATTTTCTGTAAGGTTTAAAAACTAATTTTTATTACCAGATTACTGAAATAACTTTGATCTACCAGAAAGCTTTGTTGATCTCTAGGATTGAAACCAGTAAGCAAATGAAGAGGGGGGTGTAAATAGATGCCAACCCTCATGATTTTGCCAAGAAATTCACAATTTTTTCAGCGATTCACGGAATCATGATCCATGCAAAAATTCACAAATTCCACAATTCTCAATTATCTTAAATCTTTACTTAAATAACCGATTTTCTGTTAAGCGCTAATCGCTATATCAGCAGTTGCCTAAACAGTTCGGTACTACTGGTCACGATATTAGTGGAACTATTGCTGATTGGTACAGATGGTCTGGTAGCAAGCATTTTAGCATGTTTGAATCAATATGTACGAGAAGTTTTTCAATGCTTTTGAGAGAAACTGGGGCCTAACAGTAATTTGGTTCCATGTATGCATTGCCAACACTAATTTGAATTACCATTTGATCATCTTGAAAATGTCTTCACCAAAGCAAAAGAAGTGTATTGCACAAAAAGTGAAATTAATTTGGAATATACCAAACATTTGCTGTGCATTTAGCCATCAAACAATGACATACATCATGCTTTTTCATGCATGGTGCCACAAATTTTAGCATTTGGCATGGTAACAGAGACAATGTGAGGAAGCACATTGGTAGCAAAAAGCACATAAATGTTGTGAAAATTAAGTACCTAAAGCAGATTTAATTTATGGAATATTTTAAGCCATGGACTAAAGACCTGCAAGCTACCAACGCTGAAGCAATTTACGCAATCTACCTTTATCAGCTGGAGACCATGCTAAACATTTGTTCCGGCAAATTTTCCCAGACTCAAAGATCACTTCACGAATTCATGTCAAAACCTACTAATTTTTATCCCTATTTTCACAAATTGCGAGCCTTGAGGGTTGGCAGCTATATGGGTGTTTATTGTATTTAGCTAATTTTTCCATTGGATCTTTAAATTTATCATGCAAGGCAATAAAGAAACTCGTTAAAATTTGTTACCCCGTGAAGATTAATGATACTATTTGCAACCTCAAATGAAGCGAAATGTAGTTATTTCATAAATCGTCTCTGTTGTTTTCCTAGAAACCATTATACAAGTATAAAATTTAACATTGGTTATCTATTCATCTCTTCATTTATAGGATATCGATGTGAAGAGGCAAGGATCAGTGTCAGCATATGCCTTTGTCCAGTACACTGACATCCGTAGTGTGGTAAGGGCTCTGAGAGAAATGGAAGGCGAGACCATGAATGGAAATAAAATTAAGGTATGACTTCATCAATATATGCATGTTGGCAAAATAATGTATTTCTCATCAATGGCCAGATCCCATGCTAACTGGATGTCTGGTTGTAGTTCTGTTTTTATACCTACCAGTCGTTCATGTATAGTTTATTAACAATGTGACAGTCTCTAGCTTGAAAACTAGGGACTAGAATCAAATTTAATTTTTATAGGTTCCATTGCTAGTTCTTGAAATTAGTTGCGCTGTTGGTTGATGTTCCATAGTGCTTGTCACAACTTTAGTCATTTTCTTGGTAAGCAACAATCTGTGCATCCTATTACTTCAACTAGGCATGACTGTTTATAAAACAAAATTAGATTGATTTATAAAGGCCGGAACGAGCAACTGTTGTACTTTACTATGCATTTAGTGAAGAAGTTTTACAAATACTTGCTTTTAAGCATGTGGTACTTAGAAAATAAATTAAAATGGTTGACGCTGAATACGAAGGTGATTTCTTGCAACAATTACTGGCTTCTGATAGTGATAATGATAATAATTTTGAAGAATTTGTGGAGGTTGAAATTATTGGAGCTTGCGAAGTGTTGAGGGAAATGCCCATGAGTGATATTGAGACGGGAGTTAACGTGGAACTGGAGTCTGATGTACATGCTCACTTGACATGAAAAGATGACATGCCTGTCAACAACAACCTCCCCCCATTCACTGGTAATTCAAAATTAAATACATAAGCAAAAAATGAGTATGGGATAGATTTCTAGCTATTCTAAGCAATTTACATCTGGCAGACAACGAGATCAGTATAGGTGACCCTTTACACAAGTACCGCCCAATGATTGAACATAAAATAAAGCATTTGCTGAGTTTTATTTACCAGACATGAACCTCAGTTTTGATGATGTTAGAATAAATAACAGGTGAAATTTTTCCTGCACATTTGTTATTGACTCTGGGGTCTAAACTTACCTTTGACATTCATGGAGTAAATGTTTACAAAACTGTTACCTTTTCTTTACCTGTCATTTTCACAATTTAGATATAACATCATAGACAGACATTACATGTACGTGGTTGAACTACTAAAGAATATAATATTTCTTAGATATATTTGAACTTTTTCATTAAAAAACAATACAGATGAAATACAAATGTAACTTTTTATTTTACCTGTATTTGCACCTGTACATGCAAATACGTTAAACTTAAACATGTATCATGATGCTAATCTTCAAGTTTAGACATCCACCATAATTTTTCAGGGTTTGTGTATCCATTGTGTATATTTGTCTGCTGTGAAAGACATGTGATGAAAAAAATTTAGACATAAAATTACATGTTTTGTCATTGATCAGTTTATTAGTTTGTGAATTGCACTTCAACGTCAGACGATGCGTGGTAGTATTTATTACATCAGTTAATTAACCAATATGTTATGTATGAATGAACTTGTCCTGTCTATATTTCTTTTTTCATTTGTTTTGTCATCGACATTGACAGAATTTTGATTGATGAAAGAGTAATTCTCACGAGATTTTGTGTAAATAATGTGACGGTGAAGAAGTTTAACTTTTTCAAGGATATTGAGTCTCTTATAAACAAGATATTTAATTTGTGTGCAAAATTCAGTTGAAGAGAAGTTCAGCACATATTAGAGTTCAAGGATAGAGTCAACATTCCATGGTTATGTGATAATTTAATATTTGTACATTTTGATTTTTATGTTAGCAAAACTTTGAATTCTTTTACCATCTTAAAATTAAATAAGGATTAGTAAAGTGAAAACGAGTTTGAGAGCTGGATTTTCCCAGTACATATTCCTTATTTGGTATTACAGCAGTGTAATAAACTAATTTGTATACAATGTTTCACTCATCATAGTGGCACCATTAAATTTCTATACAGTAATGAAACGAGTGTATTTGAGCAAATTTAAAACATGTAATGGTAGCTATACAAATTCAATTACCTGTCTTTTGAGGGGCCCCAAGTGGTCTAAAGTGCTGTCCATTACGGATCACTGCCATCTCACCTCTGTCTGCGTGGGTTCGAGTCTAAGATTCAGCAATGTAGTTATGTGAGAAAGCTTGCCAGTAGCTTCTCGTGGGTCGGTGGTTATTTCTGGGGGTTTTCCGGGTTCTTCCTCCACCATTAATACTGGCTGCCATGTATAGCCTATATTGTGCTTTAAAAAAATGGCATTAAACCATAAAAAACAAAAACCTGTCTTTTGTTTAAATAAATCTTTATGCATGCAAAGTTACAGGTTTGATATGGCAAAAATTTCATTTCATCACAACAAAAAATAAAAGTTTAGGAATTTAATTTTTGTCCTCTAGGCTGTGTGTGTGTGTGTGTGTGTGTGTGTGTGTGTGTGTGTTTGTGTGTGTGTAGACCAAGTGATCAAGGTAATTTTCAGAAAAAAATAATCCAGACGCTGATGTTATAAAAATCAGATTTTGGTAGTTGGTCAGGGTCTACATAACTGACCATAATTCATAAATAAATTAGCTTTGATCTCTTTAAGCTGCAGAATTAACCCATTGTGGTTCAGGAGGTAGGTAGCATGCTGGAGTTGCGACCAATATGGTGCAGGTTTGAATCCTTCATTAGATTAGCCTTGGCAGGCTGCCATAATTTGTATTTTGGCAAGGCACTTGACTTCAAAGTGACCTACTTGTGTTGCTGTGCAGTAAATCACCAAACCAAACTCAATTTTCCCATTTTTTGCTTGAATTTTGCAGGTAAGTGGATTGTAGGTTTAAAATTGTCATTAATTGAATTAGAAGCTCTTAAAATTAAGCTTTAGTCACATTATGCATGTCAAAACCAAGCACCTTGACAGATATGATGTGCTTTTATATTTTCACACTAGTTTTCAGGTTTTTTTTTCTTCCTGCAAGTAGGCGCAGATAATAGTTTACCATAGATGCTTTTTTTGTATAATGTGTTGAAAGAACAGAATTTCTGTTGTTTTTAGTTGGATCCATCTTAAAAGAAAATATATATGGTAAGATAAAAAGTTGGTGTAAAATGGGTTGTCAAATCGATTGAGACGCTTAAATTGAAAGTAAATAGTTGTAATCACATCTTGCATTAGCATCACTGGCTTGTTGAACTGAGAAAAAGAATTAAGTGATGAGCATCTTGACAAATGAATTTATAATAAAATGAGACAGTGGTTGAAATCTGTAAACCTGGAATTTGCATTCTCTTCTTTTGAAAGTGGTTTAAAGAAATATCTGATAATGTGAGCTCTTGTGGCCAAAGATCAGAAGAGCTTGTATGAAGACCTATTGTCTGGCATGTGTGCATATGTCTGTCTGGATTACCATAACATTTTACATATGACCATTCCAGTGCCTTAAAGAAACAATTTCCTTTCCACACTGATATTCCAAAAATGTTGTCATTGCAGTAGCACATTTAAAAAAAAAGGCATCTTTTTCTGTCTAGTTAATTTCACTGTTAATTTCACTGAAAACAATGTGAATCTGACACCACTACAGGTAGCTTGTGAATCTGACACCACTATAGGTAGCTTGTGAATCTGACACCACTGTAGGTAGCTTGTGAATCTGACACCACTGTAGGTAGCTTATGAATCCGACACCATTATTAGGGCATAACCGATAAGCATTTTTCTACTGATTTCTGATTCCCGTTTGTGGGCATGAAATTTTTCCGATTCCGGATATGATTCAATTAATCGGAAATGCTAAATCCGTATTTTTTTTCTTCTAAAAAATTCCATCTTCCGTTTCCGGGTTTCTGGTGTCTGGTTTTGCCATGTCTAGCATGTTACTTAGTACTTTACCATATCCGGCTTCATTTCCGGTTTTCACCCGCCAGTTCAAATAGATTATCTCACAGCGTGGTTGTGTTGACCATATTGGACTTTTCTGACTTCTTATTTAACTTTATTAACGCACTATCGAATGAACATGCAGTGTTAGACATGATGCTATAGAAATTCAACTTTATTATTTTTATCATCCGAATCAGTCGTTCCTGCCTTGTCCGACTCCGATTAATTGGAAGTTCATACTATCCGGTGGAATCCGATTTCCGGATCAAAAGTCGGTTATGCCCTTACCATTATAGGTAGCTTGTGAACCTGGCAAATAAAGCTGGCTATGCAACATGGGGTATTCACTAAATGATAACTAATGCATTGGATCATTCCCACTTTTTTTGCCCTCCTTTATATTGCAAGAGGAAACTAATGGAGCCAGGGTTTTTTTCCCTCTGAGATAGTGTTCCAGTTGAGAATGTCTTGAATTCTTGAAAGTACGCTAGTTGATGGAGAAAAATATGACCAGGTAATTGAGGTTTTTACCCTTTTTGCTTTACCTTTGTTTTGGATGTCCAAGTTTTATCTTCACTGTATAGCTAAAACTGTTCTGTGCCAACACACACTCCTGATCAAACTTCTACTATAGCAGCTATGTTAGCCATTATGAAAATATTGTTACCACTCTCTTAACAGATGGCCTTATGGACATGGCATTTTTTTCACTAAATAGTTGATGTGAGAGCACCTTGGTCCTGATTAACAACTGGGACACTAAGACCCCCAAACTCTTGTTATCACTACTATTAAAGGGATTGGCATTTCCTTTTGGCATACATTTTAAGATTGGGGGGGGGGGGCATATGTACACTTCAGCTTTCATTATGGCTTTTCATGAAAATAGCCAGATATCAGCTTAGTATACAGTGTAACAATGATGGTAAGGAAAAAGTTGACAAATGCAACGCTGTTAATTTGTAATTTTTAAATTATTGATTGAAATCAACAGAATGTTTTTTCATGCTTTATTTAGGTTGTGCTGTTTTAGTGGTTGTGGTTTTCACTGGTTGTGCTTGGTTTATATTTGATACCATGAATGCCGTAGGTCACATTGACAGGTACAAATTGATTCCCACTTATTATGTGTGTCATTTAAATGGAATGGTGTACACTCCTCAAGGCTAGAGGCACTCCTGCATCATTTTACAAGGATGTACAAGCACTTGGTTCACATCTAGGATTGATATAGTCAGTTTTAAGGTTTATAATATTGTAAGCACACTTACACATCCTGATGTTTACATGTATTCTAGGCAATCTTCACTCTGAACATTTGGATGATGTATTTATACATAATACATGACTTGTAATAATGGCTGGAACTATTCAAGAGAAATATTCAGCATTGAGAACTGGATAATTGAGGAAATAAGTTTTGTAAACTCTCATGTGAAAAGAAAGAATGGCTTATAACTTGGTCACTTGGACTATGCATAGATCCAAGTTCAGGTATGAATTAATGTTGAAATGCTTTCCTGTTATGAACGTGATATAGAAAGTTTTAAAAGTAATGTATGTTTAAATGCTATGGTACAGATAAATTCATTGCTGAATTGAGTTAGTTTGGTAAGTAAAATATAAAACATTTGGTAGATGATTTCTGAAAAAAATGTTTATTGATCAGAAGAGCCAATGGGATTGCATGCTGAACATTGTATAGCATCCATTGTCCAGCCATATATGAACACAAATTTGTTAAAGTTACTCCTACATAAAACTAGACAGGGGCCCCCGAGTGGCCGAGTGGTCTAAAGCGCTCTCCTTTACGGATCACTGCCATCTCACCTGTCTACGGGGGTTCAAATCCAAGATTCGGTTAATGTAATTATGTGAGAAAGCTTGCCAGTAGCTTCTCGTGGGTCGGTGGTTCTTTCCGGGGGGTTCCCCGGGTTCTTCCTCCACCAATAATACTGGCCATCATATATAGCCTATCATGTGCTGAAAAATGGCGTTAAACCCTACAACAACAACAACAACAACAACAACATAAAACACACATTCATGGCTTGGTTCAGTTGGTCCTAAATAAGAATGTTAATACTCAGATATACAATATGGCTGCCATTGTAGCCATCTTGAAAATCTTCTTGCCACTCCTTCTGAATGGATGGTCATATCAACATTAGGTTTTTACTTAAAGACTTCTTATAATGTGTAGGTGGTTTTAAGTGACAATGGAGTCAATCTTATATCCATGATGCTTGCCACAGCAGTCATATTGACTTCTTTTTTGCAGAGATGGAGATGTGAATGAAGAAAGGCAAACCCAGAATATGTATGAATCATTGATGAAGACACACATAGATGAACAAATGTTTTGATAGATAAATAGATACCCGGTAGCATCAGTGGATGAATAACTATAAGGATCGATTAATGGTCAAATAGAGGGTTTGTTTTATGTATATCTCATCAAAAAGCAAACTGATAAAACAGACATACAAAAACAGAATCAGTATGGTATTTTGATATTTTGTTACAATACATTGATCCCATTATTGAGAATGCATGTATTAGGTCAATTGTTGAGCAGCATATTAGACTGGTTTAGTCAGCACTTGCCTTTCATTTCCCCTGCTTAAGGTAGACCAAGTTGTTACCATGTTAAAGTGTCAACAACTAATGAACATATGTAAACAAGTCTACATAATATACATTGGACAGGAAAGATTAAAAATCTAGTTCATTTCCCTGTATTTACCTCATAATTTCCTTGCACATGTTAATCATTTTCCACCACAGCAAGGTCAAAAGTGGTATAATTGATGATTTCATGGTTTAAAAAAGAGGCTACCATATGAAAGAACATCTGCTAGTTAAGGGTAATGAGTTCATTTTGTTCAGTGTCAACCCATGGTGTATTTAGCTAGCTGAAATGGTATTTGATCAAGTGCCCTTATGAGGATACAATAGTCCCTGTATATAGGAAATGAAATCAATCAACCAAGGGGTTGATGTAGAATAAGTGGATTGACAACCCAGACTTGTGAAGATGCTGAAAGAATGACTCTTTAACTGGTACATAAATAGAATGTGGTAACTGTTAACTGCACAGACCCAGATCTGCCATTGCATAATTTGCTGGCAGATCAGTATCTGTGTAGTTTTAGTTAGGAGCAGTCAGTCTAACAATCAACATAGACCCTGATCTGCGGACACATTCTGCAATTTGTCTCCACTTGCCTGCGAATGTAGAAAGTTTAACATATTTTACCATTTCCTTGGGGAATAGAGGGCAGCATTGTGGAATACATAGATATGTATATAAAATGTATATTGATATAGTTTTTTTCTGTACGGGACCTCAGAATATTGAAACGAGCTTAAAATGTTTGCAAATTCAGAAACACAATAAAATTAATGAAGGTTTATTCTTTTTAATAAAAGAAAAACCCAGGTCTACACTTGTGATATTAGCAATAGCAAACTATTATGAATATCCTGTATATAGTATATGGATATTAGCAATAGCAAACTATTACGAAGAATATCCTGTATATACTATATGGATAGTGGCAATAGCAAACTATTATGAAGAATATCCTGTATATACTATATGGATATTGGCAATAGCAAACTATTATGAATATCCTGTATATACTTTATGGATAGTGGCAATAGCAAACTTTTATGAATATCCTGTATATACTATATGGATATTGGCAATAGCAAACTATTATGTTGTTGTTGTAGAATTTAACGCCATTTTTCAGCACATGATAGGCTATACATGGCGGCCAGTATTAATGGTTGAGGAAGAACCCGGGAATACCCCCAGAAGGATCCACTGACCCACGAGAAGTCCTGCATATTTGCAGAATCCTAAAATATGTTTTTTGGCGGCAAATAATCTAAATAGAGTTAAACATTTGCCTTCGAAAAACCATATTTAGAAATTCTGTAAATATGCATAACATAAAACTAGAGATGGAAAACATACAAATTTGGATAAAGGCATTAATTTTCCTGATAAATATATCAGAACCAGCTTATCCTGGTCTTTGAGCATAACATTGACAAACCACCTTGTTCCTGACTAGAGCTTAAGCACAAATTATCATACATTAGTCCAGGGAGATAATGTTTCATCCTTTAACAATTTGTGATTTCTTGCAGGTTTCTTTTATTACCGCTATTGCACACTTATTTACTGTTCACACTTGCTGTGGTTTAGTGAAGGGTCTGAATAATGTTCAGTGGCTTGATGGGTCATTTTGATTTTTATTTAGTCACCAGAATTGTATGTCTCATTTAATCCGAAAACAGCATGGCCAACATGTTTACAGATATTTTAAAGTTTAAAATTGAAATTCTCATGGAATTGTTTTTACCGATTTTATAGCTGGGCTTTGGAAAAAGTATGCCAACAGGCTGCATCTGGATGGATAATCTTGCTGAGACGGTGACGGACAACTTCTTGTGTCGACAGTTCAGCCGCTTTGGTGGTGTCTCCCATGCAGTTGTGGATCGGCTAAAAGGGCAAGGACTAGTATTCTTTGATAGCATGGAAAATGCCCAATTTGCCTTGCCTGAAATGAGAAACAGGATATGGAATGGGAAGAAAATCCATGTAAGTCTGATTCATCACTTCTCATAATTAAGTCATATATATATAAATATATTTATATATTTGCTAATTATCAAAGATAAAAATTTCAGTTGCATAGCAATAATTGCCTCTAGTAGTCACTACAAGATAAAATAGTCATTTGAAAACTGAAGTTTTTCAGAATCAGATATAGGAACATCAAAACAGATATGGTGAAAAATATTTTTAAAATATACTGCTCTTCCATTTTGCTTTTTGTGCTTGATATTGCAAACGAATATCTTTGTGTGTTAAGCCTTATGAATCAGGTTGAAAATTAAATGTGTGCTTCCTTGTGTGTGTGGCGAGGGAGAAGTTTGATAACTTTCACATTTTTTTTTTCTTCTTTCAACTTTCTTTGTCTTGTTCAAGTTTTAGTTTTCTGTCCTCCATTTCTTCTCTCAAATCTTGTATGTGTCTTGATCAGTGATAGAGGCAGATGGCTATTAATTTTGGCACTTCTATTGTCAAGGTCACTAGAGTTCCAATTTCCTGCTTGATAAGTGAAGTTTTCTTTGCTACCTTTTCATCAAAAGACACCTACTTCGTTGGGAGCATCTCTCTATTGATTCTGAGGTCATGAAGTGCAAGGTCAGGGTCACTTGAGCTGACATAGGTCATGCATTATAAATAGGACAAATTATGCTGAGAAATATTGAAACAGTTGTTTTCTTCCTGTATGTAGATAACAACGTCGGTAAGAATATACATAAAAGCATATTTGTGACCCAGATTTCTGCCATTCTTCTATTTGGGTGTTGAACACATGTCAGTGATGTGAGCCATTTTTAAGATGAATTGGCTCTTTGTCTTAAATATTAAACATTTTACAGTTTTGTTCTTTGGTTTTCAGATTGACTTTGCCAGCCGTGACTGCCAAGATAGATTCTTTGTAAAGATGGAGGAAAGTGGACAGCTGCGGGAAGGAGATCGACCTGATACACGCAGAATTTTCAAACAGCAGGTTGAGAACTACTGGGAGGAAGGGTATGATATTAGGTTTCCCTCTGAATCCCATCCTTTTTATGGTTTAAAGTCAGATCACTGGTTATTATTTATAAGGGTTTTTCAGCCCAAAGGTAAGAATTAAATAATAATCTGTTCCACATAACTGATCAATTATATTTGGATAGTAAGAGAAAACATTAATTTTGTTTGTTATATGGATATACCTTTGCTCAAGAGTTCGGAATGTAAAAAAAGTTAGGGAGTTAATCTTCTCATCAGTTATATATTTCAAACATGAAACATGGCATCAGGAAGTTTTATTATTGAAAATCTGAGCAACGAAAACACTTTGTTTTTTTTGGAAAACGATAAATACACAAAACTAACAAACAATTGAATGACTATAAGACTCTGTAAAATCTTAGATACAAGAAAAGTTTCGATTATCAGAAAATGATCACTAACAAATGCAACTCTAGTTGAGTCTTGCATGGTGCATGATGTATACAGTGACATCACACTTGTAGCTCCTCCTTTACTTGTCTAGTGATAAGCACGTCAGAGATATCTTGCTTTTCCAGCATGATTGATAATAGCATTTCACAATTGATTAGCCCAGCCAAGTGATTTTCTGTTATAATTGATAACTGGAACGACACTAACATTAGAGATATTGCAGAATAGTTCCTTAGAAAAGGCACTTTGCTCCCATTTTGCACACATCATAAAGCCAATAAAGTGTTGAAATTTCTGTTAAAGCCAACCAACCAAACGTCATCCATATTTTAATGTGTGATACTACTTAGTCATGGTGTGTATTTCATATGGAGGAGCTGGAGTGGTTCAGATGCTCTGAATGCCAGACTAGTGAGTTGCAGTTCAAGTCCTGCCCAGGACACTTGCTGAGCAAGGCATTTAACTCCAATTTTCTTTTTTTTCATTTGCTGTAGATTATATTTATTATCCTTAGATTATTATAAATGTTACATTGTAAGGTGACCTTGGGATGGTTCCCCGACCCAGTGGTCAACCTATTACGGGGATAATAAAAAAAAAATTAAAAAAAATAAAAATAAAAAAAATCCAATTCACCTCATTATAGTCCTGCATGTGATGATTGCCAGTTAACCAATCAACCAATCCTGCAGACATATACACACAACAAATGATTAGTGTAAACAGATGATTAGTGTAAACAGATGATTAGTGTAAACATTGATCTTAAGTATTGCCAGTATTAACCCAGGATAAAAGATTAACCTTGCCTGACATACTTGGAGTGTGTACAGCTAATGTCCATTAATACTTTCTTTTCATGTGTGTATATTTCCAGCATGCATGACATATTTTGACATTTACTAGTTGAAAAAACTATGAGGAGAATATCTTTTACTTTGTAAAGAGGTTAGTGTTAGGACTGGTCAGCTTGGTGTCAGGATAATGTGACTGGGTGGGACATCGTAGGGATATGACTGAATTTTTTTAGAAAGATACATTAAAATTCATTGTCACACACACATACACACGAGTAAATATATTGCGACAACCTCACATTTAGCAGCGTCTTTTGTAAAGCTTATTATGAACAGCAAATGTTCCATGCATGACAAAATGTGGTATCTTTTGTACTTTCAGCATTTTAATTTACCTTATATACTTGCTTAAAAGTTGAGTCAAACTGTTCTGAACCTGATCTGCTGTAGCATGTTGCACCTGCAGGTCAGGGTCTGTGTTATTTGTTTGACTGATTCTAACAAACTGCACTGACCTTGGTCTGCCAGCATATTATGTAATGGCACATCTGTGCCTATGCAGTTAGCAGCAGGACTAGACTTTTAAGTCAGTATAAAGAGTAATGTTGTAGTCATTTGAATTCTGAAGAAGCACATATTAGATGCCTTCAGACTGCATGTGGATGTTTCCCATCACCCTTTCAGGTAAGCTTTAAAAAGAAATTACATCTTGCAGTCTGCCTCTTATTTTTCCTCAGTATCGAGGCAGAGAAATACCACGTCACAAGTTCCTCTGCACAAGCCCCTCCACCTCCACCTGTTCTCAACAACGCAACAAATTCCACTTCCTTTGTCAGGGGCCGAGGTTTCAACCGGCGTGGAGGCTTTAATCGGGGACGAGGACGTGGTTCGGGACCTGGAGATCGTAATTGGGGCCGTGGAGGACGCTTCCACAATAACTTTGAAGAATTCTCATCACCATCTTCAAGGAGAATGTAAGTTCACATCAGGGGTGGTTATTTACCTAACACCACTTTGATTTAATATAAAAATTATTTAATTATAATTAATAATTATTTTATTAACAATATCTGGTGCAAGAGGATTTTAGAAAAAGCTTCTGAAACTAACCTTTTGGAGAATTGAATTAAATTAAAAAATGATTGAAAATGTTAAACCCCAATGTTGAAAAGAAAAGTTTTTATTTTGCCAGTAGTTTATAGCTGTATTACCTTAAGTTATATGTTTAGCTGAGGAAAATATTGTAATTATCATCAGTCTGGACATATTAGCTTGCAGATGAGAATGGGCTGGGCTCACAAAGCAAACAGTATAACTATTAGTACAAGAAACATCTTCCTGTGCAAATTGTAGCATACAAATTGATGAAAAGAAAAAATCTACTTATTAAGGTGCATACCGACAGGGATCCTGAAGTCCATCTGTGCATTAAGTAAATAAATGGTGCCAAAATGATCAGTAAATAAATGGTGCCAAAATGAACAGCATATTTGATGGAATAACATAGTACCGAGAAATTGCAGTACAGATGATATCTAATGTCAGTCTAACATTCATCGTGAGCAGCAGAAGTGTAGTAAGGGCAGACCTGCCAACCCTTAAGATTTTGCTGCAAATCTAATGAAAATGACCCTTAAATATGGACTTTAGGAATACAAGCTAAAACTACAGCATTAAGATTGTCGGGGATAATATCTGGATAATTGTCTTTGGATCCAGGTTTGATGTTAGATTTAGTGGAGTTAATAAGAGAAGTAGATTAACTTTTCGGTAGTACCTAAGATTCTTTAAACTGCAAACATTTTTTCATGCAAATCATCTTCATGGTGAAATTGTTGTTTATAAAAAGTTTGAAAGATGGCATCCAACAGGCAAGATCCATTGAAGATGAAAGGGAAGACAACCCTCTTAAAAAGTGTTAATCAGAGTAAGGAGGAATATTCAGACTCTTAAGAATAAAAACCGGAAGGGACATGATTACATTTATTGGACATCACCTGTCAATTTGATATGAAAAATGAAATTTAAAAAAGATCAAAGAATTACATAAAGTTGAGAGATAGTAACAAGTCATCGAGCTGATTAGTGTTTGGAAATGATGTTTGTGCAATTTTAGTGGTAAATAAGGAATATGTTTACTTTAGAAATTTTTCGGTTGAACATGATGTTATTGTTGTTGCATCAAGTTTGAATACCAAACATTTTAAAATTTCATGTTTTCCAAGTTTACAAAGAGCAGTACATACTTTGCTATACCTTGAATTATGTAAGCTCAGTAGCATCTTGTTTTAAAATTATTTTTATCTTTATTTTTTTCTATTTAATATAGATTTAAACAAACTTAGCTTTGGATTGTATTTTCATTGCGTCCAAGACAATGATCATCCATCCATCCATAATATCAGGTTCAAGGTAGAAAAACAATAATTTGTTAAGCATGTACAGGTATCATTGGAACAGTTTAACTCGAGCATATAAGAAAATATTTTTGTTAACAAAATTAGGTGTGTTTGAGTTTCTCAGGCTTAAGCAGTACTAAGCAAATGGACTTGGCCTCTATTCCCAGATTTTCTTCTAGACCAGTAGAATATTGTTCCCTTCAAGGGACTTGTATAATTTTATGTTGAGCTATTTTTAAAATTCTGTTTGTCAAGGTACATTTTACTGTGGTTGTCATTTGTTGCTGATAAATCTTTTCTTATTTTCTCTTTAGTCAATTTGATGAATACCAGGCAAGTGGAACATATCCAGAAGAAAATACCTATGAACAGGAGTTACGTGCATATGGTTTCAGCCAAAGAGAGCGACGGGAGCGTTTGAGTCAGAGTCCAGGTCATTACGAGGATTATGAATATGAGGAAGGTTCTCAAAGTGGTCGGAATTTTGAGAGATTTGAAAAGTATGGTAAAGAAGGTCATTTTGATTCATATCGGAGTGATAGCCCAGGAAGCGATGTGGAATTACGTGAGGAAGATGCAAAATATAGAACAAGAGATGAGAGATATTACAAGGATAAATATTATTCAGAACAGGTGTCTAGAGATCGATCTGTGAGTAGTGACAAAGAGCAGCAGAAACTTAGGTTATCATCGGACATCGCTAGTAATAGGAGCTGGTCTCCTACTAGTAAAGAAAAACGAACTAAAGAATTGCCGATGTCTTACCGATCTCAGACACCACCAACACCAACAGAAAATGAACCTGTGTATCATTCAAGGGATCATAGTCCAACGGATAGTGCTTACAGAAAATATGGGGATTATAAAAAACGTTTAAGTGCTGGAAGTGGCGATGGTGACAAGGATACTAAATCTGCTGTTTGGAATTTAACACTTGCCAGTACAGGATTACGAAAAGAAATTGAGTCTGTTAAGACTGAAGAAAGAAATGCACGAAAGCGATCATATGATGATATAACTTCTAAAGGTATTGTGAGGCATGATCTAACTGTACCAAATCTTGAACGGCAGTCTAGTCGTGGAAGTCGGACTAGTTCTGTGGATTTGGATAAAAAATCAGCCAAGGTTGGGAAGTTGAAATCTGAAGTGCATGAACGGACGTTGGGAAAGTTAACTGGTACTAGTCCTAGTTCAGGAAGTTCTCATGGTGAGTCCGAGCATGGCTCTCTAACCGAGTCTGAATTGTTAAAACTTCATAAAGAGAAACAATTATTGCTTGATAAATTGAAACAGTTGGAAGATAATGGAAGCACTAGTGACAATGAATCAAATGAGTTAGAGGACACGAGGCGTGTGATAGCTAAGAAGCCTCGTTTGGACCTCTCATCACAAAATGTGGCAAAATATTTACAAAAGGCAGATAAACTTGGTTTATCGAGCCAGGAAAAGATTCGTTTACTGGATGTTTCAAAAAGTTGTCGCAAACAAATGGAGGATTTACGTAAACATGAAGCTTATCTCAGGGAACAAAAAGCTAAGAATATTGTTGAAAGTGCTAAAAAGGACACAAGTTTTAGTGATAATGAGGAATCCCATACAGTTTCACCAAAAGATATTCTAACAGGTTTCCTTCCCAAAAAAAGGCGGAAGGTAGATGGTTCAGATATGGAGGAAAGTTTAAGGAGTCGCTTTTACAGAATGAGAAAAGATCAAGAGGAAGAGGGCATGTTTAGTAGTGAGGATGAGAAAGATTCAAAGAGGTCTCAAATAACTGAAAACATTTTTAAACAGTCTAGTACTCATTCCAAGGATGAAAGTCGTCGCATTTCTTCAGGAAGTGAATCTGCAAAAGAACACGGAGATCGAGTTCGTAGAAAAGAGGATTATTTGCCACCAATTATTCCATTAGGAGATGATCTTCCAAACCCAGATTTGAAAGACCCACGGACTTACAGAACCAAAATGGAGGACACAACTATGTCTCTGCCACTACCAAAGTTTGCTCAAAATTTGCCTCATGTTGCATCTCCACTTTCATCACCTGTGCCACATTTATCATCCAAACAATTCTCCGATCTCCCATCCCACTCTGCTCCTGCAAAATCAGCGACCAAAACTGACGCCTCCCAAGATTTGTATGATCCTAGTAAACCTACCGAGACGTCCGATCAATCGCCATGCTTTTCACCACAAAGCAGCAGCAGTAAAACTCAGTCACCTAATGGGTCACCGCCAGGATCATCATCAGGAAATTCGAAAGGAAATTCTGACTCTGTGGAGGGAAACTATAATGGAAGTCAGTTCAAATCTGATTTGCCAGAGCAGAAACTAGAACCTCCGGTTGGAAACAAAGTTGAGGACAATAAAGAAAAACCTGAATTAGAGGACCAAGATACATTCTCAGACAGTAACAGTGAACATAGTGATTCCATTGATATGGAAAATTTGTCGATAGAGGAACGAATTCGTCGTTTGGATGAAAAGTTATGTCAGGCACAGGTGGCAACTGCAACATCAAAAGCACTGACATCAGTTGCATTAACATCTAGTCCAAGTTCAAATGTGTCTTCATCACTTGCATCCTCTACAGCAGTCACAACCAGCCCAGTTGCATCATCTTTATATTCAAAATTCAGGATCAGGAAGAAAAATGAACCATCATTGCTGGGAAAGGAGACAAGTGAGCCGTCAGAAATTGTTAAACAGGTGTTATCTAAATCAAGTGTTTTTGATCAAGATTCTAAACGACTGGAGCAAATATCGGAGAAATATGAACCTAAAGAAGTTAATTTAAATCTCGATGAATCACCAAAAAAAGGCCCGTTTAGAACTAAAGCAGCGGCAAAGGAAATGCCCTTAGCCACATTACCAGGTTCATTGATGGAGCGTTTAGGTCAGACCTCATCATTTCCTACCTTAACTGTTAATACATCACTTGCCAATCAGAGTTTTATATCTGTTGTGACTCCAAACAAATTTGGTGATACAAGCTCATCAGAAGTATCTACACCAAAAATGAGCCCAGCAATTGATCAGAATGGGGAATCTACTCGGGGGTCTTCATATTCATCACCAAATGTGAACACAATGCCTTCAATTGATGGACCAATAACACCTGTTTATCATTATGAAGGTCTTGATGCAGAGGCGCTACCTCCAAAGCTTGAAACTCCTTCTAAGTCCAGTATAAATCATAGTTTATGGAGACCAGATGACTCAGATTATCAGCATCTCTTGATAAGGGCACCAGAATTAGAAAAGCAAGAGAATTTGGAGACGTCAGTGCATTCACCTTTGAAGCCGTTGTTGGCAATGAGTACAAGCCAGAATCAAGAAGTAAATTCTGAGTTGATAACCTCACTAAATGGCAGTCCCCTTTCTTTACAGATCTGCACATCAAAGGCATCACCAAGAATGTCGTATAGTCCTGTACCAACTCTTGCTGCCAAAAAAGAACCATTTATGGGAATAAAAGAAACTGATCCATTAAGTAAAGATACTGCAGAAAAGAAGGAAACAGTACCACCAAAAGAGCCAATACAGGACAGTACCTACAAACCAGAAATGTTTGGTGTTTGCATTGTCAAAGAGTCTGCTCCCAAGAAGGATACTGGTTTTGAAGCTTTCAGTAGTAAAGACATGAAGCGGGATGCTTTTAATTTAGACATATTTGGAATGTCAACACCACTTGTTTTTGGAAAGAGAAAAGCAGATGAGAGTTCTAAAACTGAATCTAGTGTGGCAGAGAAACCAGTGGACATAGATTCATCAGTTGACGAAAAGGAAGTAAAAACTGTTAATGTTTCTGATGAGAAAGTTGAAAATGTGTCAGTTGAAGCTGCAAGTAACAAACCCTCTACAGACAAAGTGAAAATGTCCTCTGAGAAGAAGAAAACTGAGAAAGAGGCTAAGAAAGAAATTTTAAAGCAGGACAGTTCAAAGGAACCAGATAGTAAGAGACTGAAATCATCCAAAGATAAAAAATCTGATTCCTCCAAAGAAGAGAAACACTTGAAAAAGAGTACCAGTAAAGCCATTGATAAGAAGTTAGAACATCACAGATCTTCATCCTCATCAGATAAAAAGGAAAAAGACAAACAAAAAGCAAAATCAGAAAAGAAGGACAAAGATGGAGACAAGAAGGTAAAGGAAAAGAAAGATCAGGAAGAAAAGAAGGAGAAGGATGACAAGAAAGAAGACAAGAAGGAGAAGGATGACAAGAAAGAAGACAAGAAGGAGAAGGATGACAAGAAAGAAGACAAGAAGGAAAAGGAGGACAAGAAAAAAAAGGATGGAGAAAAGAAAGAGGAAAAAGAAAAGGAGAAAAAGGGTGACAAGAAAGAGGAGGTTAAGAAAATTGAAAAGAAAGATAAACCTGAGAAGAAGGACAAAGATGGTGATAAGAAAGACTCGCATAGACATGATAAGCACAGTAGCAACAAGTGCCCAGAGAAAAAGCTGCCTAAAACAAGTAAAGATGTGAGTTCTGATGGAAAAGAAAGCACAAAAGATTCTGATAAAAAGACCAAATCATCAAAAAGTGAGAGTAGTCATAAAGCTAAGAAACCAAAGGAAGAAAGCTCAGGTGATAAAAGTAAAGATCAGGAAAAGGACAAAGCCAAGGATGTAGAGAAAAAGGACATCAACAAGGAGAAAAAGGAACAGGACAGGGAGAAAAAGGACATAGACAAGGAAAAGAAAGAAAATGACAAGGAGAAAAAGGAACAAGACAAGGAGAAAAAGGAACAGGACAGGGAGAAAAAGGAACAAGACAAGGAGAAAAAGGAACAGGACAAGGAGAAAAATGAACAGGACAAGGAGAAAAATAAACAGGACAAGGAGAAGAATGAACAGGACAAGGAGAAAAATAAACAGGACAAAGAGAAAAATGAACAGGACAAGGAGAAAAATAAACAGGACAAGGAGAAAAAGGAACAGGACAAGGAGAAAAAGGAACAGGACAAGGAGAAGAAGGAACAAGTCAAGGAGAAAAAGGATACAGAGAAAGAAGTAGTAAAAGATCAGCCTGGTAGTGATAAAAGCAAAGAGAATGTTCTGAATGAAATGATTAATGATCAGAATGAGAAGGCTAAGGAAACAAAGGAAAAGAGCAAAGACCACATAGCAGAGAAATGCAAAGATCACAAGGCAAAAGATCACAAAGAAAAGGACAACAAAGACCCAGATGTTTCAAAAGGATCAAAAGCAGGCACATCTTCCTCAGAGAAATCTAAATCCTCATCTGAAACAAAACCCTTAGAAAAATCAAAGTCTGAAAAAGATAAACCCTCGAAAGAAAACAGCAAGACTAAAAGTGGAGGAGAAAAGAAAAACAAAGACTCCAGTACTAAACAGCCAGATTCAAGTTCTTCAAAGAAGACAAAAGAATCTGGGGATTCTGAAAAGAAAAGGTCCAAGTCTGAGAAAAGTAGTAGTAAATCATACAAGTCCAGCAGTGAAAATTCTAAAGATGATTCAAAATCCAAGGAGAAGGAAAGCACAGAGAAAAAGGAAAATGATAGTTCTGGCAAAAAAGAAAAGGACAATTCCTCAAAGAAAGAAGTAGATAGCACTGATAAAAAAGATAAAGAGAAAGAAAAAAATAGTTCAGGAAAGAAGAAGAAGAAAGAGAGAAACAGTGCAAATTACTTTGCTGTTGAGCTTGACTTTGAACCTTACATGTCTATGTATGATAAAGTGAAACGCAGATCCACTGAGAAAGATAAGGAAAAAGAAATGGAAGATGTGAGGAGGAGATTTTCAAAAATGCAAAAAGGCAGTCGTAAAAAGACCTCGAGATCTAGCGACCATTCAGATGACAGCATGGAAAATTCTGATGATGAAGATGCTTCAGTTTGTACTGAAACCAAAGAGGAGAAAAAGGGGAAGTACATCTTTGAGAGTTCATCAGAATTGAGTAACAGCTCCTCAGAGGAGGCTATTTTTATGTCCAAACCCAAGGGCAAGATCCAGACGTCGAAAAAGAAACCCAAGAAGTTCTTTGATATATACTCCTCAGACTCGGAGGAAGATGAAGAAGTACATAAGCAGCCTGACAAGCCAAAACCCAAAAGTCCAACTCTTAAATCGGCTACACAGAAGGTGGAGAAAAACAAATTTCTGGTAGATTCGGATGACTTGGATATTGAACTGGATAGTCTAAGTGAGCTTGATGCCAAGTCAGACAAAGTAGCAAAACCAAAAACTTCAAAGCCAAAGAAAAGCAACAAAGCAACTAAGAGTGATAAACCTGCCTCAAAGGAGAAGAAAGAAACCAAAGTCAAACCCCAGAAGCAGAGTAGTCTACTCTCAGATGACAGTGATGTGTTTTTCAAGGACAAAGGCTTAAGCGATACAGAGAGTGAACTGGACATCAAACCAAGTAAGAAGGTGATCAAGAAACAGTCAGATAAGAAAAAATCACCACCTAAAGGACATTCCATATATACATCATCTGAAGAAGATGATGACGAACTATTCAGCAAGTTTTCAAATTCATTGAACAGCAACAATAAAACATCAAGTCAGAAAGTAGCAGAGAAAGAAACACTAACAGAAGTCAAAGAACAAATAGAATTGGAGCCGAAAAAGTCAGAGCCAGAAAAAGAGCCAATTAAACTCACAGAGGATAACAATGACATTCCAATCTCAGATACAGAGGCCAAATCACTCAAGTCCATTAAGAAATTAAAAGACAAAGATGGTAAATCTCAAAAAAAGCCAAAGAAGACAAAAAAGTCGGAACCAAAAATTTCTAACGATAGTGTTGGTTCAGAGGCTGAATCGTCTGTTTCAAATCTGTTATCAAGGCCTGAGGCTGAAGTCTTCTCAGAGACTGTCTTTGAAAAGGATGAACCTTTGGTATCCTCAGAAGAACTTAAAATGGAAAAGCCTACCACATTACTGTCTGATAAGGAGGAGATTAAAGAAAGCAGCACTAGAAACACTGAAGATAGTGAAGCTAAGTCTAGCAAGAAAGGGAAAAAGCACAAGAAAGAAGGTAAAAAGAAGAAGAAAGACCAAGAAGAGAAGAATGATAACATTTCAAAAGACTTAAATATAAGCCAAAAACAGAACAAGAGAACTTCATTAGAAGATTTGAATATGAGTGACTGCTTGTCAGGCTCCAGTGTTTGTGAAAGTGACAAAGTGAATGATCGTGTGAACAATAGGAAAAACAATTTGTTTGATGATTTGAGCAACATATCAAATATTGTAGATTCAGCAAAAATAGAGGAAACTTTGTTTGTGGCTAGTGAATCCAGAGACAATATTTTTGATAAAATGACAAACATAACTCAAACTAGCATTAATATTAAACCTGAAAAGGAAGGCAAGAAGAAGCCCAAGAAAAAGAAAAAGAACCAGAAAGATGACAAGAAAGATTCCACCAAGAAAGATCACAATGAAAGTAAGAAAGAAAACTGTGAGGCCTCACATGAGAAAGACTTAATAGATGGCAGTTTGAAGGATGAGAAATCCCATGATCTCTCCGAGTCAAAACCAGAGATGACAAATGATTTTGAGGTCAAATTGGAAAAAGGAGACTCAATAATCGAGAATACATCAGAGACAAAGGATGAGAAACCCCTGGTACAACTTGAGAAAGCTGAGAAAAAGAACAAGAAGAAAGAGAAGAGTGACAAAGACAACAGTAATAAAAATGAAACTGTCAAATCCAATAAGAAAAAGAGAGAGGAAGCAAAATCTAGTACAGTCTCAGATATATTTGAATTTACAGAAGAGGAGGAAGACAGCCTTCTGCCTTTGAAGGACATGCATGCTAAGCTTCATAGAAGCGAATCTGGTGGCAGTGGGAAAACACAGGAGGAGGTGAGGGACCCTGGCTTTGGAAAGACAAAGACTGGAGATCATAACATTGGTGAAGACAAGAACAAAGAGGATAAGGTTGAAGAAAATGAGTTTCCTGAGGTTGAACCAAAAGAGGTGGTTGTTGAGACTAAAATCGAGGAGAAGCCTGAAAAAACTAAGTCGAGACCACGTAAGAGGAAGTCCAGAAAGAATAGTAACAAGGGCTCTGAGGTGTCCATAGAAGAAGTATTGAGCCCAAATGTTCAAACTGTTGAACCTCAGGAAGAAGAGATAGTTCCAGAACCCACAGATATATCAGAAGTAGAAGCTATCACTACTGAAATTGAAAGCAATAAACCAGATCAGACACTTGAGGCTGTTTCTAATTTGGAGAAGGAAAATCAAAGTCTTAAAGAAGAAGAACAGACAGTTACAGAGGTTGTGACTTTTGACCCTCCAGTAACTGAGGAGCAAGAATTAGTAATTGATGAGGGAATACCATTGCATGTTGAGGATGAGACTACCAAGGCTATAGAATCTCTTGTTGAAGATGAAACGGCCAATGCAGTAGCATCTATACTTCCACTAGATGATATGGCTGCATTCTCAGTTTCATCCACAGTTTCAAACCAGTCAAGTGTACAGGTTGAAGACTCCAGTTTTCTTGGTACCCAATTAAATGAAGCAACCACACCTCAGGTCTTGCCAGAAGCCCAATCTATTGAAATTGAAACATCTCAACCAGAACCAGAAAAATCCAATGCTACAACTCCTGGACGCAGGAAGAGAGGTAAAGGAAAGCGATCCAAGTCACAGAATAAGGAAGAATTACCTGCCCCAGAATCAGAATCTCAGCTCAGTGAAATCCCAAATTTGACAGACCAGTCCCAGCTTGAAACAAACCAGTCTACAAATCAGGGTTTTAAATCCCCTCAGCAGGCTAGTGAAGTCTCTCAGGCAGACACATTTGGTCTTGGCTTCCTGTCAAACCTTGGGCAGCCTGACAAAAATGATGATGATGATGATGCTGGCATGGGGAGACTGCAAATTGATCTAGAACCTCCGAAGCAAGAGAGTACTGGAAAGAGGAGGAGAGGTAGTAAACAAGCCAAAAATAATAAAACTACTGAGAACAATTACTTGATTATGCCCTCTCCTGCTCGAGATGAATTTGATCCTCTAGAATCCACTCTTCAGGCATCGTTTGTGGAAGAATCAGATGATAACAAAGATTCATTCAACACTGATATAGAAACAGATAACCAGTTTGATACAAATAAGGGAGACAAAGAAGATGATCAGAGGCAAGACTTTGACTTCCTTTCACCTGATCAGGATGATTCACTGACAGACAAAAGATCCAGGAGAGGCAAGAGGCCCAAGAACTATAAGGAAATGAATTCTGGAATCTTGCCACGGACAAATTCACCCAGATCCAAAACTTTGTCACCACGCTCCCCTAGAAATGCCATGTCACCTAAACAGTTGCACAAGTCACAGAATTCTCCAAAATCAGAAGTAACAAAAGCAGCACTTAAGAGAATAACTTTTGTTGGTCAGAAGGGAACAAAATTTGAAGATCCATTTGATACACCTTTTGGGAAAGAAGATTCGCGATATGGAAAGGTACAAGCAAATGTGCAGGAATTTTCTATGTTTGAAAATGAGGCAGCACCAGATATTGCCGGAGATAAATCTATGGAGAATGACAAAGGCCACAAGACTGGTACCAATGTGTTTGATTTTAATGATGATGCAGAATTGCCCTTAGAGCCTGTTACCCTCCAGCGTAACAGAGGGAGTCGACGTAAGAAAGGAGCTGAAGTAATTAGTCCTGAACCCAAAGCTGAGCAGGGATCGTTGATGCTAAGTCCAGAGCACAATTCTTCTGGAAGTGTAGATGACTCAAAAGCAGTTCTTATCAGTCCTGAGCTTAAATTTGTCATTGGTAGTCCAAGACACAAGACAGATATCTTAGGAAGCCCCAGACACAAAATTGACTCTAATCACCCATCCAAAAAGAGTGATCTTGGAAATTTGGATTTAAAGATGGGAATCTTTAGTCCGCAGCCTATCACAGCTGCTCATGTGTTTGATGTTCAATCAGAGAAGAAAGCATTAGAAGAAGAGAAGAAGCCAGAGCCCCTCTTTAAAGCCTACTTTGATAACTTAAAATTACCAAGGATATGTGTCAAGCAAGAGGCTGAAAAAGTATCAGCTGTTTTGGAGAAGAGGATTGCAGAAGAGAAACCTGAAGAGGCTGAGGTTAAGAAATCTAATTTTGGAGGTGAGTCATCAAAGGTGACCCCTGCTCCTTACAGTCTAGATACACTTAAGATTGTTTCTCCTAGGACACCAGCAACACCAATGAGCAATATTGACAGAATCATTGACAATGTTTCGAAAGGTATATTTGATGACATTGATGCAGAAAGGGACACTCCAGTGTCATCCTCACATTCAATGATTTCAACAGTTGGACCTGTTACCATTACAGGAGTCATCAAGACCACAAACAACAGTCTCTTGGAAGGTCAAGGTCATGACTTGTCCATGGCAGCCATCGAAGCAACCAATGTTGCACCTGCATTAACTGTAGGAAAACGTCGGCAAACGAGAAATCGCAAGAGCAGTGGTGAACAGACAAAAGCAGGCCATGGTCCAGTGATGAGCCCTCCAATGATGAGTCTCCCACTAACAATATCCACATCACCAACTGTATATACACCAGGAGTTAGGATTGCTGAATCATCACAAGGTAGGTGAACATCATTGTGTTTCTGAATAAAATATGCCAGTAAACATCTCAAAGTAATAAATAATAAACTTTTTTAATATGCAATGCTCTTAAAATTTTTTAAAAAGTTTAACTATTTTGCATTGGGTGTGAATTTGTTGAAATAAAATATTATTGTACGACACTAACTTGAAAACCGACATGCACTGTAAATTCATGGTTGTGACTGAAATCCTCGTTTGACTCAGATGGACCTATGTAACTGACATTCTCAAATGATGCCTTTTTGTAATAAAAATGTGTGGACATCAAATAATTGCTTTAAAGGATAAAACAATGTATTTAAATAAAAGTAAAGAAAAAAACTTTTTTCTCACATTCATGTTTGTTTTCTGATTTATTATATAAAATCAAGCCCAAAATATGATGTGTGTGTGTGTGTGTGTGTATATATATATATATATATATATGAGAAAGAGTTTCCAGAACTTGTGAAAACTCTTAGAGTTTCACTGCTGGTTATTACTGCTGCAGATGTGATTATGTAGTAAATAAAGATATGATGTAATACCTTTGACAATGTTCTCATACTGTGCTATTAGCATGAATAAATAATTGCACTAATATAAATTTTGTTTTTTTAGCTTCTATTGTTGAACCTACAGTTGTTGCTTCTCAAAGTGGATTCATACCCTCCATCCCTTCTCCAGCATTCTCTAAACTAGGGCATCCAGAGGCTAAGAAAGGTCAGCAGGCAGAGGAAAAGCAGACAGTTCCATCTCTACCACCTGTTACTACAAATGCAGAAATCTCATCGGTTACTTTCATCACCACTCATCAGCCTGTTTCAAAATCAACTATTAACTCTGCTGTACCTGCCACTGTTAGCATGGGCAACTCCACCACAGCCATTTCCAGTGCCACCACAATTGTAATGGCAACAGGCTTACCGCATTTGGCACCACAGCAGGCACAAGATAAGGTAGCAGAAGAGCTAACCAAAGAGCATGGTAAAGAGAGTGCACTTCCAGTGATGCGGGAAATGGCACAGACTTTGCCTGTCCCTTCAGAAACACTGCCAGTGTCAGTGCCCAGATTACCAAATACTCAATCACAGTCACAGCCCCTACAGAGCCAGGCTCCTATTAGTCAGCAGACGCAGGTTGTAACCTCTCTTGCCGAGATTCAAAGACGACATGAAGAGGAAATAAAGAGACGCATGCAACAGCAACAACAGCAAATCCTTCAGCAACAACAGCAGCAAATGCAACAGCAACAACAAATGCAACAGCAGCAACTACAAATGCAACAGAAACAAGAACAACAGCAATTGCAGCAAAAACAACAGCAGCATCAGCAACAAATCCAGAACAAGCCTTCAGAGAAACCCGTACAACCAGTGCCCAGCCTACAACAAACTTTACAGCAAGACCAGTTGACTAAGGCTGGCCTGGGAGCTCTTTGCATGCCACACAATCTGCCTCTTTTTGGAATACCACCAGGGGCAGCCAGACACCTTCCACAACATATCTTCCTGGCCAATCATGCAGCACAAATGGTTGAACTTGCTACTCAGGCAGCACACGCACAAGGCCAGGACAAGCGAGGGCTGATGGGTGGCCCTGGAGTCCTAGAACCTGGTCAGATTCATTCACAGCAGCATCAGATGCAGCAGAAACAAGGCTTACCTCCATCACATCCAATGGAGAAAATGCAGCAGCAAGCAATGGAACAGCAGAAATTGCAGCAACAACAGCAGCTGGAGCAAAAATTACAAATGGAGCAGAGATTGAAAGAACAGCAACAAATGGAGCAGAGAATTCAAGAGATCCACAGGCATCAGCAAGCATTGGCTCATCAACAACAGCAGCAGCAGCAACAGCATCAACAACAACAGCAGCAGCAACATCAACAACAGCAGCAGCAGCAGTCTAAGAAACAAGAGGTGGGCTTTACCTTTTGTGCTTTTCAGCACACATAAGTATAAAATAACCAAGCAGTCAAATTTAATGCATTTATGATTTCCTGTTCAAAATTACTAATTGTTATCATTTTTGTCTTGCATGATCTTTCTGCTGGAGATAAACATAGGTTTTATTGATCATTTAAAGATACTGTCATCAATGTTTTAAAACAATTTTGAACATTTGAAATTTCATAATAAGTTACTGATGTTGCAATTTGAGATTTTCATCACAGATGATACTATAAATGATTGATGTTTCCCTTCTTTATTGCCAATTTGAATTAAACTTTTGTGCAATATATTTAATTTTTCCTAACATTCCAGTCTCAGAGAGGGCAGGGAAAGAAAGACAACCACCGTGCTAGAGCTTCAGCCAGTCAGACCTCTGCTAGCCCTCAGGATCAATTGCCCAGTCACCCATCTAGTCATGAATCCATGGCCCAGTTGCCCACTGCAGTACACCAACAGTTGAAATCTCCATTGCCAACACATCCTGGGCAACCCTTCAAACCAGGACAGGGATTACCCCACCCACTACACCCCTGGCCCCAGCATCTCCAACCACAGGTCCGACCCGAAGGGCATCGAGAGGATGTAGTTAATACCAGTGTTGATCTAGCTCGGAGCAGTACAGGGCCCACTGTTAGCACTGGGGGCATGCCAATTACTACCACTGGACAAAGGGTGTCACCTCATCCCCCTACCAAGTCGCCCACTGTTGCCCAGATGGCACCCAACATGGGAATTATGTACTCCCAACACCAGACTGGAACTCAGAGAGCACCCAGTCCTCAGGTTGCAAAGGTAATACTCAGTTAAAGTAGTTTGTTTTGTTTTCCTGTTGAATGTGCATAAATTAACATTGGTTTTCTTTTTACATCTCGCTTCATTTTCTTTTAGATATTTATCTTGCACACAAATAAAAGCACATTGTGATGTGTATTACTGATTGTTTAGGTACATGTAATTAAATATTTCAAGTCCTTAATAATTTTAAGGACTTTTTTAAAGAAACTTGCAATTTGTCGGTATCCATTAGGGTAAAATCAACAAACTGCAATTATCCATATATTTACAGCTAGATTGATTGGACTGGTGAATGAAAAGGATCTGTCATTATGTTCTGCTATGCTATGTTTGATTTCACTATTGCTTTCAAAGGTTCTGTAATATTTAGTCTGATGCTAATGAGAAAATACATTCTAATTTTCAGACTGCCGAGAGACAAACCCCAGGAAAGTGGCCATCCAACAGTCCAGGTGCTGTGAGACCATCAATCCAGCTCCCCGATGGGAGACCCAGAATACCTTCTGCAGAGGCTTCACCCACCACACCCAGGGATCTGTGGGGTACATGTCATTTCTGATTATGTTTGATACAGGCATGAAATATGTTATGCATTATTAGTGGGACATATGCTTTGACCAAATTACTGGATTATTCATGACATGTCTTTACTGCAAATAAGGTACCCAAAGCTACACCACAATAACCAACCTGTGCTTATCAGCAGGTATTCATACCCATCAACTTTGTCTTTTAATTTGTCATCCTAATCATAAGCTTTGACATTCTGCTAAGAAGGACATTTCCTTACTATTTCCGTAACCAAGCATAAGGGTGCAGGTTTTGATTCTTGCTATCAGATCAGCCTTTGATGGTTACCAAGTTTTGTCTTTGGACATGGTACTTGACTCCCTTTGCCTTGGCAATTAAAGATCTACTTGCATTGTTTTGCCCTGAAACACAAAACCAAAATGTTTGTAAATCTTTGCAACTTTAGATGGTGAAGGTAATATGTATCAGTCTAGAAATAATTCCATCATTAAATGATGATGGTATCATGTACCAGTCTAGAATGAATTGCAACTTTAGATGATGATGATGATGGTAACATGTACCAGTCATCTAAAATGAATTGCAACTTTAGACGATGATGGTAACATGTACCAGTCTAGAAATAATTGCAACATTAGATGATGATGGTAACATGTACCAGTCTAGAAAGAACTGCAACTTTAAATGATGATAACATGTACAAGTCGAGCAAAAAATGCAAGGCAAGTTGCATTTGGAAGATTCTTGCTGATGTTGAACTATGATAAAAACTTCAGCCACACAGTGATTGTCTTCACCACAACATGTACCAGGTTTCATGGTGATCCAAAACTTTGAGGCTAATTGCTTTCACAATATGGTGTCATCAACAAGCAGCAACTCTCGACAAAATCATTGGAGCACAGCAAGGCTCAAACTTGGGTTTGAAAAATATTGGAGAAATGATTTTTGCCATGAGGTAATAAAGGGATAGGTGAATATGAAGGAGAAAAATGAAGAAGTGATTGTTAATGGAATTTTCATCAACAAATTTATTGATCCATTATATCAATAATAAATATCAATAAATATAATTTTCTCTTTGTCTAAAGTTTTGGGAAAAAATCTTAATCTACATTAGAATGCTGTTTCCATGCTTTGAAGGTACACGTACTGCACATTTATTTTATAATTTGTTGTTATGCATAATTTGGAAAAGTCTGATCCCTGATTCCACTGAAAACTGACATTATCTAAGAAATTGTCTTCACATACACCTTAAGAAAAATAATTAAAGGCAACATATTCAGGGGAGCTAAATGTAATTAAAATTAAATTAATTATTTTATATATTATTTTATAATTATGATGAACCTAATTTTTTTGCTTGCAGTTACTATGCACAATTCCAAACTGGGAGACTAGTTGTTTTCACAAAAGATTATTTTGTACATAGTTTTCAGGTGCCAGCCAGAAAGGGCAGTAACTTTTTGAAAAAAATATGCGAGAGCTACATTCACAATATCAAGTGATGGATGGACATGCAGCTTACTACGTTTACTTGCTTATAACTAGGTGTCACTAGTAAATTCTGTTGGAACCACAGAGTACCTTGGGACAGTTTGCAATTGCATGAAAGATAATTAGTGAAATATTTTTATTTTAGCCAACCTGCAGAACCCAGGAGCACCACCCCGCACACCTCGGCCAGCCCATCAGCAACCACCAGAGGGCGCACCAAGGCCAGCACACCAGAAGCTCCCTGAACATCCTTTGCATGCAGAAATAGCAAAGGACCCCAAATTTCTACAGCATAGAGAGGTAATTGTAGAAAATCATAACCAATTCTTTGTTGATGTGTATTTGGTTTTAAGACAATTTGACTGCATAGCACTGGCAAAGTGAACTTTCGTGTGACGATTTTACTCCATTAGGCCAGAAATATACAGGTCTTTTTGTTATAGTGCATTTCATACATAGACACAAGGGACAATTGCATACCTGTAAATGTTTCTATTAGCTGATGCTTGCAGAAAGGATTCGAGATACTATTAGCAAGTTTTATGTGTAAAATCTGATGTTGAAAATTGTTGGATTTAACCTGTATTTGAGAGATTTGTATAGACTGTTTTATGCTTATGCTATGTGCTTCCTTTCAGTCAATGCAAAATATTACATGCAAGTTTTTACTTAAGGAAATGTTGACTTCCAAAAAAATTGCAAAGTGTAATCCTTAATAAAATTTATTCTAATTGGTAGACTACAGAGATACAATCCATCTGTCAACTTTCGGATATTTATAATTCTTTAATATTCTAATAAATAATTTGTTTATCAATTTATCATGCAAAATTTTGCACAGTTTCTTCTTTTAAAGCAGATCCAACAGGAGATGCACCGCCAGGAATTGTTGAACCTTCAAAGACAAGAAATACAGCGACAGGAAATGCGCCAACGTGAACAAGTAGCTGCTTTACAGGTATCACAGGCTCAGGAGAGAGAGCGAGAAAGGGAACGAGAACGGGAAAGAGAGCATGCACGACCAGATTCACGCCAGTCACCAAGTAGTATTGCTCTGCGGGATAGACTAGGATATTCATTTGTTGAGCCTCGACCACCAAGTCAGTCAGACGCGAAAGTTCCTCAAAGTCCATCCCTTATTGACTCTCGATTTCCGCAACAGTATACAAATCTTCCTGTAGGTTATCATGCTACAGATCTCAGGCTCAGTTCAACTCAGGCACCAAGTGCTTTCAGTCCAGCAGCACCAGGGGCTGAGGTTGCAGCTCACATGTATACACCAGCAGAAATTCAACGATTGCAGCAAGCAGGATTGGGCGGGTATCCGATCCGGGTGTTTGAGCCTCATGTACAGCACCCGTCCTACATGATTCCTGCAGGTGTGCATCCACACCTTGCATACATGGCACAGCATGTTGAACACCAGCAACTTATTGAAGGTAGGCCATCAATATCAACGTCGGGAGCCCTGACTCCAGCACACAGTGTATCACCAACACAGTCAGTGCCTCAAGAGGGACGTGTACCCCAAGGAAGACAGGCCCATATGGGACCAGCTCGGCCCCTTCCAGAGGCTCCTCCCCATCCTGGGGATGGAAGTTTGCTGAGTTTGTTACAGGTATATTATTTTATAAAACTAAATTGCACCGGATATTAAAGTAAAAGGAATTTTGAGTGTTTTTTTTTTCTTCATTCGTTTTTGGGGCATGTTCAGATTTTTGTCAACCTACATCTTTCTTGACTAAAATATGAAATAAATTGTGAAATCTGACTGGTACAACCAAATTTTTTAAAAAAATGCAAACTCAACCTATCTAACCACTAGATGTAATTAATTGTTTACAGTATTCATAATTCAATTGAGCCAATCTAAACTTGAAATGGCAGGATAAAATTTACAGAGGTCAAGTAAATTTTCTGGTTAGTTGCAGTTATGCAGATTCTTGAACGATGTGGATACTCTTTTAAGAAAACGTTTTGCAAACGATTTACAAAAAATCTGTAATTACTTACAACTGGTGTCAAAAGGGTGATAGAATAAGTTCTTAAAATGACCTTTCATGCAGTTGACTTTGAGTCATTAACAATTGGGTGGGTAAGAATTTATTTATTTTGGGAAAATAGATCATTTTAATCCACCCTGCACGTGCCAAATGACCTATTGTGCTTGGATTTTCTCACTTTGAAAAGTGTGTTTTGACCTCATGGTTAGATACCTGGACAGTTTGTCCTATATACCATCTATAAGTTCTTTGTTTAGTAACATATTTGTTATCCATATTTGAAATTCTCAACATGAACTGAAAATATCTCTCAAACAGAGTGGTAAAACTTTCACAACAATGACATTGATTCAGCAGAAAATGCTATGCCAGTTGGTGCAAGTTTTTATCTTGGTTCTGCCAATGAATCAGTTATCATTTCTTTTGGAGAACATGATAATGAGTTTGAATATTTGGAGCTTGTATAATAACATATCTTTTTGTATATATAAATATTCGGGAGAGTTAGAAATTCAGAAAATAAAAATTTACACAATTGAGACTGTACTACATTTGTATACAAATATTCGATACATTGTTTGAACTGAGCTGAAGGTCATGCATCCATCTGGATCTCATTGTTTTGTTTTACAGCGCTATCCTGTGATGTGGCAAGGTGTGTTGGCTCTGAAGAATGACCAATGTGTTGTTCAAATGCACTTTATTGCGGGATGGCAACCTCTGGTCAAGATGTCACTACCCCAACAAGAAACTGATGGGTCCATCCAGCCATTAAGAATTGCACAGAGGATGCGACTTGAGCCTGCACAGCTGGAGGGAGTGGCAAAACGGATGCAGGCAAGTTTTCTATCACGTTCATAAAAAATGTCACTTGTTGAAGCCCCAGAGCAGTTGTCATATGCATGTTGCTTTTTGGTTTAAGGAGTAACACTTTTTTTAGCTTATTTAAGAATAGTTATGATGACTTTGTGTGTAGTTTACACTTGGATGAGCTAGGCATTCCCATATTTAATCAAAAAGAACTATGTTTTTTTACATTCTTGACAGTCACTGCTTTCTTTAGAACACTTGTTTAATCAGCAATACCAGCTGAAGTTTATTTTTATTTAACAATATCAAATACTTCAAATGACAGATTGAAAAATTGTGACTTTATTTTACATTGATCTGACTCAAGCCTGATCTGCTGGCACAGGATGTGGAGCCAGTTAGGCAATTACGAATTGTACGTAGAGTGGTCTGTCTTGACCCTAACCTGCTGGCACATGTGATGATGGGTCAGGGTCTAAACTTCTTGCAACAGTGGAACAATGTCTTACCTGATGGCAGATCTGAGTTTAGAAATCTTGCATAGAATGAAGTCCATTTGTCCCAAATCTGATGGCACGTGAAAGCAGATATCGGACTATACTGTTTGCATTTGGATTCTCGTTAAGACGTGAAGAAATGATAATCAATACCATTAAGTAGTATAAACAATTTTGCACGAACCCACTCCATAATTGATACATACGTTACATATAAGATTTCTGTTATTTTCAGATGGAGAAGGACTTTTGCATGCTGTTAGCGCTACCATGTGGTCATGACCACACTGATATTTATCAGCAAACTCGTGCTATGTCTGGTGGCTTCATACAGTACCTCCAATCTAAGCAGGCTGCAGGGATTGTCAATGTCGCTGACCGGAACATGCAAGTGAGTGTTTTACCTAAAACATTGTATTTTTTAATATAATTTAAAACTCGTTTAGTTAACAATTAGTTAATGTGGGGGGAAAAAAGGCATGCTAAGGAGATGGAGGTAGCAGAGAGTTAAGATGATGCCATCAAATTTTAAGTGAACTTGTTTGTACGTACATTTATACATAGTTTTAAGCCAATGCCGTCAAATTTTAATTGAACTTATTTGTATGTACATTTATACATTGCTTTATTTGCACCTGCCTTCGTGTGAAATTTTGGGACATAGTATCTGCATGTCTTTCCATCAGTCCATCAATTTCGCTTCCACAACTTGAAGGACATTTGAGATTAAGTGTGAAACTGTGAATATTCATATTTCTTCATGAGAAAATGTGTTGTTTGCCACATCCTGGATCCTGTCATCAAAGTTGAAGTCATTCCTCCATGTCTCCCACACACTTTCCTTTCCGTTCTTCAACTTCCAAGTCATTTGAGATTAAGTGGTAGAACCAGGTATTCTTGCATATCATTGTTAGAAGGGATGTTGTAAACCACGTAGGGGGTGCTATGTTCAAGATCATGGTCACAGTCAATATTTCAAAGACTCTTAACACTAACTATTCGGCTTTTGAGGCTAAGGGACGAAACCTGAAATGCATGCATATCATCAAAAATTTTGTATCCAATTTGAAGGTGTAGAGTCGAGCCTTAATATTTTTAAGTTTTCCATTTCAATTTCAATTGCTTTGCCTGTATTGAGCTGTTTGAGATTAAGGGGTGACATTTTGTATACTTGTAACTTGATAAGGTTTGTACTGTACTACATTTTTTGTACTTATTAACTTTACAAGGTTTGTACTTAAAGATCATAGCTTGATATTTCAAGTTTCCTTCACATTTTACAATGCCGCAGCATTTAGAAAATTAAGGAACATAACTTTGTATACTTTTCCCTTTTTTTGTGTTCTTCTATTGAACTTAAAGCTTTAGGGATGAAAGTTGGTATACGTGTAGTTTATCATTAGAAAGTGTCATGTCTTGTATCTTAATATGCTTTATATTTTAAAAGCCATTTGAGGTTCATGGAGGAACCATAGTACACAGTACACTTACATTTCTCAGATAATCTGATGTATTACAGTTCAGGTTTTATCTTCCTGCTCAAGGTCACTGATAAATTTCTTTCCTTTTTCTGCTATTTTTGTCTAATGTCTATACAGCTAGAAACATGAAACTAGGTTGCTTGTATGCCAGCCTGGAAGCTCAACAGTTCTCTCGCATGAGTCACAGTTGATTTCATAACTGTGTATGTACTCACTTAGAAGTTGAATCCAACTGCAAACTAAACAGAACCAGATCTGGCATAGCATAATGCACAGTGGAACAAACAACGTTGACCCTGATCTTCTGATGCATTATGTGATGACATATCAGGGCCTAAGTTAGCAACTCTGAGAAAGTCTTTGTTTTAAAGAAGATTACAATGTGTGTGTGTGTGTGTGTGTGTGTGTGTGTGTGTGTAGTGACTTTGACATCTGACATCTCACACCATATAACTCTACTTTCTTTCTCTTGCAGCCTGCGTATGTAGTTCACATCTTTCCACCATGTGATTTCTCTCATAGTACCTTGAGTCGACTTGGATTTGACCTTCATTACCAGGTCAAGGACTTGGCCCACCTTATTATCATCATTGCAACAGTAGGTTGAAGATATTAAATGTCCACTGATTTGAGAAAACCAGTTCTGCTGAGAATTTTGAATAACAGTGGGTCAAGGAGTGTGGTCACCATGGCTTGAAGACGTTGTGTTTGATTCATTTGAAGGTAATGAATGCTGTGGTACATGAGGATATTTTACAACCTCAGGCTGAAGATGTTGCTTAAATGCAAGAGGAGAATTTGGAAAAGTTAATCCCGGGAAAAGCTTCTTCCAAGATTCTGAAGACCGGTTTAAAAACCTGTTTGGATTTATCAGATGATCATATAGTGTTAGACTACAGCTGATAGATTCCACATCAAAGTTCTGCAAGACACTGAATGACATAACAGGTCAAAGTCCCTCGTAATATGGATGGAATACACTGCATGCAAGTATACAAAATGCTGCACAGCCAGTGACAGTCGAGGAATCTCCCGTTGTTCCTAGTAAGCCGTAGATCATCGGTCAGAACTTGACTAAAAACATAGAATCATCCTTAGCTTTACATAGTGCTGAGTTTTTAAAAAACAATGGAGTTTCTGTGGAGAAGTTTGAAAAATTTTGTGCAGAAATGACAGCATTGACTGAGCTTATTTTGCTTGTAAGAGGTCTGTGTCTAGATTGATTCCCACTGTATTGGAATTACTTCATTTGAGGAAATTATTATGTGTATTTATGACTGATATACAGTGGAAAATTCATGTACATAAATGTGTGTATTTTGAGTGTACATGTGACATTCTTTTATTGTCTTCACTCCAATTGTATGGATTGTCTTCAAGGAGATTTATTTAGACTTTCATGTTGATCTTGCATTTTTTGTGGATTAGACAATTTCTGTGAATATCTTTAATGTTTTCCTTCACAATATTTTGGATTTATGATCAAAGTTTAACTTTGATCACAGTTCTTTTTCTAACTGGAATTACTTGGTGTATGTCTGTCTTGTTAAGTTTTTAGTCCATGGTAATTGGGAATTAAACAATGAAATTCCACATGCATTTGGATTAACAACAAATCCGATCATCACTGGAATACAGTTTTTGTCTTCGAGTTAGCTTGGAAAGAAATTTTCAAGGAACTAATAATTGTACAAATTTCATTTTGGAAAATATGTTGTTTTAACTCTAGTATCATTAATAGGTAATTGACTCATTTTATGCTTGCATACGCCATATTAATTTAGACAGATTTTTTACAAGATTGCAATCTTGTATCAGTATTTCTTCCTTTGTGTGCTGGACACGTTTCATCTGGCATTTGTAGAATTTTCATCTTCAACGTGTTTTGCTAATTTGTTGACTGATTCTTAACAGTGAAAATGGGGATTTCTTTTGTTTTTCAGGGACTTTATTTTGAGTGATAAAGACACTCGCATACACCATAGTACTTTGTTATGAGAAAATCTCTTAATCAGGCAGCTAGGTATTGTACTACATACATGAGCCATTGTATAAAAGATTCTTTATATGAATATGTAGAATTTTTGTCCCTTCTCTTTACTTACCTTTTGCTTTCAATCCCACTCCCATCTAAGTACTTTTGTGAGAGTTGCAGTATTACATTCATGATGCCATGTAAATGTGTGTACATATGCTTATTAACTGTATGTTAGATGTAAAAAAAAAAAAAAGCCGCTGTTGTTGCATGTACATATAGCAGTACACTGTACAGAAATAAGACTGCCTATTTTTGTAGTAAGAAATTATCTCTGTGCAATGGAACATATTGATGTATGTAGGTTAATATTAATTTGATCTCAATTGATATGGGTCATCAAGGCAAGTCCTTGATGATCATTTTACATAAGTACATTAGAAACAAAGAGAAAGAGAAAAATGGGAGAAAATGGGGAGAGAAAGAATGCATGTTTGTGTTTGTGTTAAAAGAATGGGAGAAAGAGATGTGCAGTCTCTGAAACTTTATGCTATTTTCCACAAGCATATCTCAAGACGCCAAAATAAACATTTTCTGTAATATCACTGTTTTATTTTTTCTGTCCTTATTTCTACTACAAGTTCTGACCTATTCTGTTGGTTATAAAATTTTCTGATTTTGAAATATTGGTAACTACTTAAGACATTAGTTTCAGTTTTGTGCATGTTATTGTTTTATACACAAATTGAAAAGATTCACCAATTTTAATGCAGTTTGAAAAAGAATGCTGCACAATGAAACAAAAATGTGAATTAAGAAAACAGAATAAAGTTGGAGATAACAGAAAATTATCTGTTTTAAAACGAGCATAAAGTGGCAGATATTAATGTTAAAAACAAACCTCAACAATGCTGATCTCATTCCATATGATTTATGGATATATCTATATTTATATGGATTTATCTATATGAATATATTATATATACCTTGCAATATCATTGTTTTTGAATGCCAACATCTGATTGTCTGACAGTAAAAGTCTTATCTCAGACTTTTATGCAGTCCAGGTCATATCACGCATTTAACTGGTCAGACTTTAAATTTCAGAAGAGTAAAAATGACACGAACAATAATTCATAGCCGACGGTTCTTTGACGATGCAAGTGAAGTATATTTGGTAATGTGTCTATCCTGTAATACTTAAACACTTAAACTGTTTCGTGAGAGCAGTCAAGTTGGACTATTTTTGTTGGTGAGGTTGCATTATATTTAAGTATTTTGTACCTGATACTGCTTCTATATGATGAAAAAATGGGTCACAACACCATATTCATCATATGAAATGGACTACCTTGAACCAAGGCCCTTCATGGTGATGGAGTAGTGTACTTCTTTGGCAATTGATGAAGTACATACAATTTGTTTATACATCTGTGTCTTTGAGTAAATTTTTTTAAAAACTTTGGGCATCTGGAATATTTAGGAACGCTAAACAAAATTTGTAAAAGTTGGAAATAATGAAGGCATAATAGAATATAGCTATGCAATTTACATTTAAATGGTACAAGATTGAACATGCTGCTTAACTCGCGTTAAAGTTGGTCTAAATGCAAAGTGTACTGTATCTAGGTTATGTTTCACCACCAGGTTGTCAATGAGACATGCATTAAAGAATCCTGAAATTCTGATTGGATGAAATTTGAATCTGATATAATTTTGACAAAACAAATATTTTAGTTCCATATATAAAGTTGAAGATGTTGAATTTGGGGCATTGCATAGACAACATTTAGTTTGGACTTAATGGCACCAATTGGGAAGGTATTTTGCTGAAACAAGTTGGTGCTATATACAACGGCACATTATGGCAGCCAACATAGGTCAATCTAATGGCAGGGATTCAAGGTCAACTTGCTAACCAAAAAAACTACTAGCATGGATAGGTCAAAGTCGTGATAATTTTGTTCATTATTTTAGTTTTCTGAAGATCGTGTGCTTTTTTAAAAAAAAAGCAATAAACTTGTGAATCAATAACTTTCAAGGGCATGTTTACTCTTAATGTTACCAAGTTATTCTAAATAACCGAATGCTTTCTGTGAGGAGACAAAATGTTACATTAAAAAACATTTTAGTGCAATATGGGACATTATTCCTGGTTGAAAATATGCATCTTAATGCATCTGACCATTCTTCAGTCATAAAGATGTGTAAATCTAAATTTGAAAGAAAAACAAGTATAAATGTTTGCTTCAGGGTTTTTCAATATTGCATACTTTTATAAGTGATCAGTTCATTAGCTTTGTTTCATTTAAACAGGCATGGTACCCAGGCAGTTTTTGAAAAATATATCCCTCAGAGTTCATATTAAAATTATAAGAAAATTCTATCTTGCATCTATGGGTGGGTACCCCACTATAAAATTACCTTCTCTGGATCCCCTGTATGTTTTAATGAAACAGCCCTTGCCTTTGTCTTCAAAGCTGCTGGGTGGAAATTCATAAAATGTATTAGTTTTTTGTCATTTATAAAAAATATATTATATCAAGCCTTATATACAGTGGGAAGATATCACATTATGATTGCGCAGTATGACCCTTGGGTCACAGACTTGGGGTGGAGATGATTACTGAACTGTTTTTAGGTCTGGATTTTGCTGGGGAGCTGTGGTGGCCATTTGTTTAATGTGCTGGACTTGCAGTTCAAAGGTTATATGTTCCAATCTGGTTTAGATTAACCTGGTTTGGATGCTGGGGTATGTCTTAAGACATGCACATTATTCTAATTGCCTCAGCACATTGTAATGTATCCAAGAAACTAATTACTTGATTTTTCAGTTTGAATTAAGTTTGACCAGTTAAGTGTTTTTTATCATGGTTTTGTTGCATTTCAACATTTATTTGAAGTACAGGATAGTGCAACATGGAGTACACATCTGCATGTAAGTTTTATTTAATGTCTCGCATTTCAAATACAGAGTGGTACATTGTTGTCATCTGATCATGCTGACAAATTATGTTCGTAAAATCAAAGCCCATTTATCAAGAGTACATAGATCCAAGGTCCTTGACTTCGGTAAGAAATGTACAGTACATTTAGATTCTGATTCCATGGATCAATGCTACAATACAGGGGCTGTTTTTTTTTAAGGATTATGATGATTGCTTGTGAGATGAAAACATGCATTGTGTGTTTGGAGTTAGTTGTGACAATAGATTGACTGTTTCCTAGTCTATAAATTGACCCCAAATCGTTCACAAATTGAATTTAAGTATGATTACTGTATGAATAATTATCTCAAGACATTTAAGATCATGGATAAAATACGATGCTTGAATTGAATCAGAGGAAAATAATTTTGCATTTGATTTTTTATATCTTGGAGAATAGATGTAATTGTTTTATATCAATTAAATCAAGTTTTAACAATATTAGAACAAAAACATGCACCTGAAAAATTATAATGAATCAGTCTGGTTTGAAAACGCCATTTCACAAAGAACAAGGTAGAGAACCAGTCGGATATATAAACTTTAGGGCTACTTGGTTGTTCACAAAGCACAATATAAATGCAAATAGTGGTATACAATTTTATTTAAAAGAACTCTTAGACAGCCTGAAGGGAAAGTCCAGTATTTATATATCTTAAGATCTTAAGTTGTGTAAATATCTTTAACTTTTTCAATTTTGAAATACATTTTTACTAGTATGGGGTAAATTTATCGATTGGTGGATAATGTGTTTATAAGTCTTGGAGACAAATCTAGGAGGGCATATCACTTTTTTCATAAACAATACGTTAGATAACAGGAACTCCTTAGCTTGGATTTGAAGTAACATTAACAGTAAGTACAGCAAAATGTTGCATCTCGAAGAAAGAAAAAAATACTTGAAATTTCTGTTTGAAGTGTTCAAGATTTTGTTTTTTTACAATGTTCCTACAGAGATGTTTTTGATCATCATAATGATGTCAGATATCATTTATTGAGTTTAAGTTACTGTATCAGACAGACTTGTAGAATCATGGTGTTGAAGTTTTATCAATTGGTTGAAATTTTAGTCCTTTTTTTGTTGTATTTGTAACAATAAATTGTTTGACAGTAAGCAATTCCTGTTATGTCTGATGTATTGCATATTTCATTAATTCTCATATATATGTATCTTGTTCATCTATCAGCAATTTTATAATAAAATTGAAGATGTTGTTCATAGATGCCAACATAAAATTGTCTAATTGAACACAGGTTACATGTTACTTGCTAATTGTTAATGTACATGTTGTTCTGTAAACATGGAGGTAACTATGTGATCACAAGTGTTATTCATGTTAACATTATTTATATTAATGTACATAATGCTAGCATACATGTCGAGTAAAGATGAGAAATTGAAAACCATATTTTGTATTCTTATTTTCATGTGTTTGCAACATCTATTTGTTTGATGTATATAACAGTTCAAATGGTATGGTTTCTTGCATTTTACTACAAATGTAAGTCTTGGATATAGGGATACTTTTTAAAACTTCTTTGTCAAATCAGTTGAACTGTTGTATAGGTTTTTATCGAGTTAATTTGTTGTCTATGCTAGTACTTCACTTGATTTTAAAAGAATTCTGAAATCTAATTGATACTATTTAAAGAAGCTTGCCAACTAATGAGGACTTAAATATTTATGTCATGCTTGTTGCTTCTAAAGTTATTTTCGGTTCAGAAATAATATATCTGAAACAAACAGTAACTCCAAAATACAGGAACACTTTTTTTTCTTTTTTTTTCCTTCTATTTTTATATATCTGCCATCATGACGGGGAATATCCTTTTATGGCATGTGTCCCTCTGTCCTTTTTCTATTTTTTTGTTTCCACAGAGTAACTCTAATTAATTCTCCTCCATATATATTGCCAGACTTTCGTGCATGGATGAACCCAATCAATTAAGAATCAAAGGTCAAGGACACTTACTGGAAGAAGAAAGATGCTTTCTGCTCAGTTAATATCAGTTGTACATCACAGACTTGGACCAAGCTTTGTGGATGGCTTGTTTTTTGGGTAAAAAAATAAAAACAGTTTCTGCACACAAAGTTCTGTTCTGAACCATGTACCTTCAAGAAAGATTTTGGATAATGTTTACTTTGGATAAGAAAGAAAACTGTTGAATTAGGGTCAAAAGTTCAAAACCAAGGTTACTGTGGCTTAAAGAAGAAAAATGATCTTTGCATAATAACATTAGATCTGGACATTAACCTTGATCAGGGTTTGTAGATTGTAGAGGGCTTGCACTTAGGTAAGGAGGAAACCATTTATATTGGGAGTCAAAAGGTCCAAGATCAAGCTCATTGCTTTTGCAGAGTAACTTTTGTTCTGGAGTTAGTTACATGACCGCATTTTGTAGATGGCAAGCACATAGTGTAAGAAAGACTCTTGAGATAATGGGATCTAAAAGTCAGAGGTCAAGGTCATGGTGAGTCCAATAAGAAGAAAATTTTTTCAACACAGGAAGTTTAATATAAGACTGAATATCCTGACCAAATATAAAGGTTATTAGGACCTGTTGGTCAGTTGTCTTCCGAGTCAACAATGCTCTACTAGTACTAACATTCAAAGTTTCTTTTAAATCTGAGCGTACATATAATGTATTATTCACCGTACTTGGGTTCTATATTTACTACTGAGAGAAAAGTACTGATCTGTAAAACGTTTTAACTATTTAAAATGCTTGACAAAATGTTTGGGAAATGTGGAGTTTTAAAAGAAAAGAATAAATCCTTTGGATACAGTTAATGGTTTACTATATAAAAACTGTTTGATATCTTTTGACTGTCCTTACAAAAAAAAATTCCAGAATCTTTTAACTCTTAACCCCAGAAATTTAACTTTTAACTCCAGTAATTTCTTTCACCTTAGTATTTTAAATCATTTGAAAACATTTTACTTTTCAATTAATACTTGTTGACAAGTTTGATACAGCAGTAAACAACATAGACACACATCTGCTGGTGCAATTTGCAATGGCATATCAGGGTCTGTGTCATTTGGATCCAACTTGTATACGAGTATATATATATACAGTACTTATGATCTCCAGTATACAGCATAAATCGAATCAGTGAATTATGATTTTAGGCCTTGGTCAGCGCTTTTCAAAGATGGGTATTGTACATGGGGTAGATCAAGTGCGCAAGTGTGGTGTTTTCTTGATAGTGTCCTGTTGTGTCAGTTTTGTTTTAGTCTGCAGTTTAGTGTTATAATGTGTTCCATCTCTGTTTTGTTTCCATCACTCTGTTGTAATGCATACCCACAAAGCGGAATATTTTAATTTTCTCATAACCATGGTAACTTCATTGTGCATTTCTTTTTTCATGTCACCCAAAGCTCAACATGTATATAATCTGAACCCACTTACCCATGCTATTGTGATAATGCTATAGAAATAAAAAGATGAAACGATTTCTAATACATCAGGCTTATTACTTTATTCCTGCCCGACCCCTTTGTATTTGGCATGGGATTTAATTTCTATCCTTCTGTTCATCTTGTGGTCAATTTATGTCCTGTCCAGACTGAGTAATGTACATGTATGAACTATATATAAATGTTAAGTATAAAGCAAATGGTTTCAGTGTTGGGAATACATGCCTTAATGTTATAAACTTATTGCCATATGTCCGTAAAACTATCAGTAAAAATCTTGTTTTGGTCAGCATACACTACTGGGCTGCTGACCAAAATTATCTCTTGGCAAAGTCATAAGTATTACATATTTGTGGTCACAAACAGCTTGTCAGAACATTAAAACTTGATTCTGACAAACAGGCAAGTGTCTATATTTTGTATAGTGGATTCTATTTGCAGACATTAAATTTAGTGATTTTGTGTTGAAGAAGGAGTTTAAATTTTAAGGACCTATATAATGGTTGCAGATAAGTTTCATTTTAGTGGGATTATCTACCTTCGTTTGAGGCACCATACTTTTTCATCAACCCCGTTAATGGCATGAAATCAAGATGAGCTTCATAACAACTACTGTATCAAAGTTGGTATATGTATGTAAGAAAGCATGCCCACAACTTCCCATAGGTAGTTGGTTTTACCCAGGGTTTTCTTGGGGTCTTTGTCCACCAGTTATACTGGCCACTGTATATATCCTATCAGGTTTTGAAAAGTGGTGTTAAGCCAACAACAAGAAAATTCCATTATGATAGGATTTCTAATTGATAGCATACATCAACTGAACAAACTGAGTAAGAGTTTAATTATCTCGTGGAAGGTTGACCCTATATGACCTGCATGCTGATTGTGTAAGCCAATCAAATATGACATGCATGCTGATTGTGTAAGCCAATCAAATATGACATACATGCTGATTGCATACATGCCAACCATTACGCTTTTGGCGTAATCATTACGCTTTTTCCCACTAAATTCCGCGTTACGCGTTAACGTTTATAGATTACGCTTGATATATCCATCTTGCAAAAAAAAAAAATATTTTTTTTTTTCGTTTTTATTAGCATTACTTTATATTTTACATACTGTTTTATTTTTAATTAAAAAATACCCTGCTTCTACATAACTACGATATACGAGTATACTTGTCCGTGGACTTTCCTAATATTCATGTTCTATTTATAGCAACTATCATGCTACTAAGATACTTTCAAACTTTCGACCTCATATTCTATTTATAGCGGCTTAGTGAGGAGAGAACAGACTGGTTTCTATTTTGTTCAAATCATTATGCACGTACTCTTTGTTCTAATTTTGTATAGTGCAGAACCAGTCTAAAAGTTTTTTTGCGCTAAAAAGTATTAAAAAATTCTCAATGCGTTTATGAGTGCAAAAAATATCTCCTAAATAATTTCACAGATGGGTTAGAAAAAGTCAATAATAAACAAAGCAAAATGTAATCAATCCTCCAAACACGACGAGGGCATCATCACGTGACGTCTAATCGTTGGCGCTAAATGGCTTCAGATGTTAAGATGGATTCTAGTCTTTGTTTATGTTAGAGCACATTTTTTTCCCCAAGAATTTCGCAGATGGATCAGAAAAAAGCAAAACAACGAGTCCTCCAAAGATTCAAAGATGAATATATGAATGGCATAATACAGCGTTCCATTCTAGGACAGCATCATGCTCATTGCAGACTGTGCGGAAACGATTTTAGCATTGGTCATGGTGGTAAATTTGATGTGGAAAAACACATGAAAACAAGGAAACACATCGAATTAGCTCGCATTACGAACTCTAATACTAAGGTAACTTCTTATTTACAGCAGAGCTCAAGTGCAGACTTGAATACTATAAATGCTGAGGTGTTATTTACCGAGTTTTTAATAGAACACAGACTACCCTTAGCGGTAGCAGACCATGTTGGTCCCTTGTTCAAGCGGATGTTTCCTGATTCGAAAATTGCGGAAAAATATGCTTGTGCAAGAACAAAATCATCTCACATTGTTTGGGGCCTAGCAGAAGATACTTCACTTAAAATTGCAGAAGCAATGAAAATTGGGCCGTTTAGTATTGCCACAGAGGGGAGTTGTGATTATGATGATAAAAAGTTGTACCCAGTATGTGTTAGATACTTTGACAGTGAAAAAGGCAAAGTCATGAGTGTTCTTCTTTCTTTACCAGAATTAACAGTAGATTCCACTGGACAAAACATTTTTGATTTGCTTGACAATGTTTTGAAGAAACATGACATAAGTTGGCAGAACTGTATGGGGTTTGCAGCTGACAGTCAAAAAGCTTCAAAAGTGTTAGATTCTCTGTCAAGAGATATCCCTTTCTATTGCCACCCTTGTCTAACTTGGATCATCTGGAAGAAGAATTCCTGAAGTATCAAGTTGGGATTCTACCTGACAATATACTTAATGCAGATAGAGTTGATGTGCAATGGCACCTTATTTCCCAGCTAAAAGACTCTATCACTGGAAGAAATAAATTTCCTCTTCTTTGTCAGGTTATGAAAGGAATATTGGTTCTTTACCATTCTAATGCTGACTGTGAGTTATTGTTCAGTGTTGTTAACAAAAATAAAACTGAATTCAGGTCCAGGCTAAGTAACCCAGTAATGAGTGCTCTACTGGTATGCAAAACATTCATGGCCTCAGCTGGTACAAAATGTTTTGAAATGCAACATAACAATCTGTTGCTTTCTAAAGCTAAAAGTGCTACATATGAACACTTGAACCATTAATGAATGATAAAAGACGAGAAAAGCAAATAAATCATTGTTAATTGTAATTGTAGTATGTTATATGTGGATTACTCTTTTTCTGCTTGGATTCCTCTTTTTGACCACTTGGATTACACTTTTTCCTCGTCAGGGGTTGGCATGTATGTGATTGTGTAAGCCAATCAGATTTTCTTTTCCAGACAATCACTTGTCCATTGATATGAGATCATGTCTTTGATATACGAGTTTTTTTCATTTCTCATTGAAGACATTTTTATGTATATACCTATTCATGAAAAACGGGGAAGTCTTATTGCAACTGTAAGGGAAAATCCAAAACTGTTGGTTGGAATTTAATACAACACTAACACTGTCCTTTCTATTGTAAGGTCCTGTGTATTCAGAATGTTGCAGCTGTGGTGTATGCATAAAATAGCGCATAACATTGTTCAAATCAATTGATTGGTTATGCGCTTAGAATTCTTTATTTGCAGTGGCTGCAACTGAGAAATTCTACTTGATGATAATTTCCAATAATCAACATTTTGTAAGAGTAACAAAGATTGGACGTCCCCAGGAAGGAAGAAACAATTGCTTGAGATACTATATAGATTTAATTTTCGACTCTCAGGATCTTAAGGCCAAGTAAGCTTATGTTATGACCTTGCAGCCATCTTGTGTCATGTGGTGCATCAATCAACTGCAACACTTTTAAAATTCTCATACAACACCGAATTTGGCTGTTCTTTGGCACGAATGGCTTCCAGATTCGGACAAATGATGCCACTCCATCATCAAATATGGTTACCATTATTGATAAAAGTGAAAACCCTTTATACAGCTATTCTTTTGTAAAAACATAACAAATTTCACAAAAATAGGAATGAACAAGGAAGTTTATACAAATGATGCTGATCTGCTTTCAATTTTAGCAACTTACAAAAAATACGGGAGAGACTGCATGTTTTGCATTTTTCATTTATCTTTAGCAATTTTTCAGTCGTATATTGCTGTGATGTCTGCTGTGTGGAAGTTTATAGTAATGTCCTGCACTGGGGCATCATGCCAGACATGGAGCATAAGGTCCCACCCAGCAACTTTTACCTTCACACCAGGCCCACACTCCTAACACTAACCTCTTAACGATGAGCGTCTAGCGAGGAAGCTGTTAATACAATTTTTATAAGTTTTTGATATGATTCGGGGGGGGGGGGGGGGTAAAACTTTGACCTCCCGCATCCATGGTGGACACAATAACTACTAGACCACGAGAGCGATGTTCTAAAAATAAGAAAGCCAGTTACACATTTAAATGTCTTTCAACAATGCCTTGTCAAAACCAGCTTACTGGAATTTTAGACTTAGTGTGCTTTCAGATTTTCACAACTGATGGTTATCCAAAAATATGGCTTCCATTAGTAAAAAGTAGAAACAAAACTTTTAACAAATTCTCTTAAATGTTCAGCAGACTATCGTCAAATTTAACAGAATGCATCAAGGGACGGAATTCTTTCAGGTTTGTACCATGATTGTTGATCAGGCATCAGATATGGCCACCATTACTAAAAATAGAAAAACTAAATTCTCCAAACATCTGCAGAATATAACTATCATATTTGATAGAGAACATGGTGGCATCAATACCATTCAAATTATAACAAATAATGCAGATCCATTTTCACCATTACATTGAAGAGAAAAACCTTAATATGACTGCAACAAAACTGTGCAAACTTCACAAAAAATCATTGTTACATGAAGACCTTTTGTGTCATGTACAAATAATGCTAATCCACCATCAAGTAGGTTGCTGTTGCCAAAAACTGAAAAACCTATTACTGAATTTTTTACCAAAAATGCCAAATAAAATGAGACCAATCTTAGCACAATGTACCCTGGTATAAAGACCATTGCAATTAATATAGTATAATCAAAGACTTACAAAAATGGTACTAACAGCTGCCTCACTAGACACTCAGCATTAAGCAGTTAGTGTTAGAACTGATCAGCCTGGTGTCTGGATAATGTGACTGGATGGGACATGATGCAACATGTCTGCAGCATGATGCCCCAGTGCTAGACATTACTATAAACTGCCACACTGCAGACATCATAGTGATATGACTGAAAAATTATTAAAGCTACGGTATATTAAAAATCCAAATCCAAATCACACACAATTATTACTTTTATTTTAATTATTGTTTATTTGTTGCTTTATTTGCAATCAGAACCAAGTTAAACTAGCCATTACATGATTGCTATACCATTCCGAAAAGAAGTCAAAACCACTCACATAATTGGGGAAATGCATAATTGCATTTCAGTCTTGAAAAGTTTAAGATTTTAAGATTAATTCTTAAAATGTTCTGACAGATATCAAAGAAATTAATTACATTCCTGAAAACAAAAAATATTTGTAAATAATAATAATAATAATAATAATAATAATTTTATTGTTGTGTAAAATTTTTTTTATTGTTTTATTCAATCATTGTATGTTATAGTCATAGGTCACTATAACCATTATACAGGTTGATTATGTATTAAATAACCTACAGTTTTGCTTTCTTATATTCATTAAGGAATTTCCTTTTTTAAACCCCTTCTAATTTTCTTTTGGGGATTGTGTTTTCAAACATGATGTCCAAGGTAAGGATTACAAGATGAATGACACCACATGTAATTGAAATATATGGGAATGACATTTACCATAAATTGTTTTAGCAATGTTTTGGAAACATCCTTTCCTGCAGTACTATTAGCTTCACTATTGATAAGATAGGACTTAGTAACTTGAACAACAGTATTAGCTGTAGTAAATAATCATTAAAGGTCACTTCTACCTACATGTACTGTCAGCCGTTGCTAATTTAAAATGCAAACAGTCATATCAAATTTCATGTCTGTACATAAAATAGTGTGTTCACTTGACTTTGACAAATTGGTCACTGTGACTTAATTTATACATATCTATCTTCAGCTTTCAGGCATACTTTGCCAAAAGCAATTTATGTATGGTAACCACATTGTTTGGAAACCCTATTTTGCTCTGATATCATCCCAAATCTAATGTTAACGTTCATAATGAAAATTTACAAAGTTGTTTTTAGTTGACTAATATATCTAGTGTAGCCTATAGAGTCAGATATAAGGATGTTCAAGGTGCAATTATGCTGAACACCCTCACACACACACATTCAAATTATTCATCTGAGTCATTTTGTTTGCTACTTATTAATTCTATGGTGATATAAATAAATTAGAAATTTAAACTATTTGACTTACACTCTCTTTTAAGAAATTAACTGATCTCATCAAAAAGCTTTAATTTAAAAAATATTTTCTGTAGACTTAACATTGTGTGCACTCTCTGCCGATAGTAAGACATTTCCAGGCGAAATCAGAAAATATATGCTGGGAAAGGATCTTAATACAATGAATTCTCATGAATTCTTCAGGGCTCTTCCATTAATATATATATGAGGCCCGCGGAAGGCACTTTTAAAGTGGATTATCCTCCCACCCCCACATATGCAATTTAAAATTTTCTTATCATTTTTATATAAACTCTGTGAAATCAAAGTAGCCTGGCATACATTTGTAAAAAAAATAGCCTTCTCAGGGTACAGTACTATGTATGATTAAATGGAACAGCCCTCAGTTTATCTATTGAAGGTAGTGTAAATTCACATCTATTCTGAACAATGGGGTAAGAAATACATCCTGGGTCTCTATTTCATTAACATTAATAGGAAGAAAAACAAAACTGAAGTTCAATAAAACATTTATTTTCTACAGTTCTCAAAGTTTTTAGGCTTAAGTAATTAAATTACAAGACCACTGGCCTTTGATGAATCATGCCATAAAAGGATGTTAAGAATATGCATGCTCACTACTGTAGCATTAAACAGAAACAAAAAAATTGACAAAAATATAGAATACATTTTAGCTTTAACGTAAGCAAAACAATCTAGAAAGGGGCCATCCATTTAACAAGTACACAAAATCTAGCAAAGCTTGACCCCTCCCCCTCTCACTGTACACATGCATACTTGTTTTTACATCTCATCCCACTTGCATACATATGCTTAATGCAACCCCACCCCACCCCAAATTCTATAGAAAGGCCTATATTTAATCCATGCAGAAATGATCAAGGATTGATAATATTAACATGCCTGTTTAATAAAACCGATAGTCCACCAACAATGAATATCTGGCTGCATCAAAGAAAAAAGCAGTGTAACTTGAAAAACATTGTCTGGTGTCCACTAAAATTCAAAGGCCAACTTAACCCAGTTGAACAGGTTACATTTTAGACAAATTTTTATTGAGGTTTCACCCCAACCCCCATTTCCTATGTGTACATGCATTATCAGTAGACAACACCCCCCCCCCCCCCCCCTTCATATGCAAGCATATGAATTTTGGGTTAAACGCCTTCCCCCCCCCCTCCATGCATACATACTAAAAGGACAGCCCCAAATATTTATGCCTAAAATTATGAGATACAATTATTGCATGCCATTACAAAATAATGATTCTGCATACAAATGGAAATTTTGACTGTGGGTATTCCTTAGATGCAATTCCAGGTTTTGGCATTGGACATGAACGTGTGTGACGAATTTTACTGTAGTTTGCTTTTTGTCAATACGTGTTGAGAAAATACCCGATTTTATGTCTGTTAACTGTCATCTACAAAAATATCTGTCATTCAACATATTTTGTAATCTTGTCTACATGAAATTGTCTATTATGTTGTCTATTTTAAGTTCTACTGTCTATTGCATTGAGAAAATTTAAGATTTTATATGTTACCTATCACTTCATTTGCAACCTTGCCTTTCGGTGAAAATACTTCTACAATGAGCTATAGGATTTTAAAAAATCAGCTTTAATATAGTATTTATATGGAGTATAATTTTATATGGAATGTCCTGAAAAAATATGGCTGTAATACAAAGGTGTAAGACTGCTGTTTGAGTCTGTTTAACTTTAATTCCTGTTGTCCACCAATCCTTGCTGAACCTCTCAACTCTCTCGATCATTTGCTTTCCTAATTTTCCAGTATGCCAGTAACACTGTTCACTTTCTATGGACTGATATGTCATTGGAATAATGTAATAAATATATGGCATATCATTGGTATAATGTAATAAATTTATGGTATATCATTGGTATAATGTAATAAATCTATGGCACATAATAGTATTTTCTTATTACAAACATGTGACATCAATGAACCATTTAGCTAATTTCAAATATAACTGACATATTATTGGTGAAAGATTTTCTATACCTAAACTCGATGTCAATCCCACATACTTTGACTTGCTACCACACTTTCCCATTTTTTAAGCCCTGATTACTTGATACTGCTCTAATAATCATGCCCCTCACCATCCAGTATTCCCACCAAATGCATAATGTATTAGACATATGAAATCAAACGGTACAGGTAGAATAAATTAATAGTGTTATCAACAACTCAACAATAAAAAAAAGTTGCAATAGTTTTTTCCATTTAAACATACATCAGCTGGGCAAGCAAATAAAACACAATCATACTACCACAATGTCTGCAGTGTGGCAGTTTATAGTGATGTCTAACACTGGGGCATCATGCTACAAACAAATGGCATACTGTCCCATCCAGTCACATTATCCTGACACCAGGCTGACCAGTTCTAATACTAACCTCTTAATGCGGAGTGCCAAGCGAGTCAGCTGCTAGTACCATTTTATAAGTCTTGGTATGACTCAGCCAGGGTTTGAGCCCTCAACCAACTACATCCAAGGAGGATGCTCTAACCACTTAGGCCAGCAAAACAGTTCAGCCTAAAGTGATCATGACCTATGAAATACTGACCACTGTGGCAAGTCAAAAGAGATATTTAAAAGCCGAAAAAAAGAAATAATTGTTATATCAAAGTAAAAGGTACTGTAGCAAGTCAGGGATTGATTTTTGAGGTCCGAACAGACTATAAGAAGTATTTTGCTAAAGATCTAATGTAAATATGATCATCCATTCAGGTTAACACATTAACCCCTGGAGGTTTTTGCTGTTTTGCATGAAATGCGAGTAGGAAACACATTTTGGGGACTATTTCTGAATACATCCTAATACATCGATTTCCAAGTAATATTCCATTAGACAAATGGCTAGTTGTGATTTCAAATCTTTTCTAGGCATTTTCTGAAAACCAAAATATATATAAAAAAAAATTTGTAAGGATGTAATTTAACACCATTACATATTCAAGCTGTGCATCTCAATCATCCAATGAAATATTTATTTGCATAAAATAAACTCATAATCCCAATTACATAAGACATCACCTCATTTTATCATCAAATGAAAATGTCCATATTTTGGAAAAAATACAATCTGGCATTATGAGAATTTTAAAAAACTAGATCCCCAATGAAAAGTTCTCAAGTAGCCATGTGCGAGTCCAATAGAGTGAGACTAGAAATTACTAGGATACAGTAAGTGCATTTGTTTTGATAGAGTACTGGATAATATATCTCAAGATCAGAATCAAGCACACAAAACTTAAGGTCTGACACCATATTAAGAACACACTCTTATTATCTTGAAACTGGTTAACAAAATGGCTAGACATGCGAAAACAAAAAACTTTGGACAAACTTCAAAATGTTTTAATCATAATTTCTGTTCAATCATATGGAAATACCCACATCTGTTGATGAAATGAATTAAGCATATGGAAATCAGCATCATTTTCATATTATGTCCTGTTGGGATCTTTTTAAGCATCCATGCAGTTATTATGCAAACTGAATCTAACTCTAAAATTGTATTGTGTGCATGTTATTCGGATTTTTAACGTAGCTTTAACAATTTTTCAGTCACATCGCTATGATGTCTGCAGTGTGACAGTTTATAGTGATGTCTAGCACTCTGGCATCATGCCGCAGACATGTAGCATGATGTCCCACCCAGTCACTTTATCCTGACACTAGGTTGACTATTCCTAACACTAACCTCTTAGTGCTGAGCACCAAGCAAGGCATTTGTTAGTACCATTTTTGTAAGTCTTTGGTATGACTTGCTGAGAATTGAACCCATGACCTATTGCATCCAAGGTGGATGCTCTAACCACTAGGCCACCAGAGCAGTACAAAATTCTGTTTATGGGAATACTGTGCTTAAAAAAAATTACTGGAACAAATCTACAAAGGTCACAAAAACAGATTATAATATCATCAACATTAGACAAACATGCAAAACCATATATTAATGCCCATTAATACAGCCAGTTTATATTAAAGCAAGTACAAAGACTTTCAAATTGACTAAGCAAAAACTACACAATGAAACATAATTACCTTTTCTAATATATATAGTCAATTCTAAAAACAAGCAAACTTAAATACAATTGTGGATACCTTTCTCTGTATCGCTATTTACTCATGTGTAATGCTGCACTATTTACTCATGTGTAATGCTGCACTATTTACTCATGTGTAATGCTGCACTATTTACTCATGTGTAATGCTGCACTATTTACTCATGTATAATGCTGCACTGTTAACTCAGGGACTCTTCATAAAATAATGTCTATCGTTTAAAAGAAAAACAAAAGAAACGAGAAAAAAGCATATACAACTTCTTTAAGTGAATTATTAATCTGGTGAAAAGATCTTGCTAATTCATTAGTGATATACAACCGGTCATACAATCAGTTCCAAAGACTTCCTGTTGTAGAAACAAATAAGATATCAATACTTATAGCACAATGAAAAAAATTCACTCATGAAAAAAGTCATCTCTGATCTTCAACCTGTACAAATCTGAGGAATTTTAAATACTCATTCAGAATTTATTGTAATGTCAATTATTAACAGGTTACATTTTTCTATACTATTCCAAGTAATGACCTTCACGTGTGGAGAGATATTCACGAAAATCCTCGTCTAACTATACATGTTAAACTAATTTGGGATTGCCTGGACCCTTAACTAGGTAAAAATATCAATTTTTCAAAATGTTCAAATATTTCACAACTGATTGATTTTAATGTTTTTGGAAAATAAAATTTTGGTATGAATGTTGACAAAAAAAACCCAATCCTGGTTCAAATACTGACAACAACTGCATTTTCACTGGTCATAAATGGTGGGTATCTTTTGATTAATGAATAAAAAATATTTGATATGTTGGGACCTACAGTCTCTTGTTTTAAATTCTAATCCTTTCCAGAAATATATGCACATAAAGCATCAACTGGCACAAAAATACAATCCTGACAACACAGTGTTCAGTAAGTCCAAGACCTTCTCAGATGAAATATCATAATGGGATACATACACAGGGCAAAAATTATAGTACTTGTTTAGACTAGAATGACCGATATAAGTAAATGACCATACATAAAAAATGTGCTTTTTAACAAAAAGAAATGTAAGCACTCCAATCCATAATACTAGAACTGTAATTAATCAATAACAATAACAATACAAAGGATATGTTATTTCAGTAGTAGATGAGCTCTTAGTAATACAAAATAAAAGTTATATTCAACTTCCAAACTCACAAAAATTTATCATTTTATTTGTCTTCAACATTAAAAAAATAGAATATTTCAGTGTTGAATTATGGTGCAAAGTTTTCAGAGAAACTGCCTCAAGGGTTAGTGGTAGTAATATGATTTCTCATCGACTTAAATTATGGAATGATACTAAATCAATAGGACAACCACTACACTACAAACTGGCACTGCACATTATAATAATCTCTGATTTTGCTATAGTGCAGATTGTTTGATCAAACATGGACACATTCTTTAAAATCTGGCAAATTCTAAAACTCTACTAAAAATTGATGGAGTACACACAAATCAGGTAGGCATTAAATGCCGACAGGATCTGGGAAGATGGAAACAAAAAAGTGTCTAAATATCCAGTTATTTTCCCAGAAAATTACTACAATACAGAATATGCTGGTTTGGGCATCTATACTCAAGGACCTGACAAGAATGAAAACAAGAACAAACATATATTAACATTTCTAACACTAGAAAAACTATATAAATTTAAAATAAAATAATATAACCTATTTTCTCTTGAATTCCAAGAAGTAATGCTATACATCAATTACTCTGCTGCTCAGAAGATAAAAAGTTTAAGGTTATTTCAAGTACATATACCCTGTCATGGAATTCTCTTCCAGCTTAAATATTCACTACCAAAGCTGTCCCTCATTTATATCCTGTCATGTAATTCTCTTCCAGATTAGATTTCTGTACCAAAGCTGTCCCTTTTTATGTCATGGTAGTCAGGTTCTAAAGCCACACACTGCATTATCTACTGAAGCACATAATAATGAGATCTGCATTATGTATGGAACCACAATGAGTTCTGCATTATGTATGGAACCACATTATAATGATATCTGCATTATGTATGGAACCACATTATAATGATATCTGCATTATGTATGGAACCACATTATAATGATATCTGCATTATGTATGGAACCACATTATAATGAGATCTGCATTATACATGGAACCACATTATAATGAGATCTACATTATATACCAAATCATGATATACTGAGAACAGTGTAATATACCTAACAGTGCTATAGTGGGAATAATACAACAAAAAAACCTGTAAAAAGTAATTTTCAAAGGAAATAATTATGTAAGGCTAGCTTTCGTATTGTTAAATATCAGTATGATTCTAGACATGGAATCCATAGCAGTACTGCCTTATATTTGGAAGCGTGTTATAATGAGAGACAGCTTTAAATACACAAGATAATGACACAATAAATAAAGATAATGACATAATTAACAAAGACACAGATGATAATGACACAATATAGACATTAGATATTGAAGGTAATTACATAATCTTGACAATAGGTACACAAGATAATGACACAATATTGACATTAGATATTGAAGATAATTATGTAACCTTGACATTAGATATTGAAGATAATTATGTAATCTTGACAATAGGTACACAAGATAATTACGTAATCTTGACAATAGGTACACAAGATAATTATGTAATCTTGACAATAGGTACACAAGATAATTATGTAATCTTGACAATAGGTACACAAGATAATTACAAAATGAAAATGTTCATTATAATATCCTTGGGGAGATTCACAATTTCATGTTAACAAAGGTAGGCTATATACATGTGAACAAATACAGGGACCTTAACTTTATTTTAATAACATATAGACTTACATGTATCAAATACACAAAGGCTGACAAAACACGATTTTATTATATTCAACTCAGTGTAAACTATTCATGAAATTATCAATAATATATATGGCTATATCGATTAATCTTAATGCAAATTTTTTTTTTTATCTGTGTTGAAAAATATGTTAATAATGCACTTGTGCTATTCTAATTGATCAATGTTCCTCTCTCTTTAGGGAAGGTTTTCAATCAGTTACTGCCAGAATCAACTCATAACACAGAATTTCTTGCTCTTGTTTGATAATATTGTCTTAGTATAAGAAATTGTATGTTGTGATTCTACCTGGAATCTGTCTTATGAAATTGGCACTTGCTTTAAAAAATAAATAAAAAACTGAACAAAGAATTATTTGAAAAAGTTGATGTAGCTATTATATTTTGTACATCGACTGTGCATCAAGATTTATGATGGAGCATAAGACTCGTAAACGATGGATTGTAGGTTTGATACCCACCAGGCAAGTTGTGGTCAGTTGCCTCGCTGTGTCCTCAGCTACCATTTAGTCAGCTTCATATAGCCAATAATAAGTCAAACGTGAAGTTGAAACCAACAAAAGCAAAGACAAACATGACAATGTAAGAAAAAGACAAAATGGAAACGAGATGTTTTCATAGCATATGTACCAACAAGCAACATTAAGACAAAAATATCATGTCTGCAACATTTAATTAACCTCATAAATCAATGATGTCTATGATAAATTTTCTAACTTTTGATGGTGAAATGAAACTGTTTGGGGTAATCAAATGTTCCATTTGTTTTTCTGAGAAGGACTGTGTATGTGAAAATATTCCATAAACTAGTTTTATCACCAACATTTTGTCAATACATAAAAAAGAATTATCCACAAGTGCCTAATGCAAAACATCAAGTTGTGAACCACATGCGAAACATTAAAAAATTAAATAGTTGACAAAATATGACTTATAATCATTTTTCATCAATTAATTTGTAACATTTTGCATGGGTTACCTTTGATTTTTGAAGGGGAGACAGTCTTACTCAAATGTGCATATTGATAAAATATAGGAATGACTACCCCATATATGCGCTTATCACATGGTTTATCATCAGGTAGATTTTCATGAAGTTTATACTAAGCATTAGAAACCTGGAGCATTTAGAATTCATTCTGTGCACTCAATCTTCCAAAAACAACCAAAAGCATGAACTGCATTAGAAACACAAATAGGCCACAAAATATATGAAATACAGGATAAAATGATGAAAACAGATTTTGATGTTTTAGAAACAAAAGTAACACAAATAGTATGATCATAAATCATGACCTTTTCCCTTCTAATGACCTTGAATTCTGAGCCAGAGACATGTATATTGTATGAAAAGTTGTGAGTGAAGTTTCATCAATCAGGCTTAAAAACTGACTTTGCATGTGATTTGGATTTTTAACAGCTTTAACAATTTTATTGTTAATTGTCCTATTACAATTCAGTGTGGCAGTTTACAATGATGCCTAGCACTGAGGCATAATGTCTCAGACATATAGAATCATGTCTCACCCAGTCACATTATCTGACACTAGGCTGACAAGTCCAAACACTAACCTCTTGATGCTGAGTGCCAAGTGAGGCAGCTGCAATAGTTTTTATCAGCTTGAATAATTAACAAAGCACTGATTTACATATGCCTTTGTTGTGATTTTTTCAATTTATATTTTACCTTGCCATAATGTTATCTATCACCTCTACAATAAAAAGTTACTGAAATATAAATTTCCTTGTCATCAGGTTCAGTTGTTGTTGTAGTTGTTGTTGTTGTTGTTGCTGGGTTTAAAGCCATATTTCAGCACATGATAGGCTATACATGGCTGCCAGTATTAATGTTGGAGGAAAACCCCAGAAAGAACAACCTACCCACGAAAAGCTACTGGCAAGCTTTCTCACATATCCACAGAGGCAGAGTTTTAGACTTGAACCCATGCAGACAGAGGTGAGATGGCAGACTGGTTTACTTTACACCTGAAGCCCCTTATTGGATTTTAAACACAAATTATTGAGTGAAGATATATGTATTAAAGAATGATATATGGAATTTAACGATATCATTTTTTTTCTTGTATTTTAATTGTAGATTTTGCAACCAATTAATTCATCTGCATGTTATTCTATATTCTACATCAAACGACTTCAATATATACAATAACAATTTAAAAACAGATGATAATAATAAATTGAACAATATTTTCTATCAGATTATAATAATATATACAACAATTTACGAGCATGTTAAACTTCTGTATTATGAAGAACAAAAATGTTCTGACGAAAGTGTAACCATACCCAATGTCACACTTCTAGTCAAAGTGTAACCATACCCAATGTCACACTTCTAGTCTGTGACAATTAAACTCCAACACTTACAATAATAAGCAAACCACTTTAACCTACTTTCCATGACAAAAGTTTAAAGTAACTGAGAAAAACTTTATAGCAACGTTTTATGATGCTACAGAAACGATTAAAAGTAACAGTACAAATTTAAACAGTAAATTTTAATGGTCACCGGGGAAAAAGATCCAATTAATTTCATATTTGTTCCAGTATTCATATTGCATGAACATGAAGTAATATGTAAAGTCTGATTTTACTTTTTTATAAACCTGTGACTGTACAGATAGGTTATGAACAATCTGGTGACATATTAAGATAAAATAAAATGGTAGTAAATACTTATGCTCAACTTATCAGAGAAAATATTTATTTTGTGTCAAATATTTTCTTGATTCTCTATATATATTTGAAGAAAAAAAACAACATTCACACATCTGAAAAGGTGTGATTTGCAGATTCTGATAAAACTGAAAATTTTAAACAAAAACTCATGTTTGATTGTAGATATAGGCTTTGGCTCACGAGAAGAAATTCAAATAATAGTAAAAACTATTGTGGAATTACTGACCTCTGCTGAGGGCTGTTCATATTAAACATATATGGTTCACAGGGAAGGCAGCTTTTTCAAATAAATATGTCCGAGTACTTTGATTGCAAAGAGTTCATATTAAAATGAAAAGAAAATTCTAAAACGCACATATGGGCGAGTACCGCACAACAGTGTTATCCCTGAGTCACTTATGTGTTTTACTGGAACAGCCCTGGGGTAAATATTTAGGTTTTTTGAGCTAGTAAAAACTCATATTCACCAATGCTAAGGTCTCAAACTATTTTATTGCATGCATCATTATGCAAAAAAAGTGCATAATGTATTTGTGCAAAATGTTTTGAAATTCAAATTGTTTCAGAATAATGAAAATACTAAATTAGCTGCTTGAATTCAGAAAAGAGCTCATTACATCACATAAAAGTCAGGGATCTCATGATAGCACAATATAAGGCAATTTAATTGAAATTATGCAATGTAGCATCCATCATTTAATAAAACATCTCTCACAGGTAACAGGTAACATTGAAGAATATCTAGATAAAAATAGTGATTACTAATTTAAACTGTTTTGCATAAACAATTCTATTTGCGAAAGAAAAGGAATGTTCTGCAAAGTAAAGGAAAATGCAAAACATTCTAAATATATGTGTTTAAAGAAAATAAAAATAGAATGATTGGTTAATGTTAACAACTAACTACCAATCTGAAAGACTTCATCTAAATTTTATGTGTGAAACAAAAGCATGTAATAGATGGTGACATTTTACAGAGTGATTATACTATTCAATATTAAAGATAATAATGTGAAAAGTATAATAATGATGTTACACAAGGCATATAAATGGTGTCCAAGGAGTGTGACAATACTTCTGTTTGATAATGTGTCAATACCACACACCCACTGAGTTATAAAACTAAATTTCCCATACTTTATTATTAAGCAATAAACAGATTTTAATCTTTAAACTCATTTCAGACAAAATTTAGAAATCATATGTAATAATTTTAATAATTTTGCTTGCGAAGACAAAAGATAGATTTAGTTCACCCCATGTCCTGTTTAATATTATCTGATATGTTATATTTCATGTTTTCAAAGATTTCATGTTTCTTGTGATTTCAAATTTTTATATGAAATTACAATTCAACAAAGATATTCTATTAGATTCTCTTATGCTCCTCGTTTGGATGATGGGTAGTCTCGTAGTCTAGATGGACAAAGGCTCGTTCAACCGTCGGAAACTTTTCAATTTTCTGTTGAAGAGACTCTCCGATGTCATGTGATTCCTTCAAAGACATTTCCTTTGGAAGAACTATGTCAACCTCCACAAGGAAATTATTTCCAAAATGAAAGGCACGTACAGTGTCTATTTCAATGATCTGAGGATGGTGATTCAAGCAGATCCATGTAATTTTGCTAAGGAATTCAGGTTTAGCAGTGTAGCCCGTCAACAGCTTGATTTGCTCTGAAATAATTGTAGGACAATTAAGTTTCTTAAAGTTATGATGATGAAAAAATCTACAACCTGCTTGCAAAAACTAGTAGCTTTTGTGTCTGTGATCAAATGGACACATACTAATATTTTATTATTTTTGAATAAATATATTATACAAACTTTCAGTGTTTAAAATAATAAATATTAAATGTTATATTTCAATGTAAGAAAAGAATATAATCTAAATAAAATATTATTTAACCTGCAAACAGCACAAGGTTGTTGTTTTTTGTAGGGTTTAAAGCCATTTTTCAGCACACAATAGGCTATACATGGCGGCCAGTATTATTAGTGGAGGAAGAACCAGGGAAACCCCCCCAGAAAGAACCACCAACCCACGAGAAGCTACTGGCAAGCTTTCTCACATAACTACATTAGCCAAATCTTTGACTCAAACCCACGCAGACAGATATTACTTTTCACTTCTGACTATATCATCATTTCTTGAAAGTTGAATTTTATTATTAAACCCCTTCCAAAATGTTTGACATATCAGTATTGTGCATAAAATTACATAATTTTCTCCTAATGACATACCGCATAAAAATTAAGTATGAGCATTGGATGTACAGAAAAGTTTACTAAGTAGCCATGGTAACTCATTTGGATACATAATCAAAGTGTCAGGGGTTCAATACCCACCCAGACCAGCCTTGGTCAGCTGATTTCAATGTGTCCATATCCTCAGCTTGATATAGCCAACATGTTAAAAGTACTATTACAAAAAAATAAAAATATTTAATTATTGTTTACTTCATAATGTATTTGCTACCTTCATGTGACAGAACACTTTCTGTACCGCAGGAAAACAGAGATAGACTGATGGATGGAGAAATACAGCAAGTACATGAGATAGATTGATCGACAGAGTGAAAAATAAAGTTATTCATATTGAAGTTGGTTTCATTAGCTCACCGTAACCAGTTCTCCACCAATTAAACAAGATGTAGAGACTTATAGCAATTGCCCCTATTGGATCGATGAAGGTAACTCCTCGCTCCTTTGTGGTTTGAACAAAATGCTGAGATCCTGTCAAAACAAAAACTATATTGCAGAATTGGAGAAAAATGTATTGCTGGATTTAAGGGTTTGATGACGGTTAGGAAACAAATCTGCATTTGTGTGTGTATGATTTGGATTATTAATGTAGCTTTAACAATTTTTCAGTCATATTGCTACAATGTCTGCAGTGAGGCAGTTTATAGTGATGTCTAGCACTGGGGCATCACGCTGCAAACATGTATCATGATGTCCCACCCAGTCACATTATCCTGACACCAGGTCGACTGGTCCTAACACTAACCTTTTAATGCTGAGCATCAAGCAAGGCAGCTTTTAGTACCATTTTTGTAAGTCTTTGATATGACTCAGTCAGGGATCAAACCCATGACCTTTTGCATCAAAGGCAGATGTTCTAATACGGTATGTGGGATTAATCGAATGCATCAAACGCATATTAAACCTTGATGAGGCAAGGCTTTGCAGTAAATTTGGTTGTAATAACACAAATATGTCAATGTTAGTAGATCAAGGGCTATAACTTGGTAAAATTCATGTAATAACTGAACTAATCATAGCCACTGTTGATATAAAGTTCAAGGGCAATAACTCTTATAAATACAAACAAAAATCTGCTTTTGAAGAGGTAATTTTCACAGCTCTGGTTGAAATCAAATGAAAATGTATTGAGTATTCACATGGTAGCAACCCCGGGCTAACACGGTCAACATGCCAGTTTACCTGGAAATCTGATGAAACTGTTGACCAAGTGTAGAACTTTCATTGCAGCATCAATATTTGTCATTTGATTGTAACACATTTTATATATTGTTAAAGCTAATAGAATTATCTACAATAAACATGTTTTCTTTTTACATGTGATGCTATATTAATGGAATTATTCCTCCATTATCATCAAAAATTACCGATTTCACGCGTCATTGGAAAACGCGTTAATCATGCCGCGATCGCGTGACCCTACTGTTCTTTGAAACAAAATGCGGGTTGTTAAAACTTTATGAATATTCATGAAATTTTCAATCCAATCAGAGGAGATGTAAACAATTCGGTCAGTGGTTGTAGCAATTTCCTACGATATTCCTACGCAATGAAATAATCCCTCAAACGTTACGCAGATTTGGCCACAAATTTGACAATTTAAATAAATGCAACATATACCATCAAAATCGGCATATTCCAAGCTTTATAATGATACCAAATTTATATATCGGAAACAATTTTAAATCACCCGCAATGAGCATTGAATTTGTAAAATATTAGAATCACCCGGCGTCGACATCCACCGCCATATTTGAATTTTCTAACAGCTGATGACGACGTCAACCTTTCCACAACCGATGTTCCAAAATTAATCTTATTATTATTTACGTACAAATTGGTGTGCAAGAAGAACAAGGAAAGATATTTTTTTAATAGTTTTTATCGTAATAATGCTTGTTATATGGTTTAGACAGTATACAGTCGCAAAATGAAAACGCAAACTTAAAGCGTAGATTTTCATCTGCTATAAATAGGCTTAAGTTCGATGCTGTAAATATCTCAACTGACAAACTTTAATCGGTTTTAAAATATGTTCAACCTGATATTCATTATTCATTTGTTTATATTTTTTAATGGGGCACTGATAAAATTATGAGATTAAATCACATCACTATGAGACAAATGCAAAGTTTTGGTATGATTTTTTTTTTTAGTATTTTTTTTTTTACTTTGACAAAACGTAGCAACTTAATTACGCGCACACTTCAAGTGGGATCTTAAATTTAAAATACATTGATGATGTTTGACAGCATCAATAATGTTTTCCAAATAGAAATAAAATAAAGTCGAAAAAGTGATAATTTATTTTTGCAGGTATATGATATTAAAAGTTTAACATTCAAAGTGAAAGATGGCTGCATTCCCTGGTCCATTCTGCAAGGAATTAAATATAACAATACAGGACTTAGAAGTTGAAAATAACTTGAATCCAATTCAGGAACTAACAAATGGACTTGTCCTTGAAATCAATTCATACATTGAACACCGTGGCAAAAACTTATATTCCTTGTTCAATATTATTTCAAAGTTGAACTCCAACTTTGAATGTATGAATGTGAAATCTCTAAAAACAAAAGTTAGTAGAGTATGTGAACAGAAAAAAAAACTTGTTTCCAAAAAGAAAGTTTCTGGGTTTAAAAGTATAAAGGAGCTAATGAGTGCCACATTCAGTCCATATTTGAGCAAAACAAAAATATGAACAAACAGTGTTTTGTGATGAAGCAGATACAAAGGAAACTATTCAGCAGAAAGAAAATGAGAATTTAAGTGAAAATGAATTTTGCACTAAGAAAAATCCCACTGATCAGTTAAGTTGTAATCTTGTTGACAGTGATGATGATGATGAAACTTTAAAAAAGGAAACTAACTTTCTTAAGTATTCAAATAAGAAACAGTTGAAACTGTGTTCAAAACTTCAGAAGAAAATTGCAGAAAACACTGAGAAGCTAGAAAACATTAAAAATAGGATTGGTCACTATTCTGTGCGAAATGTAAATAAAAGAGATGAGACCTCAAAGAAACACTTGCAAGCATTGAGTGGCTTGAAATGATTAATCAGCAGGCAAAATAACCAAATAAAGATGATGACTGAAAAATTGAAAGAAAGTGGACTCAAGCTTGAAACTGTGACTAATGAGAACCAAGCATCAGCTGACATAATTACTGTATCGACAGAGCAAGTAAGAATTATTTCTGAGAAAAGAAATAGTGAGAAATCAAAGATCTTGTCCCTTCAGAAAAACAACAGTTATTTAAGAACTGAAATTAAAAGTCTCCGCTTGAAATTGAAACAGAGAGTCTTTTGTACCTGATGATGCTGAAAGATGTAATGCCAAATGTGACAGCTGTAAAATGATTAGATCTCAAATACTAGACAAGGAGAACAAAGTAGCATAAGTTGAAGAAGATGTTGATGAAATTATAAATGAAAGTATAAAGACCAAAAATGAAGATGGAAGCTATAGCCACGAGGTTCGTCTTTGTGTCATTGAACTGGTTGGGTTAGAAGTTGCTGTTGAGAAAGTGTCTCCAGTAATTCAGTCTGTGTTAAGACATCTTAGGAAAAAGTTTAGACAGATCAGATTTGCCAAACCCAACAACAACTCAAGCAATAGTCGATGAAGGACATTACATAGCAAAAACATTTATTTCAGAAAAACTCAATAAAGCTGAAAACTGGGGCTTAGGTAGGGATGGCACAACACGGAAAAAGCAGAAAATTGTAGACACTTCAATAACACTTGACAGTGGTGATGTGATGAGTTTAGGGTTTGATCGAGTTTATAAAGAGAATGCAATTTCCATAAATAATGTTACAAAGAACCACCTGAATGAGCTCGGTAAACTTCATGCATACATGGTCAAGGAAGAAACAGAAGATGAAGCAACATTTGTGGCCCGGTCTTTAGAGAAATTATCTTACACAATGAGCGATAGAGCAAGCAATGAAAAATTGGCCAATAAGTTGTTAGAAGAATGGCGTGATGATGTTTTGAAAGACTTTGACGGGGACAAAGGTATTGTTCATCATTTCTACTGTATGGCTCATGTGCTTCTTGGCTTTCATAGCTACACCAAACCCGGCTTTAAAAAATTAGAAACTGAAATAGTCGATTCAGTGGGACCGGTTGGACGTGATGCTCTACCAGTGTTCCAGTATTGGAGTAAAAAAGAAACTGTCATTGAGAGGGTTGTTCGTACAACATCAGAAGTGTTTGGACCAGCTGGTGACCACAATGGAATACGGGACTTGTGGGATGCACACTGCATGGCAAATGGTATTAAGTCAGTAATAGGAAATTACAGAGACAACAGGTTTAATGCAGTATTTGAAACTTCAGCTGAAGTATTTATCCATAGACAGGACTTTATAAAAGTTATTGAAACATTGGACAATCCCAATCTGAAGCTAAAATCTGTATTAATGGATTTAAAGTCTGACATAGTCTGTACATTTTTACAGTGCTTTGGTCTATTTTTCATGAAGTTGACAGGGCCATACTGGAATCTCATCACCACAGGCAAAGTAATTTATCTAGACCTTTCACAACATATTCTGGTAATTAAAGAATTTTTACAACAGTGTATTGAAACACCCACTCATCTTCTGAACCAAAATGAACATTGGTCACCAAATGACCCCTTAGATATTGGAAAGGTCAATCATCATCAAAGATTAGCTGACTGTCTGTTTTCAATAAAAAAAGAGACCAGAGATATGTTGTTGAAGACCATCATAACTGTTGCCTCAGCTATGGTTGCAGTAATCGACAAACAGCTGATAGACTTTCTTGATGGTGGAAAGTACCATGTCGATGCTGAAATGATCAGTGAAACGGAAGAACAGAGAACAAATTTTGCTCATCTTACTAATCTTGGATGTGAGCATCACTTTGGCGATCTGGACAGCAGTCAGAGGAGGCGATCTGGACAGCAGTCAGAGGAGGCGACCTAGTGCATCAATGCACCACCATACATCTGTACAGTTGTTGAAATGGAACAGAATTCCCATGATGAAGTGGCTAAGTGAAATGAAGCCTGATAATCGTCATAGCATTCTGCTTTCAGCACGAAAAGGTGGTCGGAAAATGCGACAAGACCACATATCAAACGAAAATAAAGTTGTGGCTGAAATTCACACTGAAATGGTCACAAAGAAAGGGCAAAAAAGGAAAGAATCTGCTGCTGAAAGAAGGAAAAAGAATCCTGCTGCTGAAAGGGGGAAAAAGAATCAGCGGAAAGTTTCGGTCGATTCCCATGACATAATGTTTAAAGGATTAAACCACATGTTCAGAGAAAATGAGTATGTGGCAATTGCTTACCAAGACTCCTGGTATTCTGGTATTGTTGAAAGAGTGAAGGATAATCAAACAGCAAGTGTGAAGTTCATATCACCATGCAGAAAGGAAGGGTACTTTCAATGGCCTTGTAGGGCAGACACACAAATTGTTGACAAGAAGTTTATTCTGTCAAACAAGTTTATTCCCGATTGCATAAATTCAGGTCGACAATGGTACATCAAAGAGTTGAATGAAATTGAAAAGCAGTATAAAAACTTTAAATGTACATACTTTTAATTAAAGCATGGTCTCTGGCTGGAAAAAAAAATTCTTGTTATTATTGTCAATTCTTCATTTTTTTTTCTTTTTCTTCTATACAAGGAATTAGTGACATTGTTTAATATCACAGTATGTTTTTAATTAGGTCCTGCAACATTGTTTCAATCACAGTATTGAAAAAACATTTCATTTTTGTTGTTTTCGAAGTTATTTTACTTACATATGAACTTTTGCTATGTGATACATTTGTATTAAGTTAACTGCCATAAAAGTTGTGAATTTTTTAAATATGATTTTCAGTTATAAATGAAGATATTGAAGTCAGACAACATATTTAATGAGAGTAATGCATTCAGCAGGAAAAATGCAATCAGAATATCAAATTTCATATTAATATCTCAACACATAAGAAAGTTATAACATTTTTATTGAAATCAAACTTTACTTCGGTTCCGCGACTGGCACATAATCTGAATACATTTACATAAGACACAAATTCTAGAAATTTTTTAATATTTTGGAACTTAAAAGTTACATAACTTTTTTTCTAATAGAGATATTTTAAAACAATAAACTGTTTTGGAATGCTGTTCAAAAGATCTATATGATGAAAACAAGTGTTTGCAGTTATTTCAATATCCAAAAAATGACTGGGGTTGCTACACATGGTTAATTGGTTAATACCCTGAAAATATGCATGTTTTTCAATTTAGTATCATTTTTAATATATATAATACAAGAACAAGCAAATATAATACAGTTAAATGTTTTGTCAAACATGTTGTAATGTTCCTAGAGTTTGATATTTTGGTTAACATAGTTTTTTAAAAAAAGTTTCAATCATATCGCTACGATGTCTGGAAGGTAGCAGTTTATAGTGATGTCTTGCACTGGGGCATGATGCTGCAGACAAGATGTCCCACCCAGTCACATTATCCTGACATCAGGCCAACCAGTCCTAACACTAACCTCTTAATGCTGAACACCTAGCAAAGCAGCTATAAGTACCATTTTTATGTCTTTAGTATGACATGGCCAGGGTTTAAACCTATGACCTTCCACATCGAAGGCAGATGCTCTAATCACTAGACCACCAGGGTGGTTGTAATTACTGGCCGAAAAGTACAATAGTTTCATAACAGTATGGACACTCTTGTATTTCTTATCAGCAACTAGAGGAAATGGAGGTTTTTCAATTATTCATCTTTCAAAGAAACTGATCATCAAGTCTAGTCTGGGACAGTCTATGATATAATAAAATTATACAACAATTTTAAAAACAAAATATAACAAATTTCTTGCATGGGACATTTTATGTGATTACAAACAAAACGAATCCATAGAAAATTTAATCTGATACCTAAATATCCACAGACAATTGCGACAATATTGGAAAGTACATCATTCCGATGGTCCTGTGCCAGAGCATTAATGGATGAACTCCCACGACCAAAACACTTACAGATGATCACAAGGATGAATTTTGTCACTGCAAGAGAAAACACATGTCAGTCAGGAAATATTGTGTTACTGTACTAGTTTAATAGACAAAAAGGTGAGAAAAAAAAAAAAAAAAAAAAATCAGTTATTTTTCATTAAATTTTGTATCCAGTGTATTCCTAAACTCCTCTGTAAACCCAAGATATCAACATCAGACTTAACATACTTAGTATTTGTTATGGATGACGTTGCTATGTAATATATTCATCCAAGTTTCCAATGGCCTTTCCACCCCATGTTAGATATTTGGACTGTCGCACCCCAACGGAACTATCAAAATATTAAACAGAGTGTGTTAAAGTCAGAAAAAGTTTGGACAAATGACAGTTCAGTGCTAGCATCTCTTATTATTCTAAGGATTAGAAATTTAAGCCTCAAAGAGTTTCCCCAAGCAAATAATCCAGTCATACCAATTACAAAAGGAACTGCATGAAAATGACTAAGGGATCAAATATAAGCCAAAGTGATATACTTTTAATAAGGTCAGTCATGTATATCTACTATAGGTGCATGTATACATCCTAGGGATGTTAATATCGTTTTTTTTCTAAAACCGATTATCATTTTGTTGAAATCCGATTTTAAACCGATTATCGGATTTTGTCCTACATTGAAATTACAAGAAATATATTCTTATAATGCAAGTTAGTGAATGCCTCTCGCGAATGAAAGATATTCATTACATACCATAACGTATAGACGCGCATCATCTGACGGCATGGAGGACGATATTGTGGCTCCACCAAAGCCATCAAATCATGGTAGGAATTGGATTCAACAATCAAAATGGGTAGCATGTTTTCAGCGACAAACTTGGCTACAGCAGCAGTAACTTTTTCTTGATGACTATCAGGACAGTTTCTTTGTGTTCCAATAAATGTTGTTAATCGCGGCTGAACATTTGAAGGAGCCGCAATTCCAGGATGTTTGCTATGCAAATGTGCATGCAATCCAGTAGTAGTACCACCGTTCCGACTTATTTGTTGTGAACATAGTTTACAGCGAGTCATGCTTGATGAAATTTTTTCAAAGTTTTCCCATACATCAGATTTATTTATACGACCAGCCATATTTGTAAACTTGAAAAGACACAACCAGCAGAGACCAGTCCTCAACAACAGAGACTGTAGCTATTAACAGTCTATTGTTGTCAATTTCGGACATCAAAGAACTTAGCGACCGGTCGGTCGACTAACTATTTACATCCTTCAACAATAAATATATTCACTTACAAACACGCTGCATGGAGCACTCACAAATTTTAAACAAACACACCTTCTTATCTGCTGGCCATATTGTATTAAAATGTAAACACCAGACAAATGCATGAATTAATTTTTTTCTGGCATGTTTTAAATTTTCACTACAAAAATGGTAAAAAATATTGAATTCGATTATCGTTTTGTAAAAACAAAAACTGTTAATCGTTTTCAAAACCGATAATTGGATTTACGATTTTCGTTTAACATCCCTAATACATCCATGACATGATACAATGTTTAATTAGAATAAGTAGAAGAGCACATTATACACCTATCTGATCTTAAACATGAAGCACTGGCAGGACATGGTCATTAAGAAATAAATATGAAACATATACAAATGGACACAATGAGCACTTTTGGAAATCTTCCAACAAACAAATGTGTATCTAATGGATGGTTTCTCCCACTCTCTCTCACCCACCCCCACCCCCCCACACACATATACAAAAGACAAGAACTGAGCAGGACCCCCCGAGTGGCCAAGTGGTCTAAAGCGCTTTCCGTTACGGATCACTGCCGCCTCACCTCTGTCTGTGTGGGTTCGAGTCTAAGATTCGGCTAATGTACTTATGTGAGAAAGCTTGCCAGTAGCTTCTTGTGGGTCGGTGGTTCTGCCTCCAAAAATAATACTGGCACCAATATAGCCTATCGTGTGCTGAAAAATGGTGTTGAACCCTAAAAACAAAACAAACAAGAACTGAGCACTAGTCTTCTACTATATATATGTATGCCAAGAGAAGACCTGGATAACTAGTCTTCCGCTCAATATGTAATCAAGAGTAAATACAGAGCACTTGTCTTCTACCATATATGAACAAGAGAACCAGTCTTATACCCCATATGTACACCAAGGTTACACACACAGCACTAGTCTTTTACTCTATTTGTACACTAAGAGTACATAGAGAGGACTTGTCTTCTACCATATATGAAAAGGAGAACTGGTCTTCTATTCCATATACACACCAAAAGTACACAGAGTACTAGTCTTCTACTCTATATGTAAACCAAGAGTAGACAGAGTACTTGTTTTCTCCTCTATATATACAGCTAGAGTACACACTGAGCACTAGTCTTCTACTCTATATGTACAGAAAGAGTACACACATAGCACTTGTCTTCTACTCTATATATACAGCAAGAGTACACACAGAGCACTTGTTTTCTACTCTATATCTATACCAAGAGTACACACAGAGCACTAGTCTTCTACTCTATGTGTACACCAAGAATACTAGTCTTCTACTTCATAAAAAAACTAAGGGTAAACTATTAAGTGTAACAAAGCACATCTGAACCAAAAGTCTATTAAGTGTACTAAGACACATCTGAACCACAGGTCTATAAAGTGTACCAAGACACATCTGGACCACAAGTCTATTAAGTGTACCAAGACACATCTGAACCACAAGTCTACTAAGTGTACCAAGACACATCTGAACCACAGGTCTATTAAGTGTACCAAGACACATCTGGACCACAGGTCTATAAAGTGTACCAAGGCACATCTGGACGACATGTTTATTAAGTGTACCAAGGCACATCTGGATCACAAGTCTATTAAGTGTACCAAGACACATCTGGACCACAGGTCTATTAAGTGTACCAAGGCACATCTGTACCACATGTTTATTAAGTGAACCAAGACCACAAGTCTATTACAAGTCTATTAAGTGTACCAAGGCACATCTGGACCACAATTATATTAAGTGAACCTAGACACATCCGTACCACATGTTTATTAAGAGTACCAAGACCACAAGTCTATTACAAGTCTATTAAGTGTACCAAGGCACATCTGGACCACAATTATATTAAGTGAACCTAGACACATCTGTACCACATGTTTATTAAGAGTACCAAGACACATTGGGACCACAGGTCTATTAAGTGTACCAAGGCACATCTGTACCACAAGTCTATTAAGTTTACCAAGGCACATATGTACCACATGTCTATTAAGTGAACCAAGGCACATCTAGACCACAAGTCTATTAAGTGTACCAAGACACATCTGGACCACAGGTTTATTAAGTGTAACAAAGCACATCTGTACCACATGTCTATTAAGTGTACTAAAGCACATCTGGATCACAAGTCTATTAAGTGTACCAAGACACATCTGGACCACAGATCTATTTAGTGTACCAAGGCACATCTGTACCACATGTTTATTAAGTGAACCAAGACCACAAGTCTATTACAAGTCTATTAAGTGTACCAAGGCACATCTGGACCACAAGTGTATTAAGTGAACCAAGGCACATCTAGACCACAAGTCTATTAAGTGTACCAAGGCACATCTGTACCACATGTCTATTAAGTGTACCAAGGCACATCTGTACCACAAGTGTATTAAGTGAACCAAGGCACATCTAGACCACAAGTCTATTAAGTGTACCAAGGCACATCTGTACCACATGTCTATTAAGTGTACCAAGGCACATCTGTACCACATGTCTATTAAGTGAACCAAGATACATCTAGACCACAAGTCTATTAAGTGTACCAAGACACATCTGGACCACAGGTTTATTAAGTGTAACAAAGCACATCTGTACCACATGTCTATTAAGTGTACCAAAGCACATCTGGACCACAAGTCTATTAAGTGTACAAAGACACATCTGGACCACAGGTTTATTAAGTGTAGCAAAGCACATCTGTACCACATGTATATTAAGTGTACCAAGACACATCTGTACCACATGTCTATTAAGTGTACCAAGGCAAATCTGGACCACAAGTCTATTAAGTGTACCAAGGCACATCTGTACCACATGTATATTAAGTGTACCAAGGTACATCTGTACCACATGTCTATTAAGTGTACCAAGGCAAAATCTGGACCACATGTCTATTAAGTGTACCAAGGCACATCTGTACCACATGTCTATTAAGTGTACCAAGGCAAATCTGTACCACATGTCTATTAAGTGTACCAAGGCACATCTGTACCACATGTCTATTAAGTGTACCAAGACACATCTGTACCACATGTCTATTAGGTGTACCAAGACACATCTGTACCACATGTCTATTAAGTGTACCAAGACACATTTGTACCACATATCTATTAAGTGTACCAAGACACATCTGGGCCACTAGTCTGTTAAGTATATACAATTTTGCAGAGAGTTTTAAAATGTTGGAGTTGTGTTCCAGAAATGAAATTCTGATGGATGGATTAAATCAATTTCTATATCACATGCCAACTTTTTAGGAGAAAGGATAAAAAAGCTATCTACACTCTTTGAAAATAAGTATCGCAAATTTGATCAAATTCCTACTGGTGGTTGAAGAGTTAATGAATTCACATAAATTCCTATTTGTGTGTGTTTATGTGTGTGCATGATTTGGATTTCAATCGTAGCTTTTTAAAAAAATCAGTCATATCGCTACAATGTCTGTAGTGTGGTAGTTTATAGTGATGCCTTGCACTGGGGCATCATGTCACAGACATTTAGCATAATGTACCACCCAGTCACATTATCCTGACACCAGGCTGACCAGTCCCAACACTAACCTCTTAATGCTGAGTGGCAAGCAAGGCAGCAGTTAGTACCATTTTTGTGAGTTGCTGGTATGACTCTTCAAACCCACAACACCCTGCATCCGAAATGGATGCTCTTACCACTAGGCCACTGGAGCGGTCTAAATACTATTTGTAGTTGTAGAATTAATGGATTCACACAAATTCCTTCTGGTGGTTGTAGAATTAATGGATTCACACAAATTCCTTCTGGTGGTTGTAGAATTAATGGATTCAAACAAATTCCTACTGGTGGTTGTAGATTTAATGAATTCACACAAATTCCTTCTGGTGGTTGTAGAATTAATGGATTCACACAAATTCCTTCTGGTGGTTGTAGAATTAATGGATTCACACAAATTCCTACTGGTGGTTGTAGATTTAATGAATTCACACAAATTCCTACTGGTGGTTGTAGAATTAATAGATTTACACAAATTCCTTCTGGTGGTTGTAGAATTAATGGATTCACACAAATTCCTACTGGTGGTTGTAGATTTAATGAATTCACACAAATTCCTTCTGGTGGTTGTAGAATTTATGGATTCACACAAATTCCTTCTGGTGGTTGTAGAATTAATGGATTCACACAAATTCCTACTGGTGGTTGTAGATTTAATGAATTCACACAAATTCCTACTGGTGGTTGTAGATTTAATGAATTCACACAAATTCCTACTGGTGGTTGTAGATTTAATGGATTCACAAATTCCTAATGGATTCACACAAATTCCTACTGGTGGTTGTAGATTTAATGAATTCGCAAATTCCTAATGGATTCACACTGATTTCTACTGGTAGTTGTAGAATTATGGCTTTAACAAAAACCTGAATACTCAGTTCACATTACTAGCAAAGATGTCAACATCACTACTAACATCTACATAACCAAGTCCTTGAGGTTCATTTATGACATGAATATTCTTATATCAACACTGAAATTTAATACACAGTAATATTTCTGAAGACTAGGGGCATGTAGCATAATCAAACATTCAAAGCTTGCCTGTAACATCACCTCTATCAAGCTATTAGCTGTTTTAGACTACCACTTTTCATACAAATGCAAACCTACCAGAATGACAAAGCCACAATATTTTTTCTTATCCAGTATAAGGTACTGTGAATTCACTCTTATTTGCAGAGTACAAAGTTCTATGTATTTTATACTGACAGGGGCCCTGGGAGACCAAATGTCTAAGGTGCTCACCTTTGCAAGTCATTAAAACATCTCACCTCTGTCCACACATGAGTTCAAGTCTTGGTGTGACCAATGCTGGTGTAAAAGAAGGCTTACCAGTAGTTTCCTATTGTTCTTCCTCCATCAAATATATTGGCTCCCATTACAATTCACAGTATGTCCCTATCCCATTACAATTCACAGCATGTCCCTATCCCATTACAATTCACAGTATGTCCCTATCCCATTACAATTCACAGTATGTCCCTATCCCATTACAATTCACAGTATGTCCCAATCCCAGCACAATTCACAGTATGTCCCAATCTTATTACAATTCACAGTATGTCCCTATCCCATTACAATTCACAGTATGTCCCTATCCCATTACAATTCACAGTATGTCCCTATCCTATTACAATTCACAGTGTGTCCCTATCTTATTACAATTCACAGCATGTCCCTATCCCATTACAATTCACAGTATGTCCCTAGCCCATTACAATTCATAGTACATCCCTATCTTATTACAATTCACTGTATGTCCCTATCCCATTACAATTCACAGTATGTCCCTATCTTATTACAATGCACAGTGTGTCCCTATCTTATTACAATTCATAGTATGTCCCTATCCCATTACAATTCACAGTATATCCCAATCTTATTACAATTCACAGTGTGTCCCTATCTTATTACAATTCACAGCATGTCCCTATCCCATTACAATTCACAGTATGTCCCTAGCCCATTACAATTCATAGTACGTCCCTATCTTATTACAATTCACTGTATGTCCCTATCCCATTACAATTCACAGTATGTCCCTATCCCATTACAAGTCACAGTATGTCCCTATCTTATTACAATTCACTGAATGTCCCTATCCCATTACAATTCACAGTATGTCCCTAGCCCATTATAATTCACAGTGTGTCCCTATCTTATTACAATTCATAGTATGTCCCTATCCCATTACAATTCACAGTATGTCCCTATCTTATTATAATTCACAGTGTGTCCCTATCTTATTACAATTCATAGTATGTCCCTATCCAAATAACAATTCACAGTATGTCCCTATCTTATTACAATTCACAGTGTGTCCCTATCTTATTACAATTCACAGCATGTCCCTATCCCATTCGATTCACAGTATGTCCCAAGCCCATTACAATTCGTAGTACGTCCCTATCTTATTACAATTCACTGTATGTCCCTATCCCATTACAACTCACAGTATGTCCCTAGCCCATTACAATTCATAGTACGTCCCTATCTTATTACAACTCACTGTATGTCCCTATCCCATTACAATTCAAAGTATGTCCCTATCTTATTACAATTCACAGTGTGTCCCTATCTTATTACAATTCACAGTATGTCCCTATCCCATTACAATTCACAGTATGTCCCAAGCCCATTACAATTCATAGTACATCCCTATCTTATTACAATTCACTGTATGTCCCTATCCCATTACAATTCACAGTATGTCCCTATCCCATTACAATTCACAGTATGTCCCTATCCCATTACAATTCACAGTATTTCCCTATCTTATTACAATTCACTGTATGTCCCTATCCAATTACAATTCACAGTATGTCCCTAGCCCATTACAATTCATAGTATGTCCCTATCTTATTACAACTCACTGTATGTCCCTATCCCATTACAATTCACAGTATGTCCCTATCTTATTACAATTCACAGTGTGTCCCTATCTTATTACAATTCACAACATGTCCCTATCTTATTACAATTCACAGTATGTCCCTATCTCATTACAATTCACAGTATGTCCCTATCCCATTACAATTCACAGTATGTCCCTCTCCCATTACAATTCACAGTATGTCCCTATCTTATTACAATTCACAGTGTGTCCCTATCTTATTACAATTCACAGCATGTCCCTATCTTATTACAATTCACAGTATGTCCCTATCTCATTACAATTCACAGTATGTCCCTATCCCATTACAATTCACAATATGTCCCTATCCCATTACAATTCACAGTATGTCGCTATCTTATTACAATTTACAGCATGTCCCTATCCCATTACAATTCACAGTATGTCCCTATCCCATTACAATTCACAGCATGTCCCTACCCCATTACAATTCACAGTATGTCTCAATCCCATTCTCAGTACGTTCTTATCCCATTACAATTCACAGTGTGTCCCTATTCCATTACAATTCACAGTATGTCCCTAACCCATTACAATTCACAGCATGTCCCTATCGCAGCACAATTCACAATATGTCCCTATCCTATTACAATTCACAGCATGTCCCTATCCTATTACAATTCACAGTATGTCTATATCTTATTACAATTCTCAGCAAGTCCCTACCTTATTACAATTCACAGCATGTCCCTATCCCATTACAATTCACAGCATGTCCCTATCCCATTACAATTCACAGTATGTCCCTATCCCATTACAATTCACAGTATGTCCCTATCCCATTACAATTCACAGTATGTCCCTATCCCATTACAATTCACAGCATGTCCCTATCACAGCACAATTCACAGTATGTCCCTATCCCATTACAATTCACTGTATGTCCCTATCACAGCACAATTCACAGTATGTCCCTAGCCCATTACAATTCATAGTACGTCCCTATCTTATTACAACTCACTGTATGTCCCTATCCCATTACAATTCACAGTATGTCCCTATCTTATTATAATTCACAGTGTGTCCCTATCTTATTACAATTCATAGTATGTCCCTATCCCATTACAATTCACAGTATGTCCCTATCTTATTACAATTCACAGTGTGTCCCTATCTTATTACAATTCACAGCATGTCCCTATCCCATTACAATTCACAGTATGTCCCAAGCCCATTACAATTCATAGCACGTCCCTATCTTATTACAATTCACTGTATGTCCCTATCCCATTACAATTCACAGTATGTCCCTATCCCATTACAATTCACAGTATGTCCCTATCTTATTACAATTCACAGTGTGTCCCTATCTTATTACAATTCACAGCATGTCCCTATCTTATTACAATTGACAGTATGTCCCTATCTCATTACAATTCACAGTATGTCCCTATCCCATTACAATTCACAATATGTCCCTATCCCATTACAATTCACAGTATGTCGCTATCTTATTACAATTTACAGCATGTCCCTATCCCATTACAATTCACAGTATGTCCTTATCCCATTACAATTCACAGCATGTCCCTACCCCATTACAATTCACAGTATGTCTCAATCCCATTCTCAGTACGTTCTTATCCCATTACAATTCACAGTATGTCCCTATTCCATTACAATTCACAGTATGTCCCTAACCCATTACAATTCACAGCATGTCCCTATCACAGCACAATTCACAATATGTCCCTATCCTATTACAATTCACAGTATGTCCCTATCCTATTACAATTCACAGTATGTCTATATCTTATTACAATTCTCAGCAAGTCCCTACCTTATTACAATTCACAGCATGTCCCTATCCCATTACAATTCACAGCATGTCCCTATCCCATTACAATTCACAGTATGTCCCTATCCCATTACAATTCACAGTATGTCCCTATCCCATTACAATTCACAGTATGTCCCTATCCCATTACAATTCACAGCATGTCCCTATCACAGCACAATTCACAGTATGTCCCTATCTCATTACAATTCACATCATGTCCCTATCACAGCACAATTCACAGTATGTCCCTAGCCCATTACAATTCATAGTACGTCCCTATCTTATTACAACTCACTGTATGTCCCTATCCCATTACAATTCACAGTATGTCCCTATCTTATTATAATTCACAGTGTGTCCCTATCTTATTACAATTCATAGTATGTCCCTATCCCATTACAATTCACAGTATGTCCCTATCTTATTACAATTCACAGTGTGTCCCTATCTTATTACAATTCACAGCATGTCCCTATCCCATTACAATTCACAGTATGTCCCAAGCCCATTACAATTCATAGCACGTCCCTATCTTATTACAATTCACTGTATGTCCCTATCCCATTACAATTCACAGTATGTCCCTATCCCATTACAATTCACAGTATGTCCCTATCTTATTACAATTCACAGTGTGTCCCTATCTTATTACAATTCACAGCATGTCCCTATCTTATTACAATTCACAGTATGTCCCTATCTCATTACAATTCACAGTATGTCCCTATCCCATTACAATTCACAATATGTCCCTATCCCATTACAATTCACAGTATGTCGCTATCTTATTACAATTTACAGCATGTCCCTATCCCATTACAATTCACAGTATGTCCCTATCCCATTACAATTCACAGCATGTCCCTACCCCATTACAATTCACAGTATGTCTCAATCCCATTCTCAGTACGTTCTTATCCCATTACAATTCACAGTATGTCCCTATTCCATTACAATTCACAGTATGTCCCTAACCCATTACAATTCACAGCATGTCCCTATCGCAGCACAATTCACAATATGTCCCTATCCTATTACAATTCACAGTATGTCCCTATCCCATTACAATTCACAGTATGTCCCTATCTTATTACTATTCACAGTGTGTCCCTATCTTATTACAATTTACAGCATGTCCCTATCTTATTACAATTCACAGTATGTCCCTATCTCATTACAATTCACAGTATGTCCCTATCCCATTACAATTCACAGTATGTCCCTATCCCATTACAATTCACAGTATGTCCCTATCCCATTACAATTCACAGCATGTCCCTATCACAGCACAATTCACAGTATGTCCCTATCCCATTACAGTTCACAGTATGTCCCTACCCCATTACAATTCACAGTATGTCTCAATCCCATTCTCAGTACGTTCTTATCCCATTACAATTCACAGTATGTCCCTATTCCATTACAATTCACAGTATGTCCCTAACCCATTACAATTCACAGCATGTCCCTATCGCAGCACAATTCACAATATGTCCCTATCCTATTACAATTCACAGTATGTCCCTATCCTATTACAATTCACAGTATGTCTATATCTTATTACAATTCTCAGCAAGTCCCTACCTTATTACTATTCACAGCATGTCCCTATCCCATTACAATTCACAGCATGTCCCTATCCCATTACAATTCACAGTATGTCCCTATCCCATTACAATTCACAGTATGTCCCTATCCCATTACAATTCACAGTATGTCCCTATCCCATTACAATTCACAGCATGTCCCTATCACAGCACAATTCACAGTATGTCCCTAGCCCATTACAATTCATAGTACGTCCCTATCTTATTACAACTCACTGTATGTCCCTATCCCATTACAATTCACAGTATGTCCCTATCTTATTATAATTCACAGTGTGTCCCTATCTTATTACTATTCATAGTATGTCCCTATCCCATTACAATTCACAGTATGTCCCTATCTTATTACAATTCACAGTGTGTCCCTATCTTATTACAATTCACAGCATGTCCCTATCCCATTACAATTCACAGTATGTCCCAAGCCCATTACAATTCATAGTACGTCCCTATCTTATTACAATTCACTGTATGTCCCTATCCCATTACAATTCACAGTATGTCCCTATCCCATTACAATTCACAGTATGTCCCTATCTTATTACAATTCAGTGTGTCCCTATCTTATTACAATTCACAGCATGTCCCTATCTTATTACAATTCACAGTATGTCCCTATCTCATTACAATTCACAGTATGTCCCTATCCCATTACAATTCACAATATGTCCCTATCCCATTACAATTCACAGTATGTCACTATCTTATTACAATTTACAGCATGTCCCTATCCCATTACAATTCACAGTATGTCCCTATCCCATTATAATTCACAGCATGTCCCTACCCTATTACAATTCACAGTATGTCTCAATCCCATTCTCAGTACGTTCTTATCCCATTACAATTCACAGTATGTCCCTATTCCATTACAATTCACAGTATGTCCCTAACCCATTACAATTTACAGCATGTCCCTATCGCAGCACAATTCACAATATGTCCCTATCCTATTACAATTCACAGTATGTCCCTATCCCATTACAATTCACAGTATGTCCCTATCTTATTACAATTCAGTGTGTTCCTATCGTATTACAATTCACAGCATGTCCCTATCTTATTACAATTCACAGTATGTCCCTATCTCATTACAATTCACAGTATGTCGCTATCTTATTACAATTTACAGCATGTCCCTATCCTATTACAATTCACAGTATGTCCCTATCGCAGCACAATTCACAATATGTCCCTATCCTATTACAATTCACAGTATGTCCCTATCCCATTACAATTCACAGTATGTCCCTATCTTATTACAATTCACAGTGTGTCCCTATCTTATTACAATTCACAGCATGTCCCTATCTTATTACAATTCACAGTATGTCCCTATCCCATTACAATTCACAGTATGTCGCTATCTTATTACAATTTACAGCATGTCCCTATCCCATTACAATTCACAGTATGTCCCTATCCCATTACAATTCACAGCATGTCCCTACCCCATTACAATTCACAGTATGTCTCAATCCCATTCTCAGTACATTCTTATCCCATTACAATTCACAGTATGTCCCTATTCCATTACAATTCACAGTATGTCCCTAACCCATTACAATTCACATATGTCCCTATCCTATTACAATTCACAGTATGTCCCTATCCCATTACAATTCACAGTATGTCCCTATCTTATTACAATTCACAGTGTGTCCCTATCTTATTACAATTCACAGCATGTCCCTATCTTATTACAATTCACAGTATGTCCCTATCCCATTACAATTCACAGTATGTCGCTATCTTATTACAATTTACAGCATGTCCCTATCCCATTACAATTCACAGTATGTCCCTATCCCATTACAATTCACAGCATGTCCCTACCCCATTACAATTCACAGTATGTCTCAATCCCATTCTCAGTACGTTCTTATCCCATTACAATTCACAGTATGTCCCTATTCCATTACAATTCACAGTATGTCCCTAACCCATTACAATTCACAGCATGTCCCTATCGCAGCACAATTCACAATATGTCCCTATCCTATTACAATTCACAGTATGTCCCTATCCTGTTACAATTCACAGTATGTCTATATCTTATTACAATTCTCAGCAAGTCCCTACCTTATTACAATTCACAGCATGTCCCTATCCCATTACAATTCACAGCATGTCCCTATCCCATTACAATTCACAGTATGTCCCTATCCCATTACAATTCACAGTATGTCCCTATCCCATTACAATTCACAGTATGTCCCTATCCCATTACAATTCACAGCATGTCCCTATCACAGCACAATTCACAGTATGTCCCTATCCCATTACAGTTCACAGTATGTCCCTATCCCATTACAATTCACATCATGTCCCTATCACAGCACAATTCACAGTATGTCCCTATCCCATTACAATTCACAGTATGTCCCTATTCCATTATAATTCACAGCATGTCCCTATCCCATTACAATTCACAGCATGTCCCTATCCCATTACAATTCACAGCTTTCCTTTCTTATATGGATCATTTTACCTTGTCTTTGATTATTCTAATCTCATTCTTTCCTACTGAATGGGACTATTACAGACATTCAGCTATATTGCATAAAATTCATGATAAACTATATTGTCTGGTATGACGTATTCTTCACTATATACATGACATTGTGAGGAAGGCAGAGTACCAGACTACATGGATATATAAAGGACATAATGGATATGCCTAATATTCCATATACAGACTATTCTTATAATTGATTATATCTATATAGAATGTATGATCCCCTTCTTTTCTTTTGCCACTTTGTTTTTGTTATAGAAGCAATAATTTCACATCTTTAATAATGGCCTCTCTTTTCTCCATTCATCGAGCTGTTTCATCTATTGTATTCATAGTAATACCTGCACATTCCTTCATATATGTATGCCCTAGTTTATATCAAAGTTATAAAAAAACAAACTCAGATTTCTCAATCCTGACATGGCCTGTGGAAGGGAAGCAGAAGATAAAACTTAACCATTACATCATAATTTTCTTGGAATATACCACTATGAATTGTCTCATACCTTGTTACCAGATAACCTAATGGTTTAAATGAGTGTCATTTCTGTTTTTTTATTATTATAGGTCCCTCAATAAATCGTGACTCACTTATTGTGAGGTTGATGTTTTTTGGACCCTGATGTGAGTAACTAAGGGAGAGGTGTACATTGATATCCAATTATAATTCACAGTACATTGCTATCCCATTACAATTTACAGAATGTCAACATCTCATAACTTTAAATATTCTTGCAGATCATATCAATTTTGTTTTCAAAATTTGACCCTTTCTTAAATATTCCACAGATTTTTCTTAAAGCTATTTTTAGTATTTCTTCAAACATCAGAGAGTCTTCAAAACCATGGAAAACCATGTGGGTCAGATGAACTGATATAATTCAGATTTTCTTACCGATAGTGGATGAAGATATGAGGATTGTTGGTAACTCTACTTTAGGAATTGATCCTTCATTTGATGCAAAGGCAACAATCTTTTGTATGGACTCCACAACCAGCTGAAATGACGCAATGGACATGACGACCGACAATATAACAATAGCTGTCGGTTCCAGTCGAGATCTGCCTACAAATACATCAAACATGTAAAAGAATAAATCAGAAACAAATTTCATTAACATGAAGATTATTTATCGCAAAGTATGTTTTTCGTGAATATCAACATCATCACATTAGCATTGGGAACTAACTTCCACTAGCTCCTAAATCCAGCCTTTCCAGAAAGCTTCCAAAACATGTAAAATCGGCTGAAAATATTAGAGTATTTAAGAAGAGATATCATGAGCATGCATGCATTTCTAATATATAATGGAATTTAGTATTTTAATACTAAACATGCTAAAATAAGCACTAATTATTGCTATCTTCATATAATGTGCATTGTTATACTCTCCTAAAGAGGGCCTAAGGGAGAATAGTCCTTGACTAAGGAGTCACCCTCTATAAATAAAGCATTATTATTATTATTATTATTATTATTATTATTATTATAATTATTAGAAGACCCAAATAGGATTTCTTCATCAGAAAATGGACGAATGTTTTTCTTGTTAAAAATCAGATTTTCTTTAATTAAAAGAAAGAAATTCAAAATTTCCATGCAATTTTCTCTTTGGTCTGTGTTTATCTGGTTTTGGTGTAGAACTTTCAAATTTACATTGGGTCCATCTCAAGTGGCTGTCAGTATGCAATGTCCATACAATTTCTAACTTCAGAACATCGTTCTTGGAAAGGTAGTTGGAAATATTTGCAGATGTTGACTGTGGTTGAAGCTGCATCAGATGGGGCTAACATCAATCCCGTCATTAATTTATCAGAATGCGACTCGGTCTTAGATATAATGTCAGTGTCTCTGGCACATATCTGATTTTGTCTGTTTTCATTCCAAAATAAAAAAATAAATAATTGCTGACACTAAGAATTCACTTTTCAGGTTTTCTGCACTTTTACGGTGTGATTTAAAGGCACCCTCATCCATAGCCCTGATGTCTATAACTTTGTTGCACAGACAACACAAAGCTATATGTCTGTCCTAGGTCTCCATGACCTCAATGGAGGTCTGCAAAGCAGTTCTAATGCCACTGTTTCCCAGTTAGACCTGCCAGATCAAGTCAATCCACTGATACTGTTTCCCAGTTAGGCCTACCAGATCAAAGCCAATGCAGTGTGACTGTTTACTAGTTAGGCCTACCAGATCAAAGCCAATCCAGTGTGACTGTTTACTAGTTAGACCTACCAGATCAAAGCCAATCCAGTGTGACTGTTTACTAGTTAGACCTACCAGATCAAAGCCAATGCAGTGTGACTGTTTACTAGTTAGGCCTACCAGATCAAAGCCAATGCAGTGTGACTCTTTACTAGTTAGGTCTACCAGATCAAAGCCAATCCAGTGTGACTGTTTACCAGTTGGACACATCAGACTATACATGCCAACCCCTGACGAGGAAAAAGCAGAATCCAAGTGGTCAAAAAGCGGAATCCAGGCAGAAAAAGAGTAATTAACATATAACATGCTAAATTTCAATAAACAATGATTTATTTGCCCCTATCATCTTTTAACATCCCTTACTGCTTAAAGTTTTCAAATGTAGCACTTTTAGCTTTACACACATTGCCTAGAATTCATCTTAGGACTTTTAGAGCCAAATATTAAAATACTTTCCACATGGCCTGAAATAGATGCTACGTGATGCTGCACTCGGGTCTTTATATTTAGAGGATTCTGCTATTTTTTGTTTCGTTTTTATCTTTATTTTTCTAATCCATCTGTGAAATTTTTTAAAGGAGATATTTTTGCTCTCATTTACATACATGCCAACCCCTGACAAGAGAAATGCAGAATACAAATAATCAAAAAGTGGAATCCAGGCAGAAAAAGCGTAATCCACATATAAGATGCTAAACTTTTAATGAACAATAATTTATTTGCACCTCTCACCTTTTAACATCCTTTACTGCTTCAAGTTTTCATATGTAGCACTTTTAGCTTTACAAACACATTGACTAAAATCCATCTGAAGACTTTTAGCACCAAATAATAAAATTCTTTCCACATGGCCTGTAATATATGTCACATGATGCACTCTCATGTCTTCATATTTGGAGGATTGTTATTTTTTGTTTCATTTATATTTTGCCTTTTTCTAATCCATCCGTTAAATTTGAAAGTGGATATTTTTGGTCTCATATACGCATAGACTAAAATAAACTATACTTTTTAGCATCAAATACCATTTACACTGGTTCTCCAATCAATATGAATTTGCACAAAGAATTGGCATGTAAAGATTAAGATTAGAAAACCAGTCTGTTATCTCCTCACTAACACATACAGCTGCTATAAATAGAATATGAGGTCAAAAGTTTTGAAAGTAGAACCAGGATGTTTCTTGGTAACAGGATAGTTGCTATAAATAGAACATGATACTGTTAGGAAAATGCACGCAAGTCCATGGACAAGCGTACTCTTATGTTGTAGTTACACAGAAGCTGTCTTTTCTAAAATACTGTTTGTGGAATAATGGAATGTTAATAAAAATGAGAAAACAAATAATATTTTTTTGGAAGTTGGATATATTGAAAAAGCGCAATCCATATACATTTATGCGTAAAGCGTAATTTAGTGAGAAAAAAAAACGTAATGATTATGCCAAAAGCGTAATGGTTGGCATGTATACCAGTTAGACCTACCAGACCAAGGCAGTTGTGAGTTATATGATCACACAGACAGTAGTAGAAGTACATTCTTTGCAAAAAAATCTGTCATCTTTTTTGGTTTCTGCCAGTTTTCAAATAATACAGCGTGATTCACTGTAAATTATCTTATTGGGCTGTTGTTTTTCATCTGACCATTTACTTGTGTTCAAATTACAATGGACATTATCTTAATTCCTGGAAGACAGTTAAAAGTTTATTTAGCCTAAGTGTAAGGCTGAAAATGATAACAAGCATCCTGCCAAGGCTTTCAGTAATTTAAAAAAAAACATGATCATCAGCTTTATGGTATACTGAAGTAAGTATTTGAGCTTCAAGTCAATTTTCAGCCAAGACTTACCAACAGGGTACAGGTACAGATTTTTCTTCTTCATAGCTGAAGAGGTGTACCAAATGACAATACCAGAGAGGAGGTCCACAGCCGAGTCAACAAGACTTGAGATGATAGAAATGGATGATGAAAGAGCAACAGCAACTGCTTTGGCTACCAGCAACAGCTGAAAAATTAATTGAATGACAAATCAGCATGAATGCAAAGTTACCAAAAGAAAGTGTGTACCAAGAGAATTGCCTTGTCTATCCATGTTCCTAAATCTGATTATTTTCAAAGGTTTTAAACCATATAATTCTAATCCTTTCATCCTTCCACACCTTACAACATAAAATGTTTCACTTAACATCTGGTGCCATTTTCTTTTAAAGTAAAGACTGGTTCACAAGATCCCTAGCTTATAAATAAAAGGAATCTGTGAGACAAAGTTCCCATTTGAAGAAACATGTCTGTTTTCTTGGAATTGGGTCATATACAGTTGCTATAAATAGCAAATAAAGAAAGTAATTTTATGTTATTCTCATACAGCAGTTACCTTTTTAATATTATTCTAAAATTTGTATCAGTGGATATAAACAGATTGTAATAAAAAATGAAAAAAACAACTTTGTACTGCTTTATTTTAAAAAAATTACTTGCCAAAATGGCATGATCCATATAGTCTAGCGTAATGCATTTGGTTTAAAAAAAAGCATAATTATTATACCAAGAAGTGTAATGGTTGGCATCTATGTCATAGGCAGGGAAAGTATGATGTCAGTACCAAGGCAATATTTATCAAAGAGGCCAGAAAACATAACAAACTTATTCAATAATATTGAGTGGAATTTGAGAAATGTCATAAAATTCAAAACGAAAACAAATGATGTCTTTAAAATCTTAGGATGCTTCAGAGTTGTACTTGATATATTAATACACTCTACTAAATAACAGGAACTCAATTTTTCGAATTTTGGCCTGTCACAGTATCTTTCATAATATCCCATTTGACCACCATGTCATCATAAATGACACATGTCTGGCAAGTAATTAAAGATCATAAATTTAATTAAATTTATAATATTCAAAATTAATTGTATGTATGTATGTATGTATGTATGTATGTATGTATGTATGTATGTATGTATGTATGTATGTATGTATGTATGTGTGTATATATATATATATGTGTGTGTGTGTGTGTGTGTGTGTGTGTGTGTGTGTGTGTGTGTGTGTGCATGTTCTCTTGTTAATCATGTATCCTTTCATGAAAAAAAGAACATTTCTTAAAGTTAGGCGATGCTTATTTATTGGGTTTCAAGTGACATGTCTGAAAGAACCATGAATTCATTTATTCCTATGAGAACCTATTTTCATGTTTTTGAAAGAAATTCTCATTGGTACTTCATTTTGTCGACTATATTAGAGGACCACAATTCATTAAGTGCTTAAATTCACATTCTGTACCAACCACAAAATCTACAACAGTTCATATCCCATAAAAAATGGTAAATTAACCATAACAATAATTACTGTATTGTATATTTATATCTACAAAGCAATGCAGTTAAAAGATTAATTATAAATACTTACAAAATTAATTCCAAAAGTGACTTTAGCTAGGATCTCTACTTTTCTGTCTCCTTCGTCTGTATTCTGTTCTTCCATCACATCTGCTTCTTCCAATTGTATGGCTTCATATGCCTTTATCAGCTCGTCCTGGGCTTTGTAGTAAGACCTGGAATGAAATCGAAATAAGAAATGAGTGGGTGTGCTTAAAAAGAGAATCAAGATAATTATGAATTAATTTATCAATGACAAGACTTATACAAAAGCAATGTCTCATCCATCTACCGGTAAACACTACAAGCTATGATGCACCTCGCAGACTTGTGCACACTACATGCTATGACGTACCCACATTATCAGACTTGTGTACAGTACATGCTATGATGTACCTACAGTATCAAACTTGTGTACACTAACACTACATGCTATGACATACCCACATTATCAGACTTGTGTACAGTACATGCTATGATGTACCCACAGTATCAAACTTGTGTACACTGCATGCTATGATGTACCCACAGTAATCAGACTTGTGTATATACAGGACATGCTATGATGTACTCACACTATCAGACTTGTATACACTGCCAGCTATGATGTACCCACATTATAAGACTTGTATACACTGCATGCTATGATGTACCCACACTATAAGACTTGTATACACTGCATGTTTTTATGTACCTATACTTTATACATAGTATCATACTTGTATACACTGCATGCTATGATGTACCCACAGTAATCACACTTGTGTACAGTACATGCTATGATGTACCCACATTATCAGACTTGTGTACACTGCATGCTACGATGTACCCGCACATAAAACTTGTATACACTGCATGCTATGATGTAATCACATTATCAGACTTGTGTAAGCTACATGCTATGATGTACCCACAGTATCAGACTTGTGTACACTGCATGCTATGATATACCCACACAATCAGACTTGTATACACAGCATCAGACTTGTGTACATTGCATGATATGATGTACCCATATTATCAGACATTTGTACAGTACATGCTATTAGGGCATAACCGATTAGCATTTTTCTACTGATTTCCGATTCCGGATTTTGGGCATGAAATTTCTCTGATTCCGGATATGATTCAATTAATCGGAAATGCTAAATCCGTATTTTTTTTCCTAAAAAATTTCATCTTCCGTTTCCGGGTTTCTGGTATCTGGTTTTGCAGTGTCTAGCATGTGACTTAGTATATCAGGCTTCATTTCCGGTTTTCACCCGCCAGTTCAAATAGATTGTCTCACAGCGTGGTTGTGTTGACTTTTCTGACTTCTTATTTAACTTTATTAACGCACTATCGAATGACACGCAGTGTTAGACACCATGCTATAGAAATTCAACTTTATTATTTTTATTATCTGAATCGGTCGTTCCTGCCTTGTCCGACTCCGATTGATCGGAAGTTCATACTATCCAGTGGAATCCAATTTCCAGATCAAAAGTCGGTTATGCCCTACATGCTATGATATACCCACACAATCAGACTTGTATACACAGCATGCTATGATGTAATCACATTATCAGACTTGTGTACATTGCATGATATGATGTACACATATTATCAGATGTTTGTACAGTAATGCTATGATATACCCACACTATCAGACTTATATACACAGCATGTTGTTATGTCCCTATACAGTATACACCTTACAGACTTGTGTACACTACATCCTAGGATGTACCACACTATCAGACTTGTGTATAATACACACTAGAATGTACCCACACTATCAGACTTGATTACACTGCATGTTGTTATGTACCTATACTTTATACACAGTATCAGACTTGAATACACTGCATGATATGATGTACCCACACTATCAGACTAGTATACACTGCATGATATGATGTACCCACACTATCAGACTAGTATACACTGCATGATATGATGTACCCACACTATCAGACTAGTATACACTGCATGATATGATGACCCATGCTATCCAACTAGTATACACTGCATGATATGATGTACCCACAGCATCAGCCTTGTGTACAGTACATTCTATGATATACCCACACTATCAGACTTGTGTACACTTCATGATATGACGTACCCAGAGTATATGGCTCAGCTACAAACTATGCTATGATCATATCATCTCCACCACATGTACCTAGCATTAGACTCCTCTACACTATATTATATGATCTGCTTCATAGTGTCCGACTCCTATACACCGCATGATATGATGCACACCAAAGTATCATCTACACTGCATGCTATAATGTTAGACTCATCTACACTACATAATATCATGTACCCACAATATCAGACTCATCTACACTGCATGTTATCATGTAACTCCCGAGAGGGTTTGTAAAGATCAGGATAACGCAATTTCAGTGACTTTTTAACAGCCAGTTTTCAATTTCAGGGACTACTCTCAGTATTAAGCATGCTACTTCCACTTACTAACTTAAATATAACAATCAAAACCAAAAAGTACCAAAGATATAAAAAGATGCAATAAAAATTAAATGCAAATGACAATAATGTCACTGTGACTGGGCCAAACACTTTAGTTGCTGCACTTTCTCCTTCCAATGAAACTCAAGTGATTTTACTTTCTCTTCTTTTCCTTTTCCTTTTATTTCAACAGTCCACTGGATGGAGACATTAGTATAATTGTCCCGTTCACTTCTGCAATATTCAATAGTCTGTGTTCAGCTTTCAACAGTGCTGCTTTATATGAAGCCTGCCACTGAAACTGTGAGTCCCTGAATCTGTTTTGCCCACTGATGAACTGACATCAATGACAAAAAATTAATAGATGACTGCACTGACTAAACCGATACTGATATTTTAACAGTAGACTCATGTATTCTTAAGCAAAAAATTCCTGCGAAAATTAAACCAAGATGTTATTCCCAACCAGCTACAGAGTGTGTAATTGGTATTTCTAATAAAGTTCTCTATCTTTTCTAAAAATAATGCTACTGGAGAGCTCTGGATCAAATTAAACAATTTATATTATCTGATATTTAACACAACCTATATTGTGGTAAGATACATTAAAATGCTTAGACACTGGGGAATCTTTATGATTCTGGATATCTCTCAATGCTTTTATTCACACTTGGAATTACCTTCCAGCCTCAGTTATGTATTGTTTCCCAAATTTTGTACAGGTGAGTAAGTAGAATAAGTCATGTTAAGTTGGTGAATGTCAGGCTAGTTAGTTTCTTTGAGGATTCTTGGAGGATAGTGTTCCAAGCACTGACAAATTTAGGAAAATTTTTGAATTTCAGGCATACATTAATTTCTAATAGAGTAATTTTCCCTGAGATCACACTCTTGGAGGTAGTCAGAAACCTTTTTTAATTTCACATGAATGGAAAGAAGTTTCCTCGCTTCTTTATAAGCAGAATTGATTGGGATGGAAACAGTAAACACTTCACTTTTGGGCATTATGTAACGAGTTCTTTCAGTTTTCTTTTTTTGTCCGAAGTCTCATTTCATCTGACAAGTGTATGTGTAAAAGAGCTGGGCAAGAGTACTGATGAGAGTACTGATGATCTCTCGTATAGACTCATAGGGCTGTCACTGGTTTTGGGATCTTGTATATTGGATTCCTGCAGAATGTGTAATCTTATTTCGAAGTTTCTTTCTTTTTGTATGGTTACTTCAAGCAGCAATGTCCATTACTTCAATATCGATGTTTTTCTTGCATACTACATAAAGTGTTCTGTATTTCAAAGTCATTACATTTTGCAACCACTTAATTAGCCTTTGTCTTGCTACCAACTATTTCTGAACATGTATTTTTCAAGTATTTTGTGCAGATTGTTTGTTAAAAATTTTCTTGCTAACATACCATTGTTGCACGGCTGAAACACCCAGTGATGTTGTTGTTGTAGGGTTTAATGCCATTTTTCAGCACATGATAGGCTATACATGGTGGCCAGTATATATTGTGGAGGAAGAACCCTGGAAAGAACCACCAACCCTCAAGAAGCTACTCACAAGCTTTCTCACATACCCAAATTGGCCGAATCTAAGACTTGAACCCATGCAGACAGAGGTGAGATGGCAGTGATCTGAAATGGATTGCACTTTAGACCACTAAGGGCCCCCAACAACACTCAGTAAAATGAAAGAGTACACGTTTTTGTTAAACCATGTGAATAAGATGCTATCATTGCTGCTGGTATGCACATTATCAGACAACTTCTTGTGAAATCTGATAATGGCAGAAAGGCAAATGGATGATGAAAAAATAAAGAAATTGTACTTCCAGTCTTTGCATGACATAAAATAAATTACTTGGGAGCAAAAGCTTCCATCAAATATTATTTTTAAGCAGTCTATAAAATTCAATGACCCAGTTGAAACATTAGGGACTTTCAAGGCTTTGAAATAAGGTGCTGATTTCTCTCAATGATCTGTTATGATCCTTAATGACCATGTGAAACCTGCAACAGTATCAGACCCCATGCTATGATATATGACACAATATCACTAATCAACAACATCATGCAATGATGTACCCCCTGTATCACATATCAACACCCCATGCAATAGTGTATCCCTAGTATCACCCAGCTACACCCCCTACAATGATGTACAACTAGCATCTCTCCATGTACACCCCAGGCAATGATGTACCCCCAGTATCAAATATCAACACCCCATGCAATAGTGTATCCCTAGTATCACCCAGCTACACCCCCTACAATGATGTACAACTAGCATCTCCCATGTACACCCCAGGCAATGATGTACCCCCAGTATCACATATCAACACTCCATGCAATAGTGTATCCCTAGTATCACCCAGCTACACCCCCTACAATGATGTACAACTAGCATCTCCCATGTACACCCCAGGCAATGATGTACCCCCAGTATCACATATCAACACCCCATGCAATAGTGTATCCCTAGTATCACCCCCTACAATGATGTACCCCTGGCATCACCCATCTACACCCATGCAATGAAGTAACCCACATATCACCAGTCTACACCCCCTGCAATGATATACCACATTATCATTCATCTAAACCCCAGCCAATGATGTACCCCCAGTATCAGCCATCTACACCCCAAAATCACCAAACTAGATCCTATGAAATGATGAACCCCTAGTATCACCCATCTATGCCCCATGAAATGATGTACCCCTAGGAAGACCCAACAACTTCCCATGCAATGATGTAACCCTAGTACCACCTAAATCTTATGCAGTGATTTCCCGTAGTGTCACCCATCTACACCCCATGCAATGATGTACCCCCAGTATCAGAGGTCAACATCGCCCAACTACATCCTGTGCAACGAGGTTCCCCCCAGTATCTACATCCTATGTAATAATGTATCCCCAGTATCACCCATCGACATCATAGCTGTCAACCCCCCAGCACAAAAATACTGACTGCTTATGACAAAAATACTGACTGCTTATGACAAAAATACTGATTTTCAGGAACAAATACTGATTTTTAAAGTTTCTATTCATATGTAACTATTTACAACAACACAATCATCAGTAAAGTAGGACAGTGCCTTTACATAATTATTTAATGTCAAAGATGCATGTGTTGCACACTTGTACCTTCTGGAACAACACCATGTTCCATTAGGGTGTCCATTCAGAAGGTGCAATAGTGCAACACACTCAGACACAGACTGTTTATAGGAACACCAATCTACATCCCATGCAATGATAACCCCAGTAACACCAATCTACATCCCATGCAATGATAACCCCTAGTAACACCAATCTACACCCCATGCAATGATAACCCCAGTAACACCAATCTACATCCCATGCAATGATAACCCCCAGTAACACCAATCTATACCCCATGCAATGATAACCCCCAATAACACCAATCTACATCCCATGCAATGATAACCCCCAGTAACACCAATCTACACCCTATGCAATGATAACCCCAGTAACACCAATCTACATCCCATGCAATGATAACCCCCAGTAACACCAATCTACACCCCATGCAATGATAACCCCAGTAACACCAATCTACATCCCATGCAATGATAACACCAGTAACACCAATCTACATCCCATGCAATGATAACCCCCAGTAACACCAATCTACATCCCATGCAATGATAACCCCAGTAACACCAATCTACATCCCATGCAATGATAACCCCAGTAACACCAATCTACATCCCATGCAATGATAACCCCAAGTAACACCAATCTACACCCCATGCAATGATAACCTCCAGTAACACCAATCTACATCCCATGCAATGATAACCCCAAGTAATACCAATCTACATCCCATGCAATGATAACCTCCAGTAACACCAATCTACACCCCTTGCAATGATAACCCCAGTAACACCAATCTACATCCCATGCAATGATAACCCCAGTAACACCAATCTACATCCCATGCAATGATAACCCCAGTAACACCAATCTACATCCCATGCAATGATAACCCCCAGTAACACCAATCTACATCCCATGCAATGATAACCCCCAGTAACACCAATTACACCCCATGCAATGATAACCCCCAGTAACACCAATCTACACCCCATGCAATGATAACCCCCAGTAACATCAATCTACATCCCATGCAATGATAACCCCCAGTAACACCAATCTACACCCCATGCAATGATAACCAGAGTAACACCAATCTATATCCCATGCAATGATAACCTCCAGTAACACCAATCTACACCCTATGCAATGATAACCCCCAGTAACACCAATCTACATCCCATGCAATGATAACCCCCATTAACACCGATCTACACCCAATGCTAGTATGCACCCCCACAATGCAAAGTATTTAACACAAAAAACCTTTGACATGGAATCTTTAATTTGACACTGATTCTGTAACTGAAACAATAATACCTCTAATATTTGCTAACACAGGTAAAACAATGATAGATACAGGCATACAGACAGATATTTACCATTTTTAATGTTTAACCTGCACTATGTGCTTAAGAAATGAAATCAGTGATGTCTAAATTCTTCATAATATGTGCATATCAACAATTATAGTAAACTATTTCCCCATTATATCAATGTATATACCTGAAGAGTTAGTTCCCTTTCTCAATTTTGAAAGATATGTTCAGAAGTGTGCTGTCTCTCCCAGTATGTTCATGTTAAACAAAATCATCTGCTAGACTGGTTTTTGACACTAATTTAAACCATTAGGTTATCTGGTAACAAGGTATGAGACAATTCCAAGAAAATTATGATGTAATGGTTAAGTTTTATCTGCTGCTTCCCTTCCACAGGCCATGTCAGGATTGAGAAATCTGAGTTTGTTTTTTTATAACTTTGACCTAAACTAGGGCATACATATACGAAGGAATGTGCAGGTATTACTATGAATACAATACACATACATATATGAAACAGCTCGATGGATGGAAAAAAGAGAGACCATTATTAAAGATGTGAAATTATTGCTTCTATAACAAAAACAAAATGGCAAAAGAAAAGAAAAGGATCATACATTTTATATAGATATAATCAATTATAAGAATAGTTTGTATACGGAATATTAGGCATATCCATTATGTCCTTTATATATCCATGTAGCCTGGTACTCTGCCTTCCTCACAATGTCATGTATATAGTGAAGAATACATCATACCAGACAATATATTTTATCATGTATTCTATGCAATATGGCTGAATGTCTGTAATAGTCCCATTCAGTAGGAAAGAATGGGATTAGAATAATCTAAGACAAGATAAAATGATCCATATAAGAAAGGAAAGCTGTACATTTAATCCTTACTTTAATCTGCGAGGCATCTTACGATACTCGTCTGATTTCCCATGCTTCTTAGATGAAAATCCGGCTATGGAGACTTTCCAGTTATTTTCATCATTGGGGCCTGTGATAAAAAAAGAAAATACAAACAAATAAAGAAATAAAAATAGAGTGGTTTTTAATGATCAGTAACTCAAAAGATACATTGATTCCATGCCATACACTCAACAAATCTCACATGTACATATACTAACAAGTGTCAATGATTCTACATACATTGTCTTCAATATTCATTTTTGTAGACATACATTTTCATGGTTTTACATCAAATTACATTACAACTTAAATTCATGGACTGTGAAATAGGTCCTTTTGTTTTTGAGAAAGTTCAATGCTTTTGTTGCCTTCAAACTAATGGTTTCAAAAAATAACAGGTAAAAAATGAAAGAGAATTCACAATAATTACATTTGCTTGGTCTGTATCATACATGTTGTCATACTAAACTGCTATAAGCATATTAATGTACAATTTCACCAGGCCACCACAGCCAATCAAAATCAAGTTGTTAAAATTTGAACACTGTTCCTATATGATCAAGCAAGGGCAGCACACAACTGAAATGTACACGCAGTATGCAATTTTCCCCTGCTAGTCCATGTTTGTACAAATATATCCTTTACCTCAAATATGTCTGTAATGGATTCTTTCGGGTACATTGTCATACTTTTGATGTTAAACTTATAAAGTGTCCTTTTGAAGTCGATTACTGCTACCTTTTTCAGATCATGTTATGATGTACAATGTACCACAGAGCAGCAGAGAGGGTGAATCCTACAACATTTTTTGTTTTTATTTTTGATTATACCCCCTCCAAATAACACTAGACCCTTCTCGCGAAAAAAATGAGTCTGAAAACATGAGATTCGCATTCGCGAATCATAAAATGTCGCAACGTCGTTGTCACTCACCCTCTCTGCTGCTAGAACTTTCAGTTCTAGGTTAACCGAATATTTTATCAAGTCCTTACTACGACGAAAATCCTTTCAGGATGAAAGTCCTTAGGACGAAAATCATTTATGATTTCACAAACAGACTAATTTATAAAACCTCCTCTTGTAAATCAATCAGATTATTAGACTGGTCAGTGAGTTTGAAATTAATTCTGGTTAATGAATTATTATGACATCGCATATAGACTGGATTCACCGGGGACTCAATTATTAAAAACCCTGGAGGAGCTATTGGTGCAAATGAATACAAAATATATCCTTGCTGAGCTTGATTTGATCGTTCGAGATTAATTTGATAGCTTCCTTCGATCACATCACATACTAAATTGAGCGCAATCACCGATGAAATATTCACATTGAACGGAGCAATATGCCTACCACCACCATCTGGGTCATTATTATGTTTGAGGATTTTTATTTCCTGTGATGTTGTTTTTTTCCACGTATCATGAATTATTTTAAAACCAATATCGATGGCATCACTGAGAGATTTTTGTAGTTCTAAGAGATTATATCCTGGAAGATGGAAGTCGGGCGTATTTTTTATGTTTATATATCTCACGTTAGAGGGGGCCATGGATACCTCTCGTAAGATTAGTGAATGAAATATATTCATGTCACTGAGGATTCTATTACATGTTTCTATGACGCTGATAAATTCATCTCGGGTGAGAGTACCGGATTTAAGGGATATTAACAACAGTGAAATATCGTTATTGAAAGCTATGAAATTTTCAGTGATTTCAATATGTCGAGGCGAGTAGTATTTCACCCCACTAACATCAAATTCATTTAAAAAAATCAATTTGTCATAATCGCTATAGCTTTTTATTAGATTGTCAAGTTTTGTCCTGTCTGTGACATAATCAGTTTTTTTTGGTTCTGGTAAATCAACGGTTTTTCCCCCGGGTGGTAATTCAGGCCATCCTAGTACGGTTCTAATAGAACTCTGATAAATATCTACGACGTATCCTTCTGTGCTTATTTCAATGGCAGATGATAGTGTTGGTTCATGAACTGTTATAGCGATTTTTGACTCTACTCCAGTAATCGATTTTATTCTACGCGCGAATTCATTATTGATTTGTTCGATTTGGTATGATCCGGTTGGTATGGAAACAACATTCCAGTCTGGGGTACCGTCTGGTTTATTCTTATTTGCAAACACCAGTGAATTATTGGGTTGTTGACCACCAAATGATTTTGACCTAATATTTGGCCAACTGTGATACACTCGTAGTTTTGCTAGCGCTATCTCCTTCACTGGGACCGGAGAGGGGAAATTCACACTGAATTCTGGATTCGTTGAGGTTATTGAGATCATGCTTGTTTGTACTGGGTTTGTGTTCTCCACTATTTGTTGAAGTAATTCCATCTGTGTTGTCATTGTTATTATACTCATGTTTTTGTACTTCTAATTTTGACATCGCAGAATCATATATATCTACCATCGCTGAAAACTCACTCTCTGATATAATTGTATCATCGAGCGATGACGATATCAATGAGGATAATTGCGAGTATGCAGTGGACACAACATGAAATTGAATTATGTAGTCTTGTAGTTTCCGTTGGCTGCATGAGGATATTTTTTTTGTGATTATTGAAATTATTCCAGCGATTGTTGTTGCCGCAGAAATGCAAATTGGAACAGCTATCGGAGCCATCATTGTCACTGAAGACAGTATAATTCCAGCTCCGGTGATTACACCACTCACTGAATACACAGTAACATCAATTGCGGTAATTCTCCTGCGATATTTTTTAATTTTCAATTCATACTCCTCAGACAGGGTTTTGAGTCTAGTTTGATACTCTCTGACCTGATCATAGCGATATTGAGATGATGAAATCATTTTTATTTTAAATACGCTAGCGTTTTCAATTACGATTTACTTAAATTCGCTACGAATTCCACATACCACGTTGTTGAGACCCTAACCAAATGTTTATCAGTAGATGTGATTGTGAACTTTTCAGTTGTATTCTTGTCGATGATCGTTGAAATCGTATTATTGACCCCAGATGAACTGGACGATGAAATATTAAATTGAGACGATGGTGTTACTAGTGTTAATCGATAAATACCCTTAACGGTTGCAGTGATATCTAATTTGTTGTTTGTAGGTGTCCACTCAAATGATCCGTGTTGGATTGTGTATACTAAGTTGTTGGTTTTCTCATGAGGAATTTTTGTTTTTTCAATGGCTGTTATCATCCTCGAAAGATCACCTTTGATGTCTTCGATGGAGGTTTTCGTCTCATCGATGGATTTTTTAATATCAGGGAGTTTTAGTTCAATTTTATCGAATGTAGTTCCAATAAATTTATTAATGATATTTCTACGAAATGCGGTAAACTGTTTTATGTGTTCTTCGGTTTTAGATTGAAGTGTTGCTAGTTCTAACGCAGAATCGTTGAGAGTTTTAAATCGATCTGTAATCGTCGAAAAAAGTACACCTGGTTTGAGTTTACCCTGATCGGAAAATAGCGCGATAGTATCCTCGATTGCGTTTCGTTGTTTAACTAAAATATCATCCAACGACACATCACTGGATTTCAATTTACCCTGTTTGTCTTGAAATACAACTATTTCATTAGGATCAACACTTGTTAAGTTCAACGTCTCAGCTATTTCATCTTTGATTAGTTTTTTTACATCCTCGACAGAATCAGGGAGTGCAGTGCCATCAGGTTTGGGTTTCAAAGATCTCCCCCAAATATCAATCATGTTATTGTAAAACTCTTTCTCTCTCTAAAAAGCGATTGCTGGTGTAGTCATTTACGACAATATGAGGTGGTTTTCTAGATGCTGAAATAGCGTCAAGGACATTTAATACTTCACTGCCGCATATTGGTGGGTCATTGATTTGTTGTGTTGGTAGCGTAGAATACCAAGTCTTCATTGGAAGGGTTTTTATATACCGCATAAACTCTTTTGGTGGGGCTAATCCATATGAATCAAAATAGACAATCCCACGTGGATCAATAGCGTATGCAACCCAGTGAGTTCCAGGTCCGGTGCTGTTATCGAGATTAATAATACCTGTTTCAGTTTTGTTTGGTTGATGTGGTAATTGATCTTTCATAAAAACACCTCTGAAATTTTTAATCACTAGTTTTTTAGCCGCATCCATTAAATCAAAATTGGACATGGGAACCATAGGTTCGGAAATTGAAGATTTCTGAATTAATAAACCGTTCCTGGTAGTCTCAGGCCTGATCCGTGAACGGATCTCCCGCTGTACCATGAATACGGGGTTCCTGGTAGCCTTAGACCCTTTCCGCTGTACCATGAATACGGGGTTCCTGGTAGTCTTAGACCCAATCCGTGAACGGATCGTCTCTTTTTTTTATATCCTTGTCCAGCTGCCTTCTTAAGTGCCATTCCTGCTGCAGTACCAACGGCTCCTAACGCCGCTGCTTTAGCCACTGCTGGGGCTGCTGCTGCAATCAATGCTGGTATTGCAGCTAACAATGGAAATATACCGCCTGTTTTCATCATATTTTTTGATAGCAGCCGCAGAAAGAGTAATCTGGACACCTTTTTTGGCTGCAAGTGCATCATTGAAATGTTTCACCTGACGAGTTGTCAGCGATAATTTATTTGCACCACCAGTCATTTGATTAGGTTTCAACGTGATTGTGGTTCCACATTTTTTAGCCGATTCTGATTGCAATTTTTTGATTTGACCAGGAGTTAACGTAACATTAATAACACTATATGACATTATATATAATTGATTGATTCTAATTCAATGAAAAATCGAGAAAAATCGTTCAAAGATTTTCTACTGGGGCATCTACCACTCTCATTCTTCCACCAACACCTTCGAGTAGCATTGATTTATCACTGAGAATGACAGCAACCGCTCTATAATTCGGGATAAGGATAGGAGGTACCCCACCAACTGGTGGACCAGTCAGACGGGTTACACGGGCTCTAAAGTGTATATCAACGACAGATTGTCTCATCAAATCAAGATGTTCCAATGAAAAGTAATAAATCGGATAGAGGCTTTTAAAATCCAATTGTGATATTTGCAAACCGGTATCCACCTTTTGATCACGTGCCATAAATGACAACAGGTTATGATAGACACGTGCAATATGATTCTGACCGTAATCAAGTTGTATATCCTCGGATGGTTCCTGCTGTCCGTTTATTCTCAGCGAGACTTCATTAGCACCTAACTGATCAAATATCATATGACTTCGTTCTTGATTACCAACTCGCGCATTATTCTGTAACGCAATAAATATATGATGTGGAGCTGAAACCCCTTGTTTTGATGCCAGGTGCCATGTGAATGTACCATCAACACTGTCTTGTTTAATATCCGTGGTCACTGATAACCAACTTAACAACGACTTTCCTCCTTGGTCCATAAATGATAGTAGTCGCTGTTCGTCTGTGATTGATGGAGTTAACACTGGCATCCATAATGATAGTTTTGTTAGAATGACTTTACCGGGAGCAACCCCAGCATTACGCCAGATTGCATCATCATCAGTACCCTTTCTCACGAGTGCTATTGTGTGTTTGGCTCCATAAATAACTTTTCGGACGTTTCTACAGAATCCAAATATATGATGCAGTGGAATCGCACATGAAAATCGTCGACGCTGCCCATGCAACGTTGCTACACGTGTTGCAAATCCTAAATTGAGATTACCATTAACGCCTCCGAGAATATCAAACGCAACTCCGGGTCTAGCTCGACGTTCTGGATTAGCTGCTTCCCCCTGATTGACTTCTGCAGTACCCTGTACTGTTAACATTTTAATGAATTGAAGGTGATCAGCGGTATCAGAGGTATCCTTTGCAAACATCATAGATGGACCCGCTGATCTTGTATAATCATCAGAATATCTCGCTAACCCTATGATTGTTGTGGCCACATCAACTTCACGGTCAATGGATTCAATTTCTTTTCCATCAATGAGATATCTAGCGCTTTCAAATAACGCCATGATACCGTTATTAACAAAACCAACTCGGACATTTGCGTTATTGTCATATGGTGGATCATTATGTGCAGCATCATTTGTTACAAGTTCTCCTTCTACTTCAATAAACGCTTCACAAGGCAAAAAGTATTTACTGGTATCATGAACTTGAAGTTCAATTCGTGATCGGAGATCTGGTTGTACTGCGTGATAAGAATAAAATTGAAAATCGCGTACAGAATCATCTTTACGCACTGGGGCATCCATATCAAATGCTGGATCATGTGACTTTTTGAACATTTTATTCTATTTATCAGAGTCTAAATCGTGAAATCCTACGGATTTTCATCGTAAACGATTTTTCCATTTTCATCGTCGTAGTTTTCTAAAGCCACTTCCCGCTATCATATTTGCAATATTGCTTTGGTCCCCTTGATTTACCATCGACGCTAGTTTTTCATCTACTGCGTTATTTATAATTTTACTAACACTTGCAGGCATTTCTTCTGTAGACGGTAACGGTTTCTTTTTTCGACTCACTAATGATGTTATTTTATCCTTCGCAGTTGAAAACGCTTTCCCGGCAAGATCTCCAACAGTACTAATACCCTTATCACGAATAACATCAATGGCTTTCATTGATAACTGTTTAGCTAACGGCATCACTTTTGGGGCCATTCTTGAAAAGAATCCTAAAATGGTTTTGCCGAGGCCATCTCCATAGTATGCCTTATAAACTGGAAACCGTGAATTAATTACATAGACGAGGGTTGGTTTATCATGATTGTAATGGATGATCATTATTATAAAAACAATAGTGTTTTCAATTGTTATTTAATCACTATGATACCCATTTGCTAACTCGTCAATGAAATCTCGATAGGTTTTGATATCCATGATACCGCCGGCAAATAACCGTCTACAGATATCAGCTGCTTCATTAATTATTTCTGGAGAGTTATTTCCAGCTCGGAACCCTCCTACAAGAACATCTAATCGTGATATATCATTGATAACACTATCAGGACAAGTGTTTCCAATCCTTGGATTTCCTAATCCACTTCCGCTATAGCCAGCTGCTTCATCTAGTTTTTCTAAACCCGTTTCTTGTAAATAATCATCATCATCATCATCAGGTGGTAGTTGTTGTTTTTTTTGTCTCCGTGTTGGTGTTTGACGTCGTTCTTCTAAATCATCATCATCATCAGGTGGTAGTTGTTGTTTTTTTTGTCTTCTTGTTTGTCTACGTGTTGGTGTTTGACGTTTTAGTTCTTGCCGTTCTTCTATTTCTCGTTGTCGCTCTTCTATTTGTTCTCTTTTATAATTACTAATTCCCTTTTTAAATTCCTTGTATCCTATCTCATCCTTATTCAAATGACCAATCCCTTTATTTAGTTTATACAAATAATCGAACCAATCATTACTTGATATTCTATCATTTTTATACTCGTCCTTTAAAAAATCTTTTTTTGAATTATAACTTTGAGCAGCAAAATTACCAAAGGCTTGATAATCCTTTGATTTCAATAAACTAGGTTTTTTTATTAATATTTTAGCATGATCAGTAAATTTATTCAACAGAGAAACAGTCGTTTTTTTCGGATCAGTTTTTTCAGTTTGTTCAGTTTTCGCTGCTAGTTTTTCAAGTTCACCAATAACAGATTTTCCCGTCTCGGGACCATCTCCTAGTAAAGCACGCTCTACCCCCTTCGTTGCTGTGGTTACTGGTTTAAACAATTCTTCAGACCCCAGAGCAAAATCAGTTTGTAAACTCTGTCGTTGTTGCAGTTTATTCCTGACAGAGTCACGAATTGGTATAAATTTCTTAATTGCATCCAGTCGTTCACGAGCCAATCGGGTCGTTAATGCTTCATTGACCATTATTTGAAATCAGAAACCATTTTTCAATTGTAAAACAATTTTTCCCATCGATGATTCCATCCTTAACGGTCCAATTTTTTATTGCTGTGAAATATTTTTATTTTTTATCCATTGATTTTGCCTGTTTTGGTGCCATTTTGGTGGTTTTCAGTTGAAAATCTCAAAGAGATTTTACAGTCAAGTAGTCGATTTTACATGGGATTTTCCATAAGGAAAAGCTGTTAAAACTCATTTTTGATGATTTTTAGCCATTTTTCATCAATTTTTGCCTGTTTTCAGTGATGTTTGGTCATTTTTCATCGATTTTCATCAAAAAACCTCGTAGGGTCAAGTAGTCGATTTTGCATTGGATTTTCCATAGAGAAAAGCTGTTAGGATTCTATTTTATTTTCGCAGTGTGAAATATTTTCACTGATTCAATCAAAAAATGACAAAATCTTTTGAGGGTCGGTCAATCAAAATAGTTCATTTTCTTGAATTAACGCTCGTAAGTTTCTAATTTTAGAATTAACTTCCTTTTTCAATTCATATTCGTTACCCAATTCTTTTCGTATTCCTTCCACGATAGTATATAACGGAACAAACACATCTACTTCACTGGAAAATGCAAGAGAGTCTCGAATAGAATTTTGAATTTTTTGGATGAGTGCATATTTCTTTGGTAACATATACTTGTTAGTGCTAACTCCGTATTCTATATCCTGAAAATCCGACTTGATTTGATCAGGATTTAACCCATCTGACAATTTAATATTCTGATTTTTCAATTTTCCAATTTCAACTATGATGCTATTCATAATTTCAGAATTCATATATGATAATACATATTTCTAATTCATTTTTCAAAAATAAAAGAGCCGTTAATATTTTAAAAATTCAGTCTGTATATATAAATATATTTTTTAAAAATTCAGTCTGTATATAAAAATATATTTTTTAAAAATTCAGTCTGTATATATAAATATATTTTTTTAAAATTAATTCTGTAAATATAAATATATTTTTTAAAATTAATTCTGTATATATGAATATATTTTTTAAAATTAATTCTGTATATATAAATATATTTTTTAAAATTAATTCTGTATATATAAATATATTTTTTAAAATTAATTCTGTATATATAAATATATTTTTTAAAATTAATTCTGTATATATAAATATAAATGCAGACAAAAATAAATATCAACCATGATGAGCGATTATCAGTCATTTGGCCCCCTTGATATAGGCCGTTTTGGTTCTATTTGCATTCATTGGGTCCCTTATTAGGCCTTTGTGTCTTTCATAGGGTCCTTTGTTAGAGCATTTTTCTGTTTCTGTTTTATATCAGAATGTTTTTGCTCTTTGAGATATGACCCTATGACCGTTTCTATTAGCCTATAATTCATTCTGGGTTTACCCAATGTGCATCCACGAACCTTTTTTTGGCCGATAATTCATTTTGAACACCATACGGGGCTACCCAAATGTGACGGAGAGCTAATTACATCCATGGATGTTATTTATTTTAGGGCATTTATGTGTTTACATTCAACATGCAACCCATGAAATCAAATTCATGGTTGCGCAAGTTGTCAAAAACCGACAACCCACCGCTACCGTAAATTTGATAGCATGGGTCTGCATGTTATGTGAATGTAAAAAACACAGAGAGGGTGCCTCCCTCCCCTCAATTAAATAGAAAAAAAAAACATCCACCCGTTTCACCATCAGACAATTGTCTGCTATGGGGCGCGAACATGTGAAGAATAATTGTCTGGGTTTACAAGCCAAACACGATACCGTTAGACCACTGTTCACGTCTATAAAGAATAACGTTTTTTAACGTATATATGTTGTACTGACTGACCTGGTTGTTTTATAGCTGCAGATGTTGTAACTATTCATATGGTATATAAAGGGAATTAATACAGCAATCCGCAAGGTATGCTATTTTATTTTCTTGAATTACTTATTAATGGTGTTTCACAGTATTTAAATGAGACAGAATATTTGCATTAAACACTAGAACAAAGAATATAATTGTTTGAAAACATTTCTTTTCTTACAAAACAATGCCCAGCGCTGAATCACAATACCCATTAAACAAGTTAACACAATCTAAGGGAGAAAGTATACACGTGTGTTATCCTGTAACGCCTGCATCTCCGGATCACATCCTATGTTTATGAAATACGCATTAATCGCATTTGGTATTCTCACTTTGTGTGATAGCCTGCAGATTTGATAAAGAATTGTGAGACAGAATATTTGACTTAAACACTAAAACAATACCCAGTCGCTAAATCACAATGATAACTCCCTTGGTTATATCCATTGGTTATATTTAAGAGTTGTCTCCCTTGGTGTTATAGACATACGCGAAAATCGAATTTTCTGATAGTACCATCACGGGATGCTTCATAATTAACAAGCACGGGGGGGGGTGAGGTCTGAATTCTTGGTTCATTTGTATAATAACACTATTTTTCTAATTCATTGTTTGGTTTAATTATAAGTCTCTGTATATAATCTTGAGCAGTCTTTATTATTTTGTCATCGTTGGGGTCAATGACAGTATTTTTTATTCTTTTATCATAATAGCGTTTTAGTTCCCTGTATCGTTTGCCGCCACACATAACACATAATTGCGACCCCCCCCCAACCCCAACCCCACATCGAATACAGGGTAACGGACCAAGGCTTCCACGACGAAAGCTTTGCATATGATACCAACAGAATTCATTTCTGCATGATTTGTTACACGGTGTCACTGATCCAATCATAAGCCATTTGCAATGATTCATTATACTTAAATCTTTCATTTAAATACTTGTTTTAATTATAGTATGGAGGAGTTTGAGAGATTATCGAAAATTAAGCCTTGGAAAAGTGTTCAATTCAATCTTGATAGAGTTTCTGATACACCAAAGAATAAAATTCTTGATAGAACCTTGATTAGTAAAATCAGAGACTGTTTTAATGAATTCAAGCGTGATGGGGCAGCTCATTGTTGGTCAACATTTCGAATTGATGGTGTTGTTGACGCTACCATGAATGATGAAAAAGCAGCAGTGATAATCTCACGTCTTGGGGAAGAAAGAAATTTTTTTCGAATAAAATTTCTTATCCGTGATAATGGAAAATGGATCATTAGGGACAAATACGAGCCTATTCTTAAGGGCAAAAAAACTGTCACTGTGAATCAGGATTCAAAACCAGGAATTTTGATTGGAATTGATAAACCCTACTACGAAAGATCTTATCCTGTCACAGCAGTTGTTTACGGGATCTATCCGCTCAATGAAAAACCTGATATTTCAAAACTAGCACCCATGAAATATTCGACAGGGCTCAATTGTGTAGCAGCACGAATAATGGAACACTTCACAAATGCGTCCCGGGGAAATAAACTAACTGATCTAAGACGAAAAAAAATAACCGAATGGGAACTGACAGTGAAACAGCATGGGGCAACAATTCAAGATATAGCCAAATTAGAAACATCATTGAGATTTCCAATATCGGTAAGGACAATCACCGGAGAAGTATTATACGAATCGAAATATAATAAAAATGGAACCCCAATACAGATTATTGATCATAACGAACACGCGTGGTCATCTGCAGTAACAATATTCCCACGGGATAGAACCGTAAAATATCTGTTTGGAACCGAAGAGTTTTTTTCAGAGCAGAAATTATTTGATGCTATTTACCATTTGAGTAAAAACGATCCTGTGTCAGTGTGGCTATTTCATAGTACTTCAGACGAAGAATGTAGATTTGATCAGTTTGTAAGGCCCAACGGAGAATTGTACCGTACTGAAGAGCTGCATAATCAAATGAAACAACTAGCTAGTGAATTTTCTCCCCAGAGTTCTCTGGGGGAAGACAACGATCAATTATTAGCAAACTGTTTTACACTTCCATCAGTTGTAGCACATTTTGCTAGGAAGAAAAACGCGTGGAAACCAACCCGAAGTGAGTTCTTATCAGATGTCAAATTGTCCTGTCTTGAATACAGCCATGGAGGATTATGGAACACAAAATACACCGCTGATACCGTTATTTCAGTTGATATGATTGCATGTTATCCAGGAAGTTTTCTTGGGTATGGAGAGTGTGAGAAATATTTCAAACGATTTGGACACCCTACACACGAAATGACCCGTGTTGCTATTAATGGACCACTGCCACATTTCGATTTAACCGGATTGGCTTGTGTAGTATCATTTGAAATGGCTGAAGGGCTTCATCCGTGTAGTTATCTTTGGATTGGTAAACACATGTCTGAAAAACACTGGACGCCAATAGTGTTATTACGGTATATGCTTGATTGTAAGATGTTAAAATCATTAATTGTCAGTGAAGCAATTATATCCTATCGAGCACAGAAATCAGTCTGGTTACCCCAACCTGATCTAGAAAAAATAATTAGCGAAGAGCGAAAACTGTTTCCTGATTTTAATGAACAACAAATCATGGATTGGTCCAGACAGTTATTTGAAATCAGAAACAATGAAGCAAAAGATCTTGGACGAAGAATAATCGGTAAATTTACCCAAGGTGGCAAAGATGATAATACGAGATATTCTTCACGATTGATTATAGACAATGCTGAATACGATTTTGTAATCAAAGATTTAACGAATAGGGGCCTATATGTCAATCGTAAGGACGCATTTATGTCCGATGGAACCAAATTGGGTACAATTGTTACTTACACTGATGGATACCATCCGCAGTACACACATTTGAGAGCTTCTATGCTTGGTTATGCTTCTATCAATCTGTTTTCAATGATCAATAGATTTCCTACCACCGCAGTTAGAGTTGCTACTGACTCATTTTACATAAATAGCAAAATGGCTGATTTTAAGGCTACTGGCAACGAGAATTGGGGGTCATGGAGAATTAAGAAGGAAATGCTTCATGATTATATTCCATCAGCAGATGTTACCATTGAAAATAATTACTTAGAAAGCAATCAATGTTCAGAATTTTCTAGTGCACCACCGATTTCGGATCCAATCTGTAGATATAAAACAGTTTATTCAAACGGTTGTGGCGGGTCAGGAAAAACAACCCGGGCAATTGAGTTATATCGTGGGAAATCAAACATGATTGTGCTAACACCAACTCATAGACTTGCAAGAGAAATGATACAGAGAGGGGTAAATGCCTGCACTTATCACAGCTTTTTCCGATGGAAGGGAGATAAATGGACTCCTGAGCGCATGGGAGAGAAATTTATTCCTGAAATCATGTTTTGGGATGAAATAGACACAGTGTCCGAAGATGTCTTAAAAATATTTCTTGAGTGGTTGTTATTGAAGAATACAAAAAATGTCATGTGCGGTGATCACGGGCAACCACCACCATTTGTCGGTGCATCCCCCCATGAATGGCTAAAGGGTTTTGTAGACTATTATGAAGATATTGATACCGATCATAGATCACTTGATAATGAATTAAAAGAATTTAAGAAACTAATTAGATTACAACCGGATAAAATCCAGTGTGAAATAGCCCGTGAAATAATTTCGGAAACTCCCATGAATGAGTTTTGGGAAGCGTGGAGACCAAATGATTTAATCATTGCAAGTAGAAAAATAGTCAGGGACACACTTCAGATGAAGTTATTTGAATTGCATAAACAAAAATTTGCAACACTTCCAGTACCGTTATGTTATAGGCCATCGGATACACGAAAACAGAACATCGAAGTTGATATTCCAGGCCTGACAGAGTCAGGGCGTGAAAAGAAGATTCTCGTATTAAATGATATTGTGCTGGTTGATATCAATGTCGTTGAAGATGCATTGCGTGCTAATAAATCCCCATGGACGCTAGGTTATGCAGCAACAATACACTCTTCACAGGGATTGACTATATCGGATACAACTGTTTGGATGGTAGATAATCGCATAGAATGGTCGAATTTAGTCTATCTCGCAGTGTCTAGAGTACGAAAAATAAATCAACTTCGAAGAATTGTCTTCGATGATGAAATCATTGGCGATGATAATGACACCACAATAGATGATATTATTGATAAAAAACTCTCCGGTTACAAACAACAAGACAAAAAAAAACAACGAGAATTTGATATTGATGCTGAATTAATAATTACTCTGAAGCAACAACAGAATAATCACTGCGCGAGTTGCAATTGTATAATGCGTTGGCAGTATTCGGATAAGGATCCTCGCCAATTCACCGTTGACAGAAAAAATAACAATCTCGGTCATGTCAGAAATAATGTGATGTTGACTTGTCTTGAGTGCAATAGACGCAAGGGTGCTAGTTAAGCCCATGCGGTGGTAATTGAGTATCCTCAGGTATCACTTGTAATTGTTGTCTAGTAAAACCCCGTTGAGGGGCAGTTGAATCCAGTTTATAGATTGGAGGTCTACCCGTAGATCGTGTTATACTAGATATCTTGTGTGCAGTAACACTCCAAATAGGATCAGTAGCCCTTTTTGTGCCACCCTCAAGCTCTCCTGGTTCGTATAAGTACCTCACAATGACATTACTACCAAGAATTGGTTGGGAAACGCTAAAATCTTTTTGAATTTCCATTTCAGGTATTGACTTCTTTTTAATCGCATTGATAGGTTTCATGTTGATGGTTCTAGTAATCTCGTTATTCAGTGCAGTAATCACAGCTGGTAACCTTTTAACCCATTCACGGGATCTTTTTTCTTGGATGAATTCTTTTGCGTATTGATATCCAAATAACCGCTCAGCAAGGGTTTTATTAAACCGTTCTACAATGGCCTGATCACGATGTAGCGCAGTATGTCCTCGTCTGATAGTGACTTTATGATTTTTCATTATTGATAACACTGCACCCTGAAATTCCTTGCCAGGATCAATTTGTAATAGATTTGGCCAGTGCAGAGGACTCCTTCGATAAATTCTTTTAAATGCAGAAGCCACTTCAGTGGCTGATTTTGTTTTTAACGGTTCTGCTTCTTTGTATCGACTTGCAATATCAACTACGGTTAATGCGTATTTGTAACCACGATCATGTGGCAGAAATAATAGATCAGCCTGATGAACTTCATTGGGTCCGGTCACATCAAAATGCGAGAAATTGATTTGTTTAGGCGGTGGTAGATAAATTTGCCATAGTGCCTGTTTGGATAACCAATGAGCCGCAGTGGTTTTTTTCACTTTTGCAGCGCTAGCGAGTTTATGGATTGCTGATTTACCCCTCCAGTATCCTCTTGGGGAATAATAAATAGATTCCATGTTGTTATTAATTACCAGCACCTAACATCAATTTACTTTTCATAGCCGATTTTATCAAAAAGGAAGCCAATTTTTCTTTGAAAGATTTATCAGAAATAGCATTTAACGCATGAATTAATTTCACATCTGCTAGATGCCTGTGCTGCAGATTACTGCTTTTATAAGATACATCATGAAGGTGACAGGCCTTATCAATAGCGTTTATTGGTTCCTCACCGGGTCGGGGCTGATTTTGATCATTGAGTCTGATATCAAGTCTTGTTCCCGGTCCACAGTAGCTATATCCTGGAAGGTGCTTTTCTCCAGGGTATTTTGCCCATGGGGTTCCAGGGAGTTTAGTTAGCTTGGCTGCGATATCACCTCCTCGTTTTTTTTTAAAGGTTCCTTGAGTTCCTTGGGTTTAGAAACAAATCTAAATTTCTTTGTACTACATTGTACGCATTTACCAGAAAGCGCTGATCGGTTATTTTTAGTTGTAATCGTCGTCAAGTCATCTGTGCCAGTACGCGCCTTACACTTCACGCAATATAGATCCATAATTTATGTATAGAGATATGAATATAATTGATTTTTCAGCGACTAAAACAAGAGAACCAGTGAAGCATCATGCAGCGCTACCAAACTCTATCCGCGCAATTATAATCGGGCCATCTGGATCCGGTAAAACGCAATTGTTGCTCAATTTAATAATGAGATGGATGAAGTGGGATAAGTTGTATTTAATTGCCCCTAGCGTAGATGATCAACGATGCTATGAAGTGCTAAAAGATTTTAATGAAAACGCTTCAGAGATTGCCGGCGAGGATGTTATTGAATTTATAACCGATATTGACGAAGCGCCATCCGTGAATGACCTCGATGGAAGTATCAACAATTTAGTGGTATACGACGATGTCATGTTAGATAATCAAAAAAATCCTGCTAGAATATTTTCCCGAGGCAGGCATAAAAACACTGATGTGATCTATGTCACTCAACGCTACACTCAGATTCCAAAAGTGATTAGAGATAACTGTAATATGCTTGCTGTATTCAACGGCGTTGATACACATACGCTACGAAATATTTGGCAGACATGGTGTTCTGATATGGACTTCAATCAATTTAGAAATTTCTTTAGTCATGCTCAGTCTGCCCCACACGGATTTGTAACAATAAATTTACATGACCCTCGAACACGATATCGTATCGGACTTGATAAAATATTCGGTTAACCTAGAACTGAAAGTTCTAGCAGCAGAGAGGGTGAGTGACAACGACGTTGCGACATTTTATGATTCGCGAATGCGAATCTCATGTTTTCAGACTCATTTTTTTCGCGAGAAGGGTCTAGTGTTATTTGGAGGGGGTATAATCAAAAATAAAAACAAAAAATGTTGTAGGATTCACCCTCTCTGCTGCTCACAGTTACATGCATATGGTCCGCTGGCATTACAAACTATGGGAGACAACTCATTACACCCAGCAGATGTTGACAGGACAAAGCACTGAATTATCTGATCGATCCGCCAAGGTGCAGATTGAGCCTTAGAACATTGGCTAGCAAAGATGTTTGTTTCCTAGCTGTAGTAAATATTAATACTTACTGTTAACGATAGTACTGTGAGAAGGGGCAACCTGTGTCATCCGTATGTGTGAATGGGAACTGCGTTTTCCATTATCCGAGTCTAGGCTTACGTTGGACTTTCCAGACCTGCCAATCAAAAAACCCTCTTCCTCTGAACTCATTTCTTTACCCTGCACAAACAAGCATATGTATAATAACATCAGCATCAACAACAACATTAATAATAAAAGTAAATTATCAACAAGAAGAACAAAAATGATAACAATAAGAGATGGAAGCCACTGAATATATCTACATATTTTATTATCCATACAAATGTTACTCCTGGGACCTACCCATGGGCTGCATTTAGGATCTGAAACTATTGTGTACTTTTTCTCATGAAAACAAACAAAATATGAGTACCAATTAGCTGAACTCCAGGTATCATGCAGAAATCCTGTTCTCATGAGGTCACAGTGACCTTGAACTGTGACTTCCTGACCTCAAAATTATCAAGTTTACTTTATTTGATTTTTGTTTTTCAAACTTAACTTCTTGCAAAATCTGGTTACAGTATTTAAAGAACAATGCATGTACTGCATAATAAGAAAAAGTATAAAACTCTATGAAACTCAAAAGGACCGTTGTACTTTTAAAATCAACACTTTCCACCCCATAAAGTAGTCAACATTTGGACAAGCACAAAAAATCTTAGTGAAACTTCCAGATTTCAAAAACAGCTGCACTGGTTTTGAGATCTGTAATAGCACATAGGAATAAAGTTTACATATTCAAAAAATTGTGGCTGCTAACATGGATGCTCATGACTCCATGTAAACGTCGGGAAGATGCACATCCCTGAAGAGGAAATTTGTTTTTTTGAAACTTTTGCTTATACATACGGAATCAAGAAGACATAGATAGAATAGATGACAGGACAAAAGATACAACCAAATAATATGCTTCCAAATTATTAATAAAATGGCTGAAAGTAAGTTATAATGAAAGAATGAGGGGTATTCTCAAAACAATACAAATAATCTAGAAGGTACCATAATTTTCAGTTGATGCTTCTAATAAATTTAAATCACAATGATATCTTGCAATAATGATGGAGGAAGGGATATGCATAAAATATAATGGAAATTAAAGTGGAGAGTGAACATGTAAATATATACTTTCATCCTTTTGACTTTTCATTGAGTGCATGATTGTAGTAGATGCTATTACATAACCAAACTCTGCTTCTTTTGTCATTATCATTGCTTAATTAAAAACATTGTTGCTGTTAAACTAAAATTCAGTTGTTTTACTCAAAATTTAAAATATGACAAATATGACATGTTTTAGTTAATATCTTTTCAGCTAATGGATAAAACATTTATTCTGGCTGGGGGAGGTAACTTTGGGTTTACTTTCAAACCAGAAATATCTTTTTTCTCTACTACTATAGACAGTACATTATTCTTTTGGTGTTTCAATATCCCCCCCAAAAAAATAAAAAAAAAAATAAATTAAACTGGCAGTAAAATCTTTAAACCATGCTGAACCTGCAGATATGTTGTTGTTGTTGTAGGGTTTAATGCCATTTTTCAGCACACGATAGGCTATACATGGCGGCCAGTATTATTGGTGGAGGAAAAACCCGGGAACCCCCCTGTAAAGAACCACCGACCCACGAGAAGCTACTGGCAAGCTTTCTCACATAACTTCATTAGCCGAATCTTAGACTCGAACCCATGCAGACAGAGGTGAGATCAATGTTCCCTATAAGCTGTGCGTGTGTGTGCACGCACACAACTTGCCGAGAGCGTGCACACACATTACAACAGAGCGCACAAATATATGTTGTCACAGATTACTGATGACCCAGTTTCTTGCTTGGTCTGCTGGTGGCTGCTGCTGGCACTATTAGGCTATAGCCTATACGTGTGGTGTGTGAAGTCTGTAAACATTCAAAGTTTGAACTTGTGTTACGGTATTAAATTGCTTTATTAAGTCAACAGAACTTGAAACCAATGGCGACGAGCGGTGCAAAGCGCAAGAGAACAGAGGCAGCTTTTAAGTTTGAATGGCTTAAAGAAATTGTTGAAACAGAGTCTCTAAGTAAAGTGCGCGTTCAACTGTGTGAAATATTTACTTATGAAGAGGATGACGGAGTAATTTTTTGTACTGCCGACATGCAAAAACCAACGGAGAGTTTTCAACTGGCAAGTTTTGGGATGATATGTGGAAACTTAATTTCTTGAAATGCCATCTGTCTAGTAAGTCTCATACTGAAAGTGTTAGAAAACTGAGAAGTAAAAATCGAAATTTAAGGGGAGCACTGGTTAACATGTTTCTTGAAAGCCCCGCTGAATAGGAGAAAAGGCAAATTATTAATGAACGGAAGCATTCCACGCCCGAAGAAATTAAAGTCCTAATTGACAATGTCTTGCTGGCTGTTCGGATGAATATTTCCATGTTTTCTATTCAAGATATTAATGACCATATGGCTAAGTACGTGACCATACCTGAAAGCTGGAGAAGCAAAAATTATGCATTTGAATTTCTGGAAATTATAAATATCAGTGTCCAAGATAATCTTATGGCAGACGTTGCATCAGCAGCATATCATACACTAACTACTGATGAAAGCACAGGCATTTATGTTAACAAATACTTAATACTCTACTTCAAGTATCGGCCAGTAAATTCATCTCAGTAGAAAACTTCTTTTGGTGGAATGCTAAAGCTGGATGCATGTGATGTTACATCAATAGTCAATACCATCAGAGAATTCTACATGAAACATAATCTTGACTTTAATAAAATGGTAATGATTACTTCTGATGGTGCCTCTGTGATGTTAGGCAGATTAAATGGCATTGCAGCACAGTTGAAGAAGGACGTTCCGCACATGGAAGGAAGTAAAATTGATGAAAGAAGTTGAAACTTTCATGAGAACTGTTTACACAATTGTTTTGTCGATCTTCCACTAAAAGGTCACAGTTTAAAGAATTGGCGGATGCTTCTGAATGTGACTCAGTTGCTTTTAGACCTCTGAACAAAGTGCGTTAGTTATCTAGACATTTTGCACTTCAAGCAATCATTCGAAATTATGGTATTTTATTAAAATACTTTGAAGAGAAGGATAATGACATTGATTTCAAAGTAGTTTTAAAAAGCTAAATAGTCAGCAATTCCACATAACACTGGAAGTTTTGAATGATGTGTTATCTAAACTAGCTTCTTTAACAATGGCATTTCTGAAACGAGGACTGACACCACTGGAAGCATATCATCTTGCACAAGGTAAACTGAACAAAATGCGAATGCAGTACTTGGGTGACACAGTGAAATGGAGTGATAACGTTAAAAATCTTCTTGACAAAATCTCTGGAGAAGTTTCAGTGAATACTAACTCCATATTAACTTTCATTAATATGCTGTGTTTGCATTTGAGGGAAAGATTTCCAGAAAATGAAATTGAGGAATGGTCTGCGTTTGACTTGACTGCAATAGCAATTATGAATTTGAATTGAACACATCAGTTCACTTTGATCAAAGTACAAACAATTTCTTCAGGAGGAACAAGTTGTTATTCAGCAGTACAATGACTTCAAGTTCGTAGTCTCACATAAAAATCAGAGGCAAACTGATTAACAGCTTTCCAGATATGGTGACTTTGGCATTGCAGAGTTAGCGAAATTGATGGATATTGGTGGAACATTTTTAGCTTCCAGTGCAGATTGCGAGATTGTTTCAGCCTGATGAACAGTTTGAAAACCAAATTAAGGAATCGTCTACAGTTAGAACATTTGGAAATGCTGATGCGTGTTAAGATGGAGGATCAATAGATCTTGATAAGACTTATGCAGGTAAATTTGAAAGATCGCAGAGAAAAACTTTGAGAACGATAACTGGTAGGATGACTGATGAGTGGTATCAGTACGCTAATTCTATCCTTTTAGGCTTCAATACATATTACATGAAAAAGCAGACTATTTCAATGAATAAATTAATTGACATTATACAGTGTTGGTTAATTATTGTAATTATTAAAAATTAGCCATTTCATTTAGAAGGCCTGTATATCATTATGTGGCACACAAAAATGTAAATTTCCTTCCAAAGTTGCACAGCCAATATCTTTTGCCGCACACAGCCTTCGGAAAATCAGAGGGAACATTGGGTGAGATGGCAGTGATCCGAAATGTAAAGTGCTTTAGACCATTTGACCACTATGTGTATGTATATATATATATATATATATATATATATATATATATATATATATATATATATATATATATATATATATATATATGTGTGTGTGTGTGTGTGTGTGTGTGTCTATATATATCATCATCATCATCATCAGTCTCTTGACCTAGTGTGGTCATTGAGGCACTGTGCTGCTGAACATCTGACCAGTTTCCTCCACTTGACTCGATCATGTGCCAATGCCGGTGTCTCTGCAAAATTTCTCCTGGTCCATTCTGTGATGTTGTCACTATGTCACAGGAGGGATACAACCATCAGTAGTATTTATCATCAATACTTTATTTGATTGTTAAGCAAGATTGATATTGTTTGGCATATCATGAAATGGATCAAAAGTGTTCCCAAATCATTTTCAAAGGTCTGATTCTTTAGATAAATTTCATTAATTTCAAGACAAAAAAAATGATAAAACAAAACAAGGAGTAATTAACTGATATTGGAACATTTCAGAGAGGGAGCTAGTGTTACTGGATGGATATTTAATTCTGCATTATCAATCAAACTTTATGTGGAATGCAGATAATGCATCATATATATGTGTGTGTGTGTGTGTGTGTGTGTGTCTATATATATATATATCATCATCATCATCAGTCTCTTGACCTAGTGTGGTCGTTGAGGCACTGTGCTGCTGAACATCTGACCAGTTCCCTCCACTTGACTCGATCATGTGCCAATGCCTGTGTCTCTGCAAAACTTTTCCTGGTCCATTCTTTGATGTTGTCACTCCACTTTTTTCTCTGTCTACCTCTCCTTCTGCCACCTTGGAATCTACCCTGAAGTACTGTTGTTGATAGACTGTTGACTCTAGTGACATGGCCATACCATTTCAGCTTTCTTTTTTTGACAATGGTGAGGAGGTCTTCATAATGGCCTACTTTGTGCCTGTTGGTGTTGCGCACTTCTTCATTTCTGATGTGGTCCATGTAAGAGATGCCAAGGATGGTTCTGTAGCATCTCATTTCAAGTGCCTGAATTCTTCGTTGTAATTCTGCTGTCAGGGTCCAGGCCTCATATGAATACAGAAAGATTGAGATGACTAGTGCTCTCAATAGTCTGATTTTAGTTTTCAGACAGATATTCTTGTCTCTCCAGATGGGTCTTAGCTTTGACATAGCTGCCGTGGTTTGTGCTGCTTGTGACAAAATTTCTGCTCTTGATCCCTCTTCCGTGATTATGGGACCAAGATATTTGAATTGGCTCACTGTTTCCAGTTCCTGTCCTCTTACTTTAATCTTGGTTGAGATTTGTTTGCCACTGTTTGTCATCAGCTTTGTCTTCTCAGCACTTATCTCCATGTCAAATCTGGAAGATGTTTTATCCAGGTTCTTCACTATGGTGGCAAGCTCATCTTCACTGCCAACCAGACCATCAATGTTGTCTATATATATATATATATATATATATATATATATATATATATATATATACTTCATGTGTACAAAATCCCAATACAAACTGCACAGACCCAGATCTACTGCTGCATAAGGCATAATCCAATCTGGGTTAATGCAGTTTAGGAGTACTCAACAAAATGAGCAACAAAGTTCATGATTTGCCAGTACAGTATGCAACAAAGATCATGATTTGCCAGTACAGTATGTGACAACAGATCATGATTTGCCAGTACAGTATGTGACAACAGATCATGATTTGCCAGTACAGTACATGACAACAGATCATGATTTGCCAGTACAGTATGTGACAACAGATCATGATTTGTCAGTACAGTATGTGACAACAGATCAGGCTCAGTGTTGTTTGCAGAATATTTATAATATAAGTGAGTGTATACGATCAATACACCATGACAAGCACATAATTTTATTTTTTTAATGTTCCATGAAAGATAAGCAAATAAAAGCAGTTAGAATGTTTGTTCCTTCACAATTCAAGAATTATTTGTAAAATTTCACAATATCTTATGTTTGTACATCACTTTTAAGGACAGCATATCCATTATTAAAGGAGACTAAAAATTAAATTTTTTATTTTATAAATGTAATTCTTTACAAATTCTAATTCGAATGTAATGTTTATAAAAATAATATCGTGTGGAGATATAGATTATATTGTGAAAAAGATACCATGATTCTGTAAATTGACGAGTATTTCTGAGTTTTAATGAGACGACAGATCACGTGGTCTCTTGACGTCATACTAGCCAGTCCTCGTATACGAACAGAAACATGGTAAGCGAGAAAGGTAATTGAGAACGGTTTTCATCTGAAGTAATTTTTCACACACACAAAAACAAACAACACACCACAAATAAATATGTGAGGAGGAAATCATACGTAATTAATTTAAACATTAAGAAGCTTCCTTTCTATGATTCAATTACAGTGTATTTTACATGCATGCTACAGTTAGCGTATTGACAAATCTGTAAGTATATACATGCCTCGTTAAAATAGATTACGTACTGTACTGGTCAGTGCTGAAAGAAATGTTTTAAGCACAGGCCCCGGGCTAATGACTTAAATAAACTTACTAGCCCTGACTGAAATTCCACAAACCCGAACAGTTCATATCTGTTAATTTTCAAGCCAGGAGAAGAAAGAAAGAAAATAAATTCCAATTTCGGAGGTATTTCCTCCCTATCTCGTAATATTCCTCTTGATTTTTCACAGAGAACTCCCGATTATTTCATTGTGTGTCAATTTTCATTTCTTAGAAGAAGAAAAACCATATATAAATTTTTTATCAAGTGTGCAATCCACAGATGCCATATTTTATTTTATCACTTGTGAATGCTGTAGTGAAGAAATAATTAATATCACATGACAGTTTCTGTCTTCAGTAAATAGATTAAGAATAAACATTATTCACGTAAATTTCAGATTGTTTAACTATTACAGAAGTACTTCTTGTAAAAAAATTTTGTCACCAGTTAGTTTAAAACACCATGAATACAATGAAGGCTGCGTAATTTTCTCTGCAAACAAAATCTCCATTTCCGCTAAAGAAACTCGCAACTTTCTTTTAATCACTGCTATTTAACTGCCCAAGGGACAGTTTTATATCAATTCCAATCATTACAGATTACCATTTATACATTTTACGTGTAATAGGCATAGACTGAAAGGTTGTGTTTAAATTTTTTTTAAGATTACTTAAAATTATTTTTCTCGAAACACGACCATGTCAAGGTTTAAGAATCTTATTATATTTTTTTTTTTTTTAGCAAAGCTTCCATCTGATTACAGTCAGATCTCAATTTCACATAGGACAGTGGTGACTTTATTAAGATTGTGATCTTGAAAAGAAAACATTTACTCATTTCATCAGCACGATCAGGTGTCGGGCTTTCATATTTTTATTAGCACTTATTCGGCCTTCTGCCTTTTTTCGTAACTCGTATGTTTGACACTATTTACCAGGATTAAAAATATACAATGGTATGTCTGGAACAGTTTCAACTTTTAGTCTAGGCATAGCATTGGTGTATCCTAGAGGTTATACTTTTCAGGATCCCTCTAGTAACATTCCTTTGAGAAATGTAATGAGCACGGAGTGCTGTATGGTGTTGCATTGAAATCGACTCGCTTGTAATCATGTATCCATACTTTCTTTATGCCTTTATCATTTGGAAAAGAGAAAAAAAAATGTTGTCCACAGCCTTTTCTTAATGTGCTATTTACACCCGTAACCAATACAAAATCGCCAGTCGGGATGCTTGAGTCTTTACTATGATGTCACATCACGAGAGTAACCAAACAGGTGCGTAAATTTTGCATACAAGGTCATGGAAATTCAGCTCGTTGAACATATGCCAATATTTAAATACTGGGATTGCGGTCGCATATAATACTTCAGAATAAAATTTTCTTCATTAGTGTTGTTATTATTATTCTATATTTCCATTGGTTTCTGGTCTACTTTAAGTATTAATAATGACAGCATAACAAACCAATGACAGATGAAAACAGTGTGCTAGTGCCATGTAATATGCATCTTAAATAAATCATTATTTTTTATCATAATCAAGTAAATCAATATTTTGTGTTGGAATACCTTATTTCTCAAGTTTCCCAGGGAGCGACTCTTTCTTACAGTGGCCTTGTCAACATCATCATCAGGTACACAAGACAAGTCCTGTGAGGACCTGGGTTTTAAAATCATATGCCCATTTTTGCCTTTTTCGTCTAAGAGAGCTTTTTCTGCCATGTCTGATCCACTCATTTCTTCTGCTCTTGCCCACACAAATGTCCTGTTTGCAGAAATGAACACTTAACAGCATTTGTGTATAACTGCATGGTGGGAGAAAAAAATTATAAGATCTAATTTTAATGACACTACAACCATGCTGCTGTCACATGAAAGTCTCCCCACAATGACATCACTGTTATAATTTATCAGGATGTACATGTACTGTACTGAAATCAATGCAAAGCCTAGCAACAGTATATGTGTGCAGTAAGGCAAATGACAGCCATTCATCAGGTGTTTAAACCATTAAGTTCATTTGCTAGGTCAATCTAACACTGTGCATACACTGGAAAGGATCCTATTGCCTGTCTGTGTTGTGATATTATGACTTTCAGATCCTGCTTCCCTACTGTAAACAGCCAGTTGTTGTAACATGGCATGAACAGGAAAAGTGGTAAAGTAAAACCTGTTTTGAAATATCACTGCTATGTGAAACTGCAGGTCTTGTGAGACAACATTCTCAATGCACACATTTTTTTTTTTAATGTTGCATTGTGACTTGTTATGAAAGACTACCTATGTTGAGAGACGATAAGTCGTGGACAAAAATGGTGATCTTTCAAGACAGGTTCTACCAGTGTTGTTCCGATTATCAATTATAATCGATCATCAGTTGGTTGAGCAAATTTATGTGAACTCCATAATCGATTGTGTGCAAAGGGAGACTACTTTTTAGGCGTATGCAAAACAAAAAGCTTAGAAAACTTCAGCCACTAAAGCTGACCTGAAATTTATTAATCTTTTCACAACTACAAATAAAAAATCTTATGATTCATAATTAGAAGCATATAGTCATTATTACATGGTCAAGTTGTTAAATTGTTGAGTTAATATATTAAAACACATTTTGTTGATTTGTTTCAGTTAAATTGCAGCATCTTTTGTAGTATTTATAAACAATAACAAGAAAATCATATCCTTCTATACTTTAAATTATAGACACATCACATATGAAAGAAAGAATTTTGGGAGATTGTAGCAGTATTTCAGTTAAATATGACTGATCAGCCATAACATGTTGCGTTCATTTAAGAAAGTTGTAGAACAAAAGTAACACACAATGTAATATTATTGTCAGGTTAAAGTATACATGTCATTAAAAGAGATTACTCCTGTACATTTATAAACATACTGAACTTTTGATCAAAGATATAACTGTGTAACAAAAATTACAATTTGCTGTTTACAGAACCTCAACATACTAACAGATTGATTTCATGAAGCAGGTAGTACAGAACCTGAACAAACAGAATGATTTCATGAAGCAGCTGGTATAAAACCTCAACATACTAACAGATTGATTTCATGAAGCAGCTGGTATAAAATCTCAACATACTAACAGATTGATTTCATGAAGCAGCTGGTACAGAACCTCAACATACTAACAGATTGATTTCATGAAGCAGGTAGTACAGAACCTGAACAAACTAAGAGATTGATTTCATGAAGCAGCTGGTATAAAACCTCAACATACTAACAGATTGATTTCATGAAGCAGCTGGTATAAAACCTCAACATACTGACAGATTGATTTCATGAAGCAGGTTGTACAGAACCTGAACATATTGATTTCATGAAGCAGCTGGTACAGAACCTCAACATACTAACAGATTGATTTCATGAAGCAGGTAGTACAGAACCTGAACAAACTAACAGATTGATTTCATGAAGCAGCTGGTATAAAATCTCAACATACTAATAGATTGATTTCATGAAGCAGCTGGTATAAAACCTCAACATACTGACAGATTGATTTCATGAAGCAGGTAGTATAAAACCTCAAAATACTAACATTGATTTCATGAAGCAGCTGTTACAGAACCTCAACATACTAACAGATTGATTTCATGAAGCAGCTGGTATAAAACCTCAACATACTGACAGATTGATTTCATGAAGCAGGTAGTACAGAACCTGAACAAACTAACAGATTGATTTCATGAAGCAGCTGGTATAAAATCTCAACATACTAATAGATTGATTTCATGAAGCAGCTGGTATAAAACCTCAACATACTGACAGATTGATTTCATGAAGCAGCTAGTACAGAACCTGAACAAACTAACAGATTGATTTCATGAAGCAGCTGGTATAAAATCTCAACATACTAATAGATTGATTTCATGAAGCAGCTGGTATAAAACCTCAACATACTGACAGATTGATTTCATGAAGCAGGTAGTACAGAACCTGAACAAACTAACAGATTGATTTCATGAAGCAGCTGGTATAAAATCTCAACATACTAATAGATTGATTTCATGAAGCAGCTGGTATAAAACCTCAACATACTGACAGATTGATTTCATGAAGCAGGTAGTATAAAACCTCAAAACACTAACATTGATTTCATGAAGCAGCTGTTACAGAACCTCAACATACTAACAGATTGATTTCATGAAGCAGGTAGTATAGAACCTGAACAAACTAACGGATTGATTTCATGAAGCAGCTGGTATAAAACCTCAACATACTGACAGATTGATTTCATGAAGCAGATTGATTTCATGAAGCAGGTAGTACAGAACCTGAACAGATTGATTTCATGAAGCAGCTGGTACAAAATCTCAACATACTAACATTGATTTCATGAAGCAACTGGTATAAAATTTCAACATTCCTGTCTAATGTGTGTTTTATGCTGATATTCCTCTACAGTGTGTGCTTTGTGCTGGTCTTCCTGAGTAACATGTTTTGTGCAGGTCTTACTCTAAAACAAACCGCTCCGGTGGCCTAGTAGTTAGAGCATCCGCCCCGGAAGCGGGAGGTCGTCGGTTCGATCCCCGGCCAAGTCATATCAAAGACTTTTCTGCAAGTCTTCCTCTCTAGTGCATGTGTTGTGCAAGTCTTTCTCTCTAGTGCATGTGTTGTGCAGGTCTTTCTAGTGCATGTGTTGTGCAAGTCTTCATCTCTAGTGCATGTGTTGTGCAGGTCTTCATCTCTAGTGCATGTTTTGTGCAGGTCTTCATCTCTAGTGTATGTGTTGTGCAATCTTCCTCTCTAGTGCATGTGTTGTGCAGGTCTTCATCTCTAGTGCATGTTTTGTGCAGGTCTTCCTCTCTAGTGCATGTGTTGTGCAAGTCTTCATCTCTAGTGCATGTGTTGTGCAAGTCTTCATCTCTAGTGTTATGTGTTGTGCGAGTCTTCCTCTCTAGTGCATGTGTTGTGCAAGTCTTCATCTCTAGTGCATGTTTTGTGCAGGTCTTCCTCTCTAGTGCATGTGTTGTGCAAGTCTTCATCTCTAGTGCATGTGTTGTGCAAGTCTTCATCTCTAGTGTTATGTGTTGTGCAAGTCTTCCTCTCTAGTGCATGTGTTGTGCAAGTCTTCATCTTTAGTGTTATGTGTTGTGCAAGTCTTCATCTCTAGTGCATGTGTTGTGCAATCTTCCTCTCTAGTGCATGTGTTGTGCAAGTCTTCCTCTCTAGTGCATGTGTTGTGCAAGTCTTCCTCTCTAGTGCATGTGTTGTGCAAGTCTTCATCTTTAGTGTTATGTGTTGTGCAAGTCTTCCTCTTTAGTGTTATGTGTTGTGCAAGTCTTCCTCTCTAGTGCATGTGTTGTGCAAGTCTTCATCTTTAGTGTTATGTGTTGTGGAAGTCTTCATCTCTAGTGCATGTGTTGTGCAAGTCTTCCTCTCTAGTGCATGTGTTGTGCAAGTCTTCATCTTTAGTGTTATGTGTTGTGCAAGTCTTCCTCTCTAGTGCATGTGTTGTGCAAGTCTTCCTCTCTAGTGCATGTGTTGTGCAGGTCTTCCTCTTTAGCATGTTTTTGTACAGGTCTTCCTCTTTAGTGTCATGTGTTGTGCAAGTCTTCATCTCTAGTGAAATGTGTTGTGCAGGTCTTCATCTCTAGTGTTGTGTTGTGCAAGTCTTCATCTTTAGTGTTATGTGTTGTGGAAGTCTTCATCTCTAGTGCATGTGTTGTGCAAGTCTTCCTCTCTAGTGCATGTGTTGTGCAAGTCTTCATCTTTAGTGTTATGTGTTGTGCAGGTCTTCCTCTTTAGCATGTTTTTGTACAGGTCTTCCTCTTTAGTGTTTTATGCATATCTTCCTCTTTAGTGTAAAATGAATCATTAGTGTTACATTGTAGGAATGTTAATTATGATCTTCCAGTTAAAAGTGTATGAAACTTAAATGAATTCTTTGTATCTACTGATTAACCTGGACCTCTAAGAGGGGGTAGGGGTGTTCTACAAATTTATGTACCTGAGGGAGTGACAGGTGCTTAGAGAAGTTGTATATTCAACATGCACAATGGAGAGAATGTTGATACAGATCCAAGTTACTTTCTAATTCTTGTCTAACCAAAATGGCTGCACCCATGTGATTACAAAACCCAGCTTCAATTAGTCTAAAGTAAACAGGAAAAACAAATGCTGCATAGACTAAATAATAACAGCTTCTCTAAGTACAATTAATGAATTACAAAATATATAAACAGTATTTTTTTAAACAACTTATCTGCCCTTTTTGTACAATTTACCTTTACAATCCAAGAAATGAAAAAGACCAAGGGGAGCTAGCAGGGTTTTTTTTAATATAGGTGAACTTTTAAAGTAAGAACAAACTGTATACTCTATAACCCAAATTGCACCCATCAATCATTCACCTAAATAAAGGGAATTATAAGTTCTTTTACTTATTGTGATCTTGCAAGAGTTCCTTGATAGGAAAGTTGCTTTATGGCCAAAGAAGATTTCCAGGGTTTTAAGATAAGATTATTATTTCTTTTAACTGCTAAGTATTGAAGTCATCTATGATAATTTTTAAGGACAAGATTTTCAAATATGCAAGTCTGGCAGCCCCACTATATTATATGTTGGCACTATTTTCATTTATGAAAAACTAGACACCATTTGCCGCCTTTTTGTAATTTTTGTTCAAGGATTTAATAACATTTTTCAGCCTAAGAGAGGCTATACATGGGGTTAGTATAAATAGTGGAGGAAGAACACAGGAAAGACACAACAACCTATGCGAAGCCATGGTGGCCAATCTGGATGTTAGAAAACAATTTCAACTAGTACCAACATTTCAACAAGCCATTTTATGAAGTCTTCTGGTACAAACTAATGCTGCTATGACTTTCAGTTCAAGAGGGTTGTAGCAATTGCAAGATTTTCAAGATGGCTGATATGGTCAGCATGTTAGAGTTCAAACAAGCACCATTTTCATTTAGGACCCAGGTGACCTGATAAAAGGTCTTTCCCTGTTGATATAACTAATCCATCTCAATTCTTTCACATACAATTTATAAGTTTATTCTGATCATCCCAAGGTGCTTGGGTGCTATGAATCTTCTAGATACAATTGTTAGAAATACTAATATTAGCATGCCTACTTCATGGACAGATTGTGGCAATAACATCGTAGCTATCTCTTTTGCAGCTATAACATCATAGCTAGGATCTCCTTCATACAGTTGTTAGCAAAAAGCAAGTAGTTTAGCAGGTCAACAGTGAACGGTGTAATGTCAACGCTCATGGATCATTTTGTTGGGAACCCCACTGAAAACCACAACCTTTTCAGAAGATGTACTGTCAACAATTTAAACTTACTCATTGTTTTGGTTCCTACAAGAAACTCTTGATCAATTGGTAGCTCAGGAGTCTGACATTTTATAAATGTATGATGAAATCTCCGACAACACGAAATCACCCCATAGGTACTATAAATTAACACAGTACCAATAAGATTTCGTTTTGTCAGAGATTTCATTGTGCTTTATTCATAAAACGTGAGACTCCTGTGATTGGTATGTACTTTCCCTAACACCGTATGGCATATACTACAGGTTAAAAAAAGTTCTCACCATGTCTCGTATGTGCAACAAAAAACAAAAAAAGGCGGAGAACGACGTGTTAGCCTATTATCATACCGTTCTAGGTTGCATCTTAGAACTACCCTATACCCTGGTTCACTTAATACTAATATTAGTACCCCCTACTTTGTGGACGAAGCACGTTAAGGCTACGATATTGCATTCATGGTTTGCCCTACAAGGGCTAGTTACAAAGAAAAATTTGGAGTATCCGTCCATGAATCAAGGGATGGGGGTTCTAACCTCCCTTGATTCATGGACGGATACTCATAATCTTTTATAACGAGCTCCTGTGGTTTGAAAAAATATTACTGATCTATATAGACTATATCATACGGCATACCTTTGTGACCTGATTCAAATTGTGATTGGACGTTGTTAGCATAAAATTATTTTTCAATACTTGGCAAACGTATAATTTTAGTATAATCTGGAACAAGCTGGTAAAAAGAAAATATTACCTGATCAAGTTCGAATAACAAGTCAAAGTCTTCGAAGTTGAATTTCCAAGTCGATGTTACCGAAACTTGGGAGCAACGGCAAGTAAAAAAACTAAGTACCAGTACTGTAGCATTAGTAAATTACCACGTACGGACTCAATACGCTCACCCACGTGATCTTAGGTCCATTATTGAATAATAAATTAATATACTCGCAAGCGCTCGGTTGCATTACTGCAATCCGGAAAAATAAACGACTGAAATGATGTTTGTTGAGGGTATATTTCCATGGGTGATTCGAACCAGTCTGATTCTAGCCCGATAAATCAAACCCACAAATCTGTGTTGATAATGATGGACCATGCTGTGGGTATGATACCGCCTGTTTATTTTGCTGCATGCAAATGATTCCTGAACAAACCCAATATAATCACGGATGAAGGGCTAATTTATCGGTTTGGCTAATTTGGCCGAAATTTCGAGTTAATGCGGCCCAAATTCCGGGCTTTATCGGACCATATTAATTATTATTAAGTTTTGTCCGTGATTTAAATGTGTCATTTAAATTTTTATTAAAGGTAATATTTCTCTTTACTTCCCAACTAATTTGAGCAATTCAAATATACATTTAAAGGCCATAAAACCCTGAAAGTACGAGTGATAATGTGTTGTTAATATATAATGAAACGAAATAACGTACTATTGTTTCTATTACAGCGAAACATATTTTTTATATAAAAAAGCGGCTTATTCATCTGTGTGCAGTCTTTAAATAGTTGTTTTTTTTAAACTGAGAAATAAAAAGATTATGAACACTGACCGAATAAAAAAAGCAAATATGATGCATGTTTCATTGCAATATTTTATTTTTAATGAAAGCGGGGGTGTTATCTCTGTTGAAAAATTAAATATATTTTTTAAAATGCACAATACTTTATGTTTTCTGTGATTTTATCATAAATCAGGTGTGTGTATGTGTGTGTGTGTGTGTGTGTGTGTGTGTGTGTGTGTGTGTCCTAGGGTTATGATTTTAATCAATATTATTTTTACGAATAATATATAATATTCTGTTGCGTTAATTTGTTCCTAAAATGAAATATTTAAAAATGTTTCAAAAGTTAAAGTCTTGAGAGAGAGAGAGAGAGAGAGAGAGAGAGAGAGAGAGAGAGAGCATAAACGTACGCACCAACAACAAAATGCATATCCTTTTTTTCTTAAATAAACATGTAACGAACCACAAAGATTTCACCTAATCATAAACTCAGAAAAAGAATGGAATTTTCTAAAATGAAACCTAAAATTTTATTTTTAAAAATTTGCAGAAAACAAATTAATAAAAACAAAGAAAAAATTAATTCCAAATTCTTTTCTCAAAACTTTTTTTTTTAAATTTCTCGGAAAATACATGAACACTAGGAAAACGGAAATGGCACCCCTAAACAATTATATGTCCTTGGACTGGGTTGCAGGGTGTCCACAAATAAATAAATTTTACTCAAAATATATCAATTCAATGATGCCAGTTAAGTACATTCTGCTGTTTTGTTTCTCATCAATAACTTCGTGGAGTAAATGCGTCGCGAATAAATCACAGCTTGTAGGAAGAATCAATGTAAACCTATGTACAAATACATTGATATTATTGGAATCGGTCATACTGGATAACAAAAAGTTTTAAAAGGTTTTTAATTCCAAAAGTAACTCTATTTATTTCTTTATTTTGGTTTTTAAACAAATCTAATTGCTATACTACATAACCATTTTGTTCATATTTCAGCTAGAAATTCACTAACAACAATTTTATGTTAATTTAAAATTTGAACATAGCGGTTTAACATTCTATATGTTTACGAAAACTGTAATAATTACTCAAAAATTAATAAAGTATGTATGTTCCTTAACTTTTAAAAAAAAATTATGTTTCACATTGTCTAAATCAGTCTGTAATTTAGGCCGAATAAGCCCATATTTTGGTCCGAATCTTGGTCCGAATAAAGGTAGCATTCTCCCCTACATTTCAGGATATATTGCAGACTTGTGATTGTAAGGGGATGGGACAAGATAAAGAAACGGCAGAGCATACAATGTGGCCATTATAAATGTTCATCACAAACTGAGCATGACTTAGTTAAATAAATCCTGAGCATGACTTAGTTAAATAAATCAACCCCAACCCCTACCCCCAAATCTATATTGATAATGATGGACAATAACTGGATCTCATGTCTCCTGTTTATTAAAATGTGCAAGTTTTCAGCATCCAAATCGTTCCGAAACACAAGAGCACAGATTAGACATTTACCGGTTTTGGTAATAATCATATGTAACGCGACATTCAAAAATGGGCACAGGTTTTTGCGTTGTTTTAATCCACGTCGCCAAAATATACGATTTGAACCAGAAATAGTATGCCCTTTCGATGTAAGTCATGGTCTTTTGGGAAACCCCATTCCTCCGCGACACTTTACCTGACTCGGCCCTGTTGGACCACAGGAGTCTGACGTTTTATCAATAAAGTACGGTGAAATCTCTGACATTGACAACATGAAATCGCCTTCTCCATAAAATAAATGAATACAAGGAGTAGCGTGACCCAGCTTTGTACTTGATTCGACGTTTTTCACACGTCTTTTATCGCCTCACAACATCAAGACGACAGAATAACTACACATATCCATTCAAAAGACAGCAACATACCAACGCATGACTCGAATGAATCAATTAACCTTTATTTTTATCATTACGATCACAAACCATAGATAAAGTTTTATTACATTAAAACTAAATTTGTCATATGCAAACCATTACATATTTTTACAAGTACTGTTTAGAATTTTGCAGTGAGGAACACCATGTAAGGCGAACTTGGTCAAAATCAGGAGAACTTGGTAGTTGGGATGCAACTTAAGAAACTAAAGAAAACCCCGAGTTTGTATTTTCAGGTTAAACTGTCATATGACAGGAGCAGCAGGGAGGGCGAACCCACCTAGAGTTATACGGATCTATTTAACTAACTAAAGACTTATTACAAAAACAAAAACAAGCAAAACAAAAAATAAATAAGCCAATAACACCAAAAAGAAGCCTCCAATTAATCATGTTTCTTTTACGGGTTAGTTAATTTTGTTACGGTCGTCCCCGTAGTTTTTTTTTAATATGCGCGTGCGTTTACCCGATATGACACTTATCTGAGGTCGCGCCCTCCTTGCTGCTGTAAAATAGATCACTGTTATAATAAAATAATGGCTTCAGCGTTGGAATCTTCACAGGAGTCTGACGTTTTATCAATAAAGTATATATATATATATATATATATATATATATATATATATATATATATATATATATATATATATATATATATATATATATATATATATATATATTGATAATGGTATTTCATTTTGTCAGACATTTCGCCGTACTTTATTGATAAAACGTCAGACTCTTGTGGAATCTTATACAACTAGATTAGCTCGAGAGCGACTAGAAGCAGTCGGGAAATTTCTACCAGTCTGTGATTCTGTCAGGCGAAAATTACAAGAACGTCACGAATCCCAGGTGGATTTAGAAGCGAATTCTCACCAATTATTCAAACCTGTTAATTGAAATAACTAAACCCATTCTTCCTCAACTTGAAAAGATAGCTGAAAAAACTTGAAGAAACATCAAGACTTTTACAAGATCTTTCTGGTCGAACGCTCAACCAGCAAAACCTACTACTAAAGAGAAGAAGAAAAAAACGTGATAAGGAAACAATCGAAGAATTACGTAATAAATTTACTGAAAGTGCTTTAAAATTAATCGATAAAACGGATCCAAATGAATTTCCAGCTCTTGTTGTTATACATTATGAAAACAGATAACAAATGGTGAGACCAACATATGGAAAATATATTTCCAGTCTACAGCACTGGGCCGACGTGTTTTATAAAATAAAACTAACAAACGTCAAATCGACGCAACGAATTTGTCGTATATAGAATACATCAATGCGGTAAACCGGATGTATGATCAATATGAAGAGCAATAAGAAAAGAACAAAAAAAAAAAAATAATAAGAACAAAAACAACGAAAGAAAGAACAAAACCAGTAGACAACACGAGAAGGCAATTCTTCCATCTTTTCAAACATTACTTGAAAATTTATACCCGGTACTTATTAAAAAAAATTAAAATATGGATGAGAATCAATTAGCTGAGTACACTGCCAATAAATCTAATCAATCTGATATGTTACAAGAATACCAAAAGTTAACTTATGATATTATATCATAAGGTGATCTATAAAATTTGCCATAATAAGTGTAATCTTACTAAAAATGATGCAGGCTTTGATAGCTTTAACAAAAAAGTAGACTGATAATAATATAGTAACTTTGATGATGACTATAGTAACACTGAAGGCAACTATAACGAATGAGAAAGATTTTTTTTTTAATAAAGAACAAGAAGTATGACCCCCCCTCCTCCCGGCACTTCTGAAATTGGTATTTTAAGCACTGTTGGGGGAAGTGGTCTTCTTTCATGTCATAACAACATTATTGATGAAGTACAACGACTAAAATTTCTGACTGGAAGTAAACAAGCTGGAAAAAATTCTCCAGAAATAATAAGTAAAGCAGCCGTTATTTGTTAACGATTATTCACAGGTTGCATCATGGATACTATAATTTATCGATCTCTTTTCGACGAATCTCTGTTCGATGACACCATTGTTGGTTATTACCAGAGGCGTAGCTAGGGGGGGGGGGGGCAGGGGGTACATATGTCCCCGGGCGCCATACTAGTGGGGGCGCCAAAATGGGCTTTGAAATAGGCTGTAACGGGTAATGTTGATTTTATTGATGAAAATAATGGGTTTCAGAGTTGATAAGGGGTGGGGGGAATGAATATTGTCCCCGGGCGCCAAACACTCTAGCTACGCCTCTGGTTATTACAGTGATCGGATAAATGGATAACACATAAGATGATCATACACAATGCTCAACATTGGTCATTGTAATGGTCAGGGTGATAAATTCACAATTACCAGTCTATCAAGCAACTTACGGAGATGGACTCTGTTAGCAAAATATACTGATGATTATATAAGACCAGCTGGTCCAAGAATGATGTTTGCGAAAGACACTTCTGACTTTCCAGAATACATGATGTTCAGTATAAGTAACGTGAGAAACATTGCAGGAGATGCACAAACACCCGCACAAATATCACATAATGCAAATTACAATTTAGGATTGAAAACAAGTCGAACAATGAGCAATGTTCGTAAAAGTTTTTCATGGGCAATTCCGTTGTCACATGTATTTTGATTTGGTAGAAAAGTTAGAAAAGTTATTTTTGGAACTAAACATACTGTTGTACTTGTTCCAAAAGCTGCTGACAACGATGCGATCTGGCGTCATGGTGGTCTTGATGCTGGTAAAGTAATACTAACAAAACTCGTTGTGGATGCCGGTAATGATTCCAACAATTGCTGAAGAACAATAATTACTCTCTTTTATGGATCAAAGCGGTAAATTATTATTATCATGGTTGATGGTAACTACAGATAGTGTTCCAAGTAATATTAATGGTCTATTTACATGGTAGATTGCATCACAGCAAGGTTTTTCCGCACCGCGACATATATTTATTGCGCTACAAAATGCACGATTAATAATACACGGACATCAAGAACCATTTGAAGATATATTATTCAATTTTGAATAAAATCATGTCTCATTAGCGTTTAATGACATTTAAGGGACGTGATCAGAATAATGATACTGGTTTTCAAATGTCACAGTTAGATTTTACAAATTTATATCCGATTTATTATTTTTCACTAGAACATCTTGATTTTTCTAGACAATCTCACTTTGATTTTCATTTTTGACCTCACGTATATAGAGACGCTGAATCTGTTCCTACTACTGTTATACTCATACTCAGAGATAAAGCATATTTTTGTAATCCTTTTCAGTTGTCTTACACGCGCGTTGATATGATTTTTTGTTTCATATTCACGATATAGTTCTAATCTAACTTTTTCAACTGCATCAGAAAGAGACACGACTCTTTTAACTCCATATCATCCACTAAAGCTCATGAAGCAAACACAGCTTGTTGAATTTGCACTATAAATAAATAGTCTGATGGTAGTAAAAATCTGTCTCCGGATTTAAGCTCTTGCATGTTTCCGAATGCAGAAATAAGTTTTAAGGATTTAGTTTATCATTTAATTTTATACCTTCATTTTTTATATTTGTAATTACAGACATAATATTATTAATATTCTGATAATTCATTATAAAATAACTGTGTATCTTTAAATTAAATTATATATATATATATATATATATATATATATATATATATATATATATATATATATATATATATACACACACACGTGATCCTCATGTAAACCCATTAGCTCAAAAACGACACTTTAGCAGACTCAGGTTACATTTATGCAATCTATGATCTGTGATCTCTTAGGACGACCCCCCCCCCCCCCCCATATGAACCCCTACGTTGCCAAACAAAATTTTAGAAGGTTCAGGGGGTACATACATGCCTTTATTTATACACTAGTAATGGAACATTTTATAAATGCAAATCGTGAATTGGTTAACAGATATAAGACGCAAGAAAGGGAGTGGGCTGAATTAGTCAAGGATATAGGCGCTACAATTAATAATGTATCTAATTTAAACAACTAACATGAGAAATTTTACACGATTCAAAACATTATAGACACGGATGAACTCTAATAAAATCATTGATGATAACGCGAATGCGTGGATTAGCGCAGAAACTATATTTCCACTAAATCGAACCAGAAGATTTATAACGGTGATATATTTGATTTTATCATGAAAATAAGTAAACACGATCCTGTATTAGTATCGTTATTTCGAAGTAATTAAAAATTTGTAAAACTCCACAGCAAAATGTGCCGTCTAGAATCTTTCCATGAAGAAATGAAACATCTTGCGAGGAAATTTTCAGTTGAGAATAATGAACAATTACTGAATAATTGTTTTACCATTCCGTCAGTTGCTGGTTACTTTGCCAAAGAATGAAATTCGTGGAAACCAGCACGGTTGAAATTTCTTGAAGACGTTTGACTTAGTTGTGTCGCATACGGGCATTGTGGTTTGTGGAACACTAAGTATGATTACAACGATGTTGTATCCGTGGATATGAAAGCGTGTTATCCTGGAACATTCCTTGCTATGGGAGAGTGTTCTAAGTATTTGGCGCGGTTTGGACATCCCATAAACGAGATGACCAGAGTATCGATACATGGACTTTCACTGACTTTGACATGACTGAATTTGCCTGTATATAGTCATTTGAATTTGCTGAGAATTTACACCCGATTTGTTATGTCTGGTTATATATGCTTGGTTGTAAAAATACTGATATTGTTGTCGGTTAGTGAAGCAATTATATCATATCGGAAACAGATTGAAGTTTCGTTACCACAAACAGAAAACCTGACGTCGATCAACTAGATCAAAGAAAATTGTACTCATCTCGACGAAAATTAATTTACTAAATTCTTTAATACTATACTCAAAATAAACAATGAGAAAAATATCGCGAATGATCTTGGCAGAAAAATAATCGGTAAATGTACTTAAGTGGGATCATGCGATCATCAATGCCATTGTACAAGATTATTTATATACGATGCTGAACTCGATTTAATAATCGCCGATATCACACGCAAGAATACGTTTACAAGTCAAGAAACTGCATTTTTCTCAAATGAAAATAAATTAAGTACAATTCTGAGTCATACCGATGGAAAATCTCCGCAGTTTACATATTTAAGGTCGCAGATGCTCTTTTATGTTCATTTAAATCTGTTATCGATGATATATAGATTTCCTGTCATCACAGTCAGAGTTGCCACGAACTAGTTTTATATCTCTTGAAAATATTTAGAATTACTGCAGTTTACAGGGATTATATAAATCAATGGGTTGGGGATTGTAGAGAATAAAAGAAGAAATGTTACACGGTTATAGCGAATCTGCTGATGCTCCTGCTAAAGATATTTATCGTAAATCGCTCTCACATCGATAAATATCATCGGCGCCATCTGTATATGATCCAGTATCTAAACATTAGACTGTTTATCTAAACGGAACTGGAGGTTTTGATAAAACAACTCGTGCTGTTTAAGTATTTAGACAGAGTTCGGATTTAGTTGTGTTAACACCTACAGAAAGAGGTGTAAAATCATGTACTTGTCACAACTTCTTTCGATACAAGGGTGATCAATGGGCACCTGAAAGAATGGGTCATACATATATACCTAAAATAATAACTTGGGCACCGGTTCAGTAGATGTGTTGAAAATGTTTCTTGATTGGTTATTGTTAAAGAATAATGTATGGTGATCATAGTCAAACACCACCCTTTGTTGGATTGTCTCCACATGAATGGTTAAAACAATTTGTAGAATATTACGAGGAGATAATTGATGATTATATAGCAATTGATCCAAAATTAAGCGAGTTTAAGAAATTAATTAGAACACAAGTCAAATAAAATTCAGTGCGAAATAATTTAAGAATCTTCTATAAATGTCTCTTTGGATAAATAGAGACAAAACAATGTGATAGAAGCAAAGAGAAAGATTGTTTGTGATACACTTCAGCAGCGATTATTTCAGTTATAACGAGAGAAGTTTTCAGAACTGCCTCTACGGTTGTGTTATCGACAAATAGATACGTTACGATAGAATATCGATACCAGGACAGACTGACAAACAAAATCTTGTATTAAATGATTTGTTGCAGTCGATATCGGTGTTGTCGAGGATGCGCTGAGCATGGATAAAACTCCATGGACACTTGGATACGTAATGACCATTCTTTCATCTCAGGGGTTAACTATTTCTGATACAATTGTTTGGATCATTCATGATCGTATCGAGTGGTCAAACGTAGTCAATCTCGTTTTCTCTCAAATTAGAAGAATATCGCCGCTGCGGAAGGTTATTGTAAATTTTACTGGCACCAACAATGAAATTGTTAGCGATGATTAAGTAAGAAGAAAAAAAACTCGCTAATTATCATTAAAGTAACAACAACATAATCGCGACTTTGATATTGATGCTGAATTTATGATGGCGCTAAAACAACAACAGAGTAATCATTGCCCGAGCTGCAACACAATAATGTTGTGGCGGTATTCAAATAATTTATGATCCAAGCCAATTTATTGTAGCTAGAAAAGATAGTAGAATTGGTCATACTCAAGCAAATGTGATGCTGACCTGTTTTGAATGTAATATACGTGGAAGTACTAGTTAAGTGATCGCTGTGGTAATTGTGTATCCTCGGACATTGCTTGTAATTGCTCACGTATAAATCCACGTTGAGGAGCACCTGAATCTGATATGTTTATTACTGGTCTGTCTACCAGTAGATCTTACCACAATAGATATTTTATTACCGTAATAATCCAAATAGGATCAGTCGCTCTGTATTTGCCTCCTTTAAGTTCACCCGGTTAATATAAATACCTTACAGTAACATTATCTAATACTAGTTATTTTGAAAAAAATCGTGTCGCTGTATAGGTATATATTTTTTGGTAATTGTATTAACGGGTTTAAAAGAAGTTGCTAGAGTAAGTTCTTTATCAGCTATCACACTTGGGAGTCTTGCAACCAATTCACGAGACCTTATATTTTTCTGAATTATTTCCTTTGCTTACTGATATCCAAATAACCGCTCAGCAAGAGATCGATTAAATCGTTCTATTGCATTGTGTCCTCTTTGTATACTAACATTATATTGCGTCATCAGCGATGATAGTGCGCTCTGAAATTCTTTGCCAGGATCAATTTGTAGTAGCTGTGGCCTACGTAGGCAGCCACTTTGATAAATTCGCTCAAACGCAGAAGTTAATTCTGTTGCTGTTTTAGTTAATAACGGCCCTGTCTATTTATATCTACTGGCAATATCAACGTCATTTAACAGGTATTTGTATTTATAATGGTGTCTTCCAATTTTGATATTAGTATGTGGTACAAATCAAATATCAGCCTGTTGAACTTCATTAGGAACACTGGCATCAAAATGTGCATACTGAATTGTTTTAGGCGGTGGTAGATAAATTTACAATATTGCCTGTCGTGATAACCAATCTGAAGTAGCAGCAGGGGTGACATCTGCTGCTCTAGCAAGCTTACTAATCACTTCTCTTCTTAGATTTTATTGAATTTAACTCGTGAATTAAATTCACATCTGCAATATGTCTTTCTTACAAGTTTTTACTTTTATAACCTACATCATCAATATGACACGCTTTATCAAGTTCATGTACCTGATACTCTCCGGGTCTTGGTTGATTTTGATTATCAAGTCGGATATCAAGTCTGGTTCCAGGACCACATTAAATATATCCTGGAAGGTCTTTTTCTCCTAGGTATTATCACATTGAGTCCCCCGTAATTTTCCTAATGTTGCTGCAGTATCACCTCCTCTCTTTTTATACTATTTGGTCTAGAAATAAATTTGAATTTCTTTGTACCACATTGCTCAGACTTACCAGTAAGTACTGATCTGTTATTAATGTAATGTAATTGATTGTTCAGCGACAAGAAATCAAAATCAGTTAAACACCATTCAGCTCTACCAAATTATATCAGAATGATTAACATAGGTCCATCTGGAAGTGGTAAAACGCACCTGTTGCTTAATTTAATAATGAAGACGCTTAAGTGGGATCAACTGTATTCAGTTGCATCATCTGTAGATGATCAGAAATACTAAGAAGTGTTAAAAGACTTTTATGAAACTGCAAAGACGATACAGGAAGACGGTGATGATATTATTAATTTTATCACTAATATTGATGAAGCGCCTAGTGTAGGTGACCTCGATGGATTTATTAACAATTTAGTTGTTTATGATGATGTAATGCTGGATAAACAATCAAATTAGGCAAGATTATTTTCTCGAGGTAGGCATACAAATATTGATGTAATTTATGTTACTCAACGATATACACAAATACGAAACGCGATCAGAGACAACTGTAATATTTTAGCTGTTTTTAATGGGGTTGATACACATACCGTACGGAATATTCATCATACTTTGTGAATCAGAGACATGGATATAATTAAATTCAAAAATTCTTATTGCGTGCACCAACTACCCATCTCGGATTTATAACGATACATTTACATGATCATAGATTATCGTAATCATAGATTACGATATCAAATCGGTCTTGATAAAATCTTTGGATAACGTACAACAGCTTGGAAAGCGCGACCTCGTAATGTCGGGTAAACTCACACGCATAATAAAAAAGACCGAAGACAACAAAAAAAAAATCACAAAATTAATTAACCGTAAGAAAGTCTCTCTGTGAATTATAGGCTTCGATTTAGTGTTATTGGCTTAATATTTTTCGTTTTTGTGAAAAGCCATAGTTTAACAAACATAACCCTGTAAATCGAGGTGAGCTCGCCCTCCATGCTGCTACGGGATTAATATCTAACCAGATGAATATGAGCCAACATACTAGACGTTTATGTTTGTTCTCAACGTAGCGGATTGACACAACGAGGTATTGCACATAATAAGGTAACACAAAGGCATCGTGTCTATTCATCATTTTAAGTGCATAAGTAAGAATCAAAGCATGCATTAGACAACCCGTTTTCACCTTTCAAAACACTATTAAAATGTTAATGGAGTATTTAATTTTAGAACAGGAAGATTACGACTCGGATAAAGACATCACGAGGAGATTCCAGAACAATGTACAGATCAGAATGAAAAGTGATACTGGACTATGTTGCAAATGGCAAAGGAGTCCATATATTACCCCATATATTACCGAGTGGCATGGTCATGAAAACGAACAACGTTGTTGGATAAAGCAACAGTTGCAAGAAATCCAGTGACTCATTTTAAACTGGTGTTAAACACCGTCATCAGTGCCGATTCTTTAAAAAATCCCCCCCCCCCAAAAAAAGCTGATAGACAATCTGTGACTATTAAACAAGAAATTATGAGGGAAAATTAAGAAGATAAAGTGGATAACAATTGAGAAAGGTCAAGGTCTTTGTAGTCATACTATCATGTATTCCATCGCGATTAGATGATCAGTCGTTCCAACGTCACATGGCGAGTTAGAAACGCCATAATATAATATCGAGCATGAAATAAATAGACATAACATTGATCCTTTGCTTTTAGGAATGGTCATTGTTAAGGAAAGAAATAATCTGTTCAAATATTTTCAAAAGGTAACGCAACAAAATCAAAAACTATTCTTGAAGATACATTAGACAACTTCAACGCTGTCGATGAGAAAAGATACAGAACTTATTGAAATAATAGCTAGAATGGAAGCGATTGCAGTTTCCTGTCCTGATAAAATAAAAAATATTTTAAAACAATTATTGATCCAATTTACAATTAGACAATGATTTTCATTTAATATACCAGCATGCCTTCTGTGATTCAACTGAGGCGATTTCGTAGGACACGAATGTCATATGCCATTTTCGATATGGGAAAAGCCAGCATACGTGGTTACTAAGACTCACAAATGCACTACAACCATGGCTGGCTGCTACAGCAACGTTAATTATTAGAGCAATTATAGCAATCCACGGTCGAGTGTAATGAACAAATATCAAGAAGTGCAAGGAAAAGTTTATATACTTGAGTTATTAGGACTCGTTATCCGGTCATGTTAGACTGTGATACAACTTTGTGAAACTACGACACGATTGAATATCAATATTCCTCCACGAGCCAAGTGTGTCGAAACTGTTTGTCAATTGTTTCGTACACATATAGCAGAAGTTCAACAAAACCGCATACGCATTTCAGCCACTATCGCAGCTGAAACTGTTGCCTATGCTCATCAAGAAAGCCCATGTGCCTGAGTTTCAGTTACCATCATGGCACGGCGATTATTACGATTATCGTGTGATCATTCCGAACGCTTTCGAACCAGATATAGACAATAGAAAACCTTCATCAAATATGCTTCCAGGAATCGTAATGTTGTTACAACGCTATGGCACTACCGGAGTTAAAGCAGACATTGCTCTTTGTCTACATTTGACTATACCGTTTAATCGTAAACATCAGACCAGGATGTGTTAAAAATTGCAACCCCTTGGATTAACATCAGTATTGTTGTTAATGTGATCGCTTGGTAGAAGGTTTTGCGCGTATGCAATATCCCCACAAATACAAAATAAAAATTCGCACGGACGGACCCAAACTAATTTGCTCTTGCCGGGTGGATGAGATGTTTAATGCTGAGAAGCATAACTTAGTTTGACTTTGAAAACTCACTTGTCACTGTGAAATTTAATTTCCATTTAAATATGGTATTTATATTGTTCAATGCATAAAACTATTATGTCGTAAAATCATGTTGTTCAATTTATAAACCATTCTGTCATAAAAGTAAAATTATTGAGTTATTGTAAATAGGCAGGTAGCGTCATTGTTTCAAGTATTTCGATGATGCAAAGAAAGCGAACCTCTTTCGCCTTGTTTTTCTATGGGCGGAGATGATGACACGCCTTTCAGCAGTCGTAAAATGAATAAAAACACTAAGGGTCCCAATATAGATGCAAATGAATTTTAAATAACACAGCGTGCTACAAGTTTCTGAACACAATGCATACATTCAAATTATAAGCTAAATTCTTTGGTCTTTTGTTCAACTATAAAGAACAAATGCGACGTGGACAGGAACTATCAAAACCAGTAACAGTGGTTTATGTCCAGATTACAATTTATCTTCAATGGAAAATTCATTTGTAATATTAGGATTGTTTGTTAAAATCACATTATACATTTAAGTAATAGTAAATTAAAAGATATTAAATTGTTATCGACTCACGGGTCTAATGAATTCTTATTCCATGTGTAAGAATTGTTGTGATAAAAAATTTTGCTTTATCTAAAAAGTCATTTTCTTTACCCAGTCCTTAAAAACTAATAAATTGTTAATTTAGATTAATTTGCCGGTCTTTATGGAATAAAATTAACAAGCAAAATTAACGAAGAAGAAGGTGAGCTTAAAAAGTATATATATATATATATATATATATATATATATATATATATATATATATATATATATATATATATATCGATTCCTACTTTTTAAGAAACAATCTTTTCAAAGTATGTGTAAGAATGAATTAATTCACATATAGTGTGCACTAGGTGTTTTAGAAATCGAAAGTCTCTCTCTCTCTCTCTCTCTCTCTCTCTCTACACGTTTTTTTCAGTAATATCATACTGTAATAATCATTTGCATGTATTAAATTGTATAACTTTTGTGAACTAATGGAACGATTAGTGAAAAATGTTTGGAACTATGATGGAGTTTTTGCCGTCATGTTTACCTTGGATCAGCACTCCGCATTTAGCATTTACTGTAATCGGCTAAAATGTGTCAGTTGAATTCAATTAAAAGTGTTAAAATGGAGTTATTTTAAACTGTGTGTAACGATAAATTCGATTTCACTCAAGTCGGATATTTGTTGACAAGATAATTATACTTTTCTAAACTTAATTGACAATTCAAGATTTATATCATATAATACGACAATATCACACAAGGTGTCTAAAAATTGCAAAAGCTCATAGATATTTTGCTCATCAACGAGGCGCATTACCATTTAAGAGAGTTGATTGGATTTTCCACCCCTAACAAAGGTATCATCAGAATGTTAATTTTAGGATTTTGAAGCCATGCGCTAAATGAAAGCGTTTTTCGAGAGTGAGAATTGGAAATTCCTCACAATTTATTGCCGACACATGCAATGTAAAGCGCTTTTCGAGAGTGAGAATTGGAAATTCCTGACAATTTATTGCCGATACATGCAATGTAAGTGAATGGAGCAATATATTATCCGTCTGTGATTCCCTTCCATATGACGAAAGATCAGAGAGGACGGAACGGAATAAAACCCATCGTTTATACACTGTAATTGCAGTATTTGTTTTCCGACAGTATGTTCATATTTAACTGTTCTCCTTAGTATCTTTCTTTGTACATGGATGTCATGCGAAATGAGATGACCCTTCCATTGTCTTTAAAAGTAACTAAAGAAGGATTCAGAACACGACTAATAGCCCAGAATTCATAAAACTTTGAAGACGGGAACTTAACCCGAAAGCTAAGAAAATTTGTTGAGAATTTTTTTGAATTAGCTATTTTTCTTCAAATAATAACCGTGTGTTTGCAAAATTTACAAGGTTTTACTTTTTGATAATTGCGAAAAGCTGAGTACATAGTAAAATTCTGAGTCTTTTAACTTTCGACTCGAGCTAGGAATATAATTCATAAAGCGTTCAATACTAATACTGATAAATTACTCTAAACGTTGAGGTCCAATGTCTACGAAATCTGTACATAATAAGATGCATACAATTATCACCTGAGGAAGTTGTTTTCCAAGTTAGCTGAAGATTTTACAAAAAGACATCAACATCTCTAACAAAAAAAAGTATATATTTAAGACATTTTTATTATAAGATATGATAAAATTAGATAAGATTTATAATTGGCATGATTCAAAACAACAATTCAACTTAAGGTCTAGTGAGTTTTTTTTGCCGACATAACATAAAAAGAATATTTAAAAAATAATAAAAACAAGGCATGATTTGCACGACATACAAGAACAACATAATTGATGGATACTAATTATAAGCAGGATTTAAAAATAAAATAAAACAGTAATTCAAAGTGATTTTAGCATTGAGGTAATTAAAAAAAAACAGGTTGGGATGATCCTAAGGTAGAAAATATGAGACTACAAGTATATTGAGATGTGGATTATGACGCACTTAAATAAAGGAGCTAACAGTAGGGTACTTGAGAGGGCACTTGATAGTAGTGCACAAGACAAGGACAGAAAATTAAAACGGTAATACAGTTATTGGTTGTCACCATCGTGACAGGAAAGTTGGGATGGGGATTTATTTTCATATATTACGTTTACAGTTTTTCCTATTTCATGATAAAATTTAACGATGTAAATGAATTACGATGTGATTAATCTCTGCGGTGATTCAGTAGTTCCTTTTGCATAATGGCGGCTGCATATCCAAACGAGATACGTTCTTTAAACGTATACGTTATTTCCAGGGCCGGCGCTTCCGCTAGGCGAACTAGGCAATCGCCTAGGCGCAGGGCTAAGGGGGGCGCCAGAAAATATTGCAAATTGGGTTTTTATTTCATGATGAGCAGGTGGGGAGGACGTGAGTGGGACGGTGGGCGCCAGATATCTGATCTCGCCTAGGGCGCCAAAATGCCTTGCACCGGCGCTGGATATTTCAATATTGAAAATTTGTGTTTATTGTATTTAAAAGATGTCAAATTGTATCGACCATTGATGAGAGCACTTATTCAGAATTTGAAAGTCTCTAAAACCATAGCCCTAAGCCTGAACACCTTCAGGGTTGGCACTTTTGCCTAAGTAAGAGTCCATGATAACTAAATCTCAGAGCGCGTTCTTGCGTTTTATTAATTATTTTTTATTATCAATTTCATTAGTTTCATGTCACTGCAGAAATATCATGCTAAGGGACAGAAGTTGAAATTAGATAAAATAAATCTATGCAAGATTTTCGGTTAGGTGAGTCTAGTTAAATTCTGATCAATACCTTTCAAAACATAGTTGGCTTAGCGCTTTCCGACAAAAATCTTTTACATTTGGTAGTAGATGTTAATTTCTGGCAGTTTAACGAATTCTTCACTATTTATGAAAGCACCGCTAATGCTACTACCTGTTTTACTGCAGATCTATGTACCATTCTTGTTTCAAATGAAAAGTTTATCGTGTAGAGTTTGAGTCCCATTACGAAATATATCCTACTGTAAGACAGAGACAGGGTTTTTACGAACAGAGGCACTGTACAAGCAATGGAAAAATGACCAGGTGTCATTATAAAGTGAGGGTCTTTAATTGATCCAAAAAGAATCGGTGAAAAGTAATATACCCCCACCTCACCACGTTCATATATTACAATTATATTCACGGTAAATTAGCAATGCAGTTATCTGAGGAAACTGAAAATTCTGCTAATTAATCGATTACACCATTGCTATTAGCTCATTATCGCTTATATCGATTAATCATACCCGCTGAGTTAAGTTGACTTTTGTAAGTCTCCGCTCAACAGTTCTCTTGGTTACCCAAAGTCACCATATATCTTGATGTCAAGTGAGTCTCTGGGGCAAAGTTAATGAAAACTTGATTACAAATAATTAGTCAAACACGATAAATATTCGCCTTATAAAGGTATACGGTGTATGGACATCATATAGAGAATTAAAATCAAGATAGTAATGTATCCAATACAACCTTACAGCATAGGAAAAAACTCAAATAGGCACATTTTAGTTTTTTGTTTTAATGTATGATAATACACATTTGCTGTGTCAAACGTTCCCACGATGAAATGTTTTGAGTCTCAGGATGAGCACGGGGATAAAAAGTTTTCTAAGTGCTTGGACAAAAGTTTGCGCAAAGTATGACGAGTATCGTTATTATTACATGATCAATCTTGACCTACTTAACTTGTAAAACCAAGTAAAGTTTTAAACAGGAAACAATAACGCGCAAACGGCGAGTTAATCATGATATTTGAATACAGATGACGTAACCAAAATGTATGACGTCAAAGCACACTGAACTGGCATAACTTATGTAGAAAGTTTTTTGTTTTATTAATTAAAAAATATTTTAAAGTAAAGCAGACAACCTGTGAATATAAAATGTGAAAGAGATATCTTAAAACTTGCACAGCATTTGGAAATTAATTTATTAAAAAGAAAATAACAAGGCAACAGTTTTTTTAAGACGACTATGATATATTTTTGCGATTACATCCAATTTTTTGTTTACTGTCTACTTGCTGAAAATTTTTCGTTCTTAAAGGATTATATTAACTTTGAAAAAAATACATCACCTGACAATTAAGTTGTACATATACGAAAACAAATCAAAGAAAGTACAATCTAGCTTTTAATGTACGGTAGTAAAAAGATTGATTTTTGAATATCAAATGTAAAGTCTTTGAAAATGTTATATATTAAATGTCAATACGTTTTTTTAATAATAATAATAATAATAATAATAATAATAGTAATAATAATAATAATAATAATAATAACGAGGACTTTGTATAACGCCTAATCTTTTGAAGTTCTAAGCGCTTTACAACATCTATAATGAAATGACAAATTTTTTTATAAAAAAAATAAAATAAACCATAATGACTTAGAAAACTAAAAAACATGCTGAAAATATTAAAGGTGGAAACATCATTAGGTCCTTAACTTAAATTTGTTCTTGCAGTCAAAAAACGTGAGTTTTAAGAGCACTTTTGAATTGTATCACTGCGTCTTTGTGTCTAATTTCAACAGGCAAATGATTCCAATTTGCTGGGCCCTGGAACGCAAAAGAACGTCGTCTATATGACTTCGTTTTCATAGTGGGAATAATGAGTATACGATTGTCAGAAGAGGGGCGTAGGTATCTTGCTGGTGTATACACATGGGTGAGGCCGGATAGGCATGTTGGACTGGAGTCCGTCAGTGAAACGTAGCACAGACTAAGAATGATACGAGCAGCTGTGTTTTGAATTTTTGAGGTTCTGGAGTAGATATTGAGACGAACCAGACAAAACTGAGTTACACTAGTTCAGTTTTGAAAGTACTAATGAGCACTCCAGTGTTTTAGTGGCATCAGCTGAAAGATATTTGCGAATAAAGCTGATGTGTCTCAGCTCAAGATATGCAGCCTTGCGTATGTTCATGACATGTTGGTGCAATGTGAGAATACTGTTTAGAGTAACACCTAGGTTTCGTACTGACTGCGTGAATTTTATGTTGCTGATATTTATTGTTTGAGGTAAATGATCTGAATGAGAAAGTCTTTATGTTGTGATCTTAATGGCACCAGTTTTATCATCATTCAGCTGCAGCTTGTTACATGTTATTAATGATTTCACATCAGAAATGCGCCTCTCTTGGATGGTAACACCAACTTCAGTTGGGTGGCTAGACAAAGTTTAGCGGAGTGTAACTCAGAAGCTTGTGTTGAAAGGAACCCTACACACAGCCAAACGCGCTATAAATAGTTTGTGGGATTTTAGTCAAACGTGTACTAAAATAGCTTGTGGGACTTTTAGTTACATCTGTACTAAAAATAGCTCGTAGTCTACTTTTTTCCAATAGCATTAATAGTCTAGTTCCCTGCTGAGTGTGCGCGGCTCTCATAATAAAGAGTAACAGAGTGAAGAAAGGCCTGGGAACCAGACTAAGGGTTAGTGTCCTAGTTAAACGGGATTGGCAGGGAGTGGCTTGATCGGTATAATGCGTACGCTTGGAAAAATGCTTACAGTTAAACCTTAATTGAAACGAAACGAAACCGATTAAAACAAAATGCATTAATAATAATAATAATAATAATAATAATAATAATAATACTTATTTAGAGAAGATAACTCAGTTACAGAACTAATCTACCTCGAGGCCTTCTATATGTTATGTACAATATATACAATACATACAACATGACGTGCAAAGTCTGGCTTGACACTAAATAAAGAATATTAAAATTCAAAAGTATCAAGCCTGGTACACATGCACAGGCATCTGTTAAAACATAAACATATTTTTTTTTTATATTAAAAATATCATTCTGCATTGAAAAATTCAGCTTTGAAAATGATGCAAAATAACAGAAAAGCAGGCGGTATTTTTGTTGTAGCACTGTTCAATTTTCTAAAGATTTAATCCATGTAAGACATTGATTATGAAAAGAAGAAATGATAAGCCCTGCCTTATGTCGCTGGGAATGTTGTTCCATACCACTGGACCACTATATTGAAAACTTTTTTTTAAAAATATTTTTCTTTGGCCATGGTATAATATACTTTTTTTCTTCTTATGGACCTTAACTTTGGTGTACCATCATTGTCTCTTTGGTGAAAGATATTGCTTAGACACGAATGGCTTTTCTGGATACTTTATACATCAATTTGGCTTTTCTAAGAAATATTCTTTCATTTATTGTTAAAACCTTTATATTATTCATTGCCCTATTTTGGAGCCTTAAAAGTGTTGTTATGTTTGAATTAGAGGTATTACCCCAAATTACATTACATTACTCCAGACATCATGGCTGAATATAACTTTTATAAAAGATGACCCTATACTGAAGAGGAATGTATGTTTTGATTTTCCTCAGTACCTAAAGATAAGAATTAACCTTTATTGAAATGGGTTTAATGTGAATAGACCAAGTGTCAGGTGTGGTGGGTGATTATATAGTATATAGTACGAGTCACACTTGTCAAAGGGTAAGTGATAAGTTCCACTTTGTCAAAGGGGTATTGTATTACATATATAATAACAAAATGCACTACTTAAGAATGCACTGTGGACGAAATCAACCCAAAGGTGTGATCCAGTATAACTCGGATTGAATGTCACGAGCTGTGATGCAACAATAATTGCTACGCATATCGATAAACAAATATGTTGAGACGATTCCTCTAAAAGTGCTCTTTTCTTGAACCGAGTTACATGGCCACCTTTGTAAAAGACCATAGAGATCGATCATTTTCGTCGGGAAGTTTCTTGACGAAAGTAAAGGTGATGGCGTTCCATATTCAACAAACAATTTAATTGAAAATGAATAAATGTGTATACATAACCTGCATGACTTGTACGCTAGGTGTCACCGGGGAAAACAACATGACCCATCCCCCCCCAAAAAAAAAGGAGCCCCCCCCTCTACAACAACACCCCCAGAAACAACAAAAACAGAGACTTGAATTGCACAACTCATTACTGAAAATATGACCTGACTCTTTGGCATCAATAGAAAACGCGTGTTTCCAACAACCAGGAAATGACGCTTCTCATACTGTTTAATCTACACAGCAGCGGTCATCGAGGATGTGTCTATACCGATAAATGTAGGTTTGATGAATAACATTTCGAAATTAAAAGTTTTTTTTTAATATGATGGTGTTTGTGTGTGTTTATATTTAATATGGAAGCTTAATCAGTATCGTGAGTCCTGTGGAGACTTAATAGTTTACAAATTAATTCGTTCCATTTAAAGAAAAGTTGCGATTTATTTTCAAGTGTGTACGTGAATGTGATTACGAAATAAATAAGAAAATAGCCGCAGAGAGAATATGGCGTTAGTCGCATAACGTATTGTGTCAGTTCGTTTTAAATCAGGTCAATCTGATCACTGTGTAGAAATTTATAGATTTTGCAGACAGTTATAAAGGCTAATATTTTTTCTTCTTTTCATAACTTTATTTTAAAATCGGTTTGTCACCTACTCGTTTTGAAATAATGGCGTTGACCTCATGTTAATCTCTTCATTCAGGGAGGTAAAATAACCGATGTTAATACTGGTGCAGAATCGTTCACCGTAGCCCGATATGTATAGTTAGGCCCACGAAGAAAGTGCATATGCTATTACTTTTACTACGGGCAAAATATTGGACTGCTATGAACTCGCTAAACAACCAGTCAATAATTTCTCCAGTCTACACAATCTACACAATCTACCAATTTTTACAGTTCAGTTGGAATATTATTCACTGGGAGCCAGGGGATTTTATGTCATCTGTAACACTTTTTGGACACTGTCAAACTGTTCCTGGAGAGTCTGACCTTCTTATCGGTAAGATCCTCTTTTGTCAACAATTTTTTTAAAATTATGTATCACTGCCACATACACTTGTTTCAATCACAGGTGCTCGACACGAGCTTGATGTGAAGAAAAAAATAATAATCTAAAGAAAAAAAACCACACAGAGTGAGAAAAATACCTTAGAATACCCCCATGACCCATTCAGACATATGACCCCCTCTATATTACTATATAACAAGAGAAGGTTCGTAACTTCCGAACACTTGGTTCCACACATGACCCTCGATTTCATTCTGCTATTTCTTTATTTAAAAGCACACGACCATTCTCTATGGCTTGTTTAACTCCTGAGATATTTTTCTATTCATCAAGCCATCATTGACTGTTCTACGTTGTACAAAACTGAAGTTACGGCTTCCGAAACGTGCGATTTTCGCGAATTTTTCATCTGTGGACAAGTGCGAGCTACTTTGACAACCGGTAAAAAGAGCTAGATTTTCCATGTTTGCGACTCTACGACGTATGCCTTCTTCAGTTACAGAACAGTGGTAAATGCAAAAGTAAATTTTTACTTACCATTAACTTTATTCAACTTTAGAAATCCTGTTCCATGGAAGAATTAGACATTTTCTTCTTCAATGCACAAAACTTAAGCAATCAACTCTATTTTCAAAACAGTTAAACTATGCGGCACACACGTCAACGCCGAAATATGATTGGCTCAAAAGGTTATACTTAAATAACATCAATGCACAGCGTCTGTTTCACGATGCAGATCATTGTGTATCCCTGCAAAAATAGGTATTAGCATGATCACATTATGTTATAATTCGAAAATGTTAACTGAATGAGGGTATAGATTTAGTGTTGCAGATACTCATTTGCATAAATTAATTAACAACTTTGTCATGATGATCGTGTTTTAGCATTAGTATAACAATCAGAGTTTTCGGCACTTATCGACTTACACTGTTTTGACATATCGCGGGATGCAGTCAGCTTTAAGTGCGTTACAAAACTTGAAGAGCTTTCGTCAATGAATATGTGCATACATAATTTTGTGTATACCATATTTTCAGTTTTTGATCAACATTGTTTATTGGGTTTTCTTTTGACAAGACTTTATTTTCGTGACGTATGATTCTAAATGCTTTCTGACCTAGTCATTAGCAGGCAATATTCTGCCAGCTTCTGTTAACACCAAAAGTGGTTATTTTGTACAAGGCATAGTGAGGCATTTTGTTTGAAACACTGTATTGTACTTTTATACATTTTAAATAAAAAGAAGTTATTTTCACTTGGTTTGGTTCTAGGCATTTTATTAATGTTGAATGAAATTTCCAAATGCTTCTCTTTTGAATTCTTTATTATAAATTTGTATTGTCAATTTACTCAACTGCAATGGGATGTGGATGAATCATTTAAAAGGTCAGGTTGCATGTTGCATATTTGTAATTAACATACTTAGGTAACATGTTTTAAACTTCATCAGTAAAATTTGTTTTAAAAAAATACTGGTAAGAAGTAGACAATCATGTTTGTTTCATTTAAAGCAAAATGAGGCATTTTGTCTCATTAAAAAGGGCCATAATGTGTACATTGGAGGAGAGGCAGGTACAGGGAAAACCTTCTTGTTACAAGAATGTGTAAAATATTTAAGAGAGGAAGGCAAAATTATATATTTAACATGTACAACTGGCATTGCATGCACTGATTATCCTTCCAGCATTTGTGCAGAGACAATACATAGGTGGTCTGGAATTGGAGATAACATGTAAAGAAATAGGTCATTTCATTACAACAAATAGCAATATGAAAACCACTTATGAGAAAATAAAATCTGCTGATGTTTTAATAGTAGATGAAGTCTCAAAGTTTAGTAAGCGACATTTTGAGAACTTGGAATCTATTTGTTCCTTAAAGGACCCATCAAAATTATTTGGTGGGATGCAGATTATTTTTTGTGGAGATTTCTTCCAGTTGCCACTTATGAGGATTATCTTGTGCGATGATGATGGCAGTTATTGTTTTGAATCAGATTTGTTTGACATGGTGTTTGTAAACAGAGTATTTTTAAAGGATATTGTGAGGCAAACTCAATATGAGTTAATCAATGCTCTATCTGAACTATCTGGAACCAGAAAAGAAATTGGTGAGGACACAATTTCATTAATGGACCAGTTGTCTAGACCCCTGGCAGATGATGGGATGTCTAGTTTTAAACTTTTTGCTACCAATCAGATGGCTGATGATTACAACAGACATCAGAAAATGGACGTTCAGTACCATACTGTATGAATCAGACAAAGAAGATGATAATGAATCTGATGAAAGAGAGTTAGAAGAGAAGAATGATGAAATTTGCAAGCTGTGCCAAAAGGAATATGTGGAAGGGTAATTTTGGATACAGTGTGATGTTTGTTCTGGCTGGTATCATAGAAAATGTGCAGGGTTAAGTAAAATTAAGAGATGGCAAAAATTCAGTAAGACTGGAATAAAATTTACATGTTTGTGGTATCAGTAGATACTTATGCATTGCATGCCATGGACACTCATTAATATTGATTAGTATGATTTATTAAGCATACTGTATATTGATTTTACATTCATTTGGCACTGTCTTCTGCATGCAAGATTTGCTATACAAGTTTTCATTTAAAGACCTGTCTACCCTTCCTATCACAGGTGATCAATCCATACCATTTATTTAAGCCTGTGTGCAACATTAAGATATTGCACTGGTAATGAACATTTAGTTTAGTAATTACATTTATTATTACAACTGGAAATGCACAATAATTGTATATTTCATTTTGTTGCTCATATTGTGTGTTTTACAAGTTTGTTGACCTATAGGGTTTCTTGTGAACATTTTATGTGATTATATTTAGAATACTATGAACAAACTTCATGCATATGTATTTTCATATATATCCTTCTTTTTTCACATAATATTACTGCTGCATTTCTGTATTTTAGCATACAGTATCATGACATCATTTCATAACTTTGTTGCAAAAACAGTTGTAACTGGCTCTTATACATGAAGAAGCAAATGTGACTGCATCCATATTTTGTGAAGCTTGTGAACAATGGAATGATAAGACCAATATTGTCATTCCCTATCAATTTCCATATCACCAAACCAAAAATTGCCATCCTGGTGTGAAGTATGAGTATCCCAAAGCTATTAAAATTCTTTGCAAGGGAAGGTATTTGGATCAGCAGTATAAAACCAGGAATAACTTTGGAATATTAGTTATTTTTGCATCTAAAAGGTTTGCAAGAATTGCAGAACAGTTATTCTGTGTACAGACCAACATTGACAAAGGGAAACTATGCATTAATATATGGCTAGGCACATGCGATCTCACTAATAAACTGGAAGGTTTTATTTTAAGGATTGAAAAATACAGAAAAGTTGTGCAGCATTTTGAATCATAGTATGGTAGGCTCATCCAACTCTGCAGAAACAAAAAATGTAAAATTGTATTTCTTGAGATGCCTCATATCTCAGTCTATGAATTGAACATAATCAAAGGGCATGATGACCCCAAACTATTCAAGAAGTAGGATATTCAGCTTAAGGAGCAAATTGATTTAGTAATTGAGCTGATACTGCATTTAAATGAGCGACAAGATTCATTTTCGCCTATAAATAGCTTGGACATATAGAACTATAGGAACAGAACAAATAAGAAGAAGCAATGGACCTACAATTTCAGGTTATGCTTTGATGGTGTGCATCCAGGAGAAGTATTATCTACAGTGTGGTGGAAGAGACTTCATTCTTACATCTCTGCTTTTCTTAGTACAAACCATTACTGGGCTAATTAAATTCATTTCGGAAGCATGTTATGTGCTACATACAAGATGCCCAATTTTTTAAGTGTAAAACTATCATGTACTTCACATACAAGTGCTAGGCACCACTAACATTAATGAAGATTTAGATTGTTAAAGAGCAGGCATGGCCCATTCAGTGTTTAACTTATTTTGCCATTTGTTTTCTCTCTTTCTATCTCTTTCTCTCTCTCTTGTATATATATATATATTTATATATATATATATATATGTTACAGAGAGATAATTAATGATTCTTTGTTTTAATCACAGTGGTGAAGGATTTGTATATGATTAAAAAAAAGAAACAATTATGGTCACACCAATATTATATTTTTTTTACATATTTTTTTATAACTGGATGAATAAATAGACATTGTTTCACCCAGAGTATTATGAAGGAAGCACTAGCCATTTGACACATTATTATTTTATTAATGTTCGAAAGTAAGTTAGACTATATAGAGATTGAACAGACCCTACACTGGCTTTGAAAGTGATATATAATAACAACATTTAGTTATATGTCTAGCATAACATGGAATTCTGGATGGTGTCACCAAATTACTTGGCTGTAGAAGGTTGGAACAGACCTTTATCTTGTACACTTGGTTTGGAAATATTAACAGATCCTAGAGATATGCAATTATATGCTTACCATAAAATATAAATGTATGATTGATGTATACAAATCACTTTATTATGGATTTTTGTGATAGACCCAGTCATTCAGTGACATGTTTCAAAATACTATTGATATGAAAGATTACAATAATATACTTTCATGTAGCTATATTTAAAATTTTATATTGCAAATGTATTTTACAGAACCAATCAATCAGTAAATTGTACATACCTTAATAGTAGATCAATAACTGTACATTTCTTATTTTATAATCTTTCTGGTTTTGTACATGTAAGCAATTTTGTAAAACAAAAAGAACATTTTTGTAGGTCTATTACCACCACTCCACTGTTTACAAAATCACCCATGCATGTATGGTCTTATCTTGAAAAAAGTAGTATATGTTGTGTATTACTTACAATATATGTTCCTTTTGTTTGATGCCTGTTTGCTTCTATGCAAAATGAACAATGTAGGAAAATAGTATAAATTATTTTTTGTGAGAGGTCATATATGTATTTTTTCATATAACAATCATTCAGTTTTGGTAACACTAGTTCTGCAAGTGTATTAATTAATCAGAGCAAGGTGACAACATTTCAGATTTGAAAAGGTTTTAAATAATCTTGTCAAATAACATTTACTGTACCATATGCATTGAGTACAGTTTTCACTTTTGTGTTTCTTGTTTTTGTGGTACTTGCTGGAATGAATATTTTATATGCATAATTGATATTATATGATAAGTTTTCTTCAAAGTTTGAATGATTAATGTCATATTTCTGAATAATAATCAATTTAAAAGATTTTTTTCTTCATAAAAGAATAGGGATTTCCCTAACTTATAAAAACCAGAATACCATTGTGATGAGCAAATGTCATACTGTCTTATATATATATATATATATATATATATATATATATATATATATATATATAAAAGTAAATTTCAGAGTAAATTGCCTATATCAAATTTTAAACTACTATACAAGAATTATAATAATTTTTTTAATAACAATTTCTTTTATTCCTTAATAATAATAATAATAATAATAATAATAATAATAATACTTATTATTAATAATGTTATTATTATTATTATTATTATTATTATTATTATTATTATAGTAATTATTTTCTAATATGTTCAAATATTTGGAAAAAAGTATTACAAGTTCAAATTATTTTCAATTCTTAATATATATGTAATTTTTGGAAAGCCTAACTTGCCAAGTCATAACAGCCATGATAATCTATCATTTAAACCATTAACCAATTTCTGTTCTGTCGTATCTATTCCAGCGTCTGCAACTGACCCATCTCAAAATTTAAATTTCGCGCAACTTTTTGGTTGTGAAAGTGGGTCAATTCAGGGGAATTAATTAAGCTATGCATACTAACTATTATACAATCAATAAAATAATAATTAGTGCACTACGTTAAATTAAAATTTACAGAAATACGCTAGATAATGACTGAAAATATTTATTTATCTTGTGCATTGATGTTATTTAAGTATAACCTTTTGAGCCAATCATATTTCGGCGTTGACGTGTGTGCCGCATAGTTTAACTGTTTTGAAAATAGAGTTGATTGCTTAAGTTTTGTGCATTGAAGAAGAAAATGTCTAATTCTTCCATGGAACAGGATTTCTAAAGTTGAATAAAGTTAATGGTAAGTAAAAACTTACTTTTGCATTTACCACTGTTCTGTAATTGAAGAAGGCATACGTCGTAGAGTCACAAACATGGAAAATCTAGCTCTTTTTACCGGTTGTCAAAGTAGCTCGCACTTGTCCACAGATGAAAAATTCGCGAAAATCACACGTTTCGGAAGCCGTAACTTCAGTTTTGTACAACGTAGAACAGTCAATGATGGCTTGATGAATAGAAAAATATCTCAGGAGTTAAACAAGCCATAGAGAATGGTCGTGTGCTTTTAAATAAAGAAATAGCAGAATGAATCGAGGGTCATGTGTGGAACCAAGTGTTCGGAAGTTACGAACCTTCTCTTTTTATATAGTAATATAGAGGGGGTCATATGTCTGAATGGGTCATGGGGGTATTCTAAGGTATTTTTCTCACTCTGTGTTTTTTTTTTTTTTCTTTAGATTATAATTTTTTTCTTCACATCAAGCTCGCGTCGAGCACCTGTGGTTTCAATCTGTTGTTGTACTGATAAACGCCATTTTTCAGCACACAATATGTCATACTAGTATGAGTTTCCTCTGACCCTTGCCATCCCATATTTTGATATTTGGATACACCCCAACATGAATGTCCAAATATAAAAAATGGGGTGGCAAGGGTCAGAGGAAATGCGGACTAAGGCTATTCATGCCGGTCAGTATTAATGGAGTAGGAAGAACCCGGGGAAAACCCCCGGAAAGAACCACCAACACACGAGAAGCTGCTGTCAAGCTTTCTCACATACCCACATTGGCCAAATCCGAGACTCGAACCCATGCAGGGGTGAGATGGCAGTGAATCGTAACAGAAAGCGCTTTAGACCACTCTAAAGGTAATCACTGGACTGTGATTTTGCAGCATATTTGTACTCAATATTAATTTTGTATTCAACTGCAAGGCCACAGAGCAATACAGATTATGCAGTTAATGAAAAACACATTAAAAACAGAACTTATTTTATATTTATTAAGCCAAGTGCACACTTAAAAGAATCAATTGATTTAAATATTTTGTTAATTCCTGAAATGAAAACTGTATTGAAGTTAATTAGCATCTTTTGACTGTATATTGTAATACGTTAACTGTATATCATGTATACACGTGAGTATAGATTTGAATGAGCATGCTTTTTATGTGAGGCCGTTTTCTTTCTCTTGAGGGCTCCATCAATATTTTGGCTTCCTTTACACCTTTGTTGGATACTTTTGATATTCTCACTTGTCTGTGATGTCTTTTTTTTCTTCCAACACATAGTTTAAGCATTTTTTGGAGTAAAATAAGTCAGTGCAAATGCGGTTTGCTTCGACAAATGAGGAATTTGGAGGACATTCAGAGAAAATTAGATCAAAGATTGCAAATAATCTTGGATTACAGTATTCAACAAGAATAAAGCCTTGACAATGTATACTATGTAACAATGTATACAATGCCAATGTATACTATGACGATGTGTACTATGACAATGTATACTAGGACAATGTATACTATGTATATTTCAGTATTCAACAAGGATAAAGCCTTGACAATGTATACTATGTAACAATGTATACAATGCCAATGTATACTATGTAACAATGTATACTATGACAATGTATACTATGTATATTTCAGTATTCAGCAAGGATAAAGCCTTGACAATGTATACTATGTAACAGTGTATACAATGGCAATGTATAATATGTAACAATGTATGCAATGACAATGTATACTATGTAACAATGTATACAATGCCAATGTATACTATGTAACAATGTATACAATGTCAATGTTTACTATGTAACAATGTATATAATGACAATGTATACGATGTAACAAGTTTATATTCATTGTTGACTACTTGTTTCTAAGACAGATTCTGAGACAAATGGTATCAATTAATTTAAATCCCCCTTCTCACTCAGTGGGATCCAGGCCTGTATTGGGGCGAGATCTCTATAGTGAAAAGGCAGAAGCAACAGGTGGTGATCTTTTACCATTCAGTCAAACTGTCTTAGGAAAAGATCCTGAGAAAAGAACCAGAAATTAAATAAGCTCAAGTAAAATTGAGTGATGGTAGAATACCAGAAGTAGATGTAGACACTGAAAGCAGCTTGGAAGATAAATTGCTGTTATTTTACAAAGTCCATCAGCATCTGGAAAATTAATACCAGTAGTGACAGTAACTTTTGTTCACAAAATGTTGTACAGTATATCTATTGATGTTTTTATTTTGCTACAAACATTTCACACTTTATTCTAAAATTTGAAGATGAACTCCACATCGATACAGTTAAAAGTTGTTTTTTTTTATATATAAAAACATTAAATTTAAATTCTAAACCTGTTAGTTTAAGAAAGCAGTTGAAAATATTATAAAAGGTCTTTTTGAGAGTGCTTAAATTTGACCTGAAATTTATGTATGAACCATGGGGGCATCATTTCATTGTCAAGTCAGGATCATTTTCGTGGCTGCTGGAGACAACTAAAGCTTTGTGGAAATGAGCTGTGTACCAGCAATCATACTACCTGTAAGACATAGCACATGTAAGACATAGCACATGTTGATTTTGTTTAAGTTCTATGTCTTACGAGCTGAGTAACGGCCTTGTGTAGTCTGTTTCGATGTCGTCGCCATCGGAACGAGTAGTCAAAGTTTCAGGAATATCGCACATACTTGGCAACCTATATTGACACTCTTCCACTAATTTATGTTTAATTAATATACTTACTGTGCTGTTTTTATCCTGGTGGAATCAATATCTGACACTTGCAAATGAACACATTTTCTTGTTCAGTTGACATACATTTGAATTTGTTGATATGCGACATTAGTCAAGGAATTCCGAAGTATGTTCCAGTAGGTTCCAATCGGAAAATGTTTCTTGAACAAAACGAAATGTTGCTTGCTTTTCAAATACTTGATACTTTGGTTTCATTAAAATAAAACGGCCTTGTTGAATCCTACTTCGGCATTCCGCAGCCACCATCGCATTGCAATCAATTGAAATGCGTTCATTTGCTAGTGTAATATTTTGAGTCAATTACGATAAAAAAAAAAAACAAAGTAAGTATACCAATAACTTGATATTTATTGCTAAGTATGTGATAATCATGAAAATTTCACCTCTTATTCTCCTGTTAGTAGAGTTCAAAACACACTACACCACGCTGTTCTTTAGGCAGTAAGACCCTATCAATAATTTATCTAGTCTACACAATCTACCAATTACAATTGGAACATTATTCACTGGGAGGCAAGGGAACTTAAATTGGTGGTTTATGTTATCTGTGAATCTTTTTGAACATTGTTGAACTGTTCCTGGAGAGTCTGACCTTCTAACCAATAAGAACCTCTCTTGTCAACAGTTTTTTTAAAAATATGTTTCCCTGCCACAGACACTTGTTTCTATCAGTAACAATTGGGAAGCTAATAATAATTATTGAATTTTGGGTAGGGAAAATTGTTGTCATTAGGGGATATAATCACTGGATTGGGACTGACTTTGTTACTGTGCAGCATATTTGTACTCAATAATGATTTTGCATTCGACCGCAAGGTCATGGAGCAATACAGGTTATGCAGTTAATGAAAAACACGCATTAAAAACAGACTGCTCTAGGGGCCTAGTGGTTAGTGTCTGTCATAGAAGCGGGAGGTCATGGGTTTGATATCTAGCCAAGTCATACCAAAGACTTTAAAAAATGGTACTTAAAAGCTCTCTCGCTTAGCACTCAGCATTAAGAGGTTAGTGTAAGGACTGGTCAGCCTGGTGTCAGAATAATGTGACTGGGTGGGACACCATGCTAAATGTGTGCGTCATGATGTCTCAGTGTTAAACATCACTATAAACTGCCACACTGCAGACATCGTAATGATATAACTGAAAAACTGTTAAAGCTACATTAAAAATCCTAATAAAAAAAACAAATGATGCATGAGAAAAGCCGAATTGAGTGGAGCCAATTGTACACTTAAAAAAATCAATTGATTTAAATAATTATTTTTATACAAAAATGAAAACTTATAGAAGTAATTAGAATAAGCAAGTAAGGATTTTCTTGGATGAAACATGAATAACTGGTTCAGAAGTCCCTTTTTTGACCAATGCATTTGGAAGTAGAAATATATGTATATATTTAGATGTAAATTTTTTATATTAATGAGTGTATATTGTAATATCTTAACTGTATATCATACATATGTGTGAGTATAGAAATTGAATGAGCAGTCTATATGCTTTTTGTGTGAGGCCTCTTTGTCTTCCTCTTGATGGCTCCATTAATATATTTTGCTTCCTTTACACCAGTGGTGCACAAACGTTTTGAGTCAAGGGCCACAATCTGACTTGTTGAAACCGTCGGGGGCCACAAAAAAGTGAAGATCAAAATCGTCCCACACAAGATAGACATCACATCTAAGACCACACAAATAACGATGAAGACTATAATTACGACAAAGAAGTTGCATACTAAGACTTGTTCTAAAAATGTTATGATACGTCAACTTTCACAAAGTCAGTGTGATGGATGGTGCTGCATGTCATCTGCAAGCTTCGAAATGTCTGGCTTGATGTTTGATGTTGAAAAACGCAAAATTGTTTCCAGATTATTATCAATCAGCTGATTGCGGGTGTTGCTTTTGTTCAGTTTCATCTGTGAGAAAGCCTGTTCGCAGCAGTATGTGCTGCCAAACATGCTGGTGTGGACAAGTGCGTTATCTTTCAGATTAGCAAATGTATCAGGCAATATTCTGTAGAAGTCAAGCAAACTGTTTTCTTGGTAAGTAGCATGCAGTTCATCAGATGCCTGGAGATCAGTAAGTTCGAGCTGGTATTCTGCTAACAAGTCATCTACTGACACACTGAACGGATCAGCAAAAAGTTTCATTAACAATCTGCATTGGTCAAAGTCATGAAACCGTGAATTGAAAGATTGAACCAATGCATCTAGTTTTCCAACATAAACTTTTGTGTCAGTGTCCTGACTCTTCTGTAGCTGTGACTGAAAATTGGGAAAGTGCACAAAGTTCCCCGATGCTGCTTGCTGCCGGAACATCTGCAACTCTGTCCTGAATGTAGAGATGTGATTTGCAAGTTGACAAACAAGCTGATTTTTGCCTTGCAACTTCAAATTCAGATAATTCAAGTGTTGCGTAATGTCAACCAGAAAGGTCAAATCAGCTTGCTATGCTGGATCAGTCATGGAAGCAACTTCTTTCTCTTTGTTCTTGCTTCTGAGGAATTCTATGACCTCTTCAATTAGCTCCCAGAATCTTTTGAGCATCTTCCCTCGACTCAGCCAGCGTACTTTACAGCAATAAACAAGATCACCATAATCTGCACCAATTTCTTCAAGAAGACTTCGAAATTGGCAGTGATTGAGCCCTCGTGGTTTGATGAAATTAATTGTTTTCGTCACTAACGCCATCAGTGCCTTAAAACCAAGTTCTTTACTGCACAGGTTCTGTTGGTGAATAATACAGTGCAACTTCACCAACTGTCTGTTCTGCTTTCCTCGATGCTTCATCAACAGTGCTACCAGCCCGTTACTTTCTCCGGTCATGGCTGGTGCTCCATCAGTTGTCACACTTACCAGTTTCGTGAAATCCAGTGAAACACTACTACACAGTCGCACTGTCTCTTCAAATAGAGCAGACACAGTTGTCTGACCCTTCATGTAACCCATGCCGATAAGTTCCTCTGTGATTTCAAACGATGACGACACACTGCGAACAAAAACTAGCAGCTGTGCGGTTGAATTGATGTCAGTCGACTCGTCTGCAGCCCAAGAGAAGTAGACAAAGTTGGCTGCTTTGTCTGCAAGCTGTCATGTCACGTCTGCTGAGAGGTGTGAAATTCTTCGTTGAACTCACAGGTGCTCGAGGTGAGCTTGATGTTAAGAATAAAATAATAATCTAAAGATAAACATACAGAGTGAGAAAAATACCTTAGAGTACCCCCATGACCCATTCAGACAACTGACCCCCCTCTATATTACTATATAAAAAGAGAAGGTTCGTAACTTCCGAACACTTGGTTCCACCCATGACCCTGGATTTCATTCTGCTATTTCTTTATTTAAAAGCACACAACCATTCTTTATGGCTTGTTTTACTCCTGAGATATTTTTCTATTCATCAAGCCATCATTGACTTTTCTACGTTGTACCAAACTGAAGTTACAGCTTATGAAACGTGTGATTTTCGCGAATTTTTCATCTTAGGACAAGTGCGAACTCCTGTGACAACCAGTGAAAAGAGCTAGATTTACCATGTTTGCGACTCTACAATGTATGCCTTCTTTAATTACAGAACAGTGGTAAATGCAAAAATAAGTTTTTACTTACCATTAACTTGATTCAACTTTAGAAATCCTGTTCCATGGAAGAATTAGACATAGAAGTTTAAAACATGTTACCTAAGTATGTTAATTACAAATGTGCAACATGCAGCCTGATCTTTTAAATGATTCAACCACATCCCATTGCAGTTGAGTAAATTGACAATACATATTTATAATAAAGAATTCAAAAGAGAAGCATTTGGAAATGTCATTCAACATTAATAAAATGCCTAGAACCAAACTAAGTGAAAATCGCTGCTTTTTATTTAAAATTTATAAAGTACAATACAGTGCTGCAAACAAAATGCCTCACTATGCCTTGTACAAAATAACCACTTTTGGTGTTAACAGAAGCTGGCAGAATATTGTCTGCTAATGACTATGTCAGAAAGCATTTATAATCATATGTCACGAAAATAAAGTCTTGTCAAAAGAAAACCCAATAAACAATGTTGATCAAAAACTGAAAATATGGTATACACAAAAAAATGTATGCACATATTCATTGACAAAAGCTCTTCAAGTTTTGTAACCCATTTAAAGCTGACTGCATCCCGCGATATGTCAAAACAGTGCAAGTCGATAAGTGCCGAAAACTCTGATTGTTATACTAATGCTAAAACACGATCATCACGACAAAGCTGTTAATTAATTTATACAAATGAGTATCTGCCAATACTAAATCTATACTCTCATTCAGATAACATATTCGAAATAATTATAACATAATGTGATCATGCTAATACCTATTTTTGACGGGATACAAAGTAATCTGCATCGTGAAACAGTCGCTGTGCATTGATGTTATTTAAGTATAATCTTTTGAGCCAATCATATTTCGGAGGTTCCGAGAAACACCGAAATACATTGAAAAAAAACGAAATACACATGCATTTACATGTTCTCTCTGTATATATCGATTTCCACTCACACATTATTTTTGTTTTAATTTGTATAATAATATAAAGCAAAATAAAATATGATTTATTTTATTTTTATTCAAATTATTTACTTTTTCATAGTTATGCATGCGTCAACTTTATTGGATAGGTTGATCATTCCGGATGTTTGTAAGTAATGAAAACGACTGATCGTTCCGGAACGCATGCAATTTCCGGAACAGACGGTGTAAGCCGACTTAATTCATGTTGTTTCAAGTCGCTTAATTCATGTTCTAATTGACTGCACTGCACATATATTTATTGTTCTCCCTTTGATCTCATTTCATATTCAAGTTAAGAAACAATCTTTATTTGGTAAGTCGTTTAATTCGGAACATATTAACAAAAATAGACCTTTTTAACACCCTTACAATCAACTGTCATATCATCATAACCAATATGTGTGTGCGTGTGTGTGTGTGCGTGGCAAATGACTTATAGACATTTCGGCCCAACTTTAAAGACAATTCAGCCCAACTCGAAAGACAATTCGGCCCAACTATGCGATAGTTGTATAAAGATATTTTTTTCATACAGCAAGTAGATACTATGTAAAATATACAGTGTATCCCCTAGGGGTCCAAGACTGAGAGTCAAAAGTCTCCTTGGTGTCAAAACTGGGGGTCAGACTGAGTAAAAAACAAATGTTGGTATCAAAACTGGGGGTCAAAATAAAAATGTGGGGGTCTCTGAAGCGCAAATGAGGGTAAAGGGAAACACTGATATATATATATATATATATATATATATATATATATATATATATATATATATATATATATATATATAGGTATTCTGAAATTTGACGTTTACTATTGACGTAAGATAAAGAAAAAACAAAACAACGAAATTTGAGCGACTAAGTAAACTCCTTGTGTGCAATGCAGTTTTGTCTGAAAACAAAGGCGTTAAGGCAGTCACGATCTATTAAATGACGCCGTGTTCTATATCCGATTATTTATGGGTTGAATATTCAAAATGACTGATGTCAAAATGGAATTATTTTAACAATGAAAATAACAATGCATTTGCTTTACGTTAGTGAAATACATACGTTACCTAAACAGTACGCGTGAGCGGACTCCTTGTTTTCATCGACTAAAAATATTGTTTTCTGTATATGAGACTGTATATAAGATCAGTCCATTTTAATTCCACACAAAAGTGTACATTTAAATTGTTGGAACTTTAAAATATATCCGTGTTTCACACTACGACACATACGTTACCATTCTACATTAATTTAAAAAAAAATACATGTTATTGTTCTTTTTAAATTTCGTGAAAGCACTTAATTAAGTATAAAAATGTTATTCATTTCATCTTATTATAAAATATAAAATAAGTCATAATGATTATATCAGAAATGACCATTTGAATAATGATGTTCAGCTGTAACATACAGGAGAAATAACTACAATGAAGAATGTACGCGTTTAAAATGGTTAATCTAACATATTTATAATAATTTCATGCTATATTTTCATGATCAAAAGGGAAATAAGAAAACTGAGTGAAAACGATTACAGATTTAATGAGCAGTCTCTTGTCGTATGTATATGATACATACGTTGTACGTTTGGAGTGACTAAAAAGGCATACACATTGTAAATTTTCGCAATAATATTTTGAATCGGAAACTTATGTTTAGAATGGTATTAATTTGACAACTTAAAATGCTTTTGGTGTTTTGAATATTCATTATCAATTTAAATGAAATTTGAAATAGAAGAAATTTTGGTAAAGGTTCATCTTTCGTTGTGCACATTTCTCTGTCTTTTTTGTAACTTATAATAGCAAAACGCAATAATGTTCTGAATTCAATTTATGTCAAATTATCGCAAAATACCTAATTATTGCAATTTTCAACCATTTTCCCTGTATAATCTTATTTGTAACAAATACGTTCAAATACGAGAAGATCTCTTGTAAAGTATGTATTTTGCTTGCGAATTAAGTTTTTGAGACCAAGTTGGCAAGTGCCTAACAAAATCGACCTTCTTCCATAGGAGATATGATGCATCTCATTCTTGTCTACGTAACTCCCAAAGCACCGCGTCCATCTCTACTATACTACATTTTTTCTCCACAGTAACATTTGGATTTGGGACGGTCCAATCAAGTTATGAATAAATAAATCATATAAATTTACATTATTTTGCTTATTATTATTATTCAAACATGTAAGACTATTCACCGTTCACATATTTCCAAAAACAAACTTTCTTAACACCTTGATATATATATATATATATATATATATATATATATATATATATATATATATATATATATATATATGATGTTAAGACAGTTGATATACATCACAAATAATCGGAAAACCTTTAAAACAGAAATTAAATGGTAATTATTTTGATCAAAAACTATATAATTAAAAGTTATAGTAATATATAATATAATGCCGGCAAATACTTTTGATACTTTGATATATACCCCTTTTACGCTGTGTATGTATTACTATGATAGGCCATATATCAGGTTGGTCGAATCAAGTACGATAACAAGAAAAAAGTAAATAATTCTTATTAAAATATAATAAATCATTTTTTGCTTTATATTATTATTCAAACAAAAACAAAAATAATGTGTGAGTGGAAACCGATATATACAGAGAGAACATGTATATAAATGTGTATTTCGGTGTATTTCGGTTTCTTCAGTGTATTTCGGTGTTTCTAGGAACCGATATTTCGGTGTTGACATGTGTGCCGCATAGTTTAACTGTTTTAAAAATAGAGATGATTGCTTACGAAAATGTCTAATTCTTTCATGGAACAGGATTTCTAAAGTTGAATCAAGTTAATAGTAAGTAAAAACTTACTTTTGCATTTACCACTGTTCTGTAATTAAAGAAGGCATACATCGTAGAGTCCAAACATGGCAAATCTAGCTCTTTTCATTTGTCACAGGAGCTCGCACTTGTCCCAAGATGAAAAATTCGCGAAAATCACACGTTTCGGAAGCCGTAACATTAGTTTGGTACAACGTAGAAAAGTCAATGATGGCTTGATGAATAGAAAAATATATCAGGAGTAAAACAAGCCATAGAGAATGGTCGTGTGCTTTTAAATAAAGAAATAGCAGAATGAAATCCAGGGTCATGGGTGGAACCAAGTGTTCGGAAGTTACGAACCTTCTCTTTTTATATAGTAATATAGAGGGGGTCATATGTCTGAATGGGTCATGGGGTACTTTATGGTATTTTTTTCACTCTGTGTGTTGTTTTTCTTCAGATTATTATTTTATTCTTAACATCAAGCTCGTGTCGAACTGTCATACGATTCAAAGCCACCGTCTGCAGCTTGCGAGCAGCTTCCGGACACAACTTTTCTGATGCAATAATCATACATTGCTCGACAAAATCCCGTCAGTGAAAGGTCGGCCAGATGTCGCTATCATCAACGAAATCTCGTAACTAACCTCACATGCTGCACTAAAATCTGCTGACTGCTTTTTATAAAGTGGTATGTTGTTTATTAATAATGCATGACACAAGTTAATAGTTATATATATATATATATATATATATATATATATATATGTGTGTGTGTGTGTGTGTGTGTGTGTGTGTGTACTTTTGTGTTTAATTATTTTTTTTTTTAACTTTGTTTTTTTTTTTATTTATAGGTATGAACTTTGTAGTCTGAAATAAATTCTTATCTTATCTTATAATGACGCTTTATATTGGAAACCTTCGCCACTGCTACTGTTGAATGACACAGCAGACAAGTAACGTTCCAGTCATCATTTAACTGCCGGTTTTCGTTGTCAACTTTTCTTTTACGATTAGCTGCCATTTTGTCACAAAAATATAATCAAAATAAACAATAGAAAATATGGTGGGTACTTCCGGTACACCGGGTAATTGGTGATGTGCACCACTGCAAAATTAATGGCAATACTGCCAGGCAAATTCTATAGCCATTTGATCGAGTAGTGCACCAAATATTTGACTTTCCCGTTGGACATCGTGGGCCACTTGGCAACTCGTCGCGGGCTGGAGTTGGTGCACCACTGCTTTACACCTTTGTTGGATACCTTTGATATTTTCACTTGTCTGTGATGTCTTGTTACTTTCACATAGTTTAAGCATTTTCGGGGGTAAAATAAGTCAATGTAAATTCCATTTGCTTTGACAAATGAGAAATTTGGAGGATATTCAAGGAAATTAGATTAAAGATTGTAAATACTCTTGGATTAGATTGTTCAACAAGGATAAAACCTTGACAAAAGTATACTTTGTAATAGATCTTGCGAATAATGGGTGAGAATGGCAATTCTTTGCATATGAGATCTAAAATACTCTAATCATTAGTGATCACTTTTGAGCAATTTTAGCAGTCGTTGTTGACTACTTTTTTCTGAGACAGATTCTGAGACAAATATTATCAGTTTAAATCCCTCTTCCCATCCAGTGGGATCCAGGCCTGAGCGAGATCTCCATATCAAGGAATTACATCAGAGCCATAGTGAAAAGGTGATGGTGATCTTTTACTGTCAAACTGTCAAAAGATCTTGAGAAAAAGTCCAGAAGTTAAATAAGTTGGAAGTAAAATTGAGTGATATGGTAGAATACCAGAAGTAGTCATTGAAAACAACTTGGAAGATAAAGTACATCAGCATCTGGAAATCGAATACCGGTACTGACAAAATGTTGTATATTTATTGATGTTTATATTTTGCTACAAACATTTCACACTTTATTCTAAAATTTGAAAATTAACTCCACAGTTAAAGTTGTTTTAATTTTTAAATTAAAATTTTAAACCTTCTTGTTTATGGAAGCAGTTTAAAAAATTATAACAAATTCTTAAAAAGCATTTGAAAGTGCTTAAATTTGACCTGAAATTTATGTATGAACCATGTTGGCAACATTTTGTTGTCAAGTCAGGATCACTTTCGTGGTTGCTGGAGACAACTAAAGCTTTGTGGAAATGAGCTGTGTACCAGCAATCATTGATTTTAGGGATAATTATTATAGTAATTACTTGCTTTGAATCATTTCTCTGCATCTATGTCCTTCAGTTTCATTTTTTAAAATATATAATGTTGACATGTTCTTAATAGATTGAATGTGTAATTTTTTTTTCTTTCCGCAGAAAGGTCAACAGTGACTCGACATCAGATCTGGCAGAGTGTTATTTCAGGATCAACATGATTCTTATATTCATATTTGTAAGTATTAAACTCAAAACTCAGTATTAAATGATAAATAAGCAAAATTGATTGCATAGGTACTCTACTGCCCAGAGCGCAATAAATGTTGCAGTGTCCGGCAGGGCAAATGACTTGGAACTCTTGCTTGTCCTGCTTTCATTTTGCTTTTTCTACAGTGTATGTTGTATTTTTTAGGGTTTGACGCCATTTATCGGCGCCAATAATAATGGTGAAGGAAGAACCCAGGAAAACCCCCAGAAAGAACCACCAACCCACAAGAAGCTACTGGCAAGCTTTCTCACATACCCACATTGGCTGAATCGGAGACTTGAACCCCCTGAGATAGAGGTGAGGTGGCAGTGATCCGTAGAGGAGAGTGCTCTAGACCACTCTGCCACTTGGGGACCCTGTACAGTGTATGTAGTACTAAATCTAATAAAAATGTCACTCACCATTGAGCAAGCTACTTGAAAAAAAGTTACTGGCCCTTCCATAGCCACCGCTAGTAGATATAAGCAGATGAGTGGAACGTCTAATTCCTGGTTTCTAAGACTGACTTTATGTAAATGCAGGTATCAGTTGTAAACAGTTTTATAATGGTTGATCATCAGCTTTGTTTTTATGTTCTCTAAAAATCAAGGTTTTAAGGATTTTGGCTCTTGTAAAAGTCAGTGCTTACTTTGAACTTTTAATTAGTGTGATTAATATACACATTATTATACTGTGATCTTGATTGCTAGCTCATGCAGAATTGTCAGCTTTTGGAAATCGGGATCATTTTGCTTCATTCCACATGTCTGGGAGAAGTGGTTTCAGAAAATTCACTTGTCCTACCTAAAGCAAAAAATTAAAAAGAAGAAACATGGTGACAACAAAGGGTAGTTGCTTAAATGGTTAAAGCTTCACTACCGAACACAAATAAAACATTTACATGTAATTGTCAGTTACTTATCCTGTGTTGAATTGTTAAAGCTTCACTACCAAACACAAATAAAACATTTACATGTAATTGTCAGTTCTTTGCACTGTGTTTTCTTCTGAGTGCACAATATGAAATGAAGCCAACATGAGCAAGAAATGATAAGGCAGCCAAGCTGGTATTGAAACTTACTGAAGTTATTAGTCTGTATGATATTTTACTTACAATACAATTATTATAGTATATTCCAATCATGGCATTAACACTGGCATGCAGGCTTGTTTGTACATGATGATAAGCATTCATACTCGCTACATTTGCATGGAACCACAGCATGTTAAAAAGTATATACAAGACGATGTTAATATTGGTTTATTTACAATATTATTTATATAAATGGTTAAGCAACTGCTATGAAAATGGAGATGTTCATTTCTTCTTTGGGTTCAAATTACTTCTCGAAAGGAAATTTATTCTTGAATCCATCAAACAAAGTGTTATGTTGTTAGCTAAACAGATAATCACCTGATTGCTTGTGACTGTCATGTACTGTATATGGCAAGATTCCGACTCTTAGACTTGGCAGTTAATAAACGCTATGATGAACTGAAATCACATTTGCATTGACTCATATGTGTATCAGCACAAAGAGACGATAAGGGCAGTATGATGTCTTTGGTGAAGATAAGACGATGTATTAGTGGATCATAAAACATCAACACTCCAGCTGACTTGAGCTGAATTGATAATTGCAGCTTGTGAGAAGATGAGATTGTACCTCATTATTGTCTTATCCTTGGCGTTTTAGAAGGCTGGACTTCTTCCTTTCTGCAGTTTCAGGATTGTTTACAACTTGATTGGGGGCCCCAAGTGGTCAAGTGGTCTACAGTGCTCACTGATACAAATCACTGCCAACTCACATCTGTCTGCGTGGGTTCAAATCTCAGATTAGGCCAATGAGGGTATGTGATAACTATTACCAGTAGCTTCTCGTAGGTCGGTGGTTCTTTCCGGGGTTTTCCTGGATTCCTCCTTCACCATTAATACTGGCCACCATGTATAGCCTATCTTGTGCTGAAAAATGGCATTAAACCTAACAACAACAACAACAAATTGATTGACATGATATTGATTCAATGATTTTGTCAGAAATGTGTGTACCTTCAAGAAATAATGGAATGTAGCCAGAATTCATACCCTTTATTCTAAATAGTCATTGATGTAATTTTTATTTTTGTCTCCTTCTTCCAGGGTATTTTTTGTGTGCCTACAGAACAAAAAGTAATACAATATTGTCCAGATCAACAAGTTCTTCATGTTGATCCGAGCACTAAATTAGCCTTCTGCTGTTATCCGGTCAGATTGCCAAGGGGTCAGTACATTTTTCCTTTTTTCTTCAGTTGACATCATGGTCATTGGGATTAAACTCTGTTGTCTCAGTTAACATATTTTGGACCACTTTATTTCAGCTGTGTCAGATACATCTATGTTCACATGTATGTTTTAAAAAAATAAAATTGTGGGGCCCCCGAGTGGCCAAGTGGTCTATAAAGCGCTGTCTGTTACGGATCACTGCCATCTCACCTCTATCTGCGTGCATTCGAGTCTAAGATTCAGCTAATGGAGTTATATGAGAAAGCTTGCCAGTAGCTTCTCGTGGGTCGGTGGTTCTTTCCGGGGTTTTTCCGGGTTCTTCATCAACCATTTATACTGGCCGCCATGTATAGCCTATATTGTGCTGAAAAATGGCATTAAACCATAACAATCAAACAAAAACTTTTTGTGCATCTTTTGTTGAAATATCTTGTCAATTTGATTCAAACAGAAGAGCACAATAGTATTTTTTTTTTTTTTTTTTTTTTTTTTTTACGTATGTACATCCCAAGGTTTATTTGGTCCTTAATGAAAATAGTGCTGACCAGACACTCAATATGGCCACAACAGCAGCACTCCAGAAAATATTGCTTCTCCTTCTGAATGGATGGTCAGATTAACATGGGGTTTTCACTTTAAGACTTTTTATAATGTCTCGTTAGTCCTAAATGAAAAGATGCCAAGCTAATATCAATTAAAGCTGCCACTGCAGCCGTCTTACAAATCTTACTATTGCTGCTTTTCCTGAAATATCATATCAACAAGGTATTTTTACAGAAGATTTCTTGTGATGTCTTGTTGATCCTCGATGAAAACGGTTTCGTTGGAACATCCAAAACATCATGTAATGTTGTAATTGCTACTTCTCCTGATTATATGTTAATATATACATGGAAGTTTCACTAACAACTTCTTTTTATGCAAAGGCAATCTTTTTTAAAAACTGTTCCGATCTGTGAACCTAATATTGTCACCATTACAGCCATCTTGAAAACCTTGTGATTGCTTCTTCTCCAGGACTGAAAGTCAAATTAACATGGGTTCTCATTGGAAAATAATTTCTTATTATATTTTGTATAATGTAAAATTTAATGTTTCTGTTCTGACATAAAAATAATTCATGTTCAGGAAACATATTAAATATTTGGAGCAAGGCACATGAGCTGTGAAGCTATTAATCAGTATGTCACCTTAATTGAAATTTAGCTTAATAACAAAGGAACCAAAGTTAAAAATATACTGAAGGTGTCAGAATACAAACTTTATTATTGAGAATAAAAAAGTTTTCACATTTTGAGCTTGAGCATGAGTTTCAAGAGTACAGTGCTAGGCAGGTGGGAAGTTGTTTTGTTTGTGAAGATGCTGATAATTGTTACTTTTGAGAACAGGGGACCAGGTGTTGTTTTGAGAATACATGATCATGTGTTGTTTCAAGATTAATGGGGTCATTATAAGCATTTGACACTTTCTGAGCCAGAAAAATGTGAAGCTTCCAATGTAGGTTATTTCAAAGTGATTTATCTCATTCTTCTCTCAGATAACATATTTTTACCTGCTTGATTGCTTTTTTTCATTTACCTTGGATACATTTACAGTCACAGGTGTTACTGTTTTAATTGCTGCATATATATATTTTACAAATCTTGCATGATATTTTCTTGCATGATGTTTTACACACATATCACACACACACACACACACACACACACACACACACACACACAATTATATATATATATATATATATATATATATATATATATATATATATATATATATATATATATATATATATATATATATAATGCAGTATGAAAACTGACGATGTAAATTTGATTAAAATGTAAGAACATGATTGTATCTCTGGTTACTTTATTTATATCCATCATAAAGTGCTGCATATGCAATTACATCCTTTTCTCTGTCCAACCATTGGTTAACATTGCTTCTTAATGTTAGATACATATTATAGACTTTGACCAACTGTTTTGTCTGGTGGTTTTTGAAATATGCAGATAAATCACCCACACACAAAGATATTGACTGGCAGTTTGGGGGCTGATATCGCCTGTTCATTAAAACCTGAAACAATTTCCAGCTAATTTTGTCTGCATATGTTGGTGTACATTTTTATACACTTACCAGTATTTCTTGTGGCTATTTCTAAATGTCTGTACATGTCTAAATTATATGCATGTCTGATCCAGAAAGATTTGCATGCAACATATTTACACATTTTAATAAACAGCAGAAATCAGACCAGCATATCATCCATCAAAATCTACACATATTTGGGGGATTGATTTATCATATTAGTATTGAATGGGAAGCACCCTTATAAAAATGCAATCCTAAATCAAGCTACCATGCCTGTTTTTACCCACTATATTGGATTTTGCAAACAGTTACCGCTGTCACTGTATCTCATCTTCGTAATATGCAACTTCTAATAATGTTGAATAGGAAAGAAGAATAATTCAGAATTTTCTCCATGAAAGACAAGAAAACAGAGCTAGAATGACAATTGTGCCGTCCTGTTTAGATTTGCGAAATAATCTGGTAAAGGAGAAAACTACTTTTTGCAAATTGTGTAATGTGATTTCGCTTCTGGGCATGCAATACAAGAGCACAAAAAACCAAATAAACATCAGCTTGCTGCTTCGTCTGGTGTTTTTCAACAGATTACATCAAGGAGCACTGTAAAGAGAGTGAGGCATCAGAAACTTTGAAGGAGTTCAACAGTATAATCAACAGCAAATGTGACACAGCTTAACACATGAATGAAATGTGCTGATTTTAAAGACATTGTACTTCAAAACAGCTTACGAGTTGGATTTATTAAGATATCTAAAAAGTCATGTGATCATAAGTTTGTAGTCCATTCGTTTATTTTAATTGTATTAGATTCAAAAACTAATTTTGTTCTTTTAGCACAATCAAAAAGTATGGAAGTTTCATTTTCTATTTATGACAATTACTTTTAGAAAGGTTGGTTCATTGAGCACTGTGGATAGAGATAGGCATCACCAGCTATGAATGAATATCATCAACAGCAAGTGCGGACTGCCAGATGTTCCCAAAATAAATTGACCATCCATTCAGTACATATGCACAAATCTGGCAAAGAATGGCCCCCTTCCCCCCTCCCTCCATGCATACTTATTAAGACATGCCCCACCTGTGTACATACTCTTGATGCCAAACCAAAGTTTGTCTAGTGTCTACAATTCAAACATAGACTGAAGCCAGTCTAACAGGTTACATATTAGTCAAATTATTATAGAGGTTTCACACCCATCCATCCTGTTTTTTATGCATACGTACATTATCAGTAGAAACGCACACTATATGCAAGCATATGCATTTTGGTTACCCCCCTCCATGTGTACGTACTAAATGGATGGCCCCTAATGTGAATTTTTTAAATGACCTTTAAACTTTGATTTTTTTTCAGTCACTTGGATTTATTAAATTTTAAAATATCCTCTGATATTGATGTTTCTAGTCAGTTTGTTGGTTTTAATTATTCTTTAGATTCTAAAACTTGTGTTTTTGTTTTTTATAATTATGGAAATAAATAAAAAATCTCACTTTCCATTTATGATTGTTCTTGTTATAATTACTTTTTTGTTGGTTGTCGGTTCATCAAAAAGAGGCATTGCTTTATCCATTCAGAGAATTGGAACAATACAAAGAGATATATCAAAACTAAAGCGCCAGTGAGGAAAACAAATATATTTTGGTGCATTGAAGAAAAAGAACCATTAGCTGTAAGATTTTAGTTTTGTTTCATAATTTGTATTGCGTTGCATTTGGTGAGAGTTCACTGTATTTATTTATATGAAGCGTGATCTTCCCAATTGATCGACCAGGGACTGCAAAGTTTGCTGTATAAAGGTCTCAATGTAAGTGTGACTAGCTAACCACAAGCTTGTATTGAACTCGTTACAATTCATTGCGAGCTTGCTACTTTGCACATACGAGCTCGTGCTAAACTTGCAATGAGAATACAAGCTCGTTACATTGCTATCAACCAGCTAGTACAAGCTGGTTCACAGCCCGTGATGAGCTTGTATGCTCATTGTGAGCTCGCGCGTGCTGGGTGATTGACAGTGCCTCATGAGCTTGCGTGCTTATTGCTAGCTGGTGCAAGCATAATTTCAGCGAGTTTGCTATTTGCACGTGTTGACCACGTTTAATGCTTGTACAAGCCTGCCACGACTTCGTAATCGTTTTAAATCCAAACTCTACTTGCATAACCGCGAAGTCACATGCGAAGTTGCAGCGAGCTTGTATAATGTCTTGAAATAAGATCGCGATTTTTATAAGGGCATATATCTAATACTGGATCCATGGGAAAAAAAAGAAATATGCTCTGCCAAATTTTCTTTTGGTTTTTTAATGTTGAAAAACTTTTTAGTGACTGAAGCAAGATTCATTAGTCCAGTATACATGTATTCTGAAAATTTAATGACAATTGGTGACAATTGGATGACAAAGAGTTGAATTTGTATATACCATATCATAAATTATCTCAGTATTTCTCAAAACTGATCGGTTGCTTTTGCAAGTTAATTGATTATGCATTGATTGACAGATCCCTTGGGGCCCCGAGTGGCCAAGTGGTCTGAAGCGCTTTCCATTACAGATAACTGCCATCTCTAAGATTCGGCTAATGTAGTTACGTGAGAAACCTTGTCAGTAGCTTCTCGTGGGTCAGTGGTTCTTTCCGGGGATTTTCCAGGGTTCTTCCTCCACCAATAATACTAGCCGCCATGTATAGCCTATCGTGTGATGAAAAATGGCAATAAACCCTACAACAACAACAACAACAACAAATCCCTTAAACAAAAGTTCAAGGTCTCTGAGCAAGGGATGAAAATGGCTTCTACCAAACCATTTTAGTTATGGATCATTAAATTTTTTGTGGAAAGCTTTCAACTAGTGTTAAAAAGATCCTATTGGTTTGAGTTAATAAAGTCAAGGGTTAAATGCAATTTGACTGAAAAAAAATCACTTCCAAACTATAACATTGCATTCAGCCCATAAAACTTAGTAGATTACATAACGTGAGTTACAGAAGAATCTTACTGATTTGGAGTTCAAAAGGTCAAGTAACTGTGGCTGAAAGAAGGAAAAATGTTTCTACACAGTAATGCTAATAAAAGATCACCAAATCTGTTGATGATCTACAGTTGGGGTAAGCAGCAGAGTGGGTGAACAGACCAACTTTTCAAGGCGTCGATTTAGCAAACTGATGCTTCCTCGAAATCGCTTAATAGGCGTCAATTTAGCAAACTGAAGCTTCCTTGAAAATACTTATTTAAATTTTTCAGTAAAAAAATAAATTTAAAAAAAAACGACTCCATTTTTATTGTCACCATCTCCTCGCTGCATAGATTTTTCACGATGGAGTGAGAGCGTGGACTGCGTCTGATTTGGTCTGAGGCTTCCCAAGGGTAAAAAAAAAGACGCCATTGTCGTTGGCGTTCACCCACTCTGCTGCTATGAAAATCTTTGATTTTTACAAACTAAATATTTGATCAAGTCCGACACGATATCTCGTATGAGGGTCTGATAAATTTATCGTCACAAATCCATGTGGGATTGTCTGAGCGCGGCTAAAGAAATTTCTAAATTGATTATGATCCATATCACCGCAGCACCAAGTTTGCCAAATATTTTAAGAGTATGTGTATCAACTCCGTTAAATACACATAGCATATTGCAGTTATCTCTGATCACTTTTGGTATTTGAGTGTAACGTTGAGTGACATATATCACGTCGGTGTTTTTATGTCTGCCTCTGGAAAATATCCTAGCAGGATTCTTTTGATTATCTAACATGATATCATCATATACGACTAAATTGTTAATACTTCCGTCGATGGAGTCAATGTTAGGTGCCTCTTCGATATCGGTTATAAACTCAATAACATCATCGCCATTAATTTCTCGCGCGGTTTCGTTAAAATCTTTGAACACTTCATAGCATCGTTGATCGTCTACACTCGGAGTAATCAAATATAACTTATCCCACGCCATCCATCTCGTTATCAAATTAAGTAGCAATTGTGTTTTACCACTTCCAGATGGTCCGATGATAATCGCGCGAATAGAATTTGGTAACATTACATGGTGTTTAATAGGTTCCCGTCGTCTCCTAGCTGAATAATCAATTACATTCATGCTGTTATATATAAATTATGGATCTATATTGTGTTAAATGTAAGACGCGTACTGGCACAAATGACTTGACGACGATTACAACGAAAAATAATAGATCAGCGCTTTCTGGTAAATGCGTACAATGTAGTAGGAAGAAATTTAGATTTGTTTCCACGAAACCTTTAAAAAAAAACGAGGAGGTGATATTGCAGCCAAGTTAGTGAAACTCCCAGGAACACCATGGGCAAAGTATCAAGGAGAAAAGCACCTTCCAGGGTATAGTTATTGTGGACCGGGAACAAGACTCGATATCAGACTCGATGACCAAAACCAACCCCGACCCGGTGAATATCCAATAAACGCTATTGATAAGGCGTGTCATGTTCATGATGTTGCTTATAAAAGCAGCAATCTTCAACATAGACATTTCGCGGATGTGAAATTAATTCATGCGTTAAATGCTATTCCTGATAAATCCTTCAAAGAAAAATTGGCTTCGTGGTTAATAAAATCCGCTATGAAAGGTAAATTGATGTTAGGTGCTGGTAATTAATAATATGGAATCTATTTATTATTCTCCGAGGGGATACTGGAGAGGCAAGGCAGCAATCAGTAAAGTCGCTAGCGTATCAAAGGTGAAAAAAACCACTGCGGCTAATTGGTTATCTAAACAGGCAATATGGCAAATTTATCTACCACCGCCTAAACGAATTAACTACTCGCATTTTGATGTTACAGGACCCAATGAAATTCATCAAGCTGATATACTATTTTTACCACATGACAACGGTTATAAATACGCGTTAACGTTAGTTGATGTTGCGAGTCTATTCAAACAAGCAGAACCGCTGAAGACAAAATCATCACCTGAAGTAGCTTCTGCGTTTGAAAAGATTTATCGACGAGGCCCACTACGCTGGCCAAATCTGTTACAAGTTGATCCTGGCAAGGAATTTCAAGGCGCTGTTTTATCAACGATGAAACATCATAATGTCACCATCAGACGGGGGCATACTGCGCTACATCGCGATCAGGCAATAGTGGAACGATTTAATCGGATTCTTGCAGAGCGGTTATTTGGATATCAATACGCGAAGGAGTTTATTCAGGATAAAAGATCCCGTGAATGGGTCAAGAGATTACCAGGTGTAGTTACCGTGCTGAATAATGAGATTACTAGAACAATCAACATGAAACCTAACAACGCTATTAAAAAGAAGTATATACCCGTACAACCACAAAAAGATTTCAAAGAATCAATTCTTGGTAGTAATGTCACTGTTAGGTATTTATATGAACCAGGAGAGCTTGAAGGTGGTAAAAAAAGAGCTACCGATCCTATTTGGAGCGTCACGACGCATAAGATATCCGGTATAACAGGATCTACGGGTAGACCAGCAATCTATAGACTAGATTCAACTGCTCCTCAGCGAGGATTTACTCGACAACAGCTACAAGTGATACCAGAGGATACTCAATTACCACCGTGTGGTCTTAACTAGCACCCCGGCGTCTGTTACACTCAAGACATGTCAGCATCACGTTGTCGTTGGTATGACCAATGCTGCTATTCTTTCTGTCTACGGTAAATTGGCGAGGGTTTTTATCCGACCAACTCCAACTCATTATACAATTGCAACTCGCGCAGTGATTATTCTGTTGTTGCTTCAGCTTAATTATTAATTCAGCATCAATGTCAAATTCTCGTTTTTTTTTATCCTGTTGTTTATAACCATAGAGTTTTTTCTGATTATATCCTCGATGAAATCACCAGTGACAATATCACTTATTGCATTATCCATAGAATTTTCAAGGACAATTCTTCGAAGTTGATTTATTCTCCGTGCTCGAGACACTGCAAGATAAACTAAATTCGACCACTCAATGCGATTATCTACTATCCAAATAATTGTATCTGTGATAGTTAATCCCTGTGAAGAGTGTATTGTTGCTGCGTATCCTAACGTCCACGGGGATTTATCAGCGCGTAATGCATCTTCAACGATGCTGATATCAACCAGCACAATATCATTTAACACTAAATTCTGCTTTTCACGCTGTCCTGGAATATCAACTTCAATATTTTGTCGCCGTGTATCCGAGGGTCTATAACATAATGGCACTGGAAGTGCTGCAAATTTTTCTTTATGCGTTTCAAATAACTTCATCTGAAGTGCGTCTCTGACTATTTTTCTACTTGCGATTATCAAATCATTTGGCCTCCACGTTTCCCAGAAATCATTCATTGGAGTTTCTAAAATTATTTCACGCGCTATTTCACATTGGATTCTATCCGGTTGTAATCTAATTAGCGCTTTGAACTCTCGTAATTGTTCATAAAGTGATCTATAATCAGTGTTAATTTCTTCATAATAGTCTACAAAACCCTTTAGCCATTCATGTGGAGATCCGCCAACAAATGGCGGTGGTTGACCGTGATCCCCGCACATGACGACCTTTGTGTTTTTGTTTAACAACCATTCAAGAAATGTATGTAATACACTCAACGATACAGTGCATATTTCATCCCAGATTATGATTTTAGGAATGAATTTATTGCCCATTCGATCAGGAGTCCATGTATCGCCTTTCCATCGAAAGAAGCTGTGATAAGTACAGGCTTTTACTCCCCGCGCTATCATCTCTTTGGCGAGTCTGTGAGTTGGTGTTAACACAATCATGGTTGACCAACGAAATAATTCAATTGCACAAGTTGTCTTTCCTGACCCACGACAACCGTTTAAATAAACTGTCTTGTATCTACATACGGGATCAGAGACAGGTGGTGCATTAGAAACTTCTGATTGAATTTCAATACAGTTACAACAAAGATATTTATCATCCATGGCAACGTCTGCGGATTCACAATACTCATGTAGTGTTTCCTTTTTAAATCGCCAACGTCCCCAATTTTCCTCGGGATCTGTGAATGCCGCTACATCCTATTTGTATTTATTGTGTATATACATCGAATCAGTAGCTACTCTAACCGCGGTATTAGGAAATCTATTTATCATCGAAAATAGATTAATAGAAGCATAGGCTAGCATAGAACTTCTCAAATGTGTATACTGGGAATTATATCCATCACAGTAGGTAACAACCGTACCTAATTTCTCACCACTGGATAGAAAAACATCCCTACGGGATACAAGTTTTCCCTGTTTCGTTAAATCCGCTACAATAAAATCGTATTCTGCATTGTCTATGATCAACCTCGAAGAGTATATTTTGCATTGTCATATCTTCCACCTTGAGTGAATTTACCAATTATTTTTCGTCCGAAATCTTTGGTTTCTTTGTTTTTAATTTCAAATAACTTCTTAAACACATTCATGATTTCTTCCTCGCTGAAATCTGGAAAATGCTCTCACTGTTCGTTAATTATACGATTTATATTGGGTTGTGGTAACCAAACATATTTCTGCGCGCGATAGCATATAATAGCTTCACCAACAATCAACGATTGTAACATCTCACAATCAATCATATACCGCAATAACACAATTGGCATCCAATGTTTCACAGATAGGTGTCTACTAATCCAAAGATAACTACACGGATGTAACCCTGTAGCGAGTTCAAATGATATCACACGAGCGAATCCGGTTAAATCAAAATCGGGTAATTGCCCATTAATCGCAACACGAGTCATTTCATGCGTGGGGTGTCCAAATCGTTTAAAATACTCAGAGCATTCTCCATACCCGAGAAAACTTCCAGGATAAAACGCGGATATATCAATTGAAATCATACCATCACGTGAGTATTTTGTATTCCACAGTCCTCCATGACCAAATTCGACGCAACTCAATTTAACGTCCTCGAGAAAATCACTTCGTGTTGGACGCCATGAGTTCTTTTCTTGTGCAAATTGAGCTACCACTGATGGAATAGTAAAACTATCCGTGAGTAGTTTTTCATGGAAACTCTCCGGTGAAAATTCATTAGCGATTTTTCTCATTCTGTTATCTAACTCTTCAACGCGATATAATTCACCATTTGGTCTTACAAATTGATCAAATCCTATTTCGGGATCTTCATTACTTCTAAGTAACCACACTGACACAGGATCATCCTTACACAGCATGTGAATAGCATCGAATACCTTCTCTTCATAAAAAACATCCCTGAGGGGTTCCCCGGAAAATTCCCGGGGGATATATCTCACGATTCGTTCTCGTGGAAATATTGTTACTGCATCCGTCCACGCGTGTTTGTTATGATCAATAATTTTAATTGGAGCTCCTCGCGATATATATTTTTCGGTTAGTATAATACTTATCCGGTTATTGTCGTTACTGATATTGGGAATTTTAATGATGCTTCTAATTTAGCTATATTAGAAATCGTTGCACCGTGCTGTTTCACTGTCAGTTCCCATTCGGTTATTTTCCTACGTCGCAGATCAGTTAGTTTATTTCCTCGGGATGCATTTGTGAAGTGTTCCATTACCCGTGTTGCTACACAATTCAACGTCGACGATAGTTTCATAGGAGCTAGTTTTGCAATATCGGGTTTATCATTTAACGGATATATTCCATAAACGATTGCTGTTACAGGATAAGATCTCTCATAGTATGGTTTGTCAATTCCAGTTAGAATTCCTGGTTTGGAATCTCTACTCACAATGACAGTTTTTTTATCCTTGAGAATTGGATCAAATTTATCTCTGATAACCCATTCACCTTCGACTTTGATAATGAATTTTATTCTTAAAAAATACCTCTGTTGAGAATTGCTTTGCAATGAAAATCCTTTGGATTTTACACCCTTGGTTTTCCAGGCCCTTGGCCCACCAAGGTGTGAAATTATCTCAGCTGCTCTTTTGTCGTTCATGGTAGCATCAATGTTGGGTACATTGACATCATCATTGATAATTCAAAATGTCGACCACGTATGAGATGCTCCATCGCGCTTAAATTCATTAAAACAGTCTCTGATTTTACTCAACATGGTTCTATCGTCTATTAGATTTTTTGGTATATCAGAGATTTTATCAAGATTAAATCTAGCATTTTCCCAAGGCTTAATTTTCGATAATCTCTCTAACTCTTTCATATCGAGATTAAATCTAGCATTTTCCCAAGGCTTAATTTTCGATAATCTCTTGAACTCCTTCATGCTATCGTCTCTAAGACGTTTTGGTTTAACAGATACTCTATCGAGATTAAATCCAGGCTTAATTTTCAATAATCTCTTGAACTCCTTCATGCTATTGTCTATTAGACGTTTTGGTTTAACAGATACTCTATCGAGATTAAATCCAGGATTAATTTTCGATAATCTCTTAAACTACTTCATGCTATCGTCTATTAGACGTTTTGGTTTAGTATTTTTCAAAGGTTTAATTTTCGATAATCTCTTTAACTCTTTCATATTATAATTAAAACAAGTATTTAAAAAGAAAAATATTATATAATGAATCATTGTAAATGGCTTATGATTGGATCAAAGACTCCGTGTAACAAATCATGCAGAAATGAATTCTGTGGGTATCATATGCAAAGCGTGAGAAACGGTTCAAAAGGTCCCCTCCCATGCATCCATTGTGGGGTAGGTGTATGAGGCAAATCAGAGTTATGTATCAATTGCGGGGGTAGGCGTTATTGAGAGTTGAAGCGCTATTATGACAAAAAAAGAATAAAAAATCCTGACTCTGTCAACGACAACGTCAATGACGTTGCCAACGGCAAAATCATAAAAACTGCCTTGGACTACATAGAAAGATTTCCCAATGTTATAATTCAGCCAATCAACGAATTAGACAAATAAGTATATTGTTTATAAATGAGCCAAGAATTTCAACGACATCCTGTTATTGCAAACTATGAAGCCTCTCGTGATGGTGTTGTTAGACACTGTAGACTCAAGAAGTCGGTTGGTGTTCTGAATAATCAAGGATATTTGATATTTAGAGCTGGAGGGAAAATGCATCTCAATCACCGTTTCGTCTATAAAGTATTTAACGGATTGATAAAGGATGGTTTTGTTATTGATCATATTGATTCCGATCCCGGGAATAACAAATTGATCAACCTTCAAGTTATTTCACAACGTGAAAACACAAAACGAGGCGGGACTGGAAAATACTAGAAAAATCCTAGACGGATAAAATCAATTAATACTGACAACGAGGAAATAATATTTCCGTCTATAAATAGCGCTGGAGAGTATTTTAATATTTGTCCCCCCTCTGTACAAAAAGTAGCAAAGAATATAACCAAAACCGCTTTTTCAAAACGTTTTTGTAAAAAAATTTGATTTGTTTACATCTAACTGTATGTATTTTGAATGGTATTAGCGGAGATAACTCACTGGTATATGGTGTGTGACAAATCACCAATGACAGAGTTATCGTTGAAACACTGTTGTTGTTTTGGTGGTTTTTGATTAGTTGTTATAATTATCATAAATATCAACGGGATATAATCAATTATCCGTTTCTGAAATCTTTTCAGGACTTCCATCATAGGAAACAAAATCATCATGAAGTGTTTACAAATAATCATATAATTTTTTTTAGTGTTTGCTAAGTAGCGACTGTTAATTCAGCGCTGTCAATAATCAGAATTATACACAACAAGGAATAAAAGGCACACTGTCACACATCTCTCTATTTAACTTCCTTGTAATGAGTGGTTATATACAACCTCGTCTGTGTTATGTTTGGGCTTCAGCTCGAAGTTCAAGTGCAAAATCAAATCACACCATCACACGTGGTGTGAATGTTATTATTGATATTCAAACCAGGTTGATTTTATGGTTTGATTTTGCACCTGAATGTAGAATAGCCTATCATCCATTGGCATTGTACATACCATTGTCATTGTTCATTGTAAATACCATTGTCATTGTTCATTGTAAATACCATTGTCATTGTAAATACCATATCACCTATAATCTATTTTTGTGCCGTCCTTAATTAAGTATTTCATCCATTGCATTGTATATACCATACACCTATAATCTATTTTTGTGCCGTCCTTAATTAAGTATTTCATCCATTGCATTGTATATACCATACACCTATAATCTATTGTTGTGTGCCGTCCTTAATTAAGTATTCATCCATTGCATTGTAAATACCATATCACCTATAATCTGTTGTTGTGTGCTGTCCGTGCGTCCACATTCACCAAACGTATCCTCTTGTAGGTCAAACCCGTTATTTGACGAGTTAGACTTACTCACAGGGGAATACGCTTCGTGATTATATGTAACCTATTGGCGCCGCTTGATGTATAAACACCAAGGGGTTCCGAACGGGTGATGTGTAATGTGCCGTTTGTCATACATTGTATATAACCATCATCATCCTATAATCGCATTACGCTTCTGGACATGCTAAGATGACCAACACCTTAGCGGGTCCAGAATTCATTTTGTGAATTCATTTTGTGAAACTCAAAGCAATTTCACTCAAAGATTTTCAAAGCAATTTAACAAATATATTTTTATATAATATGAATTCTGAAAATATCGGATGTATTATTTCTGAACTTTGTAAATTACAAAATAAAAATATTCAACTATGTTCGGGGTTAAATTGTGATCAAATAATGACTGATTTCGAGGACATGGAATTTGCACAAAATAATGGAAAATATGTCCTCTCGAAGCAGTATTATCTAATCAGGCGCATTCAAAACCTTATCCGTGAGAGTTTAGTTTATCATGAAGATGTTAGTGTGTTTGTACCATTATGCACGGTTGTAGAAGATGTTAGGAAGCAATTAGGTGCAGAGTATGAACAAAGGAAACTTATCAATTCCAAGGTGAAACAGATAAAAACTCTAATTGAGCAAACGGAGTCCCACGCGTAGAGAGCCCCTTGTTGTATAACTTCCGTGTACACAGGTAACGATGAATGGGCCCATTCATGTGAATTTAGTCAACAATGACAGTTCACACGGTGTTGTAAAAATGCCGTAGTATTTTTTTTTTTACTTGGTGAATTGCTTTGAAAATCCACGATGGGAACTCTTCGAGTGAAATTGCTTTGCAATTCAGAAATTGAAATTGTCTACAATTTAACAATAGTGATACTCTTTCAATAATGATTGGATAATCACTGACCACACGAAACGTAAAACAGCGACTGAATGCTGTTAATAAACTACTACCACTTCGTGACAGTGTACGGGAAAAGTTACAGCAACGACAATTAATTCAGACTGATTTTACAGAAGGTTCTGAACAACTTTTTAATCCGATTGTTGCTGCAACTACAGATGTGAAAACAGCTACTGAACGAGCTATTTACGGAGATATCCCTAAGGAGGGTACTAGAACAGAGAGACCTCTTCTTGGTGAACTTGAAAAAATAGCAATCGAAACTGGACAAACAAAACAGGCTATACAAAAACTTTCAGGTGATATGGCAACTCAGATGGAAATACAACGACAAAGTGGTATTGATGTTAGTGAACCACTTGAAGAATTTCAAGAAGAAACGGGAGCTGTTTCTGCGAAGAGTGGTGTTCCCTTTATAGACAAACTCACTCCGGAGGGTATAGAACAAATAAGACGATTTCAATTATTAAAACCCGGCGATTATACCACCTTTGGTAATTTTGCTGCTCTAAGCTATTATTCAAAAAATAATTTTTTGAAGGAGGAGTATAAAAAGAGTACCATAACACGTGGTAAATGGGCTGATGGGTTGTATAAAATAGTCAGGGGTATTGGTCGTTTGAATACGAAAGAGTTGGGATATATAAAATTTAAAGATGGAATTAATCAATATGATATGCAACAACAACAACAAGAACAACAACAAAGAAAAGCAAAAACTAAGAAAATAACCGGAAAGGGATATTCACCTACAGATTTTCACTCTAGCGTAACATGTCCTGGCAATATTCTCGGTGATATAGCACGATTAGAAGTACTTGTAGGGGGAAAACGGGCTGGAAATAACTCACCAGATATAATCAATGAAGCTGCTGATATCTGTAGGCGATTATTTCAAGGTGGTATCATGGATATCAGCACATATCGAGATTTTATTGAAGAGTTAGTGGAACACGTTGATGATCATCACGATTAGATTAATAGCAATTGAATAGAGAATGATCATACACTACAACCATGATAAACCAACTAACATCTACATGGTAAACTCACGATTGCCACAATACCGAGCATACTATGGAGATGGTCTCGGTAATACTATAATGGGATTATTTTCAAGAATGGCTCCAAAAGTAGCGCCGCTAGCAAAACAACTATCAATGAAAGCCATTGACGTTATCAGGGATAAGGGTATTAGTGCTGTTGGTGATCTTGCCGGGAAGGCGTTTTCAGCCGTGAAGGATAAAATAACATCATTAGTTCGACGGGGAAAATCTTCCAGATTTTCAAAGAAACCAGGACCGTTACCATCTACTGCGGTTATGCCTGCAAGTGTTAGTAAAATAATAAATAACGCAGTAGATGAAAAACTACAGTCAATGATTTCATCATCGATGACTAACGCCCAGGATAATATAACAGCAAATATGATAGCGGGAAGTGGCTTAAACAAACGTCAAAGACGTCGATGAAAATTGCTTGGATTGGAAATTTTTCGAATTTTTCATTGGAAATCATTGAAATTGCAAAGCAATTTACATTTTCACCTCCAATTTAGACCAGCGGATATATAATAAAAAATGTTCAAACGAGTACCTGGCATTTGACATGGACGCCCCAGTACTCAAAAATGATTCTGTACGCGATTATCAATTTTTTGCCTATCACGCAGTACAACCTGATCTTCGGGGGAGAATCGAACTTCAAGTTCATGATACCAGTAAATACTTTTTGCCTTGTGAAGCCTTTATTGAAGTCGAAGGTGAACTCGTAACAAACGATGCTGCTCATAATGATCCACCATATGCTGATAACCCAACTATCCGAGTTGGTTTTGTTAACAACGGCATCATGACGTTATTTGAAAGTGCTAGATATCTCATTGATGGAAGAGAAATCGAATCTATTGAACGCGAGGTTGATATTGCTACGGGAATAATCGGGTTAGCGAGATATTCTGATAACTATACTAGATCAGCGGGTCCGTCTATCATTTTCGCGAAGGATATTACTGATAACGCTGAACACGTCCAATATTCTAGAGTAAAAGCAACACGAGCTACAGCAGTTGATCCAGCACCAGCTGGATATACAAGACCAGCTGCTGAATTTGATGTCATAAATAATATTCCCGGTTACAATCTAGGATTTGTAACACGAGTGGCAACGTTACAGGGACAGCGTCGACGGTTTTCATGCGCGATTCCGTTACATCACATATTTGGATTTTGTAGAAACGTCAGAAAAGTTATCTATGGAGCAAAGCATACGGTAGCATTAGTGAGAAAGGGTACTGATGCTGATGCAATCTGGCGCGATGCTGGCGTTGCCGCTGGTAAGGTCGTTTTATCAAAACTAACACTGTGGATGCCAGTGTTGACTCCGTCAATCACAACAGAAGAACGATTACTATCATTTATGGATCGGGGCGGAAAGAGATTATTAAGTTGGTTGACAACGTCCACAGTTACCATGGATTCTAATATTGATGGTACACTTACATGGCATCTAGCATCAAAACAGGGTATTTCAGCTCCACGTCACATATTTGTTGCGCTACAGAATACTGCGCGATTAAATAATCAAGAACGTTCCCATATGATATTTGATCAAATTGGGTGTAATGAAGTCTCGCTGAGAATAAACGGACAGCAAGAACCATCAGAGGATATACAACTTGACTATAACATCAATAGTATTGCACGAGTTTATCATAACCTGTTGTCGTATATGGGACGCGATCAAAATGTTGATACTGGTCTACAAATATCACAGTTGGATTTTAAAAGTCTGTATCCGATTTATTACGTTTCGTTGGAACATCTTGACTTGATGAGACAGTCCGTCGTTGATATACATTTCCGAGCTCATGTAACCCGTCCTGGGGGTATTGCTAATTATAGAGCGGTTGCTGTCATTCTCAGTGATAAATCAATGCTACTCGAAGGTGTTGGTGGACGAATGAGAATGGTAGATGCACCGGTGGAAAATCTGTAACTGATTACTTCGTAATTGATTTTCCATTGAATCGCTTACGATTTAGAATCAATCTGTTTTTGTATAATGTCGTATAGTAATATCAATGTCACGTTGACACCTGGTCAGTTAAAAAAATTACAATCCAAATCAGCTAAGCAATGTGGAACCACAATAACGGTGAAACCTAATCAAATGAATGGCGGAGCGAATAAACTGTCGCTGACAACTCGTCAAGTGAAACATTTCAATGACGCTCTTGTAGCAAAAAAAAGGTGTCCAGGTTACTCTTTCTGCGAGCGCGATTAAAAGCATGGAAAAGACTGGTGGTATATTCCCACTGTTAGGGTTGATTCCAGGGTTGATTGCCGCAGCGGCCCCAGCGGTAGCTAAAGCGGCAGCGTTAGGAGCCGTTGGTACCGCGGCAGGAATGGCACTAAAGAAAGCAACAGGTGGATCCGTCCGTGGATCTGGTAAAAAAAAAAGGAAAGGGTCTAAGACTACCAGGAACTCCACACATGTGGTACAAAGAAAGCGGCTTGAGAATCCCAGGAACGGTTTACTAGTGAAAAATCTTCCAATGTCCAATTTTGATTTAATTGATGCCGCTAAAAAACTCGCGATTAAAAACTTCAGAGGTGTTTTTATGAAAGATCAGTTACTGGCACAACCAAATCATGTTGAAACCGGTATTATTAATCTAGATAACAGCGATGGACCTGGGACCCACTGGGTTGCATACGCAATTGATCCACGTGGGATTATTTATTTTGACTCATATGGACTAGCGCCTCCGAAGGAATTTATGCGTTATATCCTTGATTTATCAACGCGCTTAAAAATACCCCGTTGGTATTACACGTTACCTACACAAACAATGCTTGACCCACCCATATGTGGCAATGAAGTATTAAACGTACTTGATGCTATTTCACGGGAATCTTTGATTCCTCAATCAAAACCCCCCCAAGTAGTAGTGAATGAGTATACTAGCAGTCGTTGGATTTAAACAGAGAAAAGAATGATTGATATTTGGGGACGACCTTTATCAATGTTGAAGAAACCCGAACCTGATGGAGTTGAAATCAAAGATATTAAAAAACTAATCGAAGATGAAATAGCCGAAACGTTGAACCTAGCAAGTGTTGATCCTGGTGAAATAGTTGTATTTCAAGATCGTCAGGGTAAATTGAAAACTAGTAATATCTCCCTCGATGATATTTTAGTTAAACGACGAGATGCAGCAGAGAATACTATCGCGTTATTTTCCAATCAGGGTAAACTCAAACCAGGTGTACTTGTTTCAACGATCACAGATAAATTAGCAACATTCGATAACACAGTGAATTCATTGAAATCGCTCAATGATAAGTATGACGATCATATAGTTGTATTTGATCAGTTTACTGCAATACAAAAAAATATAATTGACAAAATTGACAAACCCATGCTAGAACTTTCTGGAAATCCACCAGTGACCACACCAAAACTCACCTCGATAAAAGATTCTATGTTGGAACTAGCAACTCTTCAATCCAAATATGAAAAACATGTGAAACAGTTTTCAATGTTTCGTAAAAACATCATTGATAAATTTATTGGAACCCCATTTGATAAAATTGAAATAACCTTTCCTGATATTAAAAAAGCCATCGATGATCTAAAAACATTCAACAACGCAATGAAGGATGATACAGTGAGGATGATAGGTGTTGAGAAAATAAAAACTCCTCATGAGAAAAGAAATAATATCGTATACATGATTCAACACGATTCATTTGCGTGGACTCCCACAAACAACATTTTACACGTAACCGCAGCAATCAGGGGTATTTATTGATTAACAATAGTATCACCGACTCAGTTCAATATATCATCAAGTAGTTCATCTGGAGTCAATAATACAGTATCAACGATCATCGACAAGGATGTATCTGAACAATTCACGATAACGACCGCAGATAGAAATCTAGCCAGGGTTTCAGTAACGTGGTATGTAGAATTCGTAGTGGATTTAAGTAAATAATTAAATTGAAAGGGAAATCCTTGTTGAAATTCGAAGAATTTTCACGATTTCACAATTGAAAACACTAGCGTTTTTAAAATAAAATGACAATCCCTTCAGTGTATCAGTATCGCTATGATCAGGTCAGAGAATTTCAAACTAAACTCAGCTCGCGCTGTGAGGAGTATCAAATAAAAATAAAAAAATACCAACGAAGAATAACCACAGTTGATATCACCGTGTATTCGGTGTCGGGAGTAATCACTGCTGCTGGAATAATACTATCTTTGGTTACAATGATTGCTCCGGTCGTAGTACCAATCGCTATTTCTGCGGTGGCTACAATCGCGAGTATATTAACTGGGATCACAAAAAAACTATCATCGTGTAGCCAGAGTAAACTACACGACTATGTAATTAAATTTCACGTTGCATCTACCGCATACTTGCAATTGTCCTTGTTGATATCATCGTCACTCGATGACACAACAATATCAGATAGCGAATTCTCAACGATGGCTCAATTATATAAATCAACAATGCTGAAATTAGAGCGGGATAATAATAATAATGTCGCAAGAACTGCTTCAACAAATAGTAGAAAATGCAACACCTGTGAAAACAAGCATGATATCAATAACCTCAACGCGTCCTGAATTCAGTGTGAATTTCCTGATCCCCGTTCTCGTGAAAGAGATAGCGCTAGCAAAACTACGAGTGTATCATAGCTGGCCCAATATTAGATCGTTAGCATTTAGTGGTCAACAACCAAATAATTCCTTGGTGTTCGCGTGGAAAAATCGTGAAGACGGAACTCCAGACTGGAACGTTGTCTCGTTGCCAACAGGATCATATCAAATCGAACAAATCAATAACGAATTACAACGAAGAATAAAATCTATCACTGGAAAAGAATCAAAAATCGCTATAACAGTTCACGAGCCGACGTTATCATCTGCGATCGAGATCAAATCACTCGGATATGTCGTTGATATTTATCAGAGTTCTATTAGAACCGTACTAGGATGGCCTGAACTACCACCTCGACAGAAAGAAACCGTTGATATACCAGAACCTGTAAAATCTGATTATGTCACAGACAGGATAAAACCCATCAATGAAGTGAAAAATTATCAAGATTATTCTCCCAACAAGTTCATGGGATATGACAACTATAATCGTGTGACATTTCAAGCTGGTTTAATCAAAGAAAATTTAACAGCGATGAATAATGATTTTTCATTATTGTTAATATCCCTTAAATCCGGCTCTCTCACCCAAGATGAATTTATTAGTGTAGTACAAACAGGTAACAAAATCATCAATGATATGGAAACATTTCATGCGCAAATTATTCAAGAAGTATTAATGAACGACGACTATAAAAGGATATTTGTGGTAGTATACAGAATCCGCGTCAAAGATATTCTCACGTTTAAACTACCTGGATATAACGTACCAGAACTAAAAAAACTTCTCAGTGATGCCATCGATATCGGGTTTAAGAAAATTCACAATGAATGGAAAAAAACAACATCACCGGAAATAAAAACCCTTAAACACAATAATGATCCAGAAGGCGGCGGTAAACACATCGCTCCGAATAATTTAAATATATCCTCGGTGATTGCACTAAATTTAGTGTGTGACGTTATCGAAGGAAGTTATCAAATAAATCTTGAGCAATCAAATCAAGCTCAGCAGGGATATATTCTATATTCATTTGCACCAACGGCTCCTCCAAGATTTCCAATTATTGAAGACCCAACTAATCCAGTTTTTATGCGATGTCATAATAATTCTTTAACGAGAATTAATTTCAAACTCACTGACCAATCTAATAATTTGATTGATCTGCGAGGTGAAGTTTTGCAAATTAGTCTGTTTGTGAAATCGTGACAATTCTTCGAATTTCAACAATGATTTTCATCGTTAAAAAATTGTTAGCATATAGCAGCAGAGTGGGTGAACGACAATGGCGTCTTTGTTTTTACCCTTGGGAAGCCTCAGACCAAATCAGACGCAGTCCATGCTCTTACTCCATCGTGAAAAATCTATGCAGCGAGGAGATGGTGACAATAAAAATGGCGTCGTTTTTTTAAATTAATTTTTTTACTGAAAAATTTAAATAAGTATTTTCAAGGAAGCCTCAGTTTGCTAAATTGACGCCTATTAAGCGATTTTGAGGAAGCATCAGTTTGCTAAATCGACGCCTTGAAAAGCTGGTTTGTTCACCCACTCTGCTGCTGGGTAAGAAAGACGCACAGCAGTTTTATGGTTGAAAGGTCAAGGCCACAGTAATTCAAATAAGACTATAAGGTTTTATCAATTAATTTGAGTTCTAGACTTCATACTTAGACTAAATATTGTACACAGTTTGCTGCAGATGGGACAAAACAAAACTCATGGACTTTGGGGTCAAAAGGTTCAAGGTCATTTTAACAGTGACATAAATAAAGGATAAGGAATGTGTAAAAGAATAAACTTTTAATTACACACCACATGAATGGGACAAAACTTTATAGAGGGCTTACTAATATGGATAGGAAATAGGTTGCATATGTAGGTTTTCACAGTTTAAATATATGGGTCACAGTGACTTAAATAAAAGCAGATTATTTTCAAAATAATGGTTTGACTTTTGAGCAAAAAAAGGAGCATGTTGCTTCAAAGGTCAAGATCAAGTCCACATAGAACCATTGGAAACTTTTGAATTAACCTTCAAAGAACAAGGACACATAATTATATAACTTAAGGCATGGTTTTGTAGTTTGCAGTGTGTCATAAAATATGGAAAGCTTTAATATCTTATATTATTCAGTTATCTACTTTTACTGACCCTTGGGCAAGGTCAGTCATTTACAAACACATCTTTGAAAATGAAATTGAATCTTTTTCAGCCAGGAAAGTAGGCAAGACATGTTATAATACTGAAAACCGATGTTGATTCCTTTCAGGTCACGAATATGTTCCTTGTTGGATCAACGGGACAAATGATTCTATACGAATGTGTCCCAAAGGATTGTTTCAAGAAGATGAAACAACCACAGAATCAGAAGCGACCTGCACTGCAGAAAAGCAATGTGTCAATAACGGTTGGTAAAAGAGATTTTACCTCATGCATGTTTCATTATTATGCCTTTCAAAACGTATTGTAAAATGCAAGACAAAGCAGTTACATATTGTTTTTGTTATCTGTGACACTGTAAATAATTTTTAATATTGAATATTGCACCTCCATTGAAATGATTATCTGCCATCTAAAAAATTATCCACATATACAGCCATCTGTAAGAAATTTGTAGCTTATGTATATATATATATATATATATTCTGCAAACAGGGCAAATCAATAAATCAATTGTTTTTTCATTCACATGTCCAGGACAAGTAGTTTCCTAAAAATGTACTTGTCGCTGATACTTTCTTATTGTCCCAAAGTTTGAATCACTTGCATAGATTTGCACCAATATATACACTTTATTCCAAAGAATAAGAAATAAAATAAAAGTTCAGAATAGTTACATTTTCTGGGATCTTAATCTTTCAAAAACGTTGGTTCATATTATACATTTTGCACATTTGTCATATTCATTAGATGTTGGATTTGAATGAATGTTCATGTCGGTGACAAGTATCACCACTAAGCCATCAGTGGATAGCTGTGTCTGGGATATTTTTTGTGATAAATGCCAAACATCTTTACTTCAGAGTCATTATGAATCTAATATAGCTGAAAATGTATGTGCTACCGCTGAGTTTGGTTTATGTCTGTATGGAGAAAAAGTGAACTTATATTTTATTACTCCACTTTCATTTGAATTTCTTACACTGAATCTTCATTATTCCATGCATAAATAATTTATTCAGGTAATTTTATCCACATTTTAAATCATTTGCTTGATAACTACTTGAGAGTGCTCACAATATACATTTTCTGATTTAAATATAAACACTAATAGCCCCTTATATATTGTAAATGTTTCACTTCAAATGCAATACCCCACATGTACATTCAATTTAAAGTAATCAGTTCATTACAGAAAATGATTTCCTTAAGTAACAATAATCATGAAATTTTGTGAGCGGATAGTTTTTTAAAAGAGGACTCTATGACCCATATTTCATTCCTCAGTGATTTTGTTGACATGGGTTGAGCAGTTGTGTATTGGATATTGATCGTGTTAGAATCAATCTGCTTGATAAATGGATGCATTTTTATGATGACTACGATTCCCATAACAAATGTCACTGTGACCTATATTTTAATATTACATGCCTTTTAACAGGAAATGTTGCTATAGGGAGGGGGTGCTGTAACGATTCATGCATTAATGATGTTCCAAAAATATGAAGGTATGAAAAATTATAATACAGAATTTTACACCATTTTGGTATTGGCCCCTGAGTGGTCTAAAGCGCTCTCTGTTATGGATTACTGCCATCTCATCTCTGTTTGTGTGGGTTTGATTCTCATTCGGCCATAATGGGAATGTGACAAAGCTTGCCAGTAGCTTCTCATGGTTTGGTGGTTCTTTCTGGGGATTCTCCTGGGTTCTTCCTCCACCATTAATACTGGCCGCCATGTATAGCCAATTGTGTGCTGAAAAATGGCATTAAACCTTACAACAACAACAACATATCACCCCAGGTCATTAGAATGAGAGGAGCCCGGATGATACTGGGAGTACAGTGTACTTTCAGAAACTGATATTTCTTGTAAATCGTTTGTTAGTTTTTTATTGATAATCAAACAATGATTTATTTGAAAAATTATTTTCAGAAAATCTCAGAGTTCTTAATTGTGATAAAAAAGGAGAAAACTGCATCCCAGCATGTGTATGCAATTATCCAGCAGGTTTCTGCGGGACAGAATACTATGATTGCAGGCCATTTCCTAAAGACTGTCCAAAGGAATATGTACAAGGCGACTGCTCTTGTAATAAATCGTAAGTAAGGAGAGGAAGCAAATACATAAATACTGTTGTCATGTGTTGACACAATCGTCTGTCATTCTTTCTTAGATATAAGCAGTGTTCCATTGAATTGATCACTTGAATGAACCAGTTAATCTAGTACAGTTCCATGAATAATTTTGGTTGAAATTCAGTTTAATTGTGGGAGTACGTTATCTGTGTGGTAATATTTCACCATCAGTTTCATGTGTATACATCCTCACCTATTACACAATACACTCATGTACTTGGCCTGGGACGTGTAGAATATGGATGCCTTGATATGCCAAAGAAAATTTGCTTTTTCAAGTGTTTACTAAATAAGTGGACTACTTTCTATAGCGCGTGTCAGTAATTTGAATTTTTAATGTAGCTTTAACAATTTTTCAGTCATATTGCATAATGTCTGCAGTCTGGGAGTTTATAGTGATGTCAGCACTGTGGCATTATGCTGCAGACATGTAGCATGATGTCCCACCCAGTCACATTATCCTGACACCAGGCAGACTAGTCCTAACACTAACCTTTAAATGTTGTGCTCCTAGCAAGGCAGCTGTTAGTACCATTTTATCAGACTTTGGTATGACATGGCGAAGACAGCTTTTGATGAAAGTTGAGAGATTATGAAATGAATTAATAAAAATATGTATATTCTCCACAAGTACAGTGTGATTCTTTCAATGCTCTAAACACATGACTCGTTCATTTGCTTCACACAGACATTCACAAATGGGAAAACAAAAATGTGATTCATATATTCTTAGGTAATGAATGTAAGATTCAAACAATCTATTGTAATTTCATACAATGAAAGTGAGATTCAGATAATTTATTCTAATTTCGTACAATGAAAGTAAGATTCAAATAATCTTATGTAATGAATATAAACTCCATTGTACTCAATTAAAATATCATAACCAATTGAAACAAACATAACTCATGACTTAGTCATTTTGTACAGCCATTGTCTTTGGTATGACTCATAAATACTTCTAAAACTTGCAAATGGATCCATTGTCAAACCACACAGTTCTCCTAACTTCTTGGATTGGCTAACTTTTGCAATGGCCACACACCAACTTCATGGATCCACCATACACACAAGTTTACAAATTAATGGATCTGTGCTTGTAAGGCCTTGATGTTCACATCAGCTTCCCTCCCCATACAGAAGGTCAGACCGACAGCCTGATATACCTGCATAGACAGCTAAAATAAAACCAAACTGGTCATAAAAACAGGTACAGATTTAAAATCTATAGATACATGCTAATAAATTAAACTCTTAATAGCAACTTGTAACAATTAAAAACTTCACAATGTCTCAAATCTGCATTGTGGTAAAGGCATTGAAGACTGAATATGCTTCACATATCAAATAAAATAAAAATTGTAGCACTTATCCCTATGGCTGTAGAACAAAAGTGGATACATTCCTTGACAAGATCCAAAAGACCAGTGTGTCAGAAAAGAAACTTGCCTGAAATCTACAGGAGAATGAGTATTAGTAAGGTTATATACCCATGCATACTGTGCTTCTAGTGTCTCTTGTTGCAAGCGATCTACGTCCAGATACATGTTAGTTCAGTAGCTAAGGTAGATAAACAATTATCCACCCTCTGTAACGTTGTACACATGTAGGATGAAAAATGATGCAATTGTTCTACGGTGAAACCAAGTTATTTCTAGCCTTATTCTGTGACATGACAACGTTTTTTATTTATTTATTTAGTGAGAATATTGTTTCATTGTTTTTGGTATGACTCTGAAGAGGTTCAAACCAGTGACCTCTTGTATCTAATGCAGACACTATAACAACTAGGCCACCAGAGCAGTCCCCTTCTGCAGTTGAATCTAAATGTTACTCAAATCATAATGTCTGCTGCCACATGTTTGTTCCACAGTTTAAGTTTGAGAAACAAAAGGAAAAATCACTAATGGGTCCTCATTTGTTGACAAAGTGCATACACATGGATTTACTAAGGAGGCATTGCATACAAACATGTGAAAATGATAATAAACCTTTTACACATTACCTTTCATACTTTTAAGAAAGAAAAAAATATTGTGTATGAGAAAAGTTCATGTAAGGAGCCATGCATCAATCATGGTACATCTGAATTCATGTTATAATGGAGCGTGCTATTGTATTGTGTGTATATATGTATGTATGTATGTATGTATGTATGTATGTATGTATGTATGTATGTATGTATGTATGTATGTATGTATGTATGTATGTATGTATGTACACACACACACACAACACTTATAACTGATATTGACTCCTTGATTTAACATTCAGTAATACAGAGACTAATTATCTCTTTTGTATACTGCAGGAATATAATGTTACATTTAAATACATTTTTAAAAATATTTTTGGTGTTTCTTTATTGACATATAAATGCATGGGAAATAGATCCATACCATATAACATAGTGTCCATTCTATTTGATAAAATATAGTTTGTATTATTAATGATCGCAAAAAGGTTAACGCTCTTACTAAAATCAGTAACAAAATATTGTTCTGTTAGCTTTTCGGGTAAATTTGTATGTCATGGATGTTAGAGAGCTAATGTTCAAGTAACTTGTTAGACCTAATTTCTAGTTACATCCCATGGATGGTAATAACCTCAAATGATATTTGAAAGGGCTCTTAAAAAGAAATCACAAGAAGAATTTCTTCCAATAGTTTTTCTTCTGTTAATATAATGTATTTTAGTGAAGATAATTTTAGAAAAGTATAAATGATCATGGATAGAAGTATATCTGAGATTATTTTCTTCCATCTCATCTTACAGTAAAACCTGTCTTGAAAGACCACCTGTCTTGAGAGACCGTCCATGTACTAAATGCACAAATTTATGGATTTTACAGCATTATGACCTGTTATGAGGGACCACCTGCATTGAAAGATATCAATCTTTTGGCTAAAGGATTGGTCTTCCAAGACAGGTTCTTCTGTATTTAAATTGATATTACTCGAACCCTCCAAGTCATCAGTATTCTAAATCCTTTGATTATCACAGCCAAGTACAAGTGGATAATTTGAAGATAATTAGATCCTGGGTTAATGCTTCATCATATTTCCTAATGTTTTGAAGAAAAGTTGTTGTTGTTGTTCTTGAGGGTAGTCTAGTATTGGACAAATTAAGCCCTCAAAATTAAGCACTTCAAACTTATAATGTAATAAATTAAATTATTATTAAATTATTCACACATCTAAAATGACTTGTAAGGCATGTCCAACTATAAATGAGATAGACACATAGACACTGATCTGCAATCACATATCATGCTGACAAATCATGGTTTATGTTTCTTCTACTGATTGCTCCTAGCAAACTGCATTATGGGATGGTAAATCAGAGTCTGTGCAGATTGAATTTATCGTGTTATCTAGTGTGTATGGTAGAAGTTTTGCCAAAATCGTAACCCTGTGTGCATTTTTAAAAAAATATTTTTTGCCCGGATCAATTAAACATAAACAGTCAATCATGTCATGAAGGTCATCTGTATTGAGCAATTATCTGTCTTCAGCAGCCAACTTTTCAAACTCCCTTTCACTTTATTATTGTAGAAATTAACCTGCATTAGGAAGTGACATGCTTTTAAAGACAGATTTTCCTACTTCCCTTATGTCTGCTTAATACATTAACCCCTGAGCCAAATAGCTAGGCAGCCCCCTGCGGCTTAATTGCAGAGATCACCTAGAGCAGGGTTAGCATTATCAGTGCTTGTATCCCTGAGACTTTCTGACAGCACTTGGCTTGCAGATTTTTATAGAGGGGCCTACTTGCAATAAGTTGGTTATTACTTTATTTCTATTCATCTAATTAAGCTGAAATTTGACACAGCAGTTCTCAATAAAATTACATACATAATGGTATAAATTTCATGCTACATGCAGAAATATAACTCATGCATAAAGGCAGTTTTAACTGTATACATGTCTGCTCATAAATGTGGATTACGCTGAAATTTTCAGTTTTCCTTATGGTTTAAGTACACACACTACTGAGATGCCCGGTTCTGATGTGACCAGTCAGAAGAAATCCACGGTGACATTCATACCATCAGCTGGAAAACCTGAGATTAACACAAACAATGATACAGTTCCAACTAGTAAGTGTTTCTTCATTTGAGTGTATAACTTTTATTATAGAATTGAATTTAGTTTTTTCTTTGAAACTAGAAAGCCACAACATTGAAACGTGCAAGAAAATATTGTTTCCAAGAAAGAAAAAAAGCGAGGTTAAAGTTTAAATTAATGGGAGTTTTCTTCTTGAAATAATTTATTTTACATCATCTTCATGATTTAGTATTTGAGCACATGGATATGGTGCTGTCTTAGATTTATTATCACAGATCTAAAAATGGTAAGAGGCAAGGGTAAAATAAGCAGACTATATGTCAGTTCAGTTGTGTTTCACTACAATATTACTGGAGGTGGCCAAGGGGTATAAAATGCTCACTGTTACGGATCATTGCCATCTCACCTTAATTTTCATGGGTTCAAGTCTTTGGGTTCGGACAATGATGTTATGTGAGAAAGCTTGCCAGTAGCTTTTTGTGGGTTGGTGGTTCTTTCCGAGTTCTTCCTCCACCATTTATACTGGCTGCCATGTATAGCCTATCATGTACTGAAAATGACATTAACCCCAGCAACAACATTTTTGTTATATTGTTATTGGTATCATGTGGTACCTTTGCAAGTTTAGAAATCCTTTTTCCATGTATGTATTTGCCAAAACATCCCCATTATACACTAAAGCCATTGTAGAAAAAATATATTCTAACAAATATTGAGTGAAATGCATTTATTAAGTTTACTTTTCTTTCCCGGTGGCATATTACCACCAGCTGTACAGTTTGTGGCAGTGAGTTTAATCCTATCAAAGGGAAGTAACCCACTGAAGAGTTGGACATCAATGTAACATGCACATTTTATTAGGGTTGCAGGGGGCATATTTTGAATTTTTACTTTAGTTTGGTGCAGTGCTGATTACAAATAAAGATTCTAGCAAGCCAAAGATGCATGAATACAGTATTTAGTTACCAAGAACATATAACCATTACAATCATAATCTTATTAGGAAAATAAATAATATGATTTGAAGAAAAATATTTATGTTATTTAAATGTTTTTTCCTTCAGTTTTCGAAAATAATAGTACATCAGGACCTGGACTAGAGCAAGAGAAAAGGTAACTTCATTTAAAATCTCTAGCTAAATTCTCTGGGGTAGGCATTTCAGCAAGATTCTCGTTATGTCTCTTTTTTTCATGCATGTTATCTCATTTACTCTAAGCATAGTAAATTTGTTCTCAGCATTATAAATCCATTTGCACTAAGCATTGCAAATTCATTTACTCTTGGCATTGTAAATTCTATTGGTCATACATTGCTACATTCATTTCCTGTTTTATTTCACACTATTGCATGCATGTACATTGTCATGAGAATTCTATATTTAAAATAACTTATTTTTAAAACTTAGACTCGGTGTATGGAGTAGATTTTGACTGTTGAGTTAGTACGTAATAGCTTGCTTTTAATTGTTGTCCATTGATTATGTCCTCACTGTAGGCAGACAGATGTCTAAAGATGTTTCTTGTCCATCCATCTTGAGAAGTTCATTAGCACTGCCTCACAGCAGACATGGTTTGTTTGTTTAGGATTTTTAACATAGCTTTTACAATTTTTCAGTCATATCGCTATGATGTCTGCAGTGAGGCAGTTTATAGTGATGTCTAGCACTGGGGCATCATGCTGCAGACATGTAGCATGATGTCTCACCCAGTTACATTATCCTGACACCAGGCTGACCAGTACTAACACTAATCTCTTAATGCTGAGCATCAAGCAAGGCAGCTGTTAGTACCATCTTGTAAGTCTTTGGTATGACTCAGCCATGGATCAAACCCTTGACCTCCCTCTTACGCTGTGTATGCTCTGACCACTAGGCCACAGGAGCAGTTTGCAGACATGGTAGCGATATGACTGAAATTTTGTTAAAGCTACGTTCAAAATCCTAATTAAACAAACAAACAAACATCATCGGCACAATTGCTTAAAACTCACTAAATGAAACAAATGAAATTTGGCTAGACTTTTTTTTGTATTCATACATCGATGACCTGCAAAAATGTTAGTTAATTACAGCATTTTGTCACCTTTAATTTTTAAACTTAGATTTTTGAAAATATGTTTTGGGTTGGCATAATTAAATAATACCTATCTGAAACAGACAAATCAATTTTGATATGAATGCTTTTATTTATGTATTCATTCCATTATAGCAATTTTTCATTTATTTATTATCTATTACACTTTTCCTGACTTTTAGAAAATTGTTCCTTTTTAACAAAAGTTTTGTTAGCATGAATAAGCTTGAAATAAGCAAATGAAATCAGTTATGCATCTTTGTACGCTTTTATACGATGTGATTATTTTCATGCTTTCATAGAAATCTTTCCAGTATGTCTGAATTGTTTAATTTATTAGACTTAGTCCTGTATCTGCAGTGGGAGCATACATGTTTTACAAGCACAAATATAGTGCTAATTATGTAACATTTGTTTATCTTTTGTGTATTTTAGTGGCTTTCCAGTGTTACCAGTAGTTGGAATTGTTATTATAATTGGCATTGCCATTGCCATTCTAGCTTTTGTTGTTGTGCACTATCATGTACCCTTGAGTAACAGTTTGCTTTGCATCATAAAAAATTGTCGAAGATGTGGACAGACTGAAGGTGAGTGAGATTAAATGAGTCATTTTGTCTAAATAAGGATGGGGGGTATAGTTGGCTGCATATATTTTTACACATCAGTCTGGTTTACGTTACTGTTGAATGATTTTGGCAAATATTTTGAAAATATCAATATATTTGGGTCTAAACTCATCATTACACATGTAGACATAAGAACATGTCAATTTTAATTACAATCAAACTGGTTGCTAATGACCACTCACATGAAAAGGCAAAACTGGTCATTGCATACAGGTGACCTCTGTGCACAGGTTCACCTTTTAAAATTTGTTTTGAACAAATGCCATGTTCCAGATATCATTATTGTTATTATAAATATTATTTTATTATTCATATTATTATATTATTAAGATTGTTTTATTTGCTCTAGTCAGCAAAATCATGAATTACACATGCATGTTGTTCTCTCCTAAATTTATCTTCCACACTAAATTACTGTATCCTGTTGACTTTTAGCCATCCTGTAAATGAAATATTCTCTGACATGGAATATAAACTGATGTTGGCTTCTTCATGCATTTAAACAATATCTAAATTAGTCTAATTACCAGGTAATTAAAACAAATCATATATTGGCTATTCTTTGTGAGCCATGAACTGAAACTTCACCTGCTTTTACAGACAATGTTTGAATATTGATGGACCCTTGACCCTAATGAAAAGGGATGTAACTGGTATCTCTTCAAAGAGACAGACTTTTCTGCATTGATAGCTTTAATTCATCGGCAAATAAATGAAGATATGAAACTATCTCTATCACACTGGCACACAAAGTGACTTCCACTTTTGCAGCAGTAACACAGTTACTTTTCCCACCATCCCGAAAATGAATTGCTTCAATCCATTACCCTAATAATAAAAACCAAATCACGCTCAAATTTAGTGACACCTTTGAGTTGTCGTGACATTGAGTTAAGTGAAATGATAAATGTTTGCACATTGATTCACATGATATTCCTTTATCTATGCATAAAGGAAAAGTTGGAGCAGTCACTGCCTATGTGCCTATGACTACCTAAGGCAAGGAGAAATAGTACTTTAATTAGTAAAAACCTGGTTGCTGACCATGAAATGCAGATGACCGTTGCATCCAGGACATTTATGTATGAAATTTGCCTGGGGAGAAATTAGCATGACCTTTGTCAACAGGTGACCACTGTGTAAAGGTGACCATTAGGACAGGTTTGACTGCACATTTTACAAAGTACAGTTGATGACAAGTTGACCATGTTTTACACATACAGTGTTGTATAACCAGCAGTTCAAAAATAGGTGTGTATGAAGGCAGATGTTAAGGAGAAAATCTTTGTGATGTCAGCAATGGAGACCATACCATAATTTACTCAATTATCTTATGACATTTGCAATGTGTTAAATTATTTTTGGTATTTTTATAGAAAGCTCCATAATGATTATTTTCTTATATGTTATGTTATAATTGCAACCTATTTTAACTTGAAAGCAGCAACAGCTGTCATTTTTAATGTTGAATTGAAAATAATAGACTCTTTATGTATGTAGAAAATATTTTAAAATTCTCTTTTGGGTAAAAATTAATTTTAATCTTTTGGTTTTCTAAAAAATTACTGATACAACGCAAAAAAAAAGTTTCCTTTATACATTTAATGTATTATCAGATTAGTTATCAGCCACTTGTGTGTGGAAAGTCTCTATTCAGTTTTTGACAATGATGTAACTGACTCAGGCAATAAATAGTTCCATGAGTTTCCATGAAAAGCTTCATATAGTAAGATACTTTTTGTATAAAAAAAATTCCACTATTCATAACTTCCTTTTCACATATGGAAAAGCTTTCAAATAAATCTCTTTTGTTGATCTAATTTTACGATCCATCCCTAAATGTTTAATAACATAAGATATCTTTACGGTCACCGTGATTCATTTGCCATTCAGCCTTGATTAATTTTTGTATACATGTTTTTTCTATCACAGTTTGTTGTTTAAATTTTAATTGGTTCATGTTGTATTTATCCTTTCTTTGGGAGCTCTGCTTTGTTATTTTTCTCTACCCTCTTGTTCTTTTAAGAGAAAAATGTTCTACCTTTGTTTCATTACTTCATCTTTTTTAGTGGGAAAAATATGGGGATTTTAAGCTGCTTGCGTGAGAATGGTTGTAAATTTTGGAGTTTTAATAATCAAGTTTGTATTTTTTCATACTAGAAATGACTGGGGTGGGGGGGGCATAGCATAGGTTTAGACGTACTGAAAAGCTTGGTTGACATAGCATAATTTGGATTTACAGATGATTGCAGTATTGATTTTCAGACAGTGGCAGCATTATTGACTATACATTATTGACATGAAAATCAATGTGACAGATGATTGCAGTATTGATTTTCAGACAGTGGCAGCATTATTGACTTATACATTATTGACATGAAAATCAATGTTACAGATGATTGCAGTATTGATTTTCAGACAGTGGCAGCATTATTGACTATACATTATTGACATGAAAATCAATGCTACAGATGTTTGCAGTATTGATTTTCAGACAGTGGCAGCATTACTGACTATACATTATTGACATGAAAATCAATGTTACAGATGATTGCAGTATTGATTTTCAGACAGTGGCAGCATTATTGACTATACATTATTGACATGAAAATCAATGTTACAGATGATTGCAGTATTGATTTTCAGACAGTGGCAGCATTACTGACTATACATTATTGACATGAAAATCAATGTTACAGAATGATCTGTACTCAACAATCGTACAAAAGGTACCATGCAGTGTGGCCTCTATAGTGAACAGTGGTGACTCTTTTGCCTATTTGAATAAGTGCATTTGGATTGGCTTTTAGCTTTTGGTACCCTGATGTCCATATCTTTTCATGTACTTAAAAATTTCAGACCAGTTTTTTGTAACAATGGTTTAGATTGGTTGATATTTGCATCATGTGATACAGAAAACAAGTTATTATGTCATAACAGCAGAAAGGAACACTTAGTAAACATATTTATACACCTTTACTGTGTTCATATATAATGTTTATAAACAATGACTAAAATATATTTATGCTATTTTTTTGTCGTTCAGACTATCAATATTTGTATAAGTAATTATAAGAATTGAACTTCATATTTTACAAGATTCACAAAGTCATGAAGTTTGAAAATTTATTCCACTTATTATGTACTTATGATCATTCATGAATGTGTCATTTATTTTTAGGCTTGTTTTGTGCCTATACATTTTTTGAAGTTATACAAGAAATATCTAAATTTTGTTGGTAATCCAATTTTTGGGTTGGGGTTTGATGTTCAGTTTTTTTTTCTTCCTGTGACTGATAATAGCTTGTTGGCTGTTTTTTAAAAAAAAATTCAGTGTGTTCCAACCATAAAATTTATCAAATTGATATCAATGAAGAATAGGGACTTATCCAGCGGCTCTCATTTATCATTGATTTCAATGATCTTAATGTTTTTAATTGGAATTTCATCATCTTAAATAGTTGAGAAAAAATAATTCCTTGTTTATATAATATAGTATCAATGATTATATTTCCAGATTACGTGGTTGTACCACTAACTGAGGTTGTAGTCGAGCCTACACCACCAATTGGTAAGAATTTACTCACCTAGTTCAAAATGGTGTTATATTATGATTATCATTTGTGTCCCTATCGCCATCCATCCATCTTTCCTCTGTAGTCATTTATTAGTAAGTCTATTGATACTAAACTTTTACCATAAGATACATGTTGTCAAACACCAAATCTGGCTTGCTGTGGTTATTCAGCATTCTTTCTAAATCCAATACCATTTAGCAATCAATGTTAATGTTACATTATTGTTGGACATGTGATAAATGAATGTGAATTGTGTTCTAAAACTGGGTTACTGCAAATTGGTATTCAGGTTTATTCAACATTATCTTGTCCAGAATATAATTCCAATGCCTTATCACCTACTTTCACAGATGTTATATGAATAAAAATGTAACGTCAGACAACTGGGTGTCTTAGGCCTTGGGCAACTTAATATTGTTTACAAATGCAGCCTTTAGTCTCCTGTCATAGAAGTAGAGATATAGTGTAACAACTACAGTTTAACTGGTTCATTAATTGGGGTAATATCTTGCATTAATGGCTCAAGATAAAATATTTTGCTGCATTAATTTAAGGTTGAAAATTTTCTAATTAATAACCAGTCTACTGTGAAAGTAATATAATAGGACATAAAAATATATAATTAGCTCAAATGTATAATTTTGCAAACATGATATCAGGTGATTGATATATCTAAATATAAATGATGTTCAGGTAGTGAGTGCATATCCTTTACCACAAGAAAAGTTTCAAGCATCAAGGCCTTTTGTATTTATACACAGTATTCTGTCATCAAGGCCTTTCATATTTATATGCATCATTCAAGGCCTTTTGTATTTATACACAGTATTCTGTCATCAAGGCCTTTCATATTTATATGCATCATTCAAGGCCTTTTGTATTTATACACAGTATTCTGTCATCAAGGCCTTTCATAATTATATGCATCATTCAAGGCCTTTTGTATTTATACACAGCATTCTGTCATCAAGGCCTTTAATATATATGCATCATTCAAGGCCTTTTGTATTTATACACAGAGCATTCTGTCATCAAGGCCTTTAATATATATATGCATCATTCAAGGCCTTTTGTATTTATGTACAGAGCATTCTGTCATCAAGGCCTTTAATATATATATGCATCATTCAAGGCCTTTTGTATTTATGCACAGAGCATTCTGTCATCAAGGCCTTTAATATATATATATATATATATATATATATATATATATATATATATATATATATATATATATATATATATATATATACATACACACACACACATACACATACATACACACACTCACACACATACACATCATTCTAGTATGTAAATCTTACATATTTATATACAGAGCATTCTTTCATATTTATACACAGAGCATTTTTTCATATTTATATACAGGGCATTCCTTCATTTTTATATACATAGCATTCATTCATATTTATACAGCATTCTTTCATATTTATGCATATAGCATTCTTTCATATTTATACACATTGCATTCTTTCATATTTATATACAGAGCATTTCTTTCATATTTATACACAGCATTCTGGCATGATGGCCTTTTTGTATTTATACACAGAGTATTCTGGCATGAAGGCCTTTGATATTTATGCAGCAGATACTGGTGCTGATCCATAATCAGATATGGCTGCCATTACTAAAACATATAAACATTTGTTCTTTAAAACTGCCAAATACTGTTCAACCAATTTGAAAAGAAAGCATTATAACATGAAGTGCTTTTAAATTTATACAAATGATACCAATCTGTCATCAAATATGGTTACTAAAAATTAAACCCAGACAAACTTGAAATAGCTTCTCAACAATTGCTATGCAGAATTTGACAAAATTTGACATGAAGAATCTTGGTCTTACGGCACTTTCATTTATTAGCTCTAATGATGATGCTCAAATGATGATAGACAAGTAAATGTTATGGGATAGCCTCTCTTCTGTCGGCATTCCAGTAGCACTAATTTGTTTAAAATCTTCCTCCTCCTAAACTACATGTTGACACTCATTCATCTCAAGGTCTAGTTGGTCTTAAATGAAAATGTTGACACTTGGCATGACAGTGGCCATCTTGACAATTCTGTTATTGCTATTCCTAAATAGATAGTCATATGAACAAGGAGTTTTCGCTCAAAAGTTGTCTTGTTGGTCCTAAATGAAAAGGTACCACTTGGACATTCAATATGGCCAACATTGCAGCATTTTGAAAGTCTAATTAGTAATTTCATTAGGAACAAATATAAAACAAGATTTTTTATGATATCTAGCTTGTTCTAAATGAAAATTGTGCCTTCTGACTGTCAGTATGGTCACCATGGTGACCAGCTGGACAGTCTTGCTGTTACTACTTCTGGATAGATTTTCATGCTGCCACAGGATTTCAGTCATGCAAATCCAACATCATTATATACCAGAAAGTAATTTACTACTAAGCCAGATTTTCAGTTGGCTGTTCTGTAGATATCTGCCAGGTGAGACAACTCATGCACACTTGTAAAATGAGCAGGTTGTAACAATCAATCCATTGTAAAAGTACGTGTGGATGAACACAGTTTTCTTTTTCAGTACCACCACCTGGAAAGCCTACAGCTGAAGTAAAACGTAAGTTTTCATTTCTTTTAGACACACTTAAAACTGTCTTAGAGTCAAGATTAATATAGTATTTAGTACTAAAGGATAATCCCATATTTGGAAGAGACTTTGTTTTGGTTTTAAATTAAAGTGATATTTGTTTGTTTTGTACTTCATACATTTACTTGATTTTCAAGCTTTTGAAGGTCCCACTAATTTGCTTGTAGAATGTGCTATATTTTGAAGTAGTATAAAATACATAATGCTTGCTGGATTGTGGTTGGTTCTAATATGACATCCCAAAATAGTTACTGAAGAAGGATTCATCATACTGACATTATGTTTCTATAATGGAAATATCTAGTTGTTCCTGAATAAAGATAATGCTGATCAAACCTTTAAAATGGCTGCCTTGATGGCCATCTTGAAAATCTTTGTGGCTGCTTGACCTTGACTTGTGTTTTTGAGTTGTACATATAAAAGTTAATTTTGATCAGACTTTGTACTGAGTTGCATTTAAATGTACTTAGTTGCATTTAAATTAACAAGTTGAGAGTCGGCACTCTGATATTGATTTTAAGGTCAATGGTCATAACTCTGGCTTGTAACCAAGGGTAAGTATGAATTTATCAATTTGAGTCAGTGAATTGCTGGTTCTCCTCCCACAACAAACTATTGGTTATTGATTTAGATAAATTTGATATTTTTTTTTTGTTTGGTGCTCAGAGGGACAAGTAAGTTATTTAGGCCCAGTGTAATTGGTGCAAAGTGCCTTGGCCAAGACATGTATCATGATGTCCTACCCAGTCGTATTATCCTGACACCAGGTTGACCAGTTCTAACACTAACCTCTTACTGGTTAGCGCCTAGCAAGCCAGCTGTTAGTACCATTTTTATTAATCTTTGGTATGACTCGCAAGGGGTTTGTACCTGCTACCTCATGCATCTGAGGTTGATGCTCTAACCACTAGGCTGCCTGAGCAGTAAGATTTTGTTTAGAGACAAATTTCTTAACACATTAACCCCAGAGGTTTTTGCTGTTTTCGCATGAAATGTGAGTAGAAAACACATTTTTGGGACTATTTCTGAATGCATCCTAATACATTGAATTCCAAACAATTTTCCATTAGCCCAGTGCCTAGTTGTGCTAACAAAAATGTTTCGCATTGGCTAGATTGCTCGTGCATGAGCAGAAGGTGAAAAGTTGGACTTCTTTTCTTTGTTGTTGGGCTTAACGGACCCATAATTTTCGAATGGAGAAGACTCTTTATTAAAAATGTCCACCTTATTCTACTTTTTGCACAGGTTCACCTGTCTGTGTGCACTTCAGACTGGTCTGTCTTAGATCTGAGACCATAAAGTCTAAAATCTGGACACAAAATCGGATTCCGTCCATGGGCGAATTTTGGGTGAAAAAAAACTTTAAGTCCGAAAAAGTCGTTTTTTTCCTCTGTATCTTCTAGTGCAACTAAAATGTCCAAATTATTTGTTATCAATGTTGAGCTAAATCTGTCTGCCTTTCGATAAAATCACCCACATTAGTGTATCATGCATGACCTTACCGCTACAGGCCTTGGCAGTAGGCTACTACCTCATTCCCTGTAAATGCGACGCTAGGGGTTAATGTGTTAATCTTTTATCATTTATATCAGATTGAAGGTCAGAGGCCATAACATAATTTTGTACTGTGCTTAAAGATCTCTTATGAATGTGTTAATTCAAATATATAGAAAAATATTTTGTTTATTGGAGTTTCTAAAAAATATCAAAATGGTTCAGATATTTGCTGGTTAAAATAAAATAAATGAGAGAAGAAATGGACTTCTCATAGATGCCTGGGCTTTTTTTGACCATTTGAGAATGAGTCTCTTTGATGGTCTTTTGTTATAAGAGAAAGTTCATTTCAAACATTGTCTTATTAGAAATTAACATCAAAGCACCATTTAATCATTTCTGGATGTATTGATTTTGTATTGTTCCAAATTCCATGGTTGACAGTTTACTAAAATAAGTAGATGAGATTCATTTCAGTATGAACAGTTGGATGTATTGTGTATGCAAACCATCAATGTGTACATTTGTCTGCCAAAATCTAAACCATCTTCTTGTTGAAGGAAGACATTTATTAATTCATTCAAAGACAAATTCATTTGTACGAGTGGATTTATTTATTTCTATGGAAAATAATTCAATAATGGGCACTAGGTGAATGGACACTGTTCTTGTTACACTCACTATAATGATTTTCTTCAATTTTCCAGCACGGGTTCTGGGTTTGTCACAAGAAAATAGAGGAGGCCAGTCTTTTAATATGTGTGGTGAGGAAAATGTATTCTTTTTTTATTGTTTAAAAAAATGATATATTACACAGTGTCCCACCATTCTTGTGTATACATGGATAGTGAGTAGTGCTTCAGTTACCATGGAGGACTTAATTACAGCAACAGTACATGTAATCTATTAGTAAACAATTTTTGTATATATCCAGTTCAGAAGAGGAACACATTAAGAGCTAATGCAGTAATTATACCTTGTTACATTTCTGAGAATTGAGTGTTGAAGCAATGGTTGCAGCCATGCTTATATGAAACACTGTTGCAGCAGTACAATCAGACTTTGGAGATTTGGTTGTATAAATGTTGTTGTGTATACATTAGGCTTGAGTAATACACAGCTTGTACAATCAGACTTTGGAGATTTGGTTGTATAGATGTTGTTTATACATTAGGCATGAGTAATACACAACTTGTACAATCAGACTTTGGAGATTTGGTTGTATAGATGTTGTTCTTTATACATTAGGCTTGAGTATAGGCCGATAAATCAGCCCTTCACCCGTTACGATTTTGATGTTGGGGTGAGGGGCTGATTTCACCTATTCATTGAAATCTGCAATTATCTGCAGACACTTTTGTCTGCACGTATCAGCGTAAATTTCACACACTTACCGGTATTTTTCGCGGCTGTTAAGCTCCCGTCGGCTAAAGGGTTCTTTTTGCGATATGTACATCATATTTCCGAATCAAATCCTACGTCTGACAACTTGTAGATCCAAGCAGAATAACACAACCCTAAGATACCGTTGACATTTAAGTTTCGTGATCACCATACTAGACGGCAACCAATCCTTTACGACTTCCGCTCGTTCGCTCATTCGAAACACTCGGTACGCTTGGTCATGTGACTCAGTTGTAGCAACATGAATGTGACTATCACGTGATTCAAGCAGACTCCGAACAAGACAGGTAAGAAACATCTTTTGTAGTACCATTCTCGTACAGTTAAGTTAACGCGTGATTAGAGCGAAATGATGCAAAAAATTAAATAATGGCGGAAAATACATGCTCGCTTTGTGGTGTTCACCTGGGCGCAAATCGATCCAACAAAGTTAATTTGCATGGAAAACTGAAGAGACAGACAGAAACAGCTCAAGATGTGCTACATGATCATTTGGGGCTAACATTTACTCCAGACAGAAGTGCATATATATGTTATGCTTGTTCTACTGTGATTAGCAAGGTGAAATTACAAACTTCCAAGTTATAAGGGTCCCAATAATGGTGCATTTAAATCCAATTTTAGAGATTCAAAACAAGAATATAAAAAAAATTACAGCACTTGTTTACAAAAAGTGGTGCCACTTTTTCTTTATTTATTCTATAGTAGTGAAATTAATTATTAAATAATTAAATATTCACTTAATAATCAGTATGACACCCAACATTAGGAAAATCTCATTAAACAATGTTGACCCTAAATCATAATGCCTATGCAGATTCCATATCATAAACATCTCTCTCTCTCTCTCTCTCTCTCTCTCTCTCTCTCTCTCTCTCTCTCTCTCTCTCTCTCTCTCTCATAAATGATAATAACATTAGTGCAGTTCAACCTCTCAAATTAATGTGAGCATTGTCTAATATATACATCAGTTACATTAGACTTCTGTAATTACTTAAACCTTTACAATACAAGTATCATTATAATGTGCATTTTGTTGAAACAAAACAGATTTCTGCTGGCAAGAGAATATGGAGTGAGGCTATCCAGGACCTGAAGTCATCCTCCAAGAGGGACAGATATGTTGGACAGAAGGTACTAGCTACAGCCCCTTCCACTCCCCAGAAGAGCAAAAGAAGAAAAATTGTTACCAGCACCCCAATCAAGGTAACCAAAATAATTATAAGTGTCATTGAGTTCTTGCAGCACAGATATATTGTAATGAGAATTAAGAGAGAGAGAGAGAGAGAGAGAGAGAGAGAGAGAGAGAGAGAGAGAGAGAGAGAATAAACTGAGATTTGTGATAATGGTAATATTTATTAAATTTCCACATCTTTTGATTTTACTACATTTTCCATTTAGAAATTATATTTCTTTAATACATGAAGTTTAGGTTGGATTAAAACTGCCATTGTTTTTCCTTCCAAATAACTACAAAACTTTAACTTTTAGTATCACACCAAACCTGTTCTTTCTATTGTATACCTTTTACCTTGGGATCTGATGTTGATGATATATGCACCTAATAAATCAGGGAAAATTTATAATCAAGACATTTATTCAGAATATATTAAAACATAACCTCCCCAGCTAAGGTTAATCAAGCTTGAATTAGATTTTTAGACATAATATTGCTTGCTACTATCCAGAACTACTGATGCTAGGTGGCCTCACACATCTTCAACATGAAAATGATACTTTGTTTGGCTTTATTAACTGTTATGATATAATCTTGCTAGACATTCTACAGTCTTTTAGACTGCACATATTCAAATGTATTTATGTGGACTATCACTTAGAACAATTTGTTTAACTACATGCTGTTATTAACATATAAAATTTTAATCTCACACAACAAATTACTGTATAGTTGATAGTAATTACTAATTTTCAAATAAATATTTCACAATTAAAAATTCTCCTTTTTTAACTTCCAGAAAAATGTAAAGGTTACTATAAATAAGAAGATGAAGCATATATCCTATGCAGCCAGCCTCATTAAGAAAAGCAGACATGCGTCTGCACTTCATCTTCTCCTGCAGAAAAGTAAGACATTTAAGATAGCCCTTCTGAAGGTAGTGGGGGACATAATTAAGAAGGAGATGAAAGCAGTATGCCACCCTGCCTTTAAGTCAGTATGGCGAGCAAGTGGTGACCCTTACTTACAGATAAGCAGCTTCAACTGGCAGAAAGTCCTTGCTGAAAGTGAAGAGAAATGCCCTGTGTTGTTGTCATTGCTGAAAGCAGCAGGAAGTAAAAGCAGGACGGAAAAAAGCTTTGCCCATGGAATTCATTGGCTTGCTCCAAACATAGGAGCTATCATAGGCCAGATAGTCTTCATGAGGAATCCTGGTCACATGAAGCTTTTGCAACAGATGGTTGGGGTGGAGATGTGGCTTGCTGGCTGTTCAAGAGAAGTAAGTTATAATTGCTATGGATTAAACCATCTATTTTTCAGGAAGTAGAGCAGGTCAACCTGAGATTATCACTTGAATCCCTTGAGCTCCTGCTTTTAACAATATTAATATCATGCCAACAGATTTGTGAAAGGATACATTTTCAGGGCAATAAATTTTAAAAGTGAATCTCAGTCACCATTAAAAAAACAATTAATGTCTGATCCAAAAACAGTAGGAAATATTCCTCACACCGAAGCAGTTGTCTAATTTCATTAGATCTTGTATATCTATCAGTCAAGATTTAATAAATAGATATTGTAATAAACTTATTCTTTAATTGACTTTGGTATATTCTAACAAGAAATGCAAACGATCACAAGAATAAAGACAAAAAATTAAATGTTAAATATATAACCATGCTTTAATAACCTTTTTATATTTCACAGGCCTTTGCTAGACTGAACCATCTGGGACTGTGCCTGAGCATACATGCAGTCAGGAGATGCATTGACATGATCCGTCGGCAGTATGCAGATGACCTCCTGCAGCAGAAGTCACTCCTGATAGACAGAGCACCACAGGCCAGAAGACGCCTTTTTGACAATGATGAGCCTTGTAGGTATCATTATTAATTGGGAACAGAAATTTGCATTACATAACTGAATTGATAATATCATCCACTTCCACCACATAGGTAGTATTTATTGAGGAGAATTAAATCTGTGTGAAGTTACCACAATTGTTAAGCATTCATTATTTTGTAATGTGTGTAGTTAAATTAATTCTATTATTCAATTGTTTTGTTACTTTCAGTTTTCTGCAAAAGACCAAATTTGTACTATGAATGGATTTATGAATACAAATTTAGTTCAGTATATGCAAATGATAGATTCATTTGAAATTACCACTCTTCAGTATTGTATAAGAAATACATTAACACTGTCAGTTGCGGTAAACCCATGAGAAAATATGTTTTTTTTGGTTAGTATGATTTCTCAATTGAATTTGTCTTCTCATTCATTTTTATATTCTTTTTCCAAATTTTAAGTAAGATTATTCTAGTATTTCTTCTACTTTATTAGTCAGTGAGGAGGTCGGTATGAGGATGTTGGATGAGACAGGAAGCACTGACATGTATTATACATTAGAGCAGGATTCCCTGTCTGAGTCAAATGATGACCAGGTCAGCAGTACAAATTTAATGGAGGATACCATAAATTGTGAGTAGGTAGTTTAATTTGTATGGGCCATGAATCAAATCCTTTCTTACCATTTGGCTATCAGATCCATTTACTCAGTTGTAGAAATATTCCATTTTTTAAACTTCAAACACACACACACACACAGAGTATAAAATATTGTCAATTTGCAATGAATAATCATTAACATTTTCAATAGAAAAGAATTCAATATCATGGTAATTAATATTAATATTTTTTCCATGGGATATAATTGACATGTTTCATTGTCAGATTGGACATCTAATCATAAAAGCACAAACGTAAGATACAGAGTCATGTCAAATCACATTTTATTTTATTGCTCATCAGCATAAAATAAATATTAAGGAAAATTCAGTAAGTAATGGTGCTGAGATTGAATATATAAATTTAAAGGAATCCATGACTATTATATCCAACTTCAAAAATGGCTATAATAACCAGTATCGGATGTATTTTGTTTTAAGTTCTTTGACATGATACACTAAATGAAACATGGAACAAAAATTAATTTCATCAGTTTAAACAAGCATAAGCTAATAACCAAACAATGATTTCAGATGGTTTCTCAGATACAGATGATGATGAGATAACAATGGTTCCCATGGGGTACACTTTGGTATTTGATAATGTGAACCAAAAGACTCGTGCCTGCTACAGTACACGGGAACATGGAAATCAGATGCTCAATATGGTTCAGGCTTATGCAGCAATTGACAGAGTACCTTGCATGGGTCTTTCTGATTATCCCCCATCACCCATGGACATCATGCATATCCCAGTTGAGTCATTCTACCCAGATCATGCAGACTACCAGCTTTTGAGGTTTGTTATGTATATTGATATTGTGCATTTAACTATTGTCCATTATCGTAGAACGTAATAATCATTTGTAAACAACATATTAGATGCCTAACATTTTGTCCCCGAATTTAGATTATATAATAACTTATTGATCATTAATAAGCAGCATGTTTAATTTTAAGTTCAGGACATTACATGTTCCCTTTGAAGAAACCATGGATTACCTGATTTTTTTCAAGCTAAAACTTATATAAATTCCATTGTAAGTGATATGGACCCAGGGTTATTAGTAATTTCCCATATTCAGATCATAATTACCTTAAGATTTCAAAATGTTCAGCAATTAATACCTCACTGCCTTCATCAGCGAATAATGTTGCACTTGACTTATAATGGTCACATGGTGCAAGGAGATTGGTGTAGATGGACGGTAATTCAAGCCCTTCATCAATGTTTAGGTCATGTGATCAACATTTAGTTACCAATGATTATGAATTATCTAGAGCAAGGAAGCAACCTTTCAATTAGATGCAGGGTATATTGTTGTGTTATAGTCAAGTCACAGTCTGTAAATAACTTTAAAGTAAACACGATTTTATCATTCCTGTTTTAACATTCTGTATCATATCATTGGGATACATAAATCAGCTCACTCAAAGCTACAAGCACAACAGCACATCAAATACTCAAATTCATTCCAAACATTCTATACTTTTGGACTTAAAGTTCTAATTTAAGTTTCATTTTGTATTCCAGGTAATTAATTATTAATTGAATTTTACTCAACTGTTTGTATTACCTGTTCTCTGTTACTTTGCTTAAGACCATAGAATCATAACAGGTTCATTAGCTGATTAAATATAGAGATAATTACAAATGCATTCATACTCACATATATTTTTCTGTGGGAGGAAAGTACATGCATGATATTACCCCCCCCCCCATGTGCAAATAAACCTGTAAACATTGTTATTGCTTTCATTCCTAATATAGTTATGCACAATAATATTTGCAAAGAATTTTAAACTAATATTAGTGTCAGTTTCTTGTAATTAGACAAATTGACCTGAAAAGAGGAAAACTGTCATCTATCTTGAATTTAGTATGTTATATTAATTAATACTGAAGAGTTCATAGGTACAACAGATACAATTGAACTTCTATGTTGCACTTTATTTTCATAAAAACAGTTTTTGTTTTACAGATATGAATTCATTATATTAGTGCAAAGAATACTGGTGCAGGAAGAACCATTCAAATGCCTCCAGGATAGAGTGCAGGCCCACATCCCCCATAAATATTCAAAAGAACTTGGACAGAAGAGCAAAGTTGTAAGTATATATATATATATATATATATATATATATATATATATATATATATATATATATATATATATACTGAATTTTGACACTTCGTGACAAATTAAGAACATATATTATTTACATTAGAGCTGATCAAAGCAAAAATCGTCTTGCAGTTAGTTATGCAGTTCCCAAAATGAATACTTTTCATCTTTTACATTGCTTGGTGTCCTTTGGTACTGAGGAAGAGATGAGGCCCTTTTTCAGTAATGTGATAGGCTTGATGTCTAAGAAGATCAAAGTTTTAGATAGTTTGTTTGAGGATATTAATTTAATAGTCACTTAATGTTTGTAATTGATTGTATATGATACAAACCAGTCTGAATTATTATTTGCATTTGATTGTACTTAATTAAGTACAAACTAGTCTCAATCAACCATTTTTGGCACAGAGAATCATTTTGTTTTGACTATACTTGAATGTTTATTTACACAATAATAAAATTTCACCATCTTTTTTTACAGATTCCCCTAGGTGTTTTGGCAAAGGATGAGACCAAAATTGCAGATATGGTTGATATCATGGTAGAATATCAACAATATGTCCCAGGAAGATTGGACTCGGACCCAGTATCATGTATTCTTTATGGGGATGCCCTCAGTTGTGAAAGGGGAAATGATGCACAAATTGCGAGAATCAATGGGGGATCCAAGTGGGACCGATTACAAGGGCTTGTTCCAGCAATACAGGAGTGGCACAAACGTGGCATACTATTAGAGGTAGGAATAGGAAGCAAACAATATATGTGATTGTTATTTAAAATTCAGTTTCCACAAATTTTAATTGTTGATATGCTTTTTCTAGTATTTGAATATCTTTTGATCAGAAGAAGTACAATATTCCTTGTTATAATAAAGGATCAAGACTTAATTGAAATGAAATAAATTATAGATATAAACTCCCTATGCAAAATTATATTATATGCCCATGGATTCATGTGGCCTCATTTACAATTAACTAATAATGTTGAGGACTGCTTATCTATAGCATTATTTACATTCTGTATAAAGAAATGAATATGATATGAAAGCTGAATGGAACTTTTCATTCTCGAGATGTGTAAACTAGAATGCCCTAAACACCGTTATTAAATCTAATATTGTAAGAAAGCATTTAAAAACTAATCCACATTCATATATTTGAAATAAAGTTATTATTTAGTATTAAGTAAAAGTATAACACAAAAATTTTATATTTGGATGTTGTTTTGTAAATTAATTAGACAATATTTACAGAGGGTGCATGCTGATTCTGACTTGTCAATTCATCTAGTAAAACTCCCTGCCAAGGCCTCACAAAACATACTGGAAGGACGTTTGTTCAACATTTATTTGCATATGCATATATATCTGATCCTATTTCCAAGTCATTATAAACAAAATCTCCAGATGTACCAATCTTACTTTTGACAAATTATCATACCCAACAAATATTTACAATATATAAGTAGTATAGACCCAAAACCTTTCTTTTGCAGGATACATTCAAACTGTTGTATAGACCCCAAAGTGCACGTGATGTTGGCACGTTATATTATATTAGAAACAGATACAGGCACCACAATGTCAACAGCAAAACCAGCTCCTGCTTCAATTATGCCACCGATTTACTACGCTTTGCTACAGAGGCCTATGTCATAGCCAGTTCAAGATCAATGATAGACAAAGACCATATTCCCAAAGACATTGAAAAGTTATGGTGCTATTTTCAGTCTATTGCAAAGAAAGTGGCAACCTTAGGATTCCATCCTCCAGAGCTACAAGACTGTAATGCTGATTTCAGCTATTGTGGCCTGTGCCAGTTAGAGAGTGATACTGAAGAGTTTATATCTTGTGATAATTACAGTTGTCCTAAAGGAAGATGGTTTCATCTTACATGTTTGGGGTTAAGTGACAATGATGTCCCAGCTGATGAGTGGTTTTGCTCTGGACAGTGTGAGGTCATGTCAACAAAATGTAACAAAGACTACAACTCAAAGCAGGATCACGTACTTGAATACTCCAAGGCTCTTTTATGGAGAGGTCTAGGTGAAATGGCCCGTCATGATGCTATCAGGGAAGGAGATGGAGATAGAATAATCAGCCACTGGAGGCATGATATGATAGAGTTCTTTGATCAGCACCACCCCAAGTACTTTGTATGTGGCTATAATCTTTTAAGTGCACTAAATGGTGGAGTGTCCTCTCGTCTGGCACACCAACTTCGATGGAACAGAACAGTTAATACTGCAGGGAAAGAGGGACACAATATTGAAATGGACTTACAAATGGAATTTTTCAACAGAGAATACAAGGAGGCTGTCAAGACTGCCAGTGGAAATCTGACTGATGACACCATAGCTAGACACAGCCAAATGGTGGGGATAAAGAAAACACTTCAGTATGTTTTTGATCACAAGATACTTAACCGTGGCAATTTCAAGCGATCAAAAGGTGTTGTGAGGAGGAATGCTGATATTGAGGACCTTGTGAAAATCCTCTTAGACAACAAATGCTGTGAGTTTATCTCAGGAAGATATCACTCAGCATTCCCTGATATTCATTCTGTATCAACATTTAATCAAATGGAAGAGTTTAAGAAAAGGATTCAGAAGCATCTAAAGAAAATGAGCAAAAGACTGGAGATTATAGTTGATTGAGACACCTTTATTTGCAACATTAAGTATATAAATTCATACTCTTCTTAATCTACTAATACCCAGTGTTACAACATGTGAGTTATGGATGGCTTTTGCAGAGAAGACATACAAGACTTGTTGGTTTACACCATGTTATATCAAACAGAATGTATTGATGTATCTGTGACTGACTGTAAACTAAATATATACAGTCATGATATGTTGACGTGTCAATTAAATAATGTCTAGGAAGTCTGGAATGGAAAGTGGAGCACATGGCTAGGCATTTTTTAAACATGTACTTCTAATCAGCTTTTTCTTAAATGTCAGCTTGTTTCCAACAGAATGATGTGTCAATGAATTATGTGCAGTCCACTTGTTAGTCACCAGTTCATGTAGTAAGCCTTGAATGTGATGATATGCCACTCAAATTTCTATGCATTTTTCATCTTATGGTAGTTTCAGTGTTATATTGCCCAGTATGTGCTGAAACATCATTGAGTTACATCAAAATCCACTTAAAATGGTAAAATAATATATACATGTTACTGTACATGAGTACCGGTACATGCAATTTTTGTATGACTCATTGTTAGTATTTGTTTCCTGCATTGTTATATATATATATATATATATATATATATATATATATATATATATATATATATATATATATATAAGCAGATAACTTTAAAAGGTGCACCGAGTGGCCGTGTGGGCTAAAGCGCTGTCCGTTACGGACCACTGCCATCTCACCTCTGTCTGCATTTGTTCGAGTCTAAGGTTCGACAAATGTAGTTATGTGAGAAAGCTTGCCAGTAGCTTCTCGTGGGTCGGTGGTTCTTTCTGGGGGGGTTTGTCCGGTTTCTTCCTCCACCATTAATACTGGTCGCCATGTATAGCCTATATTGTGCTGCAAAATGGCGTTAAACCATAAAAAAGTATAAAAAGATAACTTTAAACCAATCTTATGTAGTAATTTGTTCTAAATTAGGTTAGAGAGCCTTGAATACTGTAATGTTTCACTGAATTACACATAGTGCACATTCCAATCTGTTAATATGTATTTCAACCAGAACTCTACAACCGATCAATGACATTCACACGTTTTCCCGCACATCCACATCTGTCAATACAGTTAACACAACACATGCAGGCTTTACATTCACACCAATCACAATCCTCTTGAGTACACATTCTGGACGATGGTAAAGATGATTGGTCCATGTTGGAGAGAAGGAATTGCTCCAGCACACAACGTCTCAGACAGTCAGATGTGTTACAAAGCTTCTTCATATATTCATCTGAACAGCGGCTAAGAGACCTAGGAAATATGTAACATATTCCAAGTCCTTTACGCCCATCCCTAGAACATCTTCCAACTTCTTGCCAATAGGAGAGAACTGAATTTTCAACCCCCCAATGTACTACAACATCTATATCCTCAACCTGAATTCCTATACCAAAGGCAACGGTAGATATAAGAACTCGGATGGAACCCTGCAGTTTCACAAAATCTTCCAGAATTCTAGTCACTGATTCATTATCTGTCCTGCTGTGGAACATCTCAACTAGACGATTATTGGAAGCTGGCTGTTTATCCTTGTATGCATTCTCTGCCAAGTCTTCCATGAGCCACATAAAAATGTTCTGGCAATCCCTCATGCTTTTGCAATAGACAACTATCTTCTGGGACTTCTCCTTCCTGGACATGACATGTTGTGGCAACCATGCAAGCACTTCCTCATACTTCTCTGAGCACTTCTCCATATGTATGTAGATATTAGGTCTGAAAGAGAAACACTTTTTTAATACTAGTGTTATGTTGCACAAGAAACAAATACAAGTCAGGACATTTTGTTTCACCTTACATTTACTTTATTCACTAATTTTGTTTGTGTCTGTTTAAATGTTCATATTTATCTGACAGAAAGCCCATGATCACTATTTATAATTTGTTGGAATTCATCACAAGAAAACTGAACACTGCATTGCAAAAAGTGCAGTCACTTTAAGCAGACAGCAAACGGTTGATAAGAGAGGTGGCAAGTTTAGATAGGTAAAATATGTATGTAGAATGAAGAGAATGAAATTTGTACTTTGCTTGAATATAAGAGGTTTTCAACAGTTGGGAAGGGTGTGTGTATTACCACTATGGGAGTATGTGTTGAATATTATAGAAGTTATGCTATAACAACTTACATTTCCCCTATTTGTTTCAAACAAAACAAAACTAAATAATGTGTTAACCCTTTTTCTACTCAAGTATCCCTTGATTATTACATCTTACCACTGCTAGTAGTTGTTTTTATTTGTATGTCAGTTCTTCATCAGATAAAAGTTTAATAGCATGTGAATAGGTCGGTAAGATGTGTGTAATGTTATGAATATCCACAACCAATGTATAGTTTTACTGTGGTGTTGGGGTTTATTTCAGGCAAATACAGCTAGAGACAGGTTTGTACAACAATTTACATATTTCTTGAAATAGTAATAAACAGACAAACAAAATACTTAAAATATAAGTGAAAGTGAATGGTCATAAAAATCATAGAACAGATGTTAAATAAAAGAATGAAGTACCGGTCTGGAAGTCTGGCAATGGTATGTGTGTCTCCAGCAGGAAGTGCACGTAGAGTCCTCAAATCCTTCTCCACTTTTTCTGTTGCTGTGGCAGTAAGGAGAAGAGATGGAATGTGTTGGAAATGAGTCACCAGCTCAGCCACTTTTCTATACTCCGGTCTAAAGTCAAGTCCCCTGTTATGGAATAATTAAACTTGCTATAAGAATGATTGTACTGAACTTGAAGTAAATGACCCAAGGCACTAAGAGCTACACAAGTACATGCAATTTTTGTATGATTCAGATTCATAGGTAGTATTTGTTTCCTGCAATATTATTTTCATAATGTCTCATTTCAATTTAGAGAGCTATTTTATCTGATTTCAAATACACACCTCAAAATCTTTAAATAAAAGAATTTTACTGCATGGAAACAGGGACAATATTGTATTTAACTCCTATAAACGAAAGACAGACTCTGTGCCAGATGTTACACAGTATTCTATTATGTTGTACAATACATTTTAGTATAAAAAATATAATAATCACCATTGTGAAATACAGTGAGCCTCATCAAAAGCAAGGAGACATAGCTGTGACCACAAAGGTTCTTGATGTACAATCTGTAACCATTCCTTCTTCATGATAGCCTCTGGACTGGCCAGAATAACATCTACATTTCCATTTTTGATATCTGTAGAAATGTGAAATTTGATTACTATCCTTTTCATACATTAACAGTTTTTACATTATGATTGTGTAATAGATTTGTTCTAAATCTTGTCTTTGTAAAAGAGTAACAAAAATATAAAACAGGTTATGTTTAAGATAAATACAGATCTGAATGAAGAAACTACTTCTTGCACCAAATAACTTAAGGTTTCTTGCATAAAGATAGTCTACCATTAGTGTATGATTACAATATGTCAATATCCCATGCTAAATATAACAGTTGATTTATTTCTTTCAATAATTATTTGTATTACCTTGATTGGTATGTAATAAGGACAGAAATCAACATCACCATAAATCTCTTAGTATATTAGATACTTTGTGGAAAGTTATTAATTGGTTTGCATAAATTTTTGTGCCAAATTTTAATAAATCATTTTCCTTTACACATACTATTTTATATATGCATGACTGTCAATGGAAAGTTACCTTGAATGGATTCCTTTGGCATGTCTTTTACAATGCATTGGGCTTTGATGCTGTGTGTCTTCATTATCGCCTGTTGGTCTAACATCAAGGCCCGTAGTGGTGATATAACCAGCACTGTTTGGTGCTTACCGGTCAACTGAAGATCAAAAGAACAGAAAACTATTATTTCATGCATGTTTTAAAAAATATTTTCTGAATTGTACTTTATCATTTTTTTTATACAATGTCACATTTAATTTTTTTTCTTCCATGCACCAGTAATAGCCTTATCACAATGATAATATACAGAAACTTTTATGTGATCATCTTTATATGTTGTCAATGTGTTCTTACTGAATGCATGTTTCATTATTTAAATTTTCTAGACAAAAACACATACTTGAATAATTTATTATATTCATTAATAAGAATAAAACAAAAGAACACTGTCATTTAACACTGCTATGAAGATTGATAAAGAATTTTCATGAATTGTGTGGTAATTATGTTTTATAATGTAGAAGGCATTCATAATTTATATGAATCAAAACATCCCATATTAGGTCTCCAAGAGAAATGGCATAATCAGTAAGATTCTGTCTAACATTCCATAAATCAGTGTATCCAGCCAACACTTTCCAATGAACACTGGCAAGATTTAAATATCAAAACTATGAAAAGGACAAAAGAAATTATTATAACTTCATATTAATCCTATTAATCCAAAAAAGGATAATGTCATACTGTCAATAATAATCATAATAATTTTATCAACGACTCCTGTTACATAATACTTTAGATCATCACAAATCTTGCTCCACAGCTTTTATGGTCACACTTAAATCCCATTGTTTGAATACTGTGCAGTATATAACTATATAACTTATACCTGTAAAATGCAATAATTATTACTTTTATGTATATTACTTCTTATAACTACGATGTTCTTTTGTTACGCACTATGACATCTTTTTTGTACCACATGATGTATGGATATGTATCTTGGGTCAGTGGCATAAAACACAAATAAATATTATTAGTATCACCAACACAGCTCGCCCAATCGATTATCACTATTCTCACATACAAATAACTCCTACCTCAATAAAAAGCAATGTCATTTTTTTATCAACATTTCTTAAATTCACGTTACCTTTCTCTTGATGATAGGGAAACGAGTATATATCAGGCTTTTCCCGAATCCGGTGGGTAAAAAAGCAATAACATGCTTTCCCTCAACTAATTTTAATAATGCTTCTTGTTGTTCCACCTTTAATCTCACGTCATAGCCCAATTCGTCAAGAACACCCGCAATTATTTCGTCCATCATACTTTGGCGCTTTCCAGCATAACAACCGAGTCACATGACCAAGCGTACCGAGTGTTTCGAATGAGCGAACGAGCGGAAGTCGTAAAGGATTGGTTGCCGTCTAGTATGGTGATCACGAAACTTAAATGTCAACGGTATCTTAGGGTTGTGTTATTCTGCTTGGATCTACAAGTTGTCAGACGTAGGATTTGATTCGGAAATATGATGTACATATCGCAAAAAGAACCCTTTAGCCGACGGGAGCTTAACAGCCGCGAAAAATACCGGTAAGTGTGTGAAATTTACGCTGATACGTGCAGACAAAAGTGTCTGCAGATAATTGCAGATTTCAATGAATAGGTGAAATCAGCCCCTCACCCCAACATCAAAATCGTAACGGGTGAAGGGCTGATTTATCGGCCTAGCTTGAGTAATACACAGCTTGTACAATACACTTTCTTAAGAAATGGATAGTAAATAGTAATCAAATTTTCTGCCTGATCTACTGGTTGTCCATCATACTGTCTGTTAATCCATCAATGATCTAGTCCAAGTAAAATAGCTTTACTGGAATTTTTGGATTTTATTCAAATATGTTATGCATTGTTAAACTGATGAGACAACAAAAGATTTCAACTTTCAGGCTTTTTTGTCGTTGTTTAGAGGAGTTGTGGCCCTTGATTACATTATTTTGAAGCTTGATGAATTTAAACCCATTTTGGGATGCATTGTTGTATTACTGAATGAGCTTGATTTCCAGCATTCCACAAATTCATTTACAGAATTATGCCCCCTGATTATTACTCGTGTCTTTGGTTTTCGCAGGATTACTTTTTTAAAAAAATGTTGAATTTCTGTCTAATCTGGCTTTTTATTGATGGGACTGTGTGAGAATCAGATGTCCAGCATTCCTAAAAGTCATAGAAGAATTATTGTCCCATATTTTCCCATCCTCCTAATTTTTATTTTCTGCAGTTTTGCTTGCTAAAAATTATTATATTTCAAGCAAATGTAGCTTGCACCTTTGTATTAATGAGACCTTGTAAGAGTCTTTGTTTATTTACATTATATACAGGAGTTATGGCCCTTGATTGTTTACCTTTTAAAATTTTGGATTTCAGCAGCTTTACAATCATGAATGAGATACATTTCCATCATTACAAATTATCACTGAAGAGTTATGATAATGATTAACCATCCTTCTTACTTGAATTTTCCATAGCTTGACTGTTGATGATAAGATTTAAGCTAAGTTTAGTGGTTAAAGCACCTGCTTCACAAGTGAGAGGTTGTGGGTTTAAACTCCGGCTGAGTCATACCAAAGACTTATACAAATGGTACTAACAGCTGCCTTGCTTGTTGCTCAGCATTAAGAGGCTAGTGCTGAGACTGGTTGGCCTGGTTTCAGGATAATGTGACTAGGTGGGATATGATGCTACATGTCTGTTTGCATGATGTCCTAGTGCTAGGCATAACCATAAGTTGTCTCACTGCAGGCATGGTGGAGATATGACTGAAAAATTGATAAAGCATCGTTAAAAATCAAAATTACACCCACACACATATTGATGAGACTTTGTAGGAGTTATTTTCAACCATCCATATCTTGTAGAGGAGTTATGTCCCTTGAATGCTTATGTCCTAACATTGCTTTCAAAACACAAGTTCCTCTGTGGAAGGCCCTGGTGCTCCCATGACAAATTGTTAAAACTAAAATTGAAAATCAGTTGAGTGATTGTTTGTTTCAGTATAAGTATTTTTATTACAATAAAAGAAAACTTGAATAAAGATTTATCAGGCCTCACTTTAAGACAGCAGAGCCCGTTAGTACTCTAAAAATCATCATTGAAACATTGGATAATTGGTTTGTATGTGTTTGATTTGTATTCTGGTTTTCTTTTAAAAATTAGTGAAATTAGTCCATGGAACCAGACGACTAAATTTACAGTAGTACCACATATGCTTTAAACTGCACAAATTTGTTCATGTGAGGCATTTGCATATTTAAACTGTTGATTATTATTTTAAAAAATTGTAAATGGCATCCAGAATGGGATGTATGTTAAAGATGAAAGGGAAAATAAGCTTCTAGAAAAGTGTTAATAAGCAACACAGAAGAATAAAAAGGAGTATTCAGATTCTTATGAATAAAAGCTGGAAAGGACACAGTTATGTTTATTTAAGTTGAACATATTGTTTTTCATTGCTGCGTTGAACTTTTAATTATGTTTTCCAGCTGAACAATAGCAGTTATTGATATTTTTTTCATACCTTACTAAAAACTTGCCAATCTTACGGAAAAAAAATCAACTGCCTTACTGAGGGTTGGCAGGTCTGTTCTTTCCCTAACTTTGATTTCCACAACATAACCAAGGATTTAAGACTTTGATTTCAGCATTCCATCTTATTGTTAGTGGGTGTTATGGTGTTATTAATTTGTCATAAGATTGTCAGACCTTGTAACTTGGGTTTTCACAAGATAACATTTCTATGGATTGATGGATATCACTCGAATTTGGCAAGCAGTTACATAGTGACAAGATTTTGATTAACTGAAATTCAAGTGTTCTATGACATCAGTGACATGAGTTACCGTTTCCTGTTGCCTGCAGTCATAATTCCAGTTTCCACAGCTTAACTCTACTATGCATTGATATTTTTCAGCCAAATATGCTGGAGGAATCTGTTGGACACAGGATCTGTCCCATGATGATGTTCCAAATGAGGTTTTCAACTTTTTGAATGAGTGCATTTTATAATGAAATATTTTGTTCCTGTGTTTGAATGAAGTTCCCATGTTTGCCTTTATGTTCAATTTTGTTGCCTTTTTGGAGAGTTTTTGCATCTTTTCTTATATTATTTATATTTTGTTTCTGTTGGTTGTTGTGGTTTGTGTTCCTAGCTTTTTGGCGATGTTTTTGCTGTTACCCATTTTTACTACCTTGCTTCTTGTTTGATGATTTATAGCATTGGTTATGCTGACATCTCATAGAATCACCCACTCACCAATCCATATTATTTTCTTAACTTTGGTTTCTTCACATAACTTCACCAAAGATTGTTGGATTTCATCTGGATTTGATATGTAGATTTAAAAATGAATGATTCAGTTTTCAGTGTTCTGAACAATCCTTTTGGAGTTATGGCCATTTACAGGATTTTCGGCCCATGTTTTGCACCAGATTTGGTGTACATCATTATATTGGTGAGATTTCATGTGAATTTAATTTTCAGATGTCTTCTTTGTATGAGGTTAAATTAAATTAATTTAATATCATAAATTAGTGGACTAGTTTCACCTTTTTCATAGTTTTGGTCCAGGATAATTGATAGTTTTTAAAGTGAATTTGAATCAGGGTTTAAATTTTTGATAACTTATAGAAGTTTGATTACCACCATTTTATGCCCTCATTGTTGTTGAGCCCATGTTGGTAAGAAATCAAGTTAGTACAGTTACTTTTACACCAGCTTGTGGCATCAACAGTTAAAGTTTTTGTTAAGCTTTAGTCATCTGTCATTCCTTAACCATTATACATGGCATGAATCATTATGAAGATAAGCCAATTCATTCTTTGATATTCTCGCTTTCTTTATTTTACCTTGAGGTCAAGGTCACTTTCATATAAGATGTGTTTGGGTTTTGGTTAAAGTTTTTCACTTGCTGATATTTTCTAAACACCTTAATGGATTTGGTTCATACTTGAGATGAATCATTATGTAACCCCTTAATTGATTTGGTTCATACTTGAGATGAATCATTATGTAACCCCTTAATGGATTTGGTTCATACTTGAGACGAATTATTATGTAACCCCTTAATGGATTTGGTTCATACTTGAGATGAATCATTATGTAACCCCTTAATGGATTTGGTTCATACTTGAGACGAATCATTATGTAACCCCTTAATGGATTTGGTTCATACTTGAGATGAATCATTATGTAACCCCATAATGGATTTGGTTCATACTTGAGATGAATCATTATGTAACCCCTTAATGGATTTGGTTCATACTTGAGACGAATCATTATGTAACCCCTTAATGGATTTGGTTCATACTTGAGACGAATCATTATGTAACCCCTTAATGGATTTGGCTCATACTTGAGATGAATGTAACCCCATAATGGATTTGGTTCATACTTGAGATGAATCATTATGTAACCCCTTAATTGATTTGGTTCATACTTGAGATCAATCATTATGTAACTCCTTAATGGATTTGGTTCATACTTGGGATGAATCATTATGTACCCCCTTAATTGAATATGGTTCATACTTGAGACGAATCATTATGTAACCCCTTAATGGATTTGGTTCATACTTGGGATAAATTATTATGTAACCCCTTAATGGATTTGGTTCATACTTGAGACGAATCATTATGTTACCCCTTAATGGATTTGGTTCATACTTGAGATGAATCATTATGTAACCCCTTAATGGATTTGGTTCATACATGGGATGAATCATTATGTAATCCCTTAATGGATTTGGTTCATTCTCGAGATGAATCATTTTGTAACCCCCTAATGGATTGGGTTCATACTTTGGATTAAACAGTTGCGATATATTCTGCAACATGATGCAGTTATGTCCCTTTGTAATGCACCCATGGCTCATAACTCTGGATTGTTTATGATGAAAACGTTTTGTCAATAACCTTACTTTAAAGGTATAGAAAAAAGGAAGAAACATCAGATTCTCGAATGAGGCTATCTTTCATTCATTGGGTGAAGAGGATAAAATTTCTACAGTGGGTTAATAAAATGCTTTTTCAGGAGAAAAGAACTTGTTATTGACATTAAGCAAATGAAAAAGAAAAATGGTTTTAATTACTGTTTATGCAAGTGATACACTGATCATCAAAATCATGTTGGTGTAAAAAAACAAAATTGGTGTCTGCAATTTAGACTAGATGTAAACCAATTAAAGATAACAATGCACAATGAGAATTTCAATGCCCTACTGTAAATATGGGCAGCATTGAGTGTATCCCTGCCTGTTCATTCTTCCTTCTGTCCATGTATCCCAGCCTGTCCATTCATCCTTCTGTCCATGTATCCCAGCCTGTCCATTCATCCTTCTGTCCATGTATTCCTGCCTGTCCATTCATCCTTCTGTCCATGTATCCTTGCCTGTCCATTCATCCTTCTGTCCTTGTATCCCTGCCTGTCCATTCATCCTTTTGTCCTTGTATCCCTGCCTGTCCATTCATCCTTCTGTCCATGTATCCCTGCCAGTCCATTCATCCTTCTGTCCATGTATCCCCGCCTGTCCATTCATCCTTCTGTCCATGTATCCCTGCCTGTCCATTCATCCTTCTATGTATCCCAGCCTGTCCATTATTCCTTCTGTCCATGTATCCCTGCCTGTCCATTCATCCTTGTGTCCATGTATCCCTGCCTGTCCATTCATCCTTCTGTCCATCTATCCCTGCCTGTCCATTCATCCTTCTATGTATCACAGCCTGTCCATTCTTCCTTCTGTCCATGTATCCCAGCCTGTCCATTCTTCCTTCTGTCCATGTACAGTTTTCAGTGTAAAATACTTTTTCTTGTGTTGTGTACTTCAGGGTCATTATAACTTTAAGTCTGGATGACCACCAAAAGTAGGTCATTGGAACCTGTATTTAATTTTTCTCAGACTTCTAATACGTTTAGATATAAAAAAGATGGTGGATTTCAGTTCATTTTGACACTAGGTTATAAGGAGAAAACTGGCTAAAGAAGATTTAAAATGAAACAAGGTTAACATATGTGTCTGAAGATGTTGTTTTTTTTTTTTAAAAAATGTCTTAATTATTAATCATTACAGTTGAGTCTGAAGATGGTTTTTAAAAAAATATCTTAATCATTAATCATTACAGATGAGTCTGAAGGTGCACAAAATTCACCGAATGTGTTAGCACAAATTATACCAGGTAAGAATTCTGTTCACTTAAAAAAAATTATTTCCCCATTGCTTGCAGCAGGATCATCTTGATTTGGTTATGTCCACCCATCAGTCCTGGGAAGCTTGTTTACAAGATTGCATACATGCCAACCATTATGCTTTTGGAATAATCATTAAGCTTTTTTTCACTAAATTACGCGTTACGCTTAAACATATATGGATTACGCTTTTTTGGTATATACACCTCCCAAAAAAATAAATTATTTGTTTTCTCGTTATTATTAACATTCCATTAATCCCACAGACCGTATCTTAGAAAAGACGGCTTTTACGTAACTACAATATGAGTACACTTGACTGTGGACTTTCGTAAAAGCATTATGTTCTATTTATAGCTAACCTGGTTCTACTGTTGACCTCGAATTCTATTTATAGAATCTGTTTGCTTAGTGATGAGAGAGCAGACTGGTTTTCCAAATGTAATCTTTACGCACAATTTCATGTTCTAATTTATATTTCTTGCAGAACCAGTCTATAGATATTTTAGTGCGTAAAAAGTATAATTTATTTTAGTCTATGCATTTATGTCAGCAAAAATATCCCCTTTCAAAAATTTCCCAAATAAAATAGAAAAAGGCAACCGATAAAACCCCAAAACAAAATATAACAGAATCCTCTAAATATTAAAAGAAGAGTACAGCATCATGTGACATCAATTTTTGGGCATGTGGAAAGAATTTTAAAAATTTAGCACTAAAAGTCTTAAGATGGTTTCTAGTCGATGTGTGTAAAGCTAAAAGTGCTACATATGAAAACTTGCAACAGTAAAGGATGTTAAAAGATGAGAAGGGCAAATAAACATTGTTAATTGAAATTTTAGCATGTTATATGTGGATTACGCTTTTTCTGCCTGCATTGCTTTTTGACCACTTGGATTACGCCATTTCCTCGTCAGGGGTTGGTATGTATGAGATTGTGTAAAAAACAACTTCAAATTGACAAATAAAATTTTGTTGGCATATTTATATTCATACACAGATAAGAATAGCAAGAATACATTTTCATGATAATACATGTATAATAATTTTTCATGTGTTGTAGCAGTGCTATATTTAATTTCTGAAGGGTACCATTTTTGTTAGATTTTGCTACAACTTGACAAATAAGCTCATATTATTAGATTTCTCCTGTACTATGTTTTTAATGGGTCCACTAATAGTGGATCACCTTATAGGTGATGCTACCTTATACTGAATTGTTTCATACATAATGTTATTATTGTATAATAAAATGGGATCTCTGACCACCCTTGCTGTGTAAAATGCACGTGCATATACTGAAGCATCTTATAGTGACAGGGAACTATATTAGACGCGTGGTTCTAAAAAAGCTTATACTTGTGTATTATAATTAGATAATCTTTCATCTGATTGGCTTGGTTTGTTACCACTGTAAGAACTTCATTTCTGATGCAGTTTTGATAAAACTTGGTCAACAGGAATAATTTCTAATCAAGAACCAACCCCTCAGCAGGATTTGACCAAAGTGGACAAAAGACATCTTAGCATGGGGGGTTTTGAAGTTCATACAAATGATGCAGTTCATCCATCCAATATTGTTGACATTACTAAAAAATATTCTTTCGAGCTTATTTTTTTTAAAACCCAGCTAAACAGTTTTTTTTTTACAGAGGGCATTATTGTTTAAAGACCTTTTTATTATATAGAATCTATGTTAATTGTATTTAAAAAAAATGACCACTCAGGTGGCCTAGCGATTAGAGCATCCACCTCAGATGTAAGAGGTCGTGGGTACCAAAGATTTATAAAAATGGTACTAAAATCTGCCTTGCTAGGTGCTCAGCATTAAGAGGTTAGTGTTAGAACTGGTTGTCCTGGTGTCAGGATAATTGTGATAATTTAGTATATATTGTCTAGTCTAGATAATTCAGTATGTATTGTCTCGTCTAAATAATTCAGTATATACTGTCTAGTCTAGATAGTTCAGTATGTATTGTCTAGTCTAGATAATTCAGGATGTATTATCTAGTCTAGATAATTCAGTATGTATTGTCTAGTCTAGACTAAATTATTGAATGGTCTAGACTAAACAATACAGTTTGAATGGTCTAGACTAAACAATACAGTTTGAATGGTCTAGATTAAACAATACAGTTTGAATGGTCTAGACTAAACAATTGAATGGTCTAGACTAAACAATACAGTTTGAATGGTCTAGACTAAACAATGCAGTTTGGATGGTCTAGACTAGGCAATATAGATGGAATTAACTAGACTAGACAATGCATAATATAATTCTTTAGGACTGAACTTAATTTTGTGTGAACTTTACAGTCCTTCCAAATGACATTGATGAAGTACCAGCTGTTCCATTTGAAGGTAAGAGTTTTCTTGTCACACAAACATACTATTGATCATTATTTCTATTGATTACTATCTAGAGTAGACAAGATAGAAGAAGATTTAGTTATAGCGAAAGTGTTCAGTATTCTTATTCCTATGGAGACTGATGGTGTGATAGGCTTTACTTTGATGAAACACCTTTGGGGTAATGTAAATCATTACTTGCATTATGGGTGATGCCCATTTTCATGTAAACCAAAGTTTAATTTTTCGAAGATACAGTGCCTTCCAACTTGAACGATCTAACCTTTTGTCAATGATTTTATGAGTAGACAAGATAGAAGAAGAAGATTATGCCATAGCAAAAGTGTTCAGTATTTTGAAAATAAAATAGATAAGACAAGAGATTTTATACTTTCAGGACACGTTTATTCAGTGCTCGAAATTTAAACTTGAATTTTAGAATCAAATAATAGCCAAATGGTTAATCACACTGCTAATACGCAAAGTGAAGGGATAAAATCAGAAAGCAGACAAGACGACATTTTGAATTTAAGTGTACCCAGTTCCAGAGCGAGAAACACCGCTGATGCACATTCCTGTCAAAGCGCGTTCTTTCTGGGTATGATGACAAGGTTGATCTTGATTACAGGTGTCAGCACAGGTACGACACAAAGGAACATCAGCTTTCCATGGCAATGGTAAGATAAGACAGAATGGTGCAGGTGGTTGGTAAGGCAAGACTAAATGCTGAAACAATCTAAAAAAAGTGATCAATCTCTAAGAAATGATCATGTGATGCATGTTTAAACAGTATCTGAATAAGTTAAATCCATTTTGATAGTAATGCACAATAATGTTAAAAGCTCATATACAGTACTAACCATTTATGTTGACATCCTCGGGCCTGAGAAAATATTGTCGACATTGGCAGATGTCGAGATAAGTGGGGGGGGGGCTGAAAAAAGATAAAAGTCAAAATTCGACAGCAAAGGGTGACCCGTCATGAGTAGCATTTACACTTTGAGAAAACAATGGAAATTTTGAGTAAATGAAGACAGAATCAGTGTGAAATACATATTCATAATTACAAATTACATTTTGGTTACCTTTGTATAGTAAAATCAAAATTAAAATATTGCATTGATCACATCCTGATATGAAAAACATTATGATATTCAACATTGGTATCAGCACATGGTTGGATAGTTGCATGTTTTATGTACTTGTTTTTGTTTGTTTGATTAGGATTTTTAACGTAGCTTTAACAATTTTTCAGTCATATCGCTACGATGTCTGCAGTGAGGCAGTTTATAGTGATGTCTAGCACTGAGACATCATGCCGCAGACATGTAGCATGATGTCTCACCCAGTCACATTATCCTGACACCAGGCCGACCAGTCCTAACACTAACCTCTTTATGCTGAGCGTCAAGCGAGGCAGCTGTTAGTACCATTTTTGTAAGTTTTTGGTATGACTAGGCCGGGGATCGAACCGACGACCTCCCGCTTCCGGGGCGGATGCTCTAACCACTAGGCCACCGAAGCTGTCTTATGTACTTGTACTTAAATCGGCCTAGATTTTGGTCAGTCTGTTCCCATCTTATGTAGGCTACCAAGGGGATGGGGCTATTCACAGGGAAATAAAAAACTGTCAACAGTACATGTATTCTCCACAAACACTGTTGTATCCACAGTTATGACAAACATTAAAGTGACAGAATCAACTACTTGTTGTAGTGAAATTCTCCACACAAGTTTTTTTTCGCAAGTGCTTCATTGAACCATTTTGATGCTTCCTCCACGTCTTCAAATGTAGCAGGTTTTTTTTCTTTCTTTGGGGAGCGCAGTTACCATCAACTTAGTCTTTCTTTATTGACTCGGCAGCTTTCATCCTTCCTAAACGGGTGTTATTTTTAAGTGAAAAAATTTCACAGACCTCTTTGCGAGATGTTCATCCCTTAACTTCCTTAACAGCCAGATTTTTAGTTTCCAGAGAGTGTAAATTTAATTTGCGTTTTACACATGTTGGTAGCTATCGTAAATGTAAATAAAGTTAAAAACGAAACTTTCACAGCCAAGAAAACTTGTTTTAATCACCGATCATTTTCAAAGGTCTCGGAAACACGTAATCTGTTTTTTGACGCAATTTTTTTTTATATCTGGGATTCAGAAAATCACGTATACAGGAGTCCTCTGTACGCATCAATTTCCTGTACGCCAAATTTAAGGGCTTGCTAGTCCTGCTTCATCCACCTGTTGAGTGGGAAATTGTGTTGATCAATTGATCCTTTAAGCTGTGCTGATATTTATGTTGTCGTTGTAAGAGTACATCTGAAGAACATGACCCACAAGCTAGGCGGCAAGATCAAAGACTTGACTAGCTGCAGAGTGGTTAGAAAATATGTGATATGACTGATTTCAGAGGTAGAATGACCCATTGATGTACTTGTGTATAAGAAGAGTACATCAAATGAACAACTTTAGCTTTCATTATTTTCATTGCCAAGTGTTGCAAACTAAGTAGTGCTTGTGACCTCAAAATCAAGACATGTTGACAGACAAAATGCTGTTTGCAGATTTTGACAAGAAGGGTTAAACGGCAAATTGACGAAGATTGTAATGAAATTCAATATAATGTTAGCAGTTGCTAGCACCGACATTTCACATGGAACGCTGTGGACTAACTTAGTGCTTGGAATAAGACCTATTCTTAACCTGACAATTCACTCTAACTCTAATGGACAAACAAGGCTTACATGTCATTGCTGTAAACAAGTTTGAAAATTAAACTCGATGGCAACCACTGTTTCTACTCGTCTGGAAATATAGCCATTTCAGATAGGCCTAATTTGCTTCTGGTAGAAAATGCAACGTTTACTGGTGGTATTCTTGAACTCCTAGTTTAAAATCCTAGTGATACCTTGGAAAATGTAAGAATTTATCAGATTTCACTACTTTTAAGTTGCCACGAGAGGCCAGTTTATATGCCCAAACGAAAGCCTAGGGTGGTTGTTTTTTTGTTTTTTTTTATCCTACCACGACATTAAAGCCTGGCAGCAAGATCAACTAATTGTTGAACAAATTATGGGTCGGACTGGCAGCTTGTCGACATAAATGATTAGAAAACAAAGGATTTGTTTAAGCGGGACCAAGGGCTTCTGTCAACATGTATGTTTATCTTTTATCGCGAGGTCGACATAAGCATGACAATTTGATAGTAATAGTAGACAAAGGGACTGGGACTTTGCTTTTTTGTCGACATAGGCGGCTTGTCGATATAAGCGATGTCAATATAAACGGGTAGGACTGTAAAACAAATTTTATAAATTATATCAGTTTATAAGCTATGTCAGTGGTTTAAAAACACAATGGTTCCTGCAGTTGAAACTTCTCATTTCTGTTTATTTTCTAAGCAGGTTTATTCCTTTTGTCTTCTGTTTTGCATTTTACTCGGCAAAGTAATTAAAAATAGCTATAGTTATAACAAAGTAGAACTAGATGTGCTATAAACTGAATCCAGGGTGCATCACTGCTTATTCACATCTTGCACACCTATTTTCTTACTGTTTAATTCCTAGAAATTACCAAAACTACTAGTATTTGATAAATCAGTGTCAATATTGTGATCTGGTAATAAGATATTAACTTTTACACTTTGAAAAAAGAATTATAAAGCATTTTATATTGTTTCAATGCACACATTGATAAGGTGACTGGTAGTTGTAATTTCAGCACGCTTCATTAATTTGATATATGAGATAAATAAGGATAGAGATAAATAAGAAAAAGCATTATATATTCAAAACCTTTGTACATGTAACACTGAAAATGAAAGAAATAATAACAAAAAACTATTAGTATAGGAAAATTAAATTGAATACATATTCACATTGATGAATCCTCCTGAAAGCACATTAATTTTATCCATGCCTTTTAATCCCCCAAATACTAACAAACTGTAAATTACTTGAATCAGTGCTTGATGCACTATTAATAATGAAAACACTATTATATAATAAGAAGAATAAAAATAATGAGGACATTGCATAGTGTCTAATCTTTAGAAGCACTAAGAGCTTTACAACATCTATAATGATATGACTACAACAACAAAAAAAAACATGAAATCCTACAATTATTTAAGGTAAGAAACATTATTTAGGTCTTTAAGTGTGTTCTTGCAGTCAAAAAAGGTGAGTTTAAAAAAAATATTGATTCATCACCTAGGCTTCTATTTGTTTGCCATATGTAATCATAATTTATACAAATGTTCATTGATGTTTGTATAGTAAATAGTATACACAGCAATAACTTGCTTTAATAATACTTTTGTAACCCATGCTAGCGAAAAGAGTATCATTTGCACTCACAGTGAATGTATTTTCAAATAATGAGTTTTATTTGCGAGGTACCGTCATATAGTTAACCTTGATACAACACAATCTTGATCATTTTGCACCTTATAACATATCATGTGTGAATGGCAGGCACCTTCAAGCAATCTGGTGATATTCCTGTCTCATTTGCAATTTTTTTTTATCTGACATAAGCGATACACACTACAGTAAGGATGCATACACCAATCGGCATCTGCTACATATATGGAGTTCGTGGATATATTTTTTTTTTCCTTAATAAATTTCACTTGAGGAGGAAAAAAAAGGATAAATGATAACAGTACAAGGTTACTTTCTTTCATTTTATTTTCAAAACATTGAGTTTATTGCTCACTCTTAAGTTGTGTTTATTCATCACCGGGTTTTTATTTGCTTGGCATCTGTACAAATACAAATGGGCATTGATATTTGCAGGTAAATTGTATACACAGCAATAACTTGCTTTAATAATACTTTTTGTAACCCATGCTTGAAAAGAGATTGTCATTTGCACTCACTGTGAATTTCTTTTCAAATAATGATTTTCATTTGCAAGATACTGACATATAGTTAACCTGGATATAATACAGTCTTGATTATTTTGCAACTTACACCATGTCATGTGTGAATGAAATATGCCTTCAAGAACTCAGTTGATATTTTTATCTCTTATTTGCGATTTTGTTGGATCCAGTTTTCAGTCAGATAACATATTCAAACCTTTGTGTACAACCAAACACAATTTGTTCTATGTTCATGTCAGTGAACACTGTGTTGGATGCTATCTGCACACGACAGTATAAATGCCAATGCTACATATAGGGAGTTATTGATACTGTGTTCATGTCAGTCAACAATGTGTTGTATGATGTCTGCCATAAATAATAAACACTACAGTATAACTGTCTATGCTACATATTCATGCTGTCTGCCATAAATGATAAACACTACAGTATAAATGTCTATGCTACATATAGGGAGTTCATGGATACTGTGGATATATTTTTTTCATTAATGTACATGATGAAAAAAAACCGAATAAAAAATAACTATAAGGTTATTTTATTTCATTTTATTATCAAAAAAGCTTTTTGTTTATCTATTTTGTTGCAACATGCAGTGGGGTGGGGTTTGGGTGCAAATTCAACCCAAATTTATTTCGTTTCTTAAGTCTTTGAACATATGACCTAGGTGAAAAAAAGCATCACCACAAGTTCTGGACAGGAAAGAAAATAATTATTTCATGTCAAAATATATACTGTTAATAGGTAAGTGAGTACATATGGAAGCTCTCGATCTATTCCAACATTACAGTCTATATCACTATTACACCCACCCACAAAACATGTCTCTCATTTTTTAAAGATATATCATACATCATTGGTGGTTGTCTTGAAAAGTATAAATTGATGCCTTCAGCATCCATGTGAAGATGTAAGTTGTTGATGCATGTCTTAAAAAGGATGGACATTTTAAGTTTCATGTCATTTATATGGAGTAGAGAGGTGGATTTCTGATGTGAAATCATGGATGACATGCAACAAGCTGCAGATGAATGATTATAAAACTGAGGCTATTCTGATCACAACACAAAGACTTTCTCATTCACATCCTTTACCTCAGACAATAAATATCAGCAACACCAACATTCAATTCTTACAGTCAGTAGGAAACCTAGGCGTTACTCTAGACAGTACTCTCACATTGCACCAACATGTCATGAACATATGCAAGGCTGCATATCTTGAATTGAGACGCATCAGTTCCATTCTTAAATATCTTTTAGTTGATGTCACTAAAACACTTTTGTATTCATTAGTACTTTCAAGACTGGACTATTGTAACTCAATTCTGTCTGGTTCGTCACATAATTTTCTCCTGAAACTTCAAAAAGTTCAAAACACAACTGCACAGATCATTTTTAGAGTACCTCGATCAGAGCACACCTCACCACTGCTCTGGACCCTACACTGGCTATCGATTCGATACAGAATCAAACACAAAATTTGTTCTCTGTGCTATGTTTCAATGACAGACTACAGTCCAACATACCTATCCAGCCTCATCCATGTGTATACACCAGCTAGATACTTGTGCTCTTCTTCTGATAATCGTATACTCATTGTTCCCATGGTGAAAACAAAGTCATATGGACATCGTTCGTTTGCATACCAGGGCCTGGCGACGCGGAATGAATTGCCCATTGAAATTAGACACACAGACACAGTGGTCCCTTTTAAGAGTGCTCTTAAAACTCACCTGTTTTGACTGCAAGGACAAACTTAGAGACCTAATCGTGTTTTGTATCTTATATGTTTTTAGCATGTTTTTATGTTTTCCAATTTCATTGTTTTTATCATTTGTTTTTCTGTAGTGTAGTCATATCATTATTGATGGTGTAAAGCATTTAGAGCTTTGAAAGATTAGGCACTATACAAAGTCCTCATTATTATTATTATTATTATTATTATTATTATTATTATTATTATTATATTAAGGATTTTTTTGCATCACAAAATGTTTTGTTTTAATATATTTGTGAGAAAAAAATTCTTCATTTGGCATCATACATATCATGTATTTTGGCACCATGCATATTACATGTATTTTGGCACCATGCATATTACATGTATTTTGGCACCATGCATATTACATGTATTTTGGCACCATGATATTACATGTATTTTGGCACCATGCATATTACATGTATTTTGGCACCATGATATTACATGTATCTTGGCACCATGATATTACATGTATTTTGGCACCATATTACATGTATTTTGGCACCATGATATTACATGTATTTTGGCACCATGCATATTACATGTATTTTGGCACCATGCAGATTACACGTATCTTGGCACCATGATATTACATGTATTTTGGCACCATATTACATGTATTTTGGCACCATGATATTACATGTATTTTGGCACCATGCATATTACATGTATTTTGGCACCATGCAGATTACACGTATCTTGGCACCATGATATTACATGTATTTTGGCACCATATTACATGTATTTTGGCACCATGATATTACATGTATTTTGGCACCATGCATATTACATGTATTTTGGCACCATGCAGATTACACGTATCTTGGCACCATGATATTACATGTATTTTGGCACCATATTACATGTATTTTGGCACCATGATATTACATGTATTTTGGCACCATGCATATTACATATATTTTGGCACCATGCATATTACATATATTTTAGCATGATACATATTACTTGTAATTTGGCATGATGCATTTTACATGTACTTTGGCATGATGCATATTAAATTATTTTGGCATGATGCATTTTACATGTACTTTGGCATGATGCATATTAAATTATTTTGGCATGATGCATATTACATGTATTTTGGCATCATGCATATTACACATATTTTTGAACATTCATTTAATTAAAAACAACTGCACTTAATAAAACTTCTTCATTATTTTTTTCGACACGATGTAATAATATTCTACAGTTAAACCTTTTCTAATAAACACCGCTTTGAAAGGGCCGCACAATTTGATTCTATTTTATGCTTTTGAAGTTAAAAAATCTTTATTAAAGAACCATCTTGCTTTAGAAACCATTTTCGGTTAAGACCAGTTCTATTGTTACTACATAATGTACTGAATATCATCCACTTTTTTTAATTTTACAGGGCCACCATCAATTGCTAGTGATCAAATTGTAATTGGACAATCGATGGAAGGCTGGGTTACCCTTAGTACCATTCCCAGCATTAGCTTCGACAGTGATAACACTAGTGTAAAACAGATAGAATCTGACTACGATAATACTGCTGTTAAACAGGTGGAAGATGTTACTGATCAGACTAAAAGAGTGGAGGTAGAGGAAAATCAACTTCAGTGTATTGCAGTGAATCACCAGCATGGAACCGCTGATTGTGAGTATTTCATACAGCTAGTGATGGGAATCGGTCAGAAATTCATAATCGATAATTGGTTCCCCTTAACCAACTGATCATCGATTAAAATCGGTTACTAAGAGCAAATTCTAATTTTTGTTAAACAGTTATATCTTTGATCAAGAGTTCAGTATGTTTATAAATGTACAGGAGTAATCTCTTTTAAATTAATGACATGTATACTTTAACCTGACAATAATATTACATTATGTGTTATATTTGTTCTACAACTTTGTTAAATGAACACAACTTTTTATGGCTGATCAGGCAAATGTAACTGAAATACTGCTACAGTCATCCAAATTCTTTCGTTCATATGTGATGTGTCTTTAATATAAAGTATAGAAGGACATATTTTTCTTGTTTGTCATTGTTTATAAATACTACAAAAGATGTTTCAATTTAACTGAAACAAATCAACAAAATGTGTTTAAATTTATTAACTCAACAATTTAACAACTTGACCATGTAATAATGACTATATGTTCCTAATTATGAATCATAAGGTTTCATATTTGTAGTTGTGAAGGGAATTAATAAATTTCAGGTCAACTTTAGTGGCTGGGAGTTTTACTAACCTTTGTGCTTTGCATACACCTAAAAAGTAGTCTCCCTTTACACACAATCGATTACATGTAAGGAGTTCACAATCGATTATCTGCTCAACCAGCATTTGCAAGTGTTGATTAGAAGTCTATACCTTGACTGAACAATAGTTAAGGCATTTGGAATATTTGTCTTATTTAATTTAGAGTTGAATTTACACAGAAAGAAGACTGATGTACTTTTAATGATATTTATCGAATTCTGAGAACTAGATAACATAAGATATTTATAGATAAATGAAATATAAACTTTTAAAACTTCAGATAACATTTCATATGTCAGTGAAATACCTGTGCTTTTTAATTTGGATGCGTTTCCTTCAACTTTTAGAAGTTAAAAAAAAGAAAGCTTAAAATTTAATTAAACCAGCTGTTATGCTGTTATATTAGCACAAATAATGGTCTCTTATGGAGATAATGTGTTTTTTGTGATGTTTGTATAATGTTGTAACAAATGCAGACAGAAGAACGGTTTAGGAAATGTTAAAAGCACTGCTACTATTTAGATCCAGAGTTTTTTTTACTAGCATGCACTCTTAAGACTATGTTCTGATTATATACATGGATGTAGTTTGTAAGTCTGTTAGAAATTTTGAAAACGAAATCTTATTGGCTTAATGTTAGCTTGTGGAGGGCAGTGTAAAAAAAAATAATTTCTTGTTGTATATGCAGGGCATATATCTCCTGCAATTGTCACAGTTTTACATGGTCACTGCACTTTTTTCAGTATGTTTGTAACATTAGAAAAGATTGCAATAAAGTATTTATGAAATAAAATACAATAAAAATATCTTTTTAAGTATTATTACATGTAAGTGTTATTTATTTGGATTTACACTTTACTGCAGGTTGAAAAGTAAATTACAGGTAATTTACGCTTCCTGTACAAAATCAATAGTAGCTCAGTGACTCATGCAAAACGTGTGGTTCTTTTGGAAAATTATGTAACGAGGTTAACGACTTTCAATATTCATGAAAATTTCCAGCCATTCAGAAAACTGATGGTTAGTACAGAATTCGAAGACTTAAAATATCAAGCCATGCAAAAGATATTTTGATACAAATTCAAGAATTAATCGTACTTGATCCTCAAAGTATTCCTCATATATCATTAGATTCTGCATATTCTCGACTTTAATTTCATGTATAAATCAGATTTAATGTCTTGGAGTTTGCTTTAAAGGTAAGAAAGTTTTTTTGACTTTGCAAATGATGTTGTATAGTCGCCATATTGAATATTTTAGGAAATTAGTAAACAAACATTTATACTGCCATATTGATCAGTAAATGTCCACAATATAGTTGCTATGACTTACAGCTAACAAATAAAACAATCTGAATCAAGTTTTAGCATTTATTCATTTATTTTAAAGTGCTGATCTTTTGTGAATTTGCAGAGACGATCCTTCTTCATAACCATTAAAAACCACTGTTAATATAACAGATTTACATTTCTCATTCAAATCATTTGCTAGTTCGTTATTATTACCTTTTATAAGAGACTTTTCAGTTTAAAACACAATTATAAATTGTGAATTACAATAATTGTTTGTGGCCGAGTGGTCTAAAGTGCTTTTCATTATGGATCACTGCCATTTCACCTCTGTCTGCATGGGTTTGAGTCTCAGATTTGGCCAGTGTGAGTATGTTAAAACAAAAGCTTGCTAGTAGCAAAATCTTATTCTTTGTGATATTTTCTTTGTTGTTATTTTTATGTACAGTCTTGTTATTTTTATGTACAGTCTTGTTATTATCATAGTTGTATCATTCATCTTCATATTTTCCAGTGCCTTCTGCAGATCCCAGATTCCAGTCTGGCAGTTCTGGGTGGTCCAGTTTTAGTGACAATATTAACAATAGTACAAGTAGTCAGATTGTGAACAACCAACCTGGAGACTTCCACATACAGGAGGAGGAGGTGGAGATTGTAGTAAAAGAGGAAATATAAATAAACACTATTCCTAGGTCACAAACCACTTGACCAATGTCAATCTGATTAGGTAGAAAGCATCTTGATTCATCAGTTATGTTAAGATAATGCTGATCTACCAATAAATATGATTAGCATTCAAATAAAGAAGAATACTTTTTTTTTAAAGTTCTCAATAATTGCTCAACAACCAAACCAACAGAAAGCATTCTAACATCAATATTTTTTGTTTTTGTTCAACTGATTTTATAAACAAAACAGTACAACTGAATTTAGTAAAAATTTGAATGAAGACACCCAGATATAAATACCTTTCTTGTTTTATGAAAATGCATATCCAGAAATCAGATATTGGCAATATGGCCACTATTATCACTATTATGAATAAATGCAAAATCCTTGGAAAAAAAATCTTTCCAAGAACTAACCAGAATGCAACCAAAGTCGGTAGTTGTATCTTGGTATTTCTTCAAGTAATGCCTGTGCACCATGAAATATGACATCAATTATAGAAAACTATTTAACTCACTTGTTTCCAAAGTCACTCAACAGAGTTTGATTGCTAGATTCCAGACATAACGCCATTTCACCTGTGATCCAGGGATTGTGATCTGCCATCAAATACAGTCACTCTCACTATTATAAAATATGCTATTTAAGTAACATGTCTAAATCACACAACAGAATTTCAACAGAGTTTACTTAGAGCACACTGGCTTACATTATAACATCTAGGCTTTTCAGTTTTATTCAGTTAATACAAATACATATGTGGTCACCATAACTAAAAACAGAAAAAGAACTTTCAGCAATTTATTCACCTTAATGTTTAAGAGAATTTGACAAGATTTGATTGAAGATGTAATGGCATTAAGGCTTCTCAATATTATACTGTAACAGCTGAATGCTAATCCAGTGTCAGATATGGCTCCATGTACTACATATATAAAACCTTCATCGGCCTTTTTATCAAGAAAAGAAAAGATTTGACTGAATTTGACAAATTACTTTTGTGAAAACTCTCAGGTCCACATGGGCCTCATTTTACTTTTATGTGTCAAGCCCACCTCAATGTAAGCTCCAATGAGTAAATAATCCCTTTTGGTGTCTATTTCTGTGCACCTCCTTGATTAAGCGCAGTGTTAAATGTTGTCAATGTTAAAGGTTTTTAGATTAGGTTAAAAGTTTGTAAGAATTTGCTCAGCATAACATTTGTTTTAGATTATGCTCAAATTTATTTTAGATTATGCTCAAATTTATTTTAGATTATGCTCAACGTTAAAGTGTGAAAGTTTTTTGAGTTAGATTAATGTTCAGAGTTTTAAGTTTAATGTTCATTGATTTTAATATTTTGAAAACCTTGTTGAGCAAATTATTTGTGTCAGTTTTAAGCTTATCTAATTACACTTTTAGACATTGTAGTCTATTTTGCTTATTATTTTGATATTTTGGTTTCCAAAAGAATGTATATGGGTCAACATTATGAGAAAATGTCTCTTCAGGAATAAAATTTACATTTTATGGTATTTTTTAATGAGCCATCTTTTATGAATATAATACAGCTTCCTTCACACACATATTATGAAAATCAATAGAGATACAGAACTTTTAAAGAATACGGCATCAATCTAGGAATTAATCTAGATAACATAAGTTTTCAATGATGAAGTCATTTTGTCTGAAGGAAGGTTTTCCAATGTTGCGGCCCATATATCTTCCAATATCTTGAAATTCTTCAATATTTATGACTTGTATATCTTTTTTCAAGTTTAAAGAGGATGTTTTTTTCAGAGCAAGTTTCAATCTGATATTGAAAGCACAAAAGCCAACAGTTTATCTTAAAAGCTGTAAAAAAAAAATAATTAAAAAAACCTAATTTTTTATTATTAAAATTGTAAAAAAAAATTACCATTAAAAATTGTTGCCCTGTTCACACATTTTGTATTACCTGTATTAGGCAGGATTTGGCTTTCCAAAGTACATACTTACAAGTCCAGTCCAATCGCAAACAACATAGACCTTGATCTGACATTGCATAATGTTCTGGAACATTAGGATCCTTGTTCTTTGTTTGATTGAGTACTCCTAGCATAATGTTCTGGAACATTAGGATCCTTGTTCTTTGTTTGATTGAGTACTCCTAGCATAATGTTCTGGAACATTAGGATCCTTGTTCTTTGTTTGATTGAGTACTCCTAGCATAATGTTCTGGAACATTAGGATCCTTGTTTGTTCTTTGTTTGATTGAGTACTCCTAGTAAAATGTTCTGGAACATTAGGATCCTTGTTCTTTGTTTGATTGAGTACTCCTAGCAAAATGTTCTGGAACATTAGGATCCTTGTTCTTTCTTTGAGTACTCCTAGCATAATGTTCTGGAACATTAGGATCCTTGTTCTTTGTTTGATTGAGTACTCCTAGCAAAATGTTCTGGAACATTAGGATCCTTGTTCTTTGTTTGATTGAGTACTCCTAGCAAAATGTTCTGGAACATTAGGATCCTTGTTCTTTGTTTGATTGAGTACACCTAGCAAAATGTTCTGGAACATTAGGATCCTTGTTCTTTGTTTGATTGAGTATTCCTAGCATAATGTTCTGCAACATTAGGATCCTTGTTCTTTGTTTGATTGAGTACTCCTAGCAAAATGTTCTGGAACATTAGGATCTTTGTTCTTTGTTTGATTGAGTACTCCTAGCAAAATGTTCTGGAACATTAGGATCCTTGTTCTTTGTTTGATTGAGTACTCCTAGCATAATGTTCTGGAACATTAGGATCTGTGTTCTTTGTTTGATTGAGTACTCCTAGCAAAATGTTCTGGAACATTAGGATCCGTGTTCTTTGTTTGATTGAGTACTCCTAGTATAATGTTCTGGTACACTCAGATCTGTGTTCTTTGATTGATTGAGTACTCCTAGCAAACCGCATAGACCCAGATGTGCTGGTGCAATATGTGAGAACATACTTTAGTTTTTAAAGTTTGCAGTTTAAGCTGACTTGTAAGTGAGTAGTACATTTGGTACGTTTTAAGTAAATGTTGATAATGTAGTACAGAATTTTGAATAGAAATTTTGGTGTGTTAGTAAGAAACTAATTACTGTAGTCAAAGGTGCAATTCAAAAATTGACCTTTTGTTCCAGTTAACATGCATTTGTATGCATGTTGAAATTTGATAAACAATATGTTGTTTCACAAAACTTTAAGTTTCTCTAATATTAAACTTTTCTTTTTAACTTTTGTCTAAAATACTTTCCCTGTGTTCACATTTTATAGGTTTTATATTTATTAGCTCAGAACAAACAATGCATTTCAGGGTTATATTATCGAACAAGTGCTCAATATATTTTTTTACAATTATTTTAAAAAAAGATCATCATATTGCATTGTTAGAACTTTATATTAAACATTGCACAAATGCAAGTATATGTATGTCAAAACATCAATGTCCTTGAAAAGTGTGATCATATAGTATACATTGATATGTAGTTAGTATTAGCTGAATCCATGTCAGAAAGCAGCTTATTTGCAAAAATATATCAACAATGCATTTTTATGTGTCAGATTGAATTTGCAAACACAGTTAATATATTTTGATGATGTGTAAATTATTAGTAAGTGGATATTCATTACCTACTTCCACATTAGGGAGAAAAAATATACTGATTAAAATTATATTCAGTTCAGCAAAATAACTATTCTTGCAGGGGTATAGGTGACTTACTCCCCATTCTGACATCAAAAATTGAATTTTTTAATGTGATGTTTTTTTTAATTAAATGGTACAAATGTTTAATCAAGGACATTTTCTATTAATGGTAAACATGTAAGTGAGTGATAATGAGTTACTTCACACCAATTAGTAAAGTATTTAACAGACTTATTTTCATAAAATGAAAATTAAATGACCATCAGTAGATAACAACTTCCCATAAAATGGTAAAAGTAGTTAATCAATTATGTGACCAACATTCCATAATGTGATGGTGTTTCTAAGAATTCCATAATAGTGATTTCAGTGGTTGTTGATTTTGTGACAGTTTTTCGAAGAATTCTATAAAAGTGGTTTCAGTGGTTGTTGATTTTGTGATGGCTTTTCTAAGAATTCCATAATAGTGGTTTCAGTGGTTGTTGATTTTGTGATTTTTTTTCCTAATAATTCCATTAAAGTGGTTTCAGTGGTTTGTTGATTTTGTGATAGTTTTTCTAAGAATTCCATAATAGTGGTTTCAGTGGTATGTTGATTTTCTGATGGTCTTTCTAAGAATTGGTTAAGAGGTTGTTGATTTTCTGATGGTTTTTCTAAGAATTGGTTAAGGATTTTTTTGGAAAATAGGTCCACTCTGCAAAAACTGGAGATTAGTTTCATAAGTAGCATATGGAAAATTAATAAGGTAGATTGCATCACTTGAAAACAGAATAATGGCAGCAATATTTGTTGGTGCTTTTTTGTGAAGGATCACAACAAAATCATGAGAATGCTATAGTAATTACATTGTTTGACCATTTGTCCATTAATTGATGTATCAGTAATTTGGTGTCTTAATTTGACTGGGAGATGTATGGTTGGATTGTAAAAGAATTTGAAAGGGATATTACTTGCAAGGATTGTTGATTTTAACCATGTTTTGACTTGCAGCTCAATACTGATCTGACTTTGAATAATTTCAGTTTCCAGCATTGCGTATTACATTTACAGGAGTTAATGACCTTGATTGGCTCTCCTTCTTTTGTGGGTTTCTGTAGTTTAGCATTTCCAACGCTTGGTGATTTCATTGAAATTTGATGTGTAGCTTTATTTCATGAGACCATGAACGAGTTTGATTTCCAGCATGCCATGACAGGGTTTTTAGGAGTTATGCCCCCTTATTTGCCTGTCATCTTGACTGGTTTCAACATTATTTTACCAAGAATTATTGGATCTGAAACCGATCTGACAGGCACCTTTGTGCTAACAAGATCATTAATTGGTTTAATTTCCATCTTTCCTATCGTATGTAAGAGTTATCACCAGAGTTGTCTGTTCCTCATCTTAAGTTCCTGCTGAGGAAATTGTTGCCATTTGTAATACATCCTTTGCTGATAGTTTCATTACAGTAGAGAGTAAGATAGGATTTTAATTGTTTGTAATGTACATATATCAATTAAAATCATTGCTTGAATTAATAATCATGAATAAAATGCATACTTTATATTGTTTTGCCTGTTAAAGAAAGCCAGATATTGTGACGCATTGTCAGCAGCATCAGTGATTGCATGACACCACATTAAATGTGGCTCTAACGTTTGAAAATATTTAGGTTAGCGCCTACGTTTACATGAGTTTAAGTTTTAGATTTTAAGTTTTTGTTTGTCTAGAAACAAATGCAGTGATTGTTGCAATAGACACTGAAGTTAATACATTACCACCAATGTGTATTTGGGACAGGTATATCTGCATATAGATATAGTGTGGGTAAAACTGTGTATGTAGTGTGTGCATAGGGCAGGCACATCAGTGTGTTGAGTGGTTAAGCCAGTGTGCATACAGAGTGAGGAAACCACTATGCAGTGGGTAAACCAGTGTGCATACAGAGTGAGGAAACCACTATGCAGAGGGTAAGCCAATGTGCATACAGAGTGAGGAAACCACTATGCAGTGGGTAAACCAGTGTGCATACAGAGTGAGGAAACCACTATGCAGTGGGTAAACCAGTGTGCATACAGAGTGAGGAAACCACTATGCAGTGGGTAAACCAGTGTACATACAGAGTGAGGAAACCACTATGCAGTGGGTAAACCAGTGTGCATACAGAGTGAGGAAACCACTATGCAGAGGGTAAACCAGTTTGCATACAGAGTGAGGAAACCACTATACAGTGGGTAAACCAATGCTTGTGATATATCACACCTCATCATATTGAAACATTTCACCAAAGTAGCAAAAATGAAAACCCTTGAATTGTATAATAACTTGGAATAAATAATCACCTTTTCCTTCTTTCACTTTTAATGTATGAATTTGTAATTATTCACCTGCTAAAAACTATGTTACCTAAAACTATATGGATATCTTGCATTTGGGGCGAGAAAGCAGCCATATGATTTGAAGGTCAATGTCATGATGACTACAAAAAGAAAAATGTTTTTTGGCATTATAACTAAATCAGTTCTAAACCTGGACAAAATTTGGTTCATGTCTTATACATGGGGTCAATTTTTTGGTCAGTGTTCTAGGTCATGTTTTATACATGGGGTCAATTTTTGGGTCAGAGTTCAAGGTCATTGTATCTACATCACAGACATGGCTTGCACTTGGAACAAGAAGAAACCTATCAGCTTTAGTGTCAAACAGTCAGAGGTTGAAGTCACTGTCACTGAAAGAATAATAATGAAGGTCAATCTGTAATTTAACATCTTGGACACTAATTTTTTGATTTTTGATCCAAGTGGTGGTTTATTTTGCAAATGATAAATAATGTTGCTATGGAATAACATTTTTACAAAGTTCTGGTACTGCAAACAGTGGTTCGCTTTTGTCCTTCTCCATCACTTTTATCATGATAACAATAACAACTAGTTCTCCACAGCCATTTATGTTATTATCAGTATTTAAACTGACAGTGATTGAGAAGAGTTTGATTTTGAATAAGAACATACCAAGTCTGCTGAATATTAGTTTCTACTTTTAGAGAATATAAAACATACTTTAAAGTTGACTGTTGGTACAAAATTTTCAGCTTGGTAGTACAAAATTAGTTTTTACCACAATGTCTATTTGTACAAGCTGCCAGAATTTGGGACTGCAGATGTAATATGCAGTTGTTGTCTTCTCCCAATGGAACTGTTCTTCTATAGCACTGTCTGGTGGCTGTAATGTCCAAGACGAAGACAATAGCACTTTACCTCTTTCAGACAACACTATAAGAGAACAGTTTAGAAGGGAGAAGAAATTTATTTAGTATTTTGCATGATGACTCACGACATTGTAGGAATAGGGTGGGTTCTAATACTGTTCATTGTAGCTAAGTATGGCATCTCATGGTCAAGATATTTCCTTAACACCAGTAATTAGCCAATCTAAATTAGAGACTTAATGATGAGATGTACTAAAGCACTCTTTTATTGTTGCTGCATTCGGCTTTGCTTTCACAGGCAGGACGCTGCATTTTGCTGGATATCATGCAGTTATTTATTGTATATATTTAAACTGTGTAAATATTTTTATGATTTATTTATGCAATGCATTTTTAAAAAATCTGTTATGCTTTTTAGGTTTTAAATCAGTTGATATCATCAACATTGAATTGTGTCCTCAATTGCTGATGTAGCTTTTATATTTTTGTATATCATGTAGTCTAGATGCATTATATCATTGCTGCTTTGTGTATATCATTGATTTATATTATATATACTGTATCAGCTTAATCATTTATATGCATGAGTTATCTGTCTTGTTAGGTTGTACATAGCATGAGTTGTCTTTCGTGTTAGGCTGTACACAGCATGAGTTATCTTTCTTGTTAGGCTGTACACAGCATGAGTTATCTTTCTTGTTAGGTTGTACACCGATTCTAATAATAATGAAAGAAGAAACAAAATTTTGTAAACTTAGATGCATTTTCAGGGTTGTTCCATTTAAACATACATGGTGCCCAGACAATTCACTTTGTTAAAAATGTTTGGGTTGGAACTTGAATTATCCATTTTAACAGTCAAATTTAACAGTGTGGATGCTTGTTTAACAGAGTTTTTATTATTTGTAAATTTTACACATTAACAAATGTGGTTGTAATGAACACTGACTTATTTGATTGTAAGTGTTGTGTACTTTCCAAATACTTCTTGATTCCTAGTGATTTTATTAAGAAAGTAGTACAAAATTAACAGTTTTTTTGATTTCTGTCAGCATGCAGTGTATTTGAATCCATATGCAGTGTGGGTTTCAATAGTGATTGAGATCCAAACTTATTAATGAGGTAATATTGCATCTGATTGGCTGAGTTTGTTACTATAAAATATTTTTCTGATCTGCTTTTGATCAAACTTGGGATGTTTGCTTACATCATCAAGAACTTACAGAATATTGATAATTTACAAGATCTATACCTAAAAATGAGGTAATCTTGCATCTGATTGGCTGAGCTTCTTACCACTCTAAAGACTGTATTTCTGATAAATTTTGATAAAAATTGATATGTTTGCATACATCATTAGGAACTTACAGAATGTTGATAATTCACAAGTTATATACCTATGAATAAGGTGGTCTTGCATCTGATTGGCTGAGTTTGTTTCCACTCCAAACACTGTAATTCTGATCAGTTTTGATCAAACTTTGTAAATAGTTTACAAAACATCGAGATAAGTACAGTTATCAGATTATGAGCAAGAACCATGCATATTAATGAGATGATTTTGCACCTAAATGGTAGTGCTGCTTGTGAACACTTTAGCAACTTCTGATCATATATTGACTAAACGTGATGAATAGGAATACTTCATCAGGCTTATCATGCAGTTAGAAACCTGTTTGATGCATTTTCAATTGTTATTATCTGTATGTATCCTTATCTTTGCTTTAAATTGGGGGTCTTTTTTACAGCCACACTGTTCCACAGTCATGACGTTCTTGTCACATCATTTGGGCCATTGCCATGCTTCATGCATTCACAACTTGGCTTTGGGACCCCAATTTTTTTTCAGTACTTAAAGGTACTCTATTATGCCCATATATACTTCATGCACACTTCCCATGGTCCATGTATGGAGTATCGGCTGATATTTGTTATCAAGGCAATTCTCAGGATCAGACTCATCAAGTTTCAGTTATCAGGTTCCCCATACACCTCATATCACCCCTTGCAGCTCCACATACCAGTGTCAGACACTCTTCACAACCTTACGAACTCCCCAGAGGCTGTCATCCTTAGGTATTCCTATACAGACAAAAACTTCAGAGCTGGGCTGGTGCAGTGTGCTGTGACAGGACTTGCCCCCATTATGCCAAAGATTGTTTTATATGTACAGTAAAGTGCCTATTAAACCTGTGTATTGTGTGTTATTTAAACTGTAATGTAATTGATTAAATATAGTTTGAGTAACACACAGTGCATTCTTCTCTGGCCCCTTATTGGGCCCCTCTATATCTACTATGGTTGCTCTGCCAGACATGAAGTCATTGCGGCCAGTATATGTTAATAAGCTAGTAACTAAATTTAGATAAGTTGTCATGCTGAACCAATTAGATGACTGAGTTGGAGCATGTGATTATACATTATGTCAGTTTTTTTTGAGTCAGTAATACAAATCTTGAGTTGCTTGCTTTTCAGTGTTGGTACTGCATTTAATTTAAAATTATCTGCAGAAAGAACCACTCTCCTCCCCTCCATCCACCATGTCATTTATTTGGGGCATTTTCTTCCATAGCATACTGTTCCAGTTCTGTTTTTTGGTGCATTGCCTAGGTTCCTGCATTCACAGCTTTGCTTTGAATCCATCTATGACTGGACTTTAATATGCTAAACTATTAGGCCATATATACTTCATGTGTGCTTCCCATGGTCCATGTATTGAGTATCGGCTGATGTTTGTTATCATGGCAATTCTTGGGATCAGACTCGTCACGTTTCGATTATCACTTCTCGTATCAGCCCTTGCAGCTCCAAATACCGGTGTCGGACACTCTTCACAACCCTACAAACTCCCATGAGTCTCTCTTCCTGAGGTATTCCTTTGGAACAAAGGGCAATTGCCAAGTTTCATGCATTCATAACTTGGCTTTGGAACCCCAATTTGTGTCTGTATTTAAAGTTACTCAACTATTATACCCATATATACTTCATGCATGCTTCCCATGATCCATGTTTGGAGTATCGGTTGATTTGTTGTCATGGCAATCCTTGGGATCACATTCATTGAGTTTCGGTTATCAGTGTCCCCATAGACCTGGTATATGCCCTTGCTGCTCCACATAACAGTGTGGAACACTCTTCGCAACCCTACAAGCTCTCCAGAGACACTCTTATTCAACAATAAAATTCAGAGCTGTGTGCAGTGTGCTGTGACAGGACTTGCCCCAATAGACCAAAGATTATTTTATATGTACAATAAAGTTACCTATTGAATCTATGTATTGTGTGCTTTTTAAACTGATCATATATTTTACTAAACTTGATGACTAGGAATACTTCATCAAAATATATAATGTGCTTTTTTATGAACAACATCTTCATATATTATTGAGGTGCACATGCATAAGATTGGCCGAGCATCTTACCTATTCAGAGACTGCATTTCTTACTTAATTTTAATCAGACTTGGTAAACTGGTTAATGTCACAAAAATGTTGGATCATTTTTATTATAATTGGACTTATTTCTAAAGATAATATTTATATATATATGAAGTAATCTTGCATCTAATTGGCTGTGGGGTTTCTTTTACCTCTCTAGAATGCATCTAGTTGTCTGTGCTTTTTAACCACTTCAGAAGCTGTGTTTTGTATTGGATCATACTTGGTTAAGAGGACTATGTCATCAAGGTCATGTTTAAGTTATGACTTTTATGAAATTCATGCATATTAATGACATGATCTTGAATCTGATTGGTTGAGCTTATTAGCACTCGAACAACTACATTGCTAAACAAATTTTTTTAAATTTGTTAAACAGTTTTACGTTCTATAAATCTATGATGAATTTGATTATCAGCAAGATCATTTGCATATTAATGATGTATCAAATATCCGATCAAACTTAAGTAGGTATCTTGCATCTAATCAAACTTGGTACATAGGTATCTTGTATCTGATTAAACATAGTACATAGGTATCTTGTATCTGATTAAACATGATACATATGTATCTTTTATCTGATCATATTTGGTCAATGGGTTATCTTGTATCTGATTAAACATGGTAAAGGGGTATCTTATATGTGATCAAATATGCTAAATGGGTATCTTGTATCTGATCAAATTTGGTCAATGGTTTATCTTGTATCTGATTAAATATGGTAAATGGGGATTTTATGTGATCAAATATGGTAAATGGGTATCATGTATCTGATTAAATATAGTAAATGGGTATTTTGTATCTGATTAAACATGGTAAATGGGTATCTTGTATCTGATCAAACATGGTAAATGGGTATCTTGTATCTTATCAAACATGGTAAATGGGTATATTGTATCTGATCAAACATGGTAAATGGGTATTTTGTATCTGACTAAACATGGTAAATGGGTATCTTGTATCTGATCAAACATGGTAAATGGGTATCTTGTATCTTATCAAACATGGTAAATGGGTATATTGTATCTGATCAAACATGGTAAATGGGTATCTTGTATCTGATTAAACATGGTAAACGGGTATCTTGTATCTTATCAAACATGGTAAATGGGGATTTTATGTGATCAAATATGGTAAATGGGTATCATGTATCTGATCAAATATAGTATATGGGTATCTTGTATCTGATTAAACATGGTAAATGGGTATATTGTATCTGATCAAACATGGTAAATGGATATCATATCTGATCAAACATGGTAAATGGGTATCTTGTATCTTATCAAACATGGTAAATGGGTATATTGTATCTGATCAAACATGGTAAATGGGTATCTTGTATCTGATCAAGTTTGGTCAATAGGTATCTTGTATCTGATCAAACATGGTAAATGGGTATCTTGTATCTTATCAAACATGGTAAATGGGTATATTGTATCTGATCAAATATGGTAAATAGGTATCATATCTGATCAAACATGGTAAATGGGTATCTTGTATCTGATCAAACATGGTAAATTGGTATCTTGTATCTTATCAAACATAGTAAATGGGTATCTTGTATCTTATCAAACATGGTAAATGGGTATCTTGTATCTGATCAAACATGGTAAATGGGTATCTTGTATCTGATCAAACATGGTAAATGGGTATCTTGTATCTGATCAAATATAGTAAATGGGTATCTTGTATCTGATTAAACATGGTAAATGGGTATATTGTATCTGATCGAACATGGTAAATGGGTATCATATTTGATCAAACACGGTAAATGGGTATCTTGTATCTTATCAAACATGGTAAATGGGTATATTGTATCTGATCAAATATGGTAAATGGGTATCTTGTATCTGATTAAACATGGTAAATGGGTATCTTGTATCTGATCAAACATGGTAAATGGGTATCTTGTATCTTACCAAACATGGTAAATGGGTATATTGTATCTGATCAAACATGGTAAATGGGTATCTTGTATCTGATTAAACATGGTAAATGGGTATCTTTTATCTTATCAAACATGGTAAATGGGTATATTGTATCTGATCAAACATGGTAAATGGCTATCATATCTGATCAAACATGGTATATGGGTGTCTTGTATCTGATCAAGTTTGGTCAATAGGTATCTTGTATCTGATCAAACATGGTAAATGGGTATCTTGTATCTTATCAAACATGGTAAATTGGTATATTGTATCTGATCAAATAGGGTAAATGGGTATCATATCTGATCAAACATGATAAATGGGTATCTTGTATCTGATCAAACATGGTAAATGGGTATCTTGTATCTTATCAAAAATACTAAATGGGTATATTGTATCTGATCAAACACGGTAAATGGGTATCTTGTACTGATCAAACATGGTAAATGGGTATCTTTTATCTGATTAAACATGGTAAATGGGTATATTGTATCTGATCAAATATGGTAAATGGGTATCATATCTGATTAAACATGGTAAATGGGTATATTGTATCTGATCAAACATGGTAAATGGGTATCTTGTATCTGATCAAATATGGTAAATGGGTATCTTGTATCTGATCAAACATGGTAAATGGGTATATTGTATCTGATCAAACATGGTAAATGGGTATCTTATATCTGATCAAATATGGTAAATGGGTATGTTGTATCTGATCAAATTTGGTAAATGGGTATCTTGTATCTGATCAAACATGGTAAATGGGTATCTTATATCTGATCAAATATGGTAAATGGGTATGTTGTATCTGATCAAATTTGGTAAATGGGTATCATATCTGATCAAACATGGTAAATGGGTATCTTATATCTGATCAAATATGGTAAATGGGTATGTTGTATCTGATCAAATTTGGTAAATGGGTATCTTGTATCTGATCAAAGATGGTATTTGTTAAATGGGTATCTTGTATCTGATCAAACATTGTATATGGGTATCTTGTATCTTATCAAATTTGGTCAATAGGTATCTTGTATCTTATCAAACGGGGTAAATGGGTATCTTATACCTGATTAAACTTGGTAAATGGGTATCTTATATCGAATTAAACATGGTAGATGAGTATCATGTATCTGATTAAACATGGTAAATGGGTATCTTGTATCTGACCAAATTTGGTCAGTGGGTTATCTTGTATCTGATTAAACATGTTAAATGGGGATTTTATGTGATCAAATATGGTAAATGGGTATCTTGTATCTGATCAAATATAGTAAATGGGTATCATGTATCTGATCAAATATGGTAAATCGGTATCTTGTATCTGATTAAACATGGTAAATGGGTATCTTGTATCTGATCAAACATGGTAAATGGGTATCATATCTGATCAAACATGGTAAATGGGTATCTTGTATCTGATGAAATTTGTTAAGTGGGTTATCTTATATCTGATCAAATATGGTAAATGGGTATTTTATGTGATCAAACATGGTAAATGGCTATCATATCTGATCAAACATGGTATATGGGTGTCTTGTATCTGATCAAGTTTGGTCAATAGGTATCTTGTATCTGATTAAACATGGTAAATGGGTATCTTATATCTAATCAAACATGGTAAATGGGTATATTGTATCTGATAAAATATGGTAAATGGGTATGTTGTATCTGATCAAATTTGGTAAATGGGTATCTTGTATCTTATAAAACATGGTAAATGGGTATCTTGTATCTGATCAAACATGGTAAATGGGTATATTGTATCTGATCAAATTTGGTAAATGGGTATCTTGTATCTGATCAAACATGGTAAATGGGTATCTTGTATCTGATCAAATTTGGTCAATAGGTATCTTGTATCTTATCAAACGTGGTAAATGGGTATCTTGTACCTGATTAAACTTGGTAAATGGGTATCTTATATCGGATTAAACATGGTAAATGAGTATCATGTATCTGATTAAACATGGTAAATGGGTATCTTGTATCTGATCAAACATGGTAAATGGGTATCATATCTGATCAAACATTGTAAATGGGTATATTGTATCTGATCAAATATGGTAAATGGGTATCTTGTATCTGATCAAAACATGGTAAGTTGGTATCTTGTATCTTATCAAACATGGTAAATGTGTATATTGTGTCTGATTAAACATGGTAAATGGGGTATCTTGTATCTTATCAAACATGGTAAATGGGTATCTTGTATCTGATCAAAACATGGTAAATGGGTATCTTGTATCCTATCAAATGTGATAAATGGGTATCTTGTATCTTATCAAATATGGTAAATGGGTATCTTGTGTCTGATTAAACATGGTAAATGGGTATCTTGTATCTGATCAAAACATGGTAAATGGGTTATCTTGTATCTGATTAAATTTGGAAAATGGGTATCTTGTATCTTATCAAAACATGGTAAATGGGTATATTGTATCTGATTAAATTTGGAAAATGGGTATCTTGTATCTGATCAAACATGGTAAGTGGGTATTTTGTATCTTATCAAACATGGTAAATGGGTATCTTGTACCTGATTAAACTTGGTAAATGGGTATCTTATATTGGATTAAACATGGTAAATGTGTATCATGTATCTGATTAAACATGGTAAATGGGTATCTTGTATCTGATTAAACATGGTAAATGGGTATCTTGTATCTTATCAAACATTGTAAATGGGTATCTTGTATCTGATTAAATTTGGAAAATGGGTATCTTGTATCTGATAAAACATGGTAAGTGGGTTTCTTGTATCTTATCAAACATGGTAAATGGGTATCTTGTATCTGATAAAACATGGTAAATGGGTATCTTGCATCGGATTAAACATGGTAAATGGGTATCTTGTATCTGATCAAACATGGTAAAAAATGGATATCTTCTATCTGATCAAATATGGTAAATGGATATCTTCTATGTGATCAGATTTGGTCAATTGGTTATTTTCTATCTGATCAAATATGGTAAATGGGTATCTTCTATCTGAACAGATTTGGTCAATGGGTTATCTTGTATCTGATTAAACATGGTAAATGGGTATTTTATGTGATCAAACATGGTAAATGGGTTATCTTGTATCTGATTAAATTTGGTCAATCGGTGTGTTGTATCTGATCAAATATGGTAAATGGGTTATCTTGTATCTGATCAAACATGGTAAATGGGTTATCTTGTATCTTATTAAATTTGCTCAATCGGTATCTTGTATCTGATCAAATTTGGTAAATGGGTATCTTGTATCTGATCAAACAGTGTGTGTGTGTGTGTGTGTGTGTGTGATTTGGTATTTTAATGCAGCAATAACAATTTTTCCATCATATCTCTTTGATGTCTGCAGTCAGGCAGTTTATAGTGGTGTTTAGCATTAGGGCATCATGCCACAGACATGTTACATGGTGTCTCACCCTGTCACATTATAATGACAACAGGCTGACCAGTCCTAATACTAAATCCTCTGAATGCTCGTTGCCTAGCGAGGCAGCTGTTACCTTAAACAGTCAGTTAACCAACCACCCATAAACATGGTCACATTTTAGACTGGATTCTTCATGGACCTGGTGATAATATTCTACGGTCCACCCTTGTATCCCATCTACTTGCATCAGATCACCTCTGCATTATATGCCATCTGGACGTATCACCTGTATTTGCTACTGAGAGACACCTCCGTATGATAAAAAGAAACAAACTAATGCATGACATCCAAGCAAACCTAACAACTTGATTACCTCCTACAGAAGAACAACTCGATAACTGCCTGCGTTCATTGTTTAAAAAACATAACCCAGTCACCAAGTGCAGAGGATCAATTCAAAAAGTGTTCTCAGTGGTATAGCAGTGTGAGTGACCAGCTTTGCACTGCTAAAAGGGACCACTGTAAAGTGAATAGGCTTTGGCCTTCCACTATACTTACTATTCATAAATAAAGAAGAACGTCACAAACATAGTCTATTTCCCACTACATCACTAAGATCAGAGAGAGTTCCATCTACAAAGAGCTCATCGACATTACTAACAAACTAATGTCAAGGAACAAATGTACACCACTTCCAACTACATTCTCTCCAATTGACCTTCTGGACCTGTTTGACAACACAGCTTCAATTGACTCGTTGTCACCATACCGTTACGATACGGAATTTCAGCGACAACCATAGGCAGCATTTTAACCTGTCTCTATGGATTTAGTATGGACAGTCGGGATGAAGAGTGCACCAAAGTCAAGTGAACTTGATCCAATTCCAACATCACTGCTTGAGTGCTTAGATTCAATATCGCTTTCACTAACTGATGTTATTAATCTCTCTCTCTCTCTCTCTCTCTCTCTCTCTCTCTCTCTCTCTCTCTCTCTCTCTCTCTCTCTCTCTCAGCCGGGGAATTCCTATCATTTTTTTAAAACTGCCATTGTAAAGTCTCTGCTGAAGAAACCAACACTCAACCATAAAGATTTAAAGAACTACCGCCCAGTTTCTAATCTCCCGTTCATATTAAAAGTCTTATAAAATGTTTTTCTAACCCAGCTTGTATCTCATCTGAATTCAAACAGTCTTTCGCAATGTACGGTCTGCATATCGCCCTTGCCACAGTACCGAAACTACTCTTCTGAAAATAGTTAGACACTCTCTCTGCTTTGGATAACATAAAGATTACAGTCCCCACCCTCCTTGATTTGACTGCAGTATTTGACACAATAGAAAATGAGATATTACTTAACTGTTTTCATCATGTATTTGGCATTCAAGGTACAGCCTTACTGTGATTCAAGTCGTACTTAGTCAACAGGACACAAACTGTGTCTGCAATTGGAATACACTCCAGCCCAGTTGATCTATGTTGTGGTGTTTCATAGTTGTTTCATTCTTGGACCTGTTCGCTTCATTCTATACACTCAGTCGCTCTCAAGTGTCATAGATCATCATCCAGTGTCTCACCAATTGTTCGCTGATGACACGCAATACAAATCCAGCCACCCAACTGAAATTGATCCTACCATCCAAGGAGTAGAGAGGTGCATTTCTGATGTGAAATCATGGATGACATGTAACAAGGTGCAGATTAATGATGATAAAACTGAGGCCATCCTAATCATAACACGGACATTTTCATTCACATCCTTTACATCAAACAATAAATATCAGCAACACCAATATTAAAGTCACACAGTCAATACGAAACCTAGTTGTTGCTCTGGACAGTACTCGCACATTGCAAGAACAAACTTGAAGACCTAAGAATGTTTCCTAAATTAAATAGTTTCATTATGTTATTTAATTTCGTTGTGTTTGTTTTGGTTGTTTTTTTTTTGTTTGTAGTCATTTCATTTATAATGTTGTCAAGCGCTTAGAGTTTCTAAAGATTTAGGCCCTATACAAAATCCTTGTTATAATTTGTATTACATGTATTATATTCACCCCTTCGTAGAATAGGGTTCAACCAAACATCATTGGGTACCCAGAAAACACACTCCACACCTCTTCCCCCTTACTTCATAAAGAGATAGCATTTGGTCCATATATCTGGCAAACAAATGTTGTCATTTGTCGCCTTAAATCAATTATGATGCAAAAAGTATCAAGGAATTTATTGCAAATGGAATCTTTTTTTGTTGCAAATTACATAATGCAGTACGAATGCGCAATATTTGAACCAAATATTGTCATATTCACCCCCTCGTGGAATAGGGTTGCTATTAAAATCCTGATATTTGGTAAAGTCTGCAGTGTCACGTAGAATCTAGATATCAATATCGATGTAAAATTGATGAAGGAATTTATGGCAACCAGAATATGTTAGCTGACTTAGTGGGAAGTGCGCAATATTTGCAAAACAAGTGTTACCCTCAACCCCTCGTGAAATAAAGGTGATATATTCTTATAAATGATTCGATATATTTAAACTGTCGTGCATCAGCTCGTATCAATTTCGATGTAAAAATTATTAAGGAGTCGATTGGAAAAGGACGTTTTGAGATGACGCTGTGTAAAATATGAAATATGAACAAAATATCGTTGTACGTACGCTTTTCCTTCATCTTCGCCTACTAGTACAATTGTTTGTATTTTTAAAAAAAATAGTATATGACCTAATTGGTGGTTAACCTTGAACACAAGATAACGACTGATATAGTTCAAATCAAAAGTATTAGTAACGTTAACACTGTGTCACTAAAAATAGAATATTAAAGAAATAAATGGGCCGCTATTGTGTTAACTATATCTCTCCATATGAGGTCATTTGTTTTGATCACATTCGCCTGACTTAGTATAACGGAATGCAGCGCAGTGATCATGCTAAGTAGGGAACCAGGCTAAATGCTGAGCGCCTAGCAAGACAGCGGTTAGTACCATTTGTTTAAGTCTTTGGTATGACTCGGCCGGGGTTCGAACGCACGGCCTTTCGCATCCGAAGCGGACGCGCGGACCACTAGGCCTCCTGAGCGGTCGATTGTAAAATGTATTATTAATCCAAAGGTTCTTTTAAAAGTCCTCGTAAAACAAACAAAACTCATATAGGTCTGCCTCCTAATACCATCTTCATGAGCACAGGAATGACGGCCATGGATAACAACCATATTGCCCAACTAGTCATTTTCTTTCCAATTAAACCTTTCAGAGACAGAGAAAACAGGCAACGAGAAAGTTTGAGCTTCATTCAGATGCATTCTCCATCAAATTTTTTAGAATGAAAATAAAAATTGGTTTTAATTACATCACATACATTTTCAAGTTCAGGTTGCCGAAAAGTCGTGAAGGATGACAAATGGAATCTTAATGGACCCAAATCAAAATGTTAAACGAGATTTGTGTCGAACTTGCAATTAACAACGAGAACACTGTACTACTTTATCGATCATAATTATAACTGCTATTTACTGACTTCCCGAAATGGCATCCACATCAGGGAATACAGATTGTGTTCTTTTCATTTCAAATTCAAAGTTAAGGCTTGATAATAGACTTTCACAAAAACAGATGAAGAGAAAAGACTCTTAGACCCTCATAAACAATTTATATTTGTTGTATCATCCTCCCCACCCCTCCCCGGTCAAAATGGAATGCCAGAATTCCTTTCGGTTACATTTCAACAATAATTTGATTTTTACCATTCAACGCGATACATCTCATTCATACGGTATTGCAGGCGTATTTACAGAATTTATATTCTTTTATGTCGAACGTTTTGACAGTTCTTCGCCCAACGTCTTTTTAACATGTCATGTATTTTCTTTTCTTTTTTTCTGTGTTTTTATTTTGTCTTAGAATGTAGAAATGTTTATATTGCAACACAAATTATATTTTCCGTTTTTTTTTTCTTCTCTCAGTGCTGTTCAATCTAATAGTTACCCCCCCCCCCCCCGTCATTTGGCGTATTATTATTCTTTCTTCGTCTTCATATTCCATTGTAGGAAATATATATTTATGACTTTTTAAACCAACGTTTCGTTTTAAACTTTTCTTTATAAGACTTACATTGCGTGTTAGTGTCCTGAAACCCTTCCATACAAATTTGCCACATTTCAGTTTTGTTATTTTCAACCACCATCTTTTGTTTCCAACACAGTTTGTTGAAGATTTACAACTTTACTTTCATACATTGTTATAATTTTCATTGTTAATACAGACTTTATATTACATTTTCACTTTCTATTGATATTTATGTTTGTCTACATATGTACATTTCTTACCGTCTTCCTTATGGAGTTATTTGCAAGGTAATGATCGTAATGGTTGACTGACCCTTCTGTAATTAATTTTTTTAATTTAAATTTCTACTTAACTTTCTTTCATTTTTCCATGTAACTGCTTTTGCGCCCAATATTGTAGCTTTTCTGGAGTACCAACGTTATTTTTGTCGCATAAATACTTTTGCTAATTAAGGAATTGTAAGATATAGTTAAGATGACTATTATTAGGTGTAGAGGTTTCCCGTTATTTAGCTTTGGTTTGGTTATTTAAATTATTACAGAAGAACCACCCTGGCTCGTTTTTGTCATAAATTGAAGCAGTGATAGAGATATGTAAAACTCCGAGCCCCCAGTCAGCGGTGCCGACATCTAAATTAATGAATACACAAAATGTGAAATTCAAATAAACAACAATTTAATATCATTCAATAACAGTCATATCTCAAAAAATATTCAAATTCAACCCATATGACTTGTCCAAGTGACGGCCTATTTCATCATCTGACTTAGTGGGATAGATTTTCCTCATGTTCTGTGTTCCTACTCATCTGTATGATCTTTCTCTGGACTGGTAATCCAATTCCCTCCAGTCTGTCTAACTTCTGCCTCCGTTCTTCCTTTTACTTTGTCTCCCAGACTCGGACCAACTGCTCTAGGGTATTTCCCTCTGTCTCCTACAGTTCCTCTGAGCCCTAAAAGCGCCCTGTATTAACAAACAAGGACATTAGCATAGCATTTTCCCCTAGCTATATATACTCAAACTAAACAACAATATTTTCAGAAAAGCCATTACCTTCTTTGGTCACGCACTCGTGCACATCGAATTGCCCATTCTCTCTGTGTACATGGTATATATAGATTCTCAAATCTATACACAAAATATCTTTAATGATAGTTTTAATACTTAAATATAGAACTTAGGCCTCTCGTAATATTCTATCATTAGTAATGTATTTACTTCAATATTTTATCTAAGATACATTTTTATGAGCTTGAAATATTTATATATTCAACATTTTGTTTCTGTCTCCCGAGAAGATTTGTTTGAAGGTGTATGAATGTAAAGGAGTTCGTCTTGACCTCTGGATATATTGCAGTTATACACAATTGTTTTGGTTATAATTAGATTTGTATGTATGTGGTAATTAAATGAGTCTGTTTTCTCTTCACATACCACGCTTTCCCTTGTACAGACCAGCGCCGGATTAAACACCGTGGAGGCCCATAGGCAGTCAATCTTTTGGGGCCTCAGACCCACGGTCACGGTCTCATGGGGGCCCAGGGGCCCATAAAAGTCGCGGGGCCCATAGGCAGTTGCCTACTCTGCCTAATGGGTAATCCGGGACTGGTACAGACTGTGTGTTCATTGGATTAAATTAATTTTCTTCCTATTTCACACCTATTAAACTATGTATATTTACATACATTACTATACATACATACATACATACATTACTTTACATGCACACACACACACACATATATATATATATATATATATATATATATATATATATATATATATATATATATATATATATATATATATATATATACATACATATATATGTGTGTGTGTGTGTGTGAGGTCATCAGTTTGTGCGTTCTTCCAATATGTCAGCTGAAATTGGCACACGATAACAATCATCTGTAGGTGGTCATAACCGTGCTACTTTCATGCTCCGGTCGAGCTATACGAAAGACTTAAAACATTGTACTTTCAGCTATATATTGTAATAAATTTAGTATGCGCAGCTCCCCGTTTTTAGGAATTCTTATAGCTTTGTGATTACTTGTCTGATTATTGGAATCCGTGCCATGGAAATAATCCGTAGCCCGAAATAAGTGGCCACTTACTAGGAGCAAACGTCACGGAGTCGAGTGTTAGTGAGCTTCCATGATGCCATTGTTCACAAGTAACGAATTCAGGTCAAAATGGGTATGAGTGTCCATGAAATACTATAGTCCCTATTCAAATCTGGTGATGTACATTGGTGATGTAACTGCGTGGCAGTGTATACGGTACCAGGCTGGTAAATTAGACAAATGAATAAATAAGAAGGGGCTCGGCAAATACCGTTTATAGTGCCATGATGGTAAACGTGATGCAGTTGTAATGGTGAAATGTGACTGGTAACCATGGATTGATTGGCCTAAGGTGGCGTAGTTTAAATAGTTCCCTGTATTTGGGGATAGCTGTATAGTTTCTACAGCGTGAACTGCTGGTAGTACGGAAATCCAAGGATGAGAAACCATTGCAGATGTGCGGTTGATAGATATTTGGCAGGTTGTGATATATTTGGTCTTACACTGATTAGAGAAATATTTATGTCTAAAATAGACACGTCGGGTTATCTAATTTACAAGTTAAGCTGTATGGATGTATTTCGAAATCTAGAGTAAATTTTTAACTTCTAGTGGGAATCGAGTCAGGGTTTGACACAGCTAGGTCAAGCAAATATTCCTGGCTTGATAGATAGATCGATCGATCGATCGACTACGAACAGTGCAAACCTAATATCTAACTAGCCAAGGCGCTTTCGACGCTTAATGAGTCGTTTTCAAAGACAAATACAAAATATTGACAAGACAAACAAAACAGAAAAACCGTTGTGATTGCAAAACTTTACATGACTGTGAATTGTTGCGGATGCTGGATAATATTTTATATTGACCTTAAACCTAACAGGAATACATGATAAATGAAATAAATGAAATTTTCGAACCGAAATATAAACAGTCCGCTAAAGCTAAAACGTGTTTTAAAAATACAAATGTAATGAATTGTGTTATATATTCGTTGCGTTAATAAACCTTGATCCGGCTGGCACAGCAAATATACCCTGTTGTGATATATAAGCAATCTACATATTACCTACGTATTATGCGAAACAGGACGTTTTGGCACGGGCCGGTTTGGCACCGAGCAATTGTTATTCCTGTAGAGAGGTAACCTTACATTAGAGTTGCAGGTAAGGACGACATTGATTAGCTCAGCGATCAAAGAGGTGTGTGTGTGTGTAGGACATATTTACCTATATGGATTCACTTGGCAAGGATTTATCTATATTTATTCATATGGCAAGAATGTACTTTTATATAACAATATGAAAATAATTTATCTGTTTATATTCATTTGGCAAGGGTTTACCTGTATGTATTAATATGGAAAAGATTTAACTGTATGTTTCATATGGAAAGAATTTATCTATATACAAATGGCAAGGTTTACCTGTACGCATTTATGTGGAAAATATTTACCTGCATGTGTACAACAAATGACAAGAATTTACCTGTAACTGGTAGGGGATCTAGGATGGGCGGTCTGGGAAAAAAACTTCCTACTGTGGCCCCTGACCGACCGTCATAATATACCCGCATATCTGGAGGCGGATGACAAATTGCTGGTAGCCAAGTCAGATAGCTCATTCTTCGCACAAAACTGTGGCCGCACACTAAGACATCCATGACTAAACTACTAGACATCGCTTAATCTACAATATAAGCACTAAATCAGTGATAAAACAAAGCACTAAACTCGTGACGAAACAAAGACTCAAATTACATAGCAGCTTCATACCGTATAACACAACATAAAAGGCGCTATACTTTTCAAACATAACGTAAATGATGAATACTACCGATCTAACATATAAACATATTCAAATAAAACACAAATCATTCTAACAACAAAATAATTGTAATCAAACTGGCCTGTGGCTCTGTGTAGGGGCGTGATGGGGGTGGGTGTAGATATGGGGTTCCAACTAGACCCTACGCGCCCTGCGAGTTTACACTCTCCCTGAATCATGGTCCCTTACAGAGACCCCCGCCTATACAATTTTCCCTCATACATGTACATGTACGCTATAACTTCTCCATAAAATAGAGCGCAGGCAAACACTGTATCAGGGAGGATATCAAATTTCTAAGCAGACTCCTAAACCGCAGTAGACTTAATGAAAACCACAAGGAAAGCAAGTGGAGGGGGGTATAATAAAAGATATCATATTACAAACATTACACTAAGCCGTATAGTTTCATTAAGGTCGACCATACACCGGTAAAACATAACAATAATAAATTGCTCTACACTTAAATAAAATTACATAATCAAAAAAAAAAAAACATAAAGTTCAAATAAATTGCAAATACCTATGATGCATTTGGTGGGATTACTGAATGGATCGACCTGTGACCTCTCCGGGGAGGTTGGGGGGGAGGGTGTCGATATTTGGTCTGCTACTGACCTTACGCACCTGCGAATCTACACTAACCCCCACTCATCAATCGTGTAGGGGAAACTGTCATATTGATCTGCACTGTGGTCCCCCACTGCAAGCATACTTAGTATTTAATACTCCACTATAAAATCCCTCAGTATAACTGAATATATTTAATAAATACAATACAAACATGAAAACAATTAGGGAAACTGACCTTAAACATTGCTTTTAACCTGCCAGGGGCGCTGTTGGGAAAGAAGTGGGGAGGGGTGTCAATATGAGGTTTAAATACCTTACGCACCTGCGAGTTTACATCAATCCTCACTTCGGCCCCTACTGCGCCACCCGCTAAGAGGTTTTTTGCACCGACCACTAAAACATCAACATTCCTTACATTAGTTAGACTCACTATGCAAACCAATATTATGCTATAGTCTGGGAACATTTTCTCCTACGACATCTATCCACCTCCTTTCCTATTACTACTATGCAGCCCTATGCACAGCACACTCATCAAATTTTATAGTTATATTTAAATAAGCACCCCAATTACATGATCTCATCATTGATGGGTCTATGTCACCCACTAGACATTAATAATAAAAGATATGCCCTGTTAAGGCCCCAAATAGTGTTTATAAGGTGGTCTTAACCCAGGACTACCAGTACCCGTGACACAATGTCGCACCAAAATAAAATTATAGATACAAGCCCAAAACTTAATAAATTGTTGACATTTTCAACTAAAGACTATAAGGGCATAACTCACGAGTGGCGGCGACAGCTGCCAATTAAATAAGAGTAGAACACTGTGATACATATAAATAATAAAAAAAACATTAGCACTACACAACAGCTGTGAAATGGGGCTGCATACCTTTATAGCCATATGATAGTTAATGGCACAGTAATTCCAAAAGACCCCTTCCTAAGAAAGGGAAATAACTCGTCGATGGAAGAATTGGAGGAAAGACAGTGCAGTCCATATCTAGGATTGAGGGGGAGATGTTTCCACGTGGCAGTTGGGATGCGGACAACAAAACAGCCCTTTTCAGGGCTCTTTACCATTTATAATTAATTTCAATCTTAATCTATTTTAAATTTACTTTTTCTTTTTATCTTTTATTATCTAATTTATTATTTATTTTATTTTATTTTATTTTAATTTAATTCTATTATATTTTTTTATATTTTTTTTTATTTTATTGTATTTTATTTTATTTTATATTACATTTTATTTTATTTTAATTATACTTTTATTTCAATCTTAATCTATTTTAAATTTACTTTTTCTTTTTATCTTTTATTATCTAATTTATTATTTATTTTATTTTATTTTATTTTAATTTAATTATATTATATTTTTTTTTATTTTATTGTATTTTATTTTATTTTATATTACATTTTATTTTATTTTAATTATACTTTTATTTCTTTTTATATATTAACTTTATTAAAAAAAAATTAATTTTAAAAAAAAATCCTTTTCTTATAGCATCACGGTTGTGAAATAAAAAAACTCAGGCTCTCCGATTGTGCTTAGCTCACCTGCAAACAGGTTCTAGGACCCATACTAGAAATACCTGCACTGTTCGTCACGCACATGAAAGCACTCTTCATGCTGTGTGCTTTATAGTGGAAAGGTGAGCGGCCACTGCGGACATTCTGTCGGTATCATGAAAGGGCTCCTGGTCAAGGTTGAGGGACGTTGACTGGGGCCCCGATAATTTCTCCTTATTTTCTCATATTTTTCCCTCTTAATAGGGTGCTCGATTGGAAAAGAGTAACCCTTCTTGAACAACCAGTGGCCCTGAAAAGGCTAATATGACCACATTGGTACCTCCACCAACAACTTTCGAACTAAAATGACCTACCATTGACTACACATCTATATGTTGCACAGACATATTAGTACTCTAAATTAATAGGGACTTAATATAAGTACGCTTATGTACTAAGTTCTATTTCGGCCTTAAGGATGATAAATAACAATTCTACGACTTAGATATTGGACTCAATTGCACAGGTGGCTAACACAACATTGGATATTTAGACTGTCCTAAGTACAACTGTACTAAATTTGATGTAAGTGCGACCTTGTTGTTTCGGGTGTGGACGGTGGTCGTGGCGTTGCTGTCTTTCTCCATGCGTGCATAATGGCGTGCCTTCCCGTGGTCCTTTGCTCCCTTTCCTCGTCCGGCGCTGGTTGGGGTTGACTGATTGGTTGATGGGGTGGGTGTGTGTTATACTATTCCTACTCACCCAGGGCTTCCATTCATGTTGATAGTCACTTTTTAGTGATTCAACATGACGCCCTATTAAAAGTGAAACTGTATGCCTGAGGGGATGTGGCACAATTCCATTCCAGCAGGAATCTAAATGGCCGTGCGATATGCCGGTTATAATTCAATTCAATTAAATCTATATCTTCATCTCACTCTAATCTTAACCCCATCAATTTAAATCAAATCAAGTATAATTAAGATAGAAAACAAACCCTTATCTCTCTTAAAATACAATTTAATTTCAAAATTCAAAATGGCCGCCCAACCAAAAAGTCTAAACAAAGGACAAATGGCAAAAATGGCCGCCAATCAAACCCTAATGGCCGCCAAAACCAATAAACAAGCCATGCAACAAAGAACTGGTCAGGCAATACGTAGGAACAATAAGAAATATAGAGTATACTCCACCCCAGAATACAACCAACTAAAAGTAGAAGCGGCAAAACTGGACCCGCTATCACCAATAAGCTTTAATCTGCATGATGAAACCCTACAGGATAAAGATTTAGACGTCACTTTGACTGAAAGAATTCAATCACCAAAAATCCCTATTGGAACTCTAACGGACGTGGTGGAAAACACCACTACCCGAACTATTCAAAACCCCCTTAGGACCCAGGCGGACGTGGTGGAAAACATTACCACCCGAACTTCCAAAAACATTAGGACAAAACCGACTCACAGTACGGCGGACGTGGTGGAAAACACCACCACCCGAACGCCTCAAACTCCTAGGACTAAAATAAATAGTACGGCGGGCGCAACCGAAAACAAGTAGAGCTTTTCCCACTAGAACCTAGTATAGTGTACGGACACGAACCTTGGTACAACGTACAACCTAAAGTCAACACCTCCCTAGCTACAAGATGCAACAAACATAATCAAGAACATAAACTTAAATTGGAAGCCTTAGAAATAATCAACTCTCAGTACCATCAATATACAAAAATATACACGGATGGGTCCAAAATTACAAATCCATGCAAAACAGCTGCGGCACTGGTCATACCAGAGCATAACATACAAATAGGCAGACGTCTCCCAGACCACTGCTCTATTTACACAGCTGAATTCTGGGCCATCCTAAACTCACTAAATTGGATTGAAGAATTCAAACCAAACAAGACAGTGATTATTAGCGACTCGCTCAGCGTCCTCTCTTCAATCCAGACGAGCACCACCAAATGTAGAGAAGAATTTCTAGCTCAAATAAATATCAAACTTAGGCAGCTCTATGATGATAACAGGATAGTAGAATTCATGTGGATCCCATCCCACATAGAAATTAAAGGTAATGAAATGGCGGATAAACTAGCCAAAGAGAAACTAAATGAACCAAATTACGAGCCAATACAATATAGTACCTACGAGCTATACAGCATCATCAACACCCAAATAAATAATATATGGCAAAATGATTGGGATAGAAGTACCAAAGGGAGAGTTTTGTACACCACGAATAGGGAAGTAAATAGAAACAGAAAACCGCACAGAGGCCCACCAAAAGAACAAACGATTATAAATAGGATCACCCTAGGAAAAACCAGGCTGGCAAACAGCTACGGGAAATACATAGGACCCTTTCCTCATAACATAAATTGCTACAGTTGTAACACCCCCGAAGATCTCAAACATGTCTTCAACAACTGTACTAAAACCAAAAATGAAAGGGACAAATTTAGATCTCACCAACAAAGTATAAAAGCCCCTTATACATACCCAGAAATTATACAAAATAATAACACCAACATTGAAGGCACTTATAAAAATATGATTGAATTCCTAAAAAACATAGGGAAAATAGACAAAATCTAAAATATAATAACACCAGGATACAGATAGTGTGAGCACCTATGATAAACTAAATAAGCCCTTTGAGGAAAGGAAAACAAGAAACGGTTAGAACCGGGGTGCGAAAACTGGGTGTAACAAGGAATACCTTTGACCGTGTCGCTTAACGGCCCCGGATATTTCCGGCAGAGGTCCTTTGTTATTGCTTGATCGCCGCATCTCACGGATCGGACCGGGGGGAGGTATCTGGGTATGGAAGTGGATAATCCCTGACCGTGTCGCTTAACGGCCCCGGATATTTCCGGCAGGGACCCATTGCTAGCACCTAGTAACCGAACCACTCACCTGACCTAATACAAAGGACCAAACAAATATATATATATATAGGGCCACGCTAAGTAAGGAATAAAGAACAAAAACAACATAAAAATAAGGATAATTATAAAGGATCATATAAAAGTAAAATAACGCAATAAATAATATCTCAGAAATACCAACAAAACTATGGTGAAAAATATAGGAAGTAGGATAAACACTCTCATATACATTTCCCACCTTCTTCTTTCTTCTATCATTCTCCCATAGAAATGCAACCAAGTATACAGTGCAAGTAACATACCTACAGGTTTAAATAAAAGTATATAATACCAAACCGTGCACTGAGAACAATGCACATAAAGCAGATAGACAATTAAGATAGGACCCCAAATTAGTATTTATAAGGTAGCCTAACCATCCAAAGGCTATCAGGTCCAGCGACACAAGGTCGCAAAAACTAAATAACATAAGACAGTAGGAGTAGGAAATACCTCTAAATAGATTACATAAGATAGTCCAACACCCAAGACTATCAGGGCCAGCGGCACAAGGCTGCAAAAATAACATTACTTACAGAATACAGGAGTAAAATAGGACCCCAAATAGTAACTATAAGGTGACCCAAAGCCCAAGGTCATCAGGCCCAGCAGCACAATGTTGCAAGATTACACACCTAGAAAACAACTAAGAATTAAAAATATACAGAACATCAATCACAAAAGTATCTCAAAAAAAAGCACTGTATTACAAAAGTTGTATTATACTCTAGAACAGCACAGGGTATAAATATAGGGACTAGGGACTAATACCAACCCTGCCTGGCCCTCCGCCTCGCCTACCGCGCCTGCAGCAACTACACGTGCTTAGCACGTCCACAAATAACCAACAAACACGGATGGCATACTATGAGTGCGTGCTGGAACTATTCCCACTCATTTATATACAGGCCCTACAATCACACAGAAGTAGCCTAATAGTTACTCAGATGTGACGGCCTAATCAAATAGTGTTCCCTGAACACATAAATGCCTGTAGGGTGGTGGCTCCATTCCCACCCTCAGGATAATTAAATAACCGCCCTTTGACGGATAAAACAGTGATAAGAGCCCTCGGGACGAATCACTTTAAGTCCATTATTCAAATCAAATCAACCGAAAACAAAGTCGCAGCGAACCAAGCACGTAACACACACGTAGCACAATGTCGGAGAAATCTACTCTAGCGATGGAAATAATTCCAGAGATGGCCCTTCGAACAATATCCAGCTTGGGGCAACAAATGGCTACAAATTGGAGCCTTATAGCAGCGGGGAAAAGAACTTCTCTGCTGCTTATCTGGGAAACAAAAATCCTGAAGGACATACCAGGGGCAAAAAAGTACAGAGGACAAAATGGACGGCGGCGAAGGCGGGAAACTGAGCAACCACGCCGCCCTCCCCCCCCCCCCCACCAGCAGTTCAAGAAGAGGTAACACAAGAGACTATTACAGACTCACCTGTACAGGAGGTTACACTACAAGCTCTTCGAGAACAGATAGAAACACTATCTAACAAAATGCTGACTCTTTTTACAGCGGAAACAGTGGAAGCGGCCACGTCTCCTATTGACATACAGATAGAACCAGCAATGGAAACTCCAGAACCACCGCCACCACCCCCTAAAAAAAAAAGGAAAGGGGAAAAAGGGGAAGTTAACAACATCGACACCCCCCACTCGATCACCAGGGCCGGCAGTGAACCTGGATAAAATCTTGGAAGAAGAAAGCCCGAAGGCCAAATAGGAATCGCCCGCTAAAACAGTGCGTATGCCAGACGAAAACAAAGAAAAATCAATGACGAAGTTATGCAGAGAAATGGGACTTGAACCTTTGTTTACAAATATAAAGAAGGCATCCAACTTTGTCTCTGCGGTGCAATACATTGGGTTTAGATCAATGCAAACGTCGCCACCACGTGTGAGTCAGTGGCATCACGCACTGAACATCTTGGGAAGCTATTACTACGAGGCCTTCGAGGATAGACCACTCCACCACCTACAAGAAGCGGCAGCCTATATCGCCAAGAAACACGGATTTTACTTTCCTAGACGAACCTTCGCGGAAGAAAGGACTGCTGCATTTCTTGCTGAGATGGAAGATAGGAGGGCCACCTTCCAACCGGTGGAATATTAGCCCCTTAGGGCTACTTTCATTGCCATTTAATAGGGTTCTCATTTGGCTAAGAGAAACCCTTTTCGATTAACTTAATGTGCCCTGAAAAGACTAATTTGACCTTTTGGTACTGCCTTCAATAAATTCATAACCAAACTTACCTACCATTGACTACACTTTTATATGTCGCTTAGACATTTTAAATATAAATACATAGGGACTTTGTATGTACGCTCATGGTACTAAGTCCCTTATTTTAGATAGGATATTAAATTAATATTTATAACTCAGATATTTGGCTAATTACACAGGTGGCTTACACATTATTGGTTGTTAGGCTGTCCATTAGTACAACTGGACTGAATTTGATGCATGAGCGCGTGCTTGGCTCTTCGCCTCCCTTGCTGCCTGCAGCAGTTAATTTAACTACGCAGATACAGGCGATATGAGAAAACTAATTTTCTCTCGCTTTTCTTTACTGCTATTGCAGAGGTAGGCAAGCCCAATGAATACTAGGGTGGGTGTGTGTAGGCTCTATTCCTACCCACCCAAACGGCCTTACATTCACACAGTGGCAGTAAAATTACTGCTCCGATGTGACGGCCAATTAAATAGGGTTCCTTGAATCCATAAATGCCTGAGGGTGCGCGGCACCATTCCCACCCTCGGGATAAAATTAACTGTCTATTGACAGATAAAACGTTGCTAAGAGCCCACGGGACATGGCAACTAAAGCCCATCTAATTCATTCATTCAACCGAAAACACTCCTTCCCAAACATCGGAAAGGAGAAAATCGTATGCGCAAGCCGCTACTACAAACAATTACAAATTTCACAATAGTCAAATCCCAGGGCCATCAAAACCTTTAACTGAGGCGGACTTAATATACCCCTCCCCTAACAAAGTACCCCCAGCCCCCAACCCAATTTTAGTCCCGAACACCTGGGACGGAAAAGGGAAAGGGGCCCGCCAAAAGGGGAAATAAAGTTACAATCAAACAAAACCCTGAAGAACCAAACAAAACAATTAATGCAATCCCACAGCAAAAGCAAGTAACAGCCACAGGGCCCAAACCCAAATACCACAGGCCGGAATTAACACTATATATCCATAGCAACTCCAAAAATTTCTTTAACTTAACCACAAACAGTCTAGCAAGGGCACTAACAAGGGTACATCAAGGCCCTTGTAAAATCATAAGGCCAAACAAAAATTATGTAATATTACACTGCAACACCAGTGCCCAAACAGCCAAATTCCTGGAAATGGACAACATATGCGGCATAACAATCAAGGTTACAAAGCCTTACAAACTTACCAACCCGCATAAATCCACTGCCATCGCAGATAGAAATAAAATCAAAGCTTTCACAACACCAACCCCCAAAGTATTGGAACCAACCAAATTCAAAGCAGTACTCAAACTATCAGGAGAAATGGCACGATGGGACATAAACAAATTAAACTTAGAACTTACAAATGGAGGAAACAAAATCAACAAGGTATATAAAATAGGAAAAAGAACACCAAAACGCTCAGTAACAGTCATAGAGTCGGAAACACCACTCCTCACACCCATTCAAATAGGAATCACTGGAACTAAATACAGAACTGAACCATATTTAAATAAGCCCAGATTCTGTGCTAAATGTAAACACTGGGGACACTTTACTAGCAAATGTACAAAACCAAATAAATGTAATAACTGCGGGGAGGGGGGGGGAACACAAGGAAAAATGCAAAAGAATAACCCCAAAATGTGCGCAATGCAAGGGAGCACACTTACCTAAATCCCCAAACTGCCCAGCCACAATAAAAGAGTTGCAAATCATAGAGATAATGGATACTGACCAAGTAAACTACAATACTGCTAAGATAAAACTCAAAATAACTAAACCAAACAGTCCAAACAACTCAAACAAGGAAAGTGTAGGCAATGAAATCACCATGGAGGCAAATAAGATAGTTAAAACCATAGAAACCCTAATGGAAAAAATCAAACAAAACCCAACAAATAACATCCAAGGGCTACAAAAAGCACTCAACAAAACCAAAACCCAAATCCACAAACTTACTATAGTAAATGACCCCATTAGAAATGGCTAACACAACTAATGGAAATGTTTCAATATGGCAATGGAATGCTAGAGGAATATACAATAACCTGAATGAATTAAAAATAAAACTAATTAATTCCAAAACAAAACATGATATCCTCTGCATTCAAGAAACAAGATTAAATAGCAAAAACAAAACATTGCCAAAAATACAGGGCTACGCCCCAGGATACTTCCAACATCGAAAGGAAGGATCAGGGGGAGGATTAGTCATGTATATAAATAACAACATAACATCAATAGAAAAAATACCAATAACAACAGAGGTAATAAGTAATTCACACATAGAAGCACAATCAATTAAAGTTAAAATAGGAAATAATGAATTACAAATTATAAACATTTATGACCCAGGGACAAACACCCGTAACCAAGAAGAAATCCTCAAAACACTAACTACCCTAATCACTAGTGATCGCACCGTCGTATGCGGTGACTTCAATGCCCACAATAAACTGGGGGGGGGGGGAATGACGGACAAAAGGGGAAGGTTGATTGAGGCCTGGGCCAATACATCAACCCTAACCATATTAAACGATGGAGCCGGAACACGACTAAACCCGACAAACGGCACCTTGTCCGCCATTGATCTCACTCTATGCACAAAAAGACTGGCACAAGTGGCTGAATGAGAGGTGGATCAATCTGATCCCATGGGCAGTGATCACTTCCTAATCATTACCACCCTGCAAATGACGGTGCAACCAATAGTGAAAAATAAAATCCCCAGGTGGAATTACAATAAAGCAGACTGGGAATTATTTAAAGAAATTCTAAATAACGAAAACACAACCCATCTTGAATCAGAGGACATTGAACTATACTATGACAACATCATACAGGCCATTACCACCGCAGCCACAAATAGCATTCCAACCAGTTATTTTAAAGCATCCAAGCTCAGTGTACCATGGTGGAATAACGAAATTAAATTAACCAAACGATCCAAAATTAGAGCACTCAATAAGTTCAAAAGATCCAATGTCACTACCCACTATCAGGAATACAAAAAACTTGATTTAAAACTAAAACAACTAATTAAAGATGCCAAAACAGAAACTTGGAAAGAATACTGTGGTGCACTAAACCACCAAACAACTACTAAAAAAGTATGGGATAAAATAAGAAGGATTAGGGGCAAAAATAAAAACACCATTACCCCTAAAATAAGTAACACTTCTAATGATAAAGAACAAGCTGACTTACTAGCTCAACATTTCACTAGCATGAGCAATAACAGCAACCATACTATAGAATTCCAAACCCATAGAAATAATGCAGAACAATCAAATAAACAGATATTTAAAGATCGGGGAACTAAAGAATCCCCTTTAAACAACAAAATAACTAAATATGAATGGGACCAGGCACTTAAAACCAAAAAGGAAACTTCACCTGGGGAAGGCAAAATAGGGTACATAATATACAAACAACTACCACAAAACATAGTTAGTGAAATAATACAATTTCTTAATAAAATATGGGACAGGAAAGCTACCAAAAAAATGGAAACATGCGATAGTTATACCCATACTCAAAGCCAATAAAGACAGCCATGATATCAACTCGTATAGGCCAATATCTCTAACAAACAACATATGCAAAATCATGGAAACGATAATAAACAACAGAATCAAGTCACATCTTACTAAATATAATCTACTCTCAGAAAATCAATGTGGATTCAGAAACAAACGCTCCACCACAGACCAATTAGTAAGACTTGAAACCGCTATCAAACTAGCATTCAACTCCAAACAAAAAGCGAACAGAAACTTAATTGCGGTGTTTCTCGATCTCGAGAAAGCATTCGACCTAGTATGGACCAAAGGCCTTATAGCTAAATTAAATGATTATGGCATTACTGGGCGAATGTTCAACTTTATCAAAGATTTCCTAACAAACCGCACTATAACAACTAGAGTAGGGGCAACATACTCTGAGACTCACTCCCTCGAAAACGGAACTCCACAAGGAAGTGTACTCAGCCCCACCCTTTTTAACATCATGATAAATGACCTAGATAAAAATTTGGCAAGTAACAAAGTAGAATTATCCCAATTTGCGGATGATGGCGGCCTATGGAGACTAGGAAACCCCTCCAGCCGCAAAAACATCTCTGAAATACAAACCAGTCTAAACAATATTGGAAACTGGGCTAATAAATGGGGCTATAAACTATCGCACCAAAAAACGGTAGCTGTAATGTTCACCCCATATAGAAAAAACATTCAATATCCCAAATTGACCATACAGAAAAATAGAGAAATAAAATTTGTAAAAGTAGCAAAATTTATGGGTATGTATTATGACCAACACCTAACATGGGCATATCACATTGATGACCTAGTTAGAAGATGCAATAAAGACCTAAACTTAATCAATAGCCTTAAAGGCACACAGTGGGGTGCTAATCAGGAAACCATAATAAGGAAACCATAATAATGTTGTATAGGGCCCTAATAAGATCGAAATTAGATTATGGCTTACAAATTTACTCATCAGCCACAAAAACACAACTAAACAAATTAGATAGAATCCAAAGAATAGCCCTCGTAAAAAGCACGGGAGCTCTCAAATCAACCTCGACAGCCGAGCTGCATGTACTAACAGGAGAACTGCCCTTAAATCTGAGACGGCAAGAACTCATGTTAAAATATGCAGCGCGACTGTCCACTCACCCAAAAACGCACCCCACGCTCCGGGCTATAAATAAATCCAATATCCCATATAGGAAAAGTCTAAAAACAATATTACCTATGGGAAAGCAGGTCCATCAACTAAAAACACTATTACCAGTAGATCTATTCCCACTAGAACATCACGTAGTGTACGAACACGAACCTTGGAACAATGTACAACCCAAAGTCAACACCTCCCTAACCAAAAAAGGCAATAAACAAAACCAGGAAAACAACCTCAAAATAGAAGCCTTAGAAATCATCAACTCAAAGTACCATCAATACACCAAAATTTACACGGATGTCTCCAAAATTACAAATCCATACAAAACAGCTGCAGCAATGGTCATACCAGAGCATAAAATCCATAATAGGCAGACGTCTCCCAGATCACTGCTCTATTTATACAGCTGAATTCTGGGCCATCCTTGAATCATTAAAATGGATTGAAGAATTCAAACCCAATAAGACAGTGATTATTAGTGACTCGCTAAGCGTCATATCTTCAATCCAAAATAACACCACCAAAAATAGGGAAGAATTTCTCAACCAAATAAATGCCAAACTAAGACAACTAAAAAACGAATATATGCTAGTCGAATTCATGTGGATACCTTCCCACATAGAAATTAATGGTAATGAAATGGCGGATAAACTAGCCAAAGACAAACTCAATGAACCAAATCATGAGCCATTACAATATAGTACATCCGAATTATACAGCATAATTAACACCCAAATCGATAAATTATGGCAAAATGATTGGGATATAAGTACTAAAGGGAGAGTGTTGTACACTACTACTAGGGAAGTAAATAGGAATAAGAAACCGCCCAAAGGCTCATCAAAAGAACAAACAATTATAAATAGGATCATCCTAGGAAAAACCAGGCTGGCAAACAGCTACGGGAAATACATAGGACCCTTTCCTCATAATGTTAACTGCTACAATTGTAACACCCCTGAAGATCTCCACCATATCTTCAACAATTGTACAAAACCAAAAAAGAAAGGGACAAATTCAGATCACAACAGCAAGAAATAAAAGCCCCCTATACATACCCAGAAATTATACAAAATACCAACAAAAACATATTAAGTACACACAAAAATATGTTAGAATTTCTGAAAAACATAGGGAAATTGGATAACATCTAAAAAGTAACATCATAATCCAAAAGAGCCAGGTAGTGAAAGCCCCCTAGAATAAATAAACACAAATCCAACCTATGAGGGCAGGAAAAATAAGAAACGGCTAGGACCGGGGTGCGGAAGCTGGGTGCATCAATGGATTCCTTTGACGTGTCGCTTAACGGCCCCGTGTATTTACGGCAAAGGTCCTCTTGTTGTCACCTGGTCGCCGCGCTTCACGGACCGGACCGTGGGGCGGTGACTGGGTGTGACAGTGGATAATTCTTGACGTGTCACATAACGGCCCCGTGTATTTACGGCAAGGACCCATCTGTTAACACTTAGCCGCTAACCCACCTATCTGACCCAATCCAAAGGAAAATTATTATATAAATACGGCTAAACTAACCGAGGCTCAAACAGGGAAAATAATAACAACAAATTAAGCTAAGGTCATAAATAGTGAACTTTTATAAACAACAACTTAAAACTAGTAGCAGGAATCAACAAAAGAGTGCCATTCATAGGAAATAGGATAACACCCTCCTCTATCACCCCCTGCTTCCTCATCTATTCTGAAACTTTCTCTATAGAAATACAACCAAGTATACAGTGTAAAAATAACATTTAGATTACAGCATAAATTCAATTAACTAGAATCAAACAGTGCACTAAGAACAATGCACGTAAATCAGATAGTAAATTAAGATAGGACCCAAATCTAGTACTTATAAGGTAGTCTAAAAGCCCAAAGACTATCAGGCCAAGCGACACAAAGTCGCAAAAACTAAGCAAACGCAAATCGGCAGAAATTAGCAGTCCAATAAACTAGCACAATATAAGGTAGTCCAAGCCCAAGACTATCAGGTCCAGCGGCACAAGGCTGCAGATAATATCAAATATACAGAGAACAGGACTAATTTTGGCCCCAAATAGTATCTATAAGGTGACCAAAAACCCAAGGTCATCAGACACAGCAACACAATGTTGCAAAATATACAACTAGGAAACAACAAAAACAAATAAATTTACACAGAGCACAAACAAAGAAAACATCCCAAAAACACTGTACTACAAAAGTTGTGTTATACCTAAATACCTCAAAACAGCACAGGGTATCCAACTAAGGTTTAGGGACCAACCTTGCCTGGCCCACCGCCTCGCCCACCGCACCTGCTGCAGTAACTACACGTGCTTAGCACGTCCAATAATAACCAACAACACCGGATGGCATAATATGAGTGTGTGCTGGAACTATTCCCACTCATCTATATACAGGCCCTACAATCACACAGCAGTAGCTCAATAGTTACTCAGATGTGACGGTCTAATGAAATAGTGTTCCCTGAACACATAAATGCCTGCAGGGTGGTGGCTCCATTCCCACCCTCAGGATAATTAAATAACCGTCCTTTGACGGATAAAACAGTGATAAGAGCCCTCGGGACGAATCACTTAAAGTCCATTATTCAATTCAATTCCTAGAGGTCGGTGCCTACTATAAAACACCACTGTACCTCTTGGGAATAGGAGAAGGCTAGTGGAACAGCGGGGGCACAGGCTTTTCTTCCATAGGAGTAGCCTGGATTGGTGACGCGCACGTGTACAGCTCAGTACACCTCTGTGCACAATCCAATCAGCCTCTCAGGGAAGTTGGTGTTGACCCATTTCTCACTTACCTTTCTGAGTCTTATGTCCTGTTTTCCTGTACATGTCCTACTTATTGAATTCTCATAATCTAGATTGGTATGAGAATTCCATTTGATTAACCAAACAACGAAACACAAATATGATCATTTTGGAACACACCAAACTAAATTCATAACTTCAAACAATCTAACCTGAACAACTTACATAGTCACTCTGACGCTCTAATATAGGTATTTTGTTTTTTCTTAGGGTGAATTTCCCTCGAAAGAAGGGATTTTCACCGGTTAGTAGGATGGTGGTGACTTATATAGTACACTCGGTACTTACTTAGGGGCATAGTGATGTGTTTAACAATTTGTAACTCGTATATCTTGACACAATTGCACAGATGGCTTTCACATCATTGGTGTAGTTGAGCATCCATTAGTACAACTGGATTAAAATTGAAATAAGTCTAAGGGACTACAACCCCATGGACAACTCACGCACACATTACATATATGACCTTGTTAGAAAATATAAGGTAGTCTTAACCCAGGACTATCAGGTCCCGCAACACAATGTTGCAATCGTAATTAAACAAAATAAATGACACCAACATAATCCACAACACAACATTATAGCACTATTCACTTTTGCACATGTCCTATGGGGTTGCAAATTAGCAAATAATACCAAGGGTGTGGACGCCTCGTGTTTCTTTGTTGGGGGCCGGGTGTGCGTTTCTTGTTGCTGCCTCTGCGTGTGGGACGATGATGAGTTGCCTCCTGGACCATTGCCTCTTTTTCCGCTTCCTGATTCCTGTTCGACGGTTGATAGGGGGAGATATGGATGGGACTTGCCTGCCTCCCCAGGGCCTGCATCTATATCGATAGTTACTTTTTAGTAATTCGATATAACGCCCTATTTAATAAGTGTATTAAGGGAAATTAAATGTTTAGCTACATGCTAAATATAAAAGTTGTCCAAATGTCCCTTCGTGGACGGTGATAACTATAAAAATACAACTTGCTTGCTTGCAAAGTTCTGAATCACTAACTTAACAACAGAGTAAGTGTTCGCTTATCGCTTTGGCCGCTAAAATCAGTCTGATTCGTTTAACTAGGGCTGCGGCTCTACATACAAGTGATACAGTTATAAGTTAGAATATATTTCCTGCGTTCTATATTTGGAATTTAGCTTTATAAGGTTAAAACAGAACAGGTCAACAAATTTAGATGATAGTACAAAGTCATTTGGTTTCTTTTTTTAAAAAATACTTTCGTTGTAATCAAATGAGCCATTATTTAAATTATAACTTTCGTATCACAAGCGCAAAACTTATTTTTATTAAACTTTGTTAATATATTAGAAATGATAACAAAATAATGTTTTCAGCTTTTCATGGTGGATATGGGGTCAATTAAACTTCATTCTTATTAGAGATCTGAAAATTAGTTCTGATTTGTTAATTAACGTAAAAGTTAAAGACTGGGTCACATAAACAGTGGTCTGGCTGTTAAAGTCATATTGGAAGCATTGTTAGTATTATTATTATTATTATTATTATTATTATTATTATTATTATTATTATTATTATTATTATTAGTTTACAAATGTAGAAAAGAAAAGTTGGAAAAAAAGGAGACGAGTTCAGAATAGAATGGCTGCAAGAAGATTTAGGGAAAAGGAGAAGTCATTGGAAACAAAGCTGCAAAAGGTTAGCTATAATTTTCAAATAGAAAATGATGTGAAGGTTTAGGAATGTTTGAAACTGAATACGTTTCGGACAAAGTGGAAGCAAAGAGCGGAGACCTAAACTTCAACTTTTCCACTGATTAAAGATTTACTGAAAAACGTAAGTCGGGCTAAAATGATGATAATAAGTTTGTAATGAGACATCTCGATAGAAAATTGTTTGAAATTTTGTTCGTGGCATGCGCAAAAGTTTTCGTGGATAATTGATAACAAGTGTTTGAATACTATTTAAAGTTATGTATGTCAGTCAGCTTGGTGAAATTAACCCAAACGGACAGCGAGGAGCTATTAAGATTGAAAAATTATTCGTACGTGTTGATGCCTATCTCAGATGTTGCTGCTAATGAATAGCAGAATCATGATTGCGTGTGTAAGACGGACAGCCAGCCAGACTGAATGTTACGTACGTGTGTGTGTGTGTGTGTGTGTGTGTGTGTGTGTGTGTGTGTGTCACATTTTCTTAGCCTGAAACTATAAATCTGATGAACGTATGTGCGTTAGTCGGGCGAACATAACCTTTTTTGGGTCATACCACACCAAACAAAGTAGTAGATGTTTAGGATGCCGTTCAAGGGACACAACTCTTTTAACGAATCTGAAAATGTCATCGAACAAGTTGTCTCGCTTGGTCTAAAGCAGTCCTGCTAACTCAAATTAGCGTTAACTGTAAGAATTTTATGTGATCAAGTCGTTTTCTGCCAAAGGATGCCCAATATTGTCCGCTTATAAATCTTCTCAACAGTAACACCACTACCAGCACACGTCATTAAGGAATGACAAACCGAGTAAATTCCAGTCAATCTGACACTGGATTGCCAACAAGAATAAAAATCTTGCAGCCGCAATGTCAAAATAAAAAGAAGGCTTAGAGACCAGCTAGTTGGTCTAGTCGATAGTGAAATACATCAGCTAGGAAGAAGAGTTAGCCTCCCAAATCAATATACACAAATGGGTTTGGTTTTTGTTTTGATTAAAAATTTTAATGTAATAATTAAAAAAAATTATTTACATCGCGACGATGTCTGCAACGAGGCAGTTTATAGCGATATGTAACACTGGGGCATAAAAGACATACAGTAGTATGATGCCTCAGCCAGTCACATGACACCAGGCCCACCAGTCCTAACACTAACCTCTTAATGCTGAGCGTCAAGCGAGGCAGCTAGTAGTACCATTTTTGTAAGTCTTTTGGTATTACTCAGCCAGGGATCGAAACCACGACCTCCCGCTTCCGCGGCTAACGCTCTAACCACTAGACCACCGGAGCGGTCAAATGGGTTTGGGGGAAGTAGAATATCTCAGAAAACGGCTTGTATTACAAATATTTTCAATTGCATTAACATGTTTAGTAACTACTGTTTTGCAGAATTGTCATCTAGGAAAAGTGCTTGTGTTTGCATTGTGAACATCACATGTTATCAGAAATGACCTTCGGACATGAAAATTGCAGGTATAAATTTGGGGGTGGGGTACATAAAAGATCGATATGAACTGCCATTGACTTCTCTGGAAATGTGGATACTATTCATATGCTCTATTTCTATATCTTTTTGACCTCATTTGTGTATTTGATTTTTTTAAAAAGGATTTTGTTATACCAGGTCGTAGATTGTGGCATTAAATTTGTTCAGAAAAACTGATCATTGTTCCCTTATCGACCTAGCGAATGTCCGGGCGTTGTTCTGATGAAGTTGCTGCTGTATTATTAGACAGGTTCCCTATCGTACTTTCAATTGACTTACAGACAATTCGGCCCAAAGACAATTCGGCCAAACTTGAACCGACAATATGACAATTCGGCCCAACTTTAAAGACAATTCGGCCCAACTCGAAAGACAATTCGGCCCAACTATGCGATAGCTGTATAAAAATAATTTTGTCTGATACAGCAAGTAGATACTATGTAAGATGTGTGTGTGTGTGTGTGTGTGTGTGAGAGAGAGAGAGAGAGAGAGAGAGAGAGAGAGAGAGAGAGAGAGAGAGAGAGAGAGAGAGAGAGAGAGAGATGCCGAGTATTTCGTCAGTTTAGTTGCTGCAACATCAAACTCGTACCAGTTAAGTTTACGTTTTATTCAGTATCGTCAATCATGGTTCCTCCTTTACACCAAACAAATTAGAAATGAATAAACTGATTACTAGTCTTAATTATGGTACACATTATATTTGTTCCCTTGTAAGCTGTTAGTTTTTTAAACAAATATACACACATGCAAAGACTGTGCGTCTGAATGCGTCTGTGTGCGACACACACTCTCTCTCTCTCTCTCTCTCTCTCTCTCTCTCTCTCTCTCTCTCTCTCTCTCTCTCTCTCTCTCTCTCTCTCAAATGAAAAAGAAAATAATTGCCTTAAAGGGATAAAGTGAAACAAAGCAAAATACATCAGCCCGTATACATAAGACTCACCAGCTTGAATGCACATACATATCAACACACACACACACACACACACACATATATATATATATATATATATATATATATATATATATATATATATATATATATATATATATATATATATATATATATATATATATATATATATATATATATATATATATATATATTCATACGTCACATAGAATATGTTTCCCAAGTAAGTCTTGACAATTCTTAACTGAAGATACGGGCAGATTGGAGAACTATTAAAATTGAAGCTGCATCGATTAATTGCTTTTGACACCCAAATTCACTAATGTGGCACAAATCAATGTCCCTGACATGTTATGACTGAAAGTAACAAAGGAAAATGTTTTCAGACGATCAGGAGTAGGGCTCTTTCGCGTGCCCACAAAAATATAGGTATTCTGAAATTTGACGTTTTAAACTTGAGACTTAAGATGAAGACAAAAAATACGAAATTTTAGCGACTTAGTAAAATACTATGACTGTTGCCAGAACCTAAGGAATTAAGTCCAAGTAAAAGAGCCGATACAGAGGTGTACAAATTTATTTCTGATCCCAAGAAGACGGAATATTGTCAGGCGTTAAAGCAGTCACGTTCTCTAAAATGACGCCGTGTTCTATATCAGATTATTTATGGGTTGAATATTCAAAATGTCTGATGTCGAAATGGAATTAATTAACATTGCATTTAATTCACGTTAGTGAAATACACACGTTACCTACACAGTACACGTGAACGGACGCCTCGCTTAAATCGGCTAAAAATATTGTTTTCTATACGTGAGGCTGTATATAAGTTCAGGCCATTTTAATTGCACACAAAAGTGTATATTTAAGTTATTTGAACTTTAATATATATCCGTGTTTTACACTACGATACATACGTTACCATTCTAAGTTACACAACAGTAGAAAAATACATGTTATTTTTCTTTGTAAATTTCGTGAAAGCACTTAATTAAGTATAAAAATGTTATTCATTTCATCTTCTTATAAAATATAAAATAAGTCATAATGATTATATCAGAAATGATCATGTGAATAATGATGTTCAGCTGTCACATTCAGGAAAAATAACTACAATGAAGAATGTACTTGTTTACAATGGTTAATCAAACATATTTATAATAGTTTCATGCCATATTTTCATGATCAAAAGGAAACCAAGAAAACAGTGAAAACGATTACAGATTTAATGAAGAATCTTTTGTCGTAGGTATCTGATAGATAAATTATACGTTTGGAGTGACTAAAAATGCATTCATATTGTAAACTTTCGCGCTAATATTTTGAATCGGAACCTGTTTTGATTAGAATGGTATTAATTTGACAAATTAAATGTTTTGGTGTTTTGAATATTCATTATCAAAATGTTTTGGTAAAGATGCATCTTTCGTTGTGCACATTTATCTGTCATTTTCGTAACTTATAAGAGCAAAACGCAATAATGTTCTGAATTAAATTTATGTCAGATTATCGCAAAATACCTAATTATGCAATTTTTAACCATTTTCCCTGTATAATTTTAGTTGTAACAAATACGTTCAAATACGAGAAGATCTCTTGTAACGAATGTATTTTGCTTGAGAATTCAGTTTTTTAGACCAAGTTGGCAAGTGCCTAACAAAATCGACCTTCTTCCACAGGAGATGTGATGCATCTCATTATTGTCTACGTAACTTCCAAAGCACCACGTCCATCTCTACTATACTACTTTTTCTACACAGTAATATTTTGCTTTGGGACGGTTTTTCCTAAAGGTATCAGAAAGCTCCTAACCATTATAACTTCGGAAAACATTTATCTTGTTCACCAAATGTTTCAAATGTTATTCTAAAAAATATTATTGAATTGTCAAAATATATGATAAAATAAATACTTGTTAAAACTATTGTCAGTTGTATTTTAAAATTGGGCCGAATTGTCTTTCGAGTTGGGCCGAATTGTCTTCGAAGTTGGGCCAAACTTAGATTATTCAAATCTTATTGCTGCACGATGTATTGCGCTCCTCTGTGGACAAACTTTAGTGAATGTATGAACAGAAAACTAGTAATTGGTCATAATAATAGTCTTCGTTTTCTATTAGGTCTTCCAAGGTGGAACAGTGCCTCCAACATGTTTGTTAACTATAATGTCTTCAGTTTTGATGAAATAATGAGAAAGTATGTATTTTCAATGATGACAAGAATATCTAATAATAAGAACTGTATTTTTAAATCTCTTTGGAACTATGACATTCATGTAAATTCTCATATTATTAGTAGATGGAATAAATTACTCTTTAAATGTGTCATTTAATTTTTATTATTAATAATGCATGACGCAGTTAATAGTTGAAGATGTGTTGCTGTGTATATATATATATATATATATATATATATATATATATATATATATATATATACACACACATGTATATATATATATATGTGTGTGTGTGTGTCTGTGTGTGTGTACTTTCATGTTTAAAATGTTTTTGTTTTTTTTATATAAAACTTTATAGTTTAATTTAGAGGTATGGACTTTGTAGTCTGAAATAAAGAATTCTTATCTTAAATAAGGAATATTAATCTAATCCGCCACCATTTTATGCGGAGCTGCTCGTACCGGATGTTAGATTCGACGGTCCTGGAACCAGGCTATTTTATATAATAAGGACGAGAATCGGCCGTTTCAGGCTGAAAGGCCTAGGAAATTCCAGTTTGCTGTTTCATTGGCTTCTTTGAAAAATGTCTTCCTAAGTTGACCCAAGTTTTTGTCGTCTGTATTTCGCAGAGCATTTCTATTTTAGTCTTCCAAGCAATATTGATGGACAAGGAGCGAAATAAAGTGAATAATTGTCATGTCAAGGTACGTGTATTCAAATTCCCAAAACCACAGGAGTCTGACGTTTTATCAATAAAGTACGGCGAAATGTCTGACAAAGATAAAACGTCAGACTCCAAACTGACAGTGACACTCGTGTCATATCCGGAACAGTGTGCAAATGTCATAATTTTATATCATGAAAAATGACAAGACAAGATGTATTGTATGCAGTCACTCCTTCCGTATGCTTTTTAGTTGATAAAGGGATAACTGGCCTTTACCAATTGCACGTTACAGTGATACAATTTAAATACCTGTGTAGTGATTGATCCTTGAGGCAATTTCAAGTTACAGTGTAAATCACGGTAGTTATACAAATAACAGGACCGAGGGCTAGATCAACAAATGGTTATTCGCCTTTTTATATATTTTTGACTTGCGGCAGTCAAAATATAAAAAAAGGCGGAAAACCAGTTGTTGGTCTAGGTCGAGGGCTTAAATTGTAGTACTGAAATCGCGGTTATTTTTAACTTAGCTTTAACAATTTTTCAGTCATATCGCTATGATGTCTGCAGTGAGGCAGTTTATAGTGATGTCTAGCACTGAGACATCATGCCGCAGACATGTAGCTTGATGTCTCACCCAGTCACATTATCCTGACACCAGGCCGACCAGTCCTAACACTAACCTCTTAATGCTGAGCGTCAAGCGAGGCAGCTGTTAGTACCATTTTTGTAAGTCTTTGGTATGACTCGGCCAGGGATCGAACCTACGACCTCCCGCTTCCGGGGTGGACGCTCTAACCACTAGGCCACCGGAGCGGTTTGTAGCTTGAAGAAATGTCAGGAAAAATCTGAGATCTGCTTGTTGGTTTCTGATAATTTTCATTCATTATTGGGCTTTGTATTGGATTGTATTTTTGTTCTTATCAAAATGAGTATAGAAAAGCAACTTGAAAATAGTTGTAATTTATTTTTGGCAACACAACATACAGCTCTTGGTGATATTTTGGCATAGCTGCAAGTTTTGTACCAATGACTGTTTATATCATTAATGAATGGATTTTTTGAAGATGGCAAAATGTTTTTCTTTGACAGTGCCATTTAAAGGTAAGCAGCTTTCGCTAGTCTTTTTTGCATGGGAGTCGTGGTTGCTGTGTCGAAACCAAGGGTTGGGGGTTCAATACCAGGATCAGCAGCCGTGTTATTGGCATTTGGTTCCATTTCCTTGGCCATTGATGTGGTAAAAGTACAAACCCAATCAAACAATCTTCCAGTCTTCACAATATTTTTACTTTTATTAAATGACAATTGAAGTTTTCAAGATTGCACCTCATTCATAATGAAATTTGGGTGAAAATTTTGCATCAGTATGTAAGGGCACATTTTGGTGAAGAAAACGAGTCATACATGCCAAGTCTCCTGAATTGTCAGAGGGTCTTTTGATTTTCGACCCCATCTTTTGATCTACCGATTGCTGACAAGATCTCCCGAAAATTAAAAAATCTGCCAAGCATAGGTATTTCCAGCTCAAACAACATTCACTGTTCACGACTACTGTAATCCATCAATCAAGTTAATACTATCAGAATATTATCTGCCATTTCTGTCACATCACAATCGGAATATCATTGTCCTTTGCTGTTGTACAGTGCGCTCCGTCAGAGATAAATTACCAAACACATAAAAATTTCTGTATATTCCTACAACAACTTCCTGGGTTATTTAAAAAATTCTGGTGCCGTGTCTAAACGTCCACTAACGGATTCGATGGAAAATTTGCCTTCCAAAAAAAGGAAATATGTTTGCAAGTTCAACAATGCTTGGATAGGCAAATTTAAATATATGAAGGGAGAAAGCTTTGCATACTGCACAGCTTGCAACACACATTTGAACATTTCTAGTGAGGGAAAAAAATGATCTTACAAGGCACTTGAAAAGTATGCAGCACATTGCAAACGAAAAATCGTCAAATAATGTGCCTAAAGTAACACAAATGTTTGCACAAACATCAGTAGACAGTGTCACAAAAGCTAAGGTTCTGTTTGCTAACTTTGTGGCAGAGCATAATTTACCATTCTTGGATGCTGATCATAGCTGTGTAAGGTTATGTTTCCTGACTTGCAAAATGCTCAGAAATTTCGCTATAAAAGAACTAAGGTAACAAACATTGTTAACATTGCACTGGGTCCAACGTATGACAGTCAAGTAACTTTACTATGCAAGGAAAACCGTGGAAAAACTGTGTCGTCACTAGTAATATCGTGTAAGATAAATGCAAAGTGCGACTGTTTTGAGCTTAGACCTTCAAATGATTTGTGTAGCGCTGCAAAAGGAGCTTCTCTACAAGACTGAAAGACAACCAACACATGTTGAAAAAAAACTAAGTTTGATTGAGCAGTGTATCCCCTAGGGGTGCAAGGCTGAGAGTCAAAAGTCTCCTGGTATAAAAACGGGGAGGGGGGGGGGGGAAGGTCAGACTGAGTAAAAATAAATGTTGGTACAGTGGGACCCCATTATAACACAAATTCGGATATAACCCGGTTGTGGCATGGCTCCCGAAATTTCTGGTAATTTATTACAAGTATTTTTCTCAAAGACCAAAAAAAAAATAAAAAAATTTAAGTATGAAAAAAAAACGTCAAGAGTTTAATTATCATTCTCATATTCATCTAAACAGTGCGAAAAAGAACTTGTAGAAAATGTATTATCAAATTTCTTCTAGTTTTGTGCCAAAATAAATGTCGGAAATACGAACCAATTGCTGGGCCTACTCAGAACTTTGATTTTTGTTTATTGTTGAAAAATTACAGCTCATAAGTGTCAATATTATAATTACTGATTCCTGAGTAATGAAGCCATCGTGTCTACTTGGTGTTTGTCTTGAATGCATTCTGAATACAATCATTGCTCTAATAATCTCCGATATATATTCTCTTAATTTCATACACAACTAAGCAACAGCCAATGCGATGGTTGATAAAAGATTTTAAACCCCCGCCCCCCCCCCCCCTCCCCAATTAAATCCAAAAATGTGTTGGTATTGTACATGGTTGCTTATAACACGGTTCGATTGATAACACGGTCGGATTCTATGGCTCCCAACTACCGTGTTAAAGCGGGGTCCCACTGTATCAAAACTGAGGGTCATTTTAAAAATTTGGGGGTCTCTGAAGCACAAATGAGGGTAAAGGGAAACACTGGTTTGAGTGTTTGAGGTTCCAGTACGTCATTATTTTTTCACCACAGTGATTCTTGTGAAGATTCTTAAATTATTTTTATTAAGAGAATAACATATAACAAAATGAATAAAGTTCAGTAACTATTATTCATTATAGGTATTTTATTTTGTTGCTGTACGATCTGAACTTTCGCACTTAAACTTATGAGAAAAATAGTTGTTTTGCTAATCTCTCTGATTTGGACCCAATCTCCCTGATTTGGAACACAAATCTCCCTGATTTGGTTCCAGAAAACTTGGCTTGTATGACAAGTTCTTCTTGCATATTGAACCATTCTCATGTGTATACATGCACCTTTAACCTCTCCGGTGGCCTAGTGGTTAGAGTGTCTGTTGCAGAAGCAGGAGGTTGTTGGTTTGAACCCCGGCCGAGTCATACCAAAGACTTACAAAAATGGTACTAACAGCTACCTCGCTTGATGATCATCATTTAAGAGGTTATTGTTAGTGACTGGTTGGCCTGTTGTCAGGATAATGTGACTGGGTGGGACATCATGCTACATGTCTGGCATGATGCCCCAGTGCTAGATACTGCAGACTTTGTAGCGATATGACTGAAAAAGTGTTAAAGCTACTTTAAAAATCCTTATCAAACAGATAAAACAAAGTACATGCACTTTTTGATTAAAAGAATTGTTTTTCAAAATAATTGCATACTATCTTGAAATAAGTAACATGCTTTTAAAGTTAGTTTCCTTTTGATGTAAAGTTTTTCTTCATGTGTGAACAGACATTCGGAAAAAAAGTTCACTTTTTGCACAGAAACGTTTCTTTACATATGAATGCAAGCCTTTGACGAGAAGTGTGTCTTTATTTACTGTCCAAAAGAAAAAGGAGTCATTATATAAATTTTGAAATTTTTCATGAAATGAAGTAAAGAAGTCGAATCTTGATCTATTATCCAGCAAGATTAATATGTTGATATATTCCCTTTACAAAACGTAGTTATTTTCAGATGACCCCAGTCTAGAATTAAGCCATAGCATTTTGGTTCTCTTTGTGAATGGCATGATAATCCCTTCATTGATTTATTGGATTGATTGCTTGACAAATTAGGCATGTTGTTTGTCTGTTGTAAGATAACTTTTCAATTTTTCTTCCTGTATTTGTAGATTTATCTTGTCATGCAGACATATCTGAATGAAGAATTTCTCTTGGCCTTTTTGTTTATTGTTCATTCTGTTGATGTAATTTACTTTTTTGGTTTATGTGTGACCCAGGACTTCTGTTGTGGACCAATGTGAGTGTTTGTCATGAGTGAGTGAGTGGTCGATTAATGTGCATAATTCCCGTGCTTCATGAGTATTAAAATCTATTCCCGGCCATACTAACAATAAGCTTCTGGCATTCATACTCTAGTTCTTGAGACAGACAACTCCTCGAACAGTACGAGTCGTGAAGATGAAGAGCACTTGGCTTTCACACAAGTGAAAGACCAAGGATTGAATATAATTTGGAAATATTATACCCTTCAAGTCTGGTAAGTTATAATTTGTTTTTCTGTGATAAAATTACAACATGCTGGTGTGTGTATTGTGCATTGTATTTACGTTGGTTAAATTATATATTGTGTTGGTCTTGTATTTTAAGTATGCATTTTGTATTGTTTTAGGTTTATTTCGTACCATTTCATATCACAATAAATCCCACATTTGACAAGCGAGTGTTTCATTTGAAATCATAAATGAGACAGAGCTCACATTTAAATTGTATTTTTTAAACATACAACAATGCATACCATGGTATACCACAATTATTATTATGAACCTCAATTTAATATTCTGTGGCAGGGGCCTGGAATTGTTTTGGATAAATTTATGCTCTCAAATAGCTGGGGTATCTATCTAGACCAGATTTATAGCCATTATATCATTTCAAGAAACAAAATAAATTTCTTGAGATCAAAGAAAATAAAGTCTGAAGTCAAAAGATAATCACAGTCCCCATCCCTTCAGAAATGAATTTTTAAGTATCATAGTTTACGTGATTGTTTTTGTGCATATTAATAGTGTATAAGATGTCACTTAAACGCTGTAACGGAAGTGGAAATGATTAGACTTGCACTGTAATTGACATCCTATAAAGACTGCTGAGAGCTTTTTGATAAATATAAGAAGTGTTCATACTGAAGCCAATAATTTACTAGCAATGCTAGTGATATAAAGTAAACGGCAAGGAAACCTTCAGTGGTATGCTGACACGCAGGCTAGATATTTAGCAGAGAGGGCTGGTAAATACTTTGCAAATGATAAATTATAAATTCAAATAGAATACAAGTGCTGTTCTGATATCTCAGTGTTTCCCTTTACCCTCTATTGCGCTTCAGAGACCCCCAATTTTTTAATTTGACCCCCAGTTTTGATACCAAAGTTTGGTTTTTACTCAGTCTTGACTCCCAGTTTTGACACCAAGGAGATATTTGACTCTCAGTCTTGCACCCCTAGGGGATACACTGTATCTGCTGCTGATTCTTGGTCAGAAAGAGAAATACACATGCTTAAAACATCAACATACACTAGTACATGTAATTACATTAAAACGTTAACATACACTAGTAATTACATTTTTAACTTGCAATTTCATATCAAGGTTCTTTCAAGTTTTGGTTCATTTGGCTGTCATGTAGGCATACACATCACATGTCAGTCATGTGATTAAAGGTGTGTGTGTATATATATATATATATATATATATATATATATATATACAGAGATCTCGGAAACGCTTAATTACGCGTATTTGGACGCAAACTTTTGGTCCGGGACGCAGAAAATCGCCCATGCACGAGTCCTCCGTACGCACGTTTTTTCTGGTTTTTTTTTTTTTTTTATCTTCTTTTGCAAAATGGAAAGTTTTGCGACACACTAAATATGTTCCAATCACTGTGAAAAATGAGGCAATGCTTTTATTTGAGGTGTTTTTTTGCTGACTTTTTTTGAGCAAAGGTCGTCGGCTTACTTTGATGATGGTTCGTTTGTTATTGAAGGCGCCGCTAAAGGCTCCAGTTGAAGGGTCAAACAAATACCTGTTTGTTATTGCTGCGGCAACTTCAGATAATTGTAGAACATTGAAACAGATTTGTTTTATTTGTTTAGTATATGTCAGTGCTTCAAAGGTAATCAGTTCTCTTTGAAGTGTCAGCAAACGTATTTTTTCTTCTTCCATCTGGTATTTGTTTTTAAATTAGTGTCATCTGCTTGACTGTACTCATTTTACGTTTCCGCCTTCTGCGGATTCGGATTTTAACTAGTCAGTTGCATAAAGTAATAAGGCCAGATATCATTATTAGCGGATTATGATATAACAGTGTACTGTTAGGGTGGTTTGTCAGTATGAGACAAGGACTTGTTATTTTAACAATATATTCCAGTACATTGTTTCCTGTCATGGTGCCTTTGAATTTCTCTACTCCAAACGCAAGACTGTATATACGGTTTTTATCAGCCAAAATTGGTGTCGCCACAAATATCACCAGATGGTATATTTTGTCACCAAAACGGAAAACAGAATCGCAGTTTGCTACATCAGCGAAGCCCCGTGATCCTGTAATTGATTTCATTTCCGATTGTAGCTGTATAAATATTGCATGCGAACTCTTAACCAAGACACATCGAGACTTGAACAAAATGCCATTTGCAAATCTAGACAAGTATTTTGGGGTTAAACGAAAAAATGATGAAGATTTAAATGAGATTCAGAACTGTGCTAAAGTTGCTAGAACTGATAGTTCGGATGCGACACTATCCAAGTGTATGTTTTGTATTTGTTTATTCTGGGCATTTTAATGGCCGTTTAGTCGCTTCAAAATGTTTCTGGGCACTGCAACTTTTGCTGGTGGGACTGCAACCTTTGCAGGTGGGACTCCTATTTTTATCAAATTAGGAGTCCTGCACTCCTAGTTTTAAAATCCTAGTGAGAACTCTGTTATATATATATATATATATATATATATATATATATATATATATATATATATATATATTACCACAAAACAATTATTTTTCAGTACAAATCTCCTGACATTAACATCTGCCAGAAGAAGAGAGATATTGAAAATTTGAGGTTTTTGATGGACACAGTGATACATATATTGCAAAGACACAGGGCAGAACTGGTACTGTTACTTGTAAGTAAAGAACATATATGTATAGAATGTTTATAACCCAGTTATTGGAATAACAAACTCAGATTAGCAGAGTATGCCACGGCATTTGTAAGATCTTTTTTTGTAAAAGCCATAATAGTCCATACTATGATGTTGTTTTGCTCCATTCTGGTCAGGTGACAAGTTTGTCAAATAATTGAAAGTGACACATAGTTTGGGTTGTACATGTATTTAGTAAATTCAGGATATTTTTAAAAATAATTTTGTGTAGAATTTAGTAAGTTTAGAGATAATTTTTATATAATTTAATTTCATATTAATAATACACATCTTAGCATTATCTCACAACAACTTGATACAAAAATTAAATTTGCATAAGAAATCAGTAATAAATGTCTCGATATACATTGAAAAGTGGTAGTTGCTTGAAGTAGTTTGCACGCATTTGACAGCCTTTGAAACATATTCCTTGTTTATCACTAACATCAGAATTCATAAGGAAGCCTGAAAACATCATTTGCAAACACATTAGGGTGAAAAGAACTATGATAGCAATATCGTGATGTGAACTGTTTCGCTTAAATAAAACCTGATAATTTTATCAGAAACTATAATTAAATTTAAAGTCGTTTACATAGTTAATTGAATTACTTGACCAGTCATACAGAATGTGTTCCTGAGGACAAATGTATTCTTGTATCTAGTCATTATTTACTGATACTCAGTTGCCGCAGAAGGTCATTAATGGTGATATTTGGTTATTGCATAGAAATTATTTGGTGATATTTGGTTATTGCATACAGTCAATATTTGGTGATATTTAATTATTGCATTTAGTCATTATTTGGTGATATTGAATTATTGCATGTAGTCATTATTTGGTGACATTAAATTATTGCATAAAGTCATTGTTAGTGATATTTGTTTATTGCATTCATTCATTGTTTGGTGATATTTAGTTATGCATAAAAGGTCACTATTGGTTAGGGCCTAACCAGAAATCGCCTCAAACATTCGCTATATACGGTATACGGTACACAAAAAGTTTAAGCTTTGCATATGATAATGAAACAAACGGTACTCTCCTAAATCGCACCTACTACTCGGTTCATGCCCGGATCTGTCAAATAGTACATCAAAATACTCAGATTCGGTACTCGACGAAAATTATTTACTCTGTTAGGCCCTACTTTTGGTGATATTTTGGTTATTGCATGTAGACATTTTTTGGTGACATTAGTTATTGCATTCAGTCATTTTTGGTGACATTTAGTTATGCATAAAAAGTCACTATTGGTGATAATTTGGTTATTGCATATAGATATTATTTGGTGATATTTGATTATTGTGTTGGCTGTATTGTACTTGTTTGTGGATGACATGCATTCATTACTTTGAAAGCTTTTTTGGTTCTTTTATCAGGTCTTTTCCTATTTTGGTTCAGTTGACCTATCTGCAGTAGCAAAGTGCCCACTTGGACAAGTAGACCATTTTAACCTCACAATCCAAAAAGAGTTTTGTTGTGTACCTGTACCATTACCAAAGGGTAAGTATCCATTATCTTCAACACATCTTAATGTACACCTGTAACCATTACCGAAGGGTAAAGTATCCATTGCCTTCAATAGAGCTTGATGTATACCACAATCATTATCTAATGGTAAAGTATTCATTATCTTCAAACAGCTTAATATAATGTAATTACCAATGAGTAAAGTATTCATTCAACACAGCTTAATGTATACATCTGTCATTACCAAACAGTAAAGTATCCATTATCTTCAACACAGCTTAATATAAAACTGTAACCTTTACCAAAGGGTGAAGCCATCCATTATCTTCAATGCAGCTCAATGTAAACCTGCAACCATTACCAAAGTGTGAAGTGTCCATTATCTTCAACACAGCTTAATATATAATAGGTCTTTATGAAATCAATGCTAGATTAAAAGGTTTGGGAGAAGTGACTTCATCTTCATTTATTTTTACCTTTCTTTGTGTAATATTTGTGAATCAACTATTGCATGACAAACATTCCAGCAAGTTTTATGAAGTGCATTCAGGTATTTTATTTTCTATGCAAGTTGAATGCTTTTAGTTCATCACACTTTTTATGTATGATATTCAAAGTGAAAATCCTATTTCAAATGTGGAATATTATTCAGATTATTTTATTTATCGATATGAATCATACCCTATCTTTTATCTTGGAAAGTAAATACCCGGTTTTCATTCAATTTAAAAACTAAAGAGTAATTTGACCCTTGACCCCAAAATCTTAGTAGTCAGTACCATTTGGCAGTCATGAGTTTCCAGCTGAGATTTTTAGTTATTTGTAGAGCAAACTGATGTTTGAGATGTATTGTCTCTTGCTGAATACGGAGAAACACTTGTACATTATTTTGTCAGAGACAGACTTATTGACCGATAAGGTGTAACCAGTGATATGTATGTGAACTTAGGATGAGTCATGGCACATTGAGCCAGTGATAGCATAAGAACCTGTATCATCACACTAATTGCGTATTCATCATTGTAAATGGTGTTCTAGTGATTGTGCATAGATCAAAATTGGTGTTTTATGAGCATTACCTGTAAAATGAAATTTAGACAAAATTATGATGACCAATATACACACTACCACCTGTATGGAGGGAGGAGCATTTGGTAATCTTTAATTCTATCTGTCTATCAATCCTTCTGTCCAGTACAAAATCTTATTAGCACAACTAGTCCCACAGTTTTTTGTAAAAAAAAGTGATACCCAAATGACTGGGTAATTTTGGACCTGAGACTTTTCCATATTTTTAACATTGTAATTTTTTGAGCAAAAGGACCAAGGTAAAGAGGAAATGGCTTAGAATAGCAACAAACTGGTTGAATATAATGTTGCAGGAAACAAGAGAAAATGGTGATAAAAGTTGCATGACAATCTAATCAAGTGAAATCTCTAAGACTACTTGCATTGAGAAAATTCCATTATATAATGCTTTCAGCTGCAATTAAAATTTGCAATAACTTGTAAAAATTGCAGGAACATGGTGATTTCATAATCTTCAGATGCTGATCATAATATTTACAGGTTTCAGGGGAATCCAACAAAATTTGTGGAACTAGTGGGGTTAATGAGACGTTCACTGCATTAAACTACGAGACAAAAAGGACAATAACTCTATTTTTTTTAAATTGATGGAGCAGTGATTTGTGCATGTGCACTGATGACTGACATAAGATGGGGGCAATTAAAACAATTCCTTAAAACTGAAAGGGGAATATGTCTGTTCTTCTCCAGATGGGATGTACAGAAATAGTGCTCCCCTTGGGGTGGGGGCACATATCCCTCACTCAAAAAATCTCATCCATCAAAACTGGTTCTCCTGATACCTTTTAATTTTTTCTTACTATTAATTTATTAGTATTTTGTTCATTATTTTTCTCTAATGCCAACATAGTTAGGAAGAGAATTTTAAAAATAAGAGCATTTGAACTCAAGTATTATCAACATTTTCTCTTGTTTCCTGCAACATTATATTCAACCAGTTTGTTGCTCTTCTGAGCCATTTCCTCTTTACCATAGTCCGTTTTCTTAAAAAATGACAATGTTAAAACTATGGAAAAGTCTCGGGTATAATTTTACCAAGTCATTCGGCTATCACATTTTTTGTTGTATTTATTGCATATTGACAAATCACTATGCAATTTATGTTGAATTTATTGCATATTGACAAATCACTATGCAATTTATGTTGTATTTATTGCATATTGACAAATCAAATTGTACATTAGTAACATCTATATAATCTTGATGGGTCCATTCTACAGTTACTATGTACTTCTGAGAGACTGAGCTATATGAAGTGAAGTTGTTTGCATTAGAAATATTCGTTATGGAAAGAATTGTACTACTTTCAGTATCTGAATTTTTTCATATATGGTTGTTATGGAAGCAATACACTGTAAATCAGGCAACCATAAAATTAGCTGCTTCCATGTGTTTTTAAAACGTTAGCCTCGACTAATCCAGAGTATGCTAATTTATTAAAATAGGGACAATACATTTGGTCAGATTAGGCAATACCCACTTGATAAGTGCAATAAGTTAATTTACAACATACATAGAAACTAAATTAAATTATCTGCTGTTTTTTTCTTCCTCATTTACCTTTGAAATCCAGCAAGTGAAAATGACCAAGTGGAGCTTGCTATCTTTTGAGATGTGCACATCTGAAGTAAGACGAAGCTGTATACTCAATAAATCAAATTACACCCATCAACCCTCCACCAATAAAAATGGAATTAAAAGTTTTTTTAATAATATATCTACCTAATATACACAAGGTCTTTTTAGAATCAGGATAACCTGTGAGAAAGACCTAGTAAATTCTCTTTTCAAACCCTCAGCCAGTTGTAAAATTGTAGAGTGGAACCATTATCTGCAGGACATGAAGTCAATATGCTTCAGTAACTTGTATCTCCATCATTGTGCCTGATATTTATGAGTTGTAAAAAATGAATATACATTTTGCTCAATCATTGTTAACATTATCAAAGAGCATGTCCAGCAATGAATTTATTAAAGAACAATTGCTGAATGAGATAATGCAATGTCTTGTAATTTATTTACAGGTTTTGGGTATAAAAGCTGCACAGAAAATGGTAAGAATGATACCATTGAGGCATGTCTCACAGAACCAGTGCAGCTGTACCAGTGGGATTATACCACAACAGCTGTATACTCAATAAATCAAATTACACCCATCAACCCTCCACCAATAAAAATGGAATTAAAAGTTTTTTTAATAATATATCTACCTAATATACACAAGGTCTTTTTAGAATCAGGATAACCTGTGAGAAAGACCTAGTAAATTCTCTTTTCAAACCCTCAGCCAGTTGTAAAATTGTAGAGTGGAACCATTATCTGCAGGACATGAAGTCAATATGCTTCAGTAACTTGTATCTCCATCATTGTGCCTGATATTTATGAGTTGTAAAAAATGAATATACATTTTGCTCAATCATTGTTAACATTATCAAAGAGCATGTCCAGCAATGAATTTATTAAAGAACAATTGCTGAATGAGATAATGCAATGTCTTGTAATTTATTTACAGGTTTTGGGTATAAAAGCTGCACAGAAAATGGTAAGAATGATACCATTGAGGCATGTCTCACAGAACCAGTGCAGCTGTATCAGTGGGATTATACCACAACAGCAACAGAAGCTACTTGTTCACCTGAAATGCGGTGCCTGAGTGAGGGTAAGGAAATATAATCAGTTTTGTCATTCTATGCTAACCAGAGATTCCTGGGTAACCATCTCTGATTGCCATAAATTTTTTTTCTCCAGTTGTATATCTTTGTAAATGAAGGCTGCATGAAAGATGTTCGTAACTAATTCCAATTACTTATAAACTTGTGGCTCATCAAAGTGTGGGTGTGGTTGCATTGTTTTTTCACTCACAAATTAGTTTACAACAGAGACTTTTCAAAGGATTATTACTTGTTTTATGATAGGGATATCAGGCAGAAATGTACTACACTACAAATGTGTGACCTGGGGAATCAGAATCTGAGGCCAGATTGTCATTACCTCAAATGTTTGAAGAGATGTATTGTACTCCCCTAAAGATCTCCAGCTAATATGAATGTTTTAGAAAATAGTGTTTCACAAGTTTGCATGAGTGTATTGGCATGACATGAGATATTAGATTTAAATGAAATATAGAAGAGAATATTCAGAAATTGTGTTCTTTGTGTACATTTTATACAAGTGATGTCATTCTGGCATCTCATATATGGCAACTATTGCATAAATTAGAAAAAAACTTAAATGATGTAATATCAAAACAGGCTTTACAGAATTTAACCAAATTTGACCAAAAAAGCCTTGTAGTTTTATACAAAGACATACATGGCAATCATTTCACTTTTGGCATAATCATCATGTTTTTTTCACCTAATTAAATCTTACACTCACCAGTACATAAAGATGTGTTGGTAATTTTTATTGTTATCTCTTTAATCTTCTTCATGCTATAAATGTGAGAATATTCTGGAAAGATAAAGGCTGCTGGATAACAATGAAGTAAATGTTGTCCATCATAGATCTACATATTACTGTTTTTCCATTGATAGCAATTGTACGTGACCCATTTAGAAGAAAACAGACTGGTTTCTTGAATTTGAAACTTTTTATGCAGATTCATTATATCGAAAATAAAATCACTTAGTGGGCCAGACTGTCCTGTTAAAGAAAATAGCACAGGATGTTGAGCAAAATGGTCTTTTTATGGTTTGACTTGTGGATGAGAATTCTTAGAACAGGTAGGTCCTTTTAAACTTGAAAACTTCTTCAATCATTTGAAACGAAGAATATGAGATTGAGGACATTGTCCTGCTCATTTTAGAATTTGTGGATTGCACAATCATTTGGCTAAGTTAAAGCTAGTATAGTTATGTTACAAGTCTATGCTCTTAAAATAAGTAACAGAAAAGAGTGAAAAGCAACAAGCTTTGTAAAAATTTAACAAATAATTTATTTCTCTAGAATACAATGTGAAAATGAAAACAAGAACTTAACAGTATTGCAAATTAAATCCCCCCAAAATCCTAGAAAAACAGACACAAGCCCTAATAATTTAAAGTTTTAAATAAACTATAGTATTAATCCAAAATTAAGTCCAATTATGAAGGTGTTGGTGTGTTTCTGGTGGCCTGTATTGTGTTGTTTTACCAAGTCTTTTGTTAAAGCACAGTAATATAATTCAGGGTTGGAATTCACTGTAAATACCAGTGAATTTCTCTGTCCAAGAATATTACTTTTTAATGAGCACTCTCTATTTCCAGAGAAAATTCACTTCAGCGATTTGAAGAAATAAGTTCCAACTGAAATGAACTACATGTACTGCAAAGAACAGTAATACTTATTGATTCTTCTAGATCTTAAGAACAAATTAATATTTTTTTCAGTCACAAGATTATATAATCTTCTGCCTGACATTTTCAAAGAAAAACTTGAGTGCTCTAAAGTGCTGTCCATTATGGATCACTGCAATCTCACCTGTCTGGGTATGTGAGAAAGCTTGCCAGTAGCTTCTCGTGGGTCGGTGGTTCTTTCCAGGGTTTTTCGGGTTCTTCCTCCACCATTAATACTGGCCGCCATGTATAGCCTATGTTGTGCTGAAAAATGGCGTTAAACCTTAAAAACACCTGACGGAAAATAACTTTCTGGAAGGTTCATAATGTTTACAAATATCTTGGTTATAAATAGAAGTCTATTACTAAAATTACAGTATAAAATGTGTATTAAACAACAGGTAGACCCAGCAGTTCATAAGAAATTTCCATAGATTTAGATAAACATGTTTACTAAAAATCAAAATCAATAATTCAGGCCAGGTAGAAAATGAATGGAATTTTGGACAAGGTCAAGTCCAACACAAAATATCACATTATTAATAGCATATAATAAAATTAAAATAAAATAAATAAATTTTAAAAAACAACTAACAAACTATATAAATTAAATATACCTGATAATTAATTTGGTTGTGTTTTTTGTCGGGCTTAACTGAGTAGATAATTTTTGCAGAGTACTGAATCCGAGTATTTGGATTTACTATTTGCCAGATCCGGGCATGAACCGAGTAGTAGGTGCGACCCCGGATAGTAATGTTTGTTTCATTATGGTATGCGAGGCTTAAACGTTTTGTGTACCGTATACCGTATATATCACTATAAGATGAAATGCTTTATTATTAACTAAAATTATTCTGTATTAAAAAAAACTTTTTTTTTTTTTAAGTTCGATATGTATTGAATTATTTTACTTGTAACCATTTGTGCACGTGTTATTTGTCAAGGCGAATAGTACCGAAAAACTGGATATTCGGCTGAAGCGAATGCCCAAGGCGATTTCCGGTTATGCCCTAGTTTTTTGTTATCCTTATTCTAATCCACATGGATTTTGCCCAAGTATTTTGATCTGTTGCAGATCTAGGTTGTTAGCAAAATTTCATTTTTCATAGTATGCTGTAATTAAGGCATGTATTGTAAAGATTACACTTGTCATGCTCAGATTACATTTTTTTTTACCACACATATTAGCACAATTTATACATATACCTCTCTCTGGTTTGGCATGTATGCAGTGATGTTTATCAAATAATATTGGGGGGCTCAGAGTGGCCAAGTTGTCTAAAGTGCTGTCCATTACTAATCACTGCCATCTCACCTCTGTCTGCGTTGGTTTGAATCTCGGATTTGGCCAATGTGGGTATGTGAGAAAGCTTGCCAGTAGCTTCTTGTGGGTTGGTGGTTCTTTCTGGGGTTTTCCCAGGTTCTTCCTCCACCAATAATACTGGCCACCATGTATAGCCTATCGTGTGCTGAAAAATGGCGTTAAACCCTACTACTACAACAACAACAACAAATATTCCTAAAATAGAAACAAAAATCTTAAAATGTTCTAACATCTCAACAGAATTTGACCAAATTAGACAGAAAGCATCCTGAAGCAATTTTAAATGGTCATAACTGATTCAGGTTTGCTATTCATTATAGCTATTTGTTATTGAAAATATAAAACCTGGAATACTTCGTAAAAACTGGTCAACAGATGTTGGCCTTTCATGTTTGCAAAAATGATGCCAATCAGTTATCTGATATGGTTGCTATTACTAAAAATACTGAACTTTAAATGTCAGAAAGTATCCATCTGGCTTAAAAATTCATGACCAACTTCTCTTGCATTTGTTGTTGATTCAGCCAGATAATCAATTGGAAGCCTAAGTTGTAAATTGGAAGGATGTAATCCAGAAAGCTTTTTGATGTAGGTAATGTCCTGACAGCTGGATGTAAATTTCAATACATTTTTAATATATATTTCAGCAGAATGTAAAATTACAGTAGTCCCCCTCTTATACGGCCACCCCTGCTGCACCGGGAAAGTGGCCTTATAAAGCAGGTGGCCGTTCCAGAGGGGTTAAAATTTATTATGAGAAGTACATGTATATGTACGTAGTAAGAAAGCTACATACTTCAAAACATTAAATATCTTCGTCTAAATGAAACATTAATCCGTAAGTTTTTTTGTTTTGTTATAATAACAAATTTATTTCAACTGAATATACGTTACTATTTTTGCTTTCTTGGCGTAAGTGTGATATGCGAGCGGATATTGTTGTCATGCACATTGCAAATGGATTCAAAAACGTCATTTCCATCTTGGTACATACATAATTATCTTTCCATTTGCTCCATTTTCCCACTGCTGCTGAATAACCTTCTTATCGGTTATTACTTTGTTTATTCAAATTATTTCAACATAAACTTGTTTTTACGAGTCTTTTGTACATACAATTGTTCGGCATCACCCATACCCCGATGTCGTAGAGTAGAATAACCGACTTTCTTTGAAAATAATGTATCCGTTAACGTGATGACATTTTAATGTTAGGTAATGATTTATTCGGTTATTACTGACTGTATGAGATATAATTATGCAGACAAAACTTGTGTCGAGTCGACGAAATACAGCCTTAGTATAGGAAGCCATATTGTGTGGTCAAGTGATTTTTCCGGTCTTTGTCTGGTACCCTACTGTCTTTTTTAAAGTTTTCTGTGTGTGCCAATGTACAAAATCTATTTTTAGCCTATGCTGACCTTGTTATGATTATAACAATTACGTCTGGTTATAATCATCATCGAGAAGAACTCAGCAAACTCTATCATAACATTATTGAGCCCATTTCCTGTAAACATAGACTTTCATAGATAACGATATACTATAAATCTTTAGTCGACACTTTTAACGGCGACTTGACACTCGGAGACATGTATCTACGATAGAGATAATCAAAATTGCTTACCTTACGTCAAGATTTGAATTAATTATTGGTTCTGGATACATTTAAAATAAAATGAGGCCGCTCGTGAGGGGTAAATTTGATATTATTGCACAAAAATTTTGGCCGCTGGTCGCGTTAGCCGGGTGGCCTTTCGTGAGGGGTACTTTTGAACAGAAACTCGTCGGTGCCAACGAATTCTGGCCGTTAGGAGCGGGTGGCCGCTGGTCAGGGGGGGCCGTACAAGAGGGGGACTACTGTACTTAATTTTCATTGGATTAATATATTTTGCAGATAATATGAAGATACCATGTGAGGAGTCCGGACAGAACTGCCACACTAAATGTGTCTGTAATTTTCAGGGGGGATATTGTGGCACTGAATATTTCAATTGTATTCCCTTTCCATTGGGCTGCCCTAAGGGTGATGTACAAAAAAACTGTTCATGTCAGTAAGTATTAAAACAAATTTTGCCATTTTTGTTTCCTTCCATTTTGATAAAAGTCTACTTGTCTGTGTAATTTTATGTCTCATGGTGCGTTATTGACATCACTTATATTTGGATACCCTTTATTTATCTATTACAGTATCTCATCTTTAAAAACCACTAAACTTGTTGGTATGGTAAATATTAAGAATTTCTTGAGTTTTTAGTTTTTATGCGTTGTGTGCATGAAAAATGAAATAACCTCATGTAATCTGCCATCTGGCTACCAAACTTTGTGGATGGTTGGCAGTCATGGGTAACGAAGAACCCTAGTAATTAGGGGGTAGAATGGCCAAGGTTACTGTGATTGATGGAAGATAAATGGTTCACAATAACTTTAATTCTACATGCTGACGAGCCTGAAATTCAAATGACTCTTGACAAACCTTTGTTTTCACCTGAAAATTAATAATGCAGCCATGTATTTGTTAAGTTAATTGTAAAAACATTAAAAGGTGAAATAATAAATTGTAACAAAATAGATTATACAGATTTACTTAATTATATCGATTTACCTAAATACTAAATGTTCCAAAAAATGTGTTCTTTTTAGCAGCTGCTTTAGTGAAATTATTTTTCTTCTAGGATTAACTGGTTTTCTATGAAATTAATTATTACAAAAATTATAAGAATATAAAATAAAATTTACATGAAAAAAGTGCTTTCAGAAAGCTATGCTATAACATTTCAAACAGCAACAATATTTTATTCTATATTACTGTTTTTAAAATTAATTACTAATTGATATCAAGATTACTACCTTAAAAAAATGTAACATCTAATTAACTCCAGTAGAGTCAGATGGTGAAGTTTTATTTGATCAGTTCCTCAAATAACCTTGGAGGATGATAATAAAGGTTATTTATTGCTGCTTGTAAAAATTATATTTTTCCTAATATATGTTATAGTTTCAGATATTTTGTTCAAAAAGTATTATGTGCTGACACACCTCGACATGAACAATGTGGTCTGAGGGATTGATATAATGTTTTATTGTACAAACTCTTTGGCAATCCATGGTTTCCCCGGGTTTTTCCTCTACCAATAATACTGGCTGCCATGTATAGCCTATTGTGTGCTGAAAAATGGCATTCAACCCTAAAAAAACAAACAAATAGTTATAAAGTTTTGATATGAGTGTTTTAATCCATTTGGAAAACATAATGACCAGGCAAGATTATGGCACACCGATTGATTTTTTGACACAAGAAAGCAAACAGTTTTGTAAACTAGACCAAGTCACCTTTGAGTTGAGTTCAGTAACATCTTTATAGATTGTCCAGCAAAGATTAAATTATAGTCATCACATTGCAATTGTCGTAATACTTATCCCTGTCGTTGTGTAGATATGCATACATCAGTCATAATTCTATTGTCATAATACATAACCACTATTATTGTCTGCATAATTGTATTTTACATGTACATTTTTTAAAGCATATTGTTTCCATCCTATGGTCATTTAAAACATGAAAATCTTCCTTAGGACAATGCCAATCCTGGAATTTCCACTATAAATGTTAGATATTACTTGGTAAGATGAATTTGGTTTTAATTATAAGGAGAAAGTGATGTCATGATATGCCAACACATTTTATGCAACATGTTCATGCTGTCACATTTGGTTGGACAACCACTATACATTAGTAAATAGACTGCATCCAGTAAGAGTATGATTATAAATAAGTGTGACTCAAATATTGCTTGGAAGCATGATCTTTAATAATCTTGTGTTGCAACTCATTAAATTGCATCAACATCCTTTCTTTCTGACAGTCTCTTTGGTCCAGTATAACATCTCGTGTGTTGATGTGTCATTATACATCAATCATCCTCTTTCCTTTCTAATGTATCATTTAATTCAATTCTAGAGCTATATGTTATCATTATCCTTAGGGACTTTGAGTATAAACTGTCTCCAATATTATGTTCATTTGCCTCAAGATAAAAGCAAAGCTCATGCAAAGTCTTTATAGAAATGGAAAAAGTCGAGCTCAATGGCATCGGTCATTGTAAAGTTGGTGGAGTCATTTAAAAAAAAGAAAAAACACGTTGCAAATATACATACCTGTTCTTTGTTCATTCAAGAAAATACAAGCATTTATTATCAGGATCCCTTGCTGTACCTCATTTTCCATACAATAATAACCATGTTCTCTGCAGAATGTTTCTGGACACATTGTTTCCACCAATATGAAGTGTTATGCTGAAGATTTTCCATTCTCTTGCTTCCATTCTCAAATAATCATTGACCATATGATCTCAATTGATGCCGATGCCAATTAGAAACAGTAGAACATTTCTCTGAATGAAATTGATCATGTCATATATTTTTGGCAGTGAACACACTCAGTTCAGTAAGCTAACTTGGAGAACATTTGATTCTGAGAGTCTAATATCAGCCACAAGATTCTTTTATCTGTGTCGTGTGTGATCTATTTATTTAAGGCACCATAGAGACAACAATGTGTGGCATATATTTAAAAAATAGTTGTTGACACAGCATAAAATAAATATTGCCTTCAAATATGAGAATAAATTCTATTTTGATTTAAATAGTTTCCGAAGCTATGTTGTCTTTTTTTTATGTGTGACGTTTTATTTTCATTCATGTATATTTTAAAGTTATATTGCAGTTTTGATTGGCTTAAACAGCATGACTTGTGTAATAGTACCCTTTGCTGGTAAGTGTGAGTGGTAAATATGTAAATATGTAATAATTTTGTATGTTAAATTGATTTATAGGAAGTCGATTCAACCTGCTTTAGAATCTACAACTAGCATGCCTCTCCTTGATATACTGAAGTCGATGAATCCAGATACAGCCAGCAAGCTTCTCTCAACATCTGACAAAAAAATTAAGGGTGATCAAATGCAAGATGGTAAGCACTCTTATATTCCATGTAATTAAAGCTACATACATGTTATCAGAGTTTGCACAAGAAAAGAGCTGTTGTTCCTTAGTTCTCCAGCAAACATGACCAAAGTAAAATCATTCATGTTATTTAAATGCATTCTAATTTGATCATTATGAAAATGAACTTTGACACCAAAAAATATCCTGTTTGGACAATATGTCATCATTTAAAACTGACATGATATGAAGGAATTAATTTGTAATTGGGATTTTTAATGAAACTTTAAAAAACACTTAGTCATATTGCTATGATGTCTGCGGTGTGACAGCTTATAGTTATGTCTAGAACTGGGACATCATGCTGCAAACATGTAGCATGATGTCCCAGCTAGTCAAATTATCCTGATACCAGGTCAACCAGTCATAACAATAACCTCCTAATGCTGAATGCCAAGTGAGATAGCTGTTAGTAACTTTTTTTTAATAAGTCTTTGGTATGACATGGCCGGTGCTCAAACCAACGACCTCCCGTTCCTGAAGGAATTAATAATACAATTCTTGTATCATGATTTTTAACTATTTCACTACTGTTAATGCTGTGTAAAATAATCAGCATAAACTTTGGGAAACATTTTCTTTTGTCAAGTGTACAAAATCTCAAAATTAGTTTTCACAACCTAAAGCTGTCATTTGCCAAGTTGAGAAATATATAGGACCCACATGGGGTCTCTTTTTTTTTTGTATTTAGGATGCATGTTTTTGAAGTCAACAAGATTCTCGTGCATTTGTGAATAAGTGACATGTTTCTTAACCTCAGTGTTAGTGTGAAACTTTCTAATTTACAAATATGATGAACTATGGCTCAGTGAAGGAAATCTATATTTTTTTATAAATAGTTTTTGTTTTAGGTGTGGTCATGAAAGAAGAAAATAAAAGTAACCAGAATAAAAATGCTACAGTATTGGAACCAGGAGAGGAAAGTTTAAGGTAATGAGCTTCAATTATTTTTTAATTTTTCAGCACTATTTTAAGAAGATAAGACTTATTCTTTGTTAATTATGTTCTTACATGTATGCAGGCTGGTATGTGCTTCTCTTAATTACATGAGACATTGTTAACATTCGTTATGATGCTGAATGTCTCTAGACTGAGCTGTAGTCCAGATTTACGTTTAGAAGTTGCCATTCCATCACAAATTTCGTCTTTGTTCACAAGTTTTGAAAGACTTAGTGGATTGAAAGCAAATTTTCAAATAAAGTTTAGATCTAATTCAAGATTTATTTTCATGTGGGTTTCTAGTAACATTTGAATGAATTATCTCCCCTGTTCAGTTTTGACATTTTGTGTTTGCATATACATCAAAGTTTCTCTAATTGTATAATCTTGCCATATGGGCACATTTTGTATCTTTTGTGTTTTTCTTTTTTATTCCTCTCCTTTGTTGTTTATTTTAAAAGACCTTCTCTTGGCACATGTACACTTCATGATTGACTTAAAATAGACATCCCATGGCACATATACACTTCATGATTGACTTGAAATTGATTTCTCCATGGCACATGTACACTTCATAATCGACTTGAAATGGACAACCCCATGGCACATGTACACCTCATGATTGACTTGAAATTGATTTCTTCATGGCACATGTATACTTTATGATTGACTTGAAATGTACATCCCCATGACACATGTACACTCTAGCATTCAGATTGCATTTATATGAACCATATTTTCTGTAAAGTGTGATCTTCACAAGATCTGAGATGCCTTTGATGATAATCAGATTTAGATATTTTACTCAGCAAGGTCCTAAGAAAGTATTTTTTTTATCAACTTTGAACAGTTATCAAATTGGTTTGAAAACACTTTAGTATGACACAGATTTTATTTCAACGAAATTCCCTTTATCCATCCATTTATTAGCCTGTTTAAAAATGTCTGCAAAATAACTTGGGTTCTCCACTGTCTTGACTATGTATCTTCACCAGAAATGGTAAATGACTTGCACATTGAGTAATAAAAAAAGTTTTCTGTTCAGGGTTTGTCGATCAAGGTCTCTGAAAGAATTCAAATGGTTTTTGCGTCATAGCTTTAGTTCTAGATTGCATACATTGATTAATGTTTGTGGAGGGCTTATATTTAACTTATTTAAGAGTGCTGTTGATTTTTTAGTCAAATGATGAAAAGTTAGGGTTATTGAGTCTCGCCCAAGAGAGGGTTTTGCAGAATAACTTATAACTTATTTTGGCCAAAGTTCAAGGTCATTATGATCCCATGCTATTCAGCCATACTTTAATATTGACTGAAGAATATTAAGCAAGGAGCATTCATGGTACTCTTGTTTTGTTTGACTTGAAGCATTTAAGCTGAAGAAATCATTTATGGTAAAGATTTAGACCGTATTTCACTAATTGCCCATAATTTGTCTTAATACACTTATCTAGTACAATTAGTACACAGTACTCCAGCTTTGGCAGTGGTCATGTTAGTTAAGTCTTGCTGAAGCGCAACCACTTACTGCCTTAGATTGGTGATGCACCCATAATTTTTTTATCATATTTTTGTATAAAGAAATTGTTTTCCTTACTTAAATACAGTCCCATACCAACATTTTTTTTAATGTTTCCCATTGATTAGGTGTTAGAGTGTTCATACAGTTTTTCAAATAATAGAGGAAAATCATTCATGATTTGTTTTGTACAGTATTTATTGCATTGGTTTATTAACTTCCATTTTGGAGACTGATATAGAAAATCTGAGTATCATTTGAGGACTGTACATTTTATCTTTTATCAGTTTTGTAGAAATGTTGGAAATAGGATATTTAAATGATATTGTTATTGTTGATTTTGCCCCTCCAAAAGAGCCAGTTAAATTTGATGTTATTTCTTTATCAACAGAATAACATCTTGTACCATTTTCTAACAAAATTGTTGTATTATTCCAGCAGTGCATCAGGTATCCACATCGCTATAAGTATTGCCAGTGTCTTCACTGTTGTTGGAATAGTTTCGTGTATTTTGGTGTATGTGAGGAAAAAGTGCAACAAAAGATCAACTAACCATGATGCAGGTGACTACAATATTATATCTTAATTTCTTATTATTTTCTCCCACTCAACTAAGTTGGCAGAAATGGGATCCATCTATGTCTGTCCAATGCATCCATCACTCACCTTCTGAATCCCAGGCGTGAAACATCTGAGCCACATCTTTTAACTTGTTGCATCAACAAAACATTGCTGAAAATGTATCTGCTTGCAGAGAAGTGAATTGGATGAAATTAATTGCTCTGTGTGACATTCATAAAAAATTTAAGTTATTATTTGTGCTTATCTATGGTCACCACACTGTTACAAAAGATCCTGCAAACACCTACCCTTTTTACAAATTTAATAATCTTCAGAACTTTATCATCACAGGACTTATGCTTATCTGACATTTCTTATTGAATCTTTCTAAATTGTCCACTTTGTTTTATTATTAGCTAATTGGCACTGCAAACACCTACCATTTTTACAAGTTTAATAATGCTTCACAGGACATTTGCTCATCTGACATTTGTTATTGAATTTTTCTAAATTGTCTACTTTGTTTTATTATAAGCTAATTGGCACCGCAGACATCTACCATTTTTACAAGTTTAATAATGCTTCACAGGACTTATGCTCATCTGACATTTCTTATTGAGTCTTTCTAAATTGTCAACATTGTTTTATTATAAGCTAATTAGCACCAACTATCATTCTGTGACGGATAGTGCTTACGATTTATGTCACAACAGGAGTGTTTAGCATTTGAGTGGTCCATTTGTGTGCTGGGTGGATGTCTTTAGACAGCTTTGGTTATTTTCAAGCACTTGTAGCTAATTAGTCCCTTATGCAATGCACCTCATATCTGGAATATAATATGATACCATTCTTCACTTAATACTATATCATCTGGATTCTGGTCCTTTTGTAAGACCATGATTGAAGAATTCAGATGGGAGACACAATTTGGTTCAAGATTTTTGTTCTCACTTATATTTCCACTTCCATGTCATTTCATGTTTGCAATCTTGTAGATTTTATTGCCCCAGTATGGCCCAGGGGTCAGTATGTGGAACAGATTTGATGCAATTGTTGATTCTATCGCGTATATGTTTTAATTATCCCATTGCCAACAAATTTCAGAGGGGACATAGTATTTGCAGCTATTGGAATCTTCACATGCACACATAAAAATTGGTAATTTTTATATACTAAAAGTATATCACTGTGAACTAATTTTTAGGCATGATTGACCAATATCTCTTTTCCAATTGGTATGTTGTTGGCTACTCCAGATGTTTCGTTTTGATGTGGGGATTGGAGTTATGAATAAACACTCTACTAACTTGTCCAATTCTCTTGTATTAATGTGGTATCTACTAACTTGTCCAATTCTCTTGTATTAATGTGGTATCTACTAACTTGTCCAATTCTCTTGTATTAATGTGGTATTGAGTCCAACAAGTACTATACTTATATTGATTATATTTTTTTTATCATCCTATTTACACTCCATTTTAAGTATACAGCCTAATATCTTTCCTTACTTCCTGTGATATTCCTGCCCTTGGGTCACATATCTAACTGAGGCAGTAAGATAAAGTGGTTATGCCCTTTGATATAACTGTCAGTCTCGGGGAGACGGGGGGCATAGTTTGTATCTTTAAACACCGTTCTTGTTGTAACTTATAAAGAGTAAATTATTGTTATTCTCGGTTTCAAGGATGAATTTTGGTAATTAAACCTCTGCCTTTATGCTTGGGGTTGGAATTCTTTCTTGACATGCTTCAACTGGTTTGCAACATCATAGTGATTGTCTCCATACTTAACCAATTTTTACCATATATTAAATGTCACCCTGCATTGCACATGTCTCATGTACTCAACATGGCTTATCAACACTCCACACTACCATTCTCCTGTTTGCTGAAAGATATGCATTTCTGCCAGCATCCACACTGCTAAAAGACCATCACAAGACCATTCTCAGATCCTAATCTCTTCATTTTGACCCCCTTTTTCTATGGTTGCCAAAAAGGCAAACTCACTGGCCCAGCGCTGTTCCCTTAGAGGGTCAGGACCAGACAAGTAGGAGGGCCTTCTAGGTCACACCAGGTGGTGAATGCTTCTGCATACCTTTCTGATTGGTTAGGTCTCAGTTTCCCAGATCAAGTGTTGGTAGCACATGAGAAGAGAAGGACTGGTTTTGAAACTTGTTGTCTTCCGGCCAGCCATGCCAACCATTACACTTTTGGCATAATCATTACGCTTTTTTCCCCACTAAATTATGCATTATGCTAGACTGTGTATAGATTATGCCTATTTGGTACATAACAGATAAAATAAAGATAAATCAATACAACCTTTGTTTTTATCATTTTTATTATTCTTTACTTCCACTTATATAAATTTTAGAATAATCTTAAATAAGTGACTGCTGCATGAGAATAGCATACAGTTTCTTTCCTTATTTATAGCAACTGTATATGACCCATTTACAAGAAAACAGAAGGGTTTCTTCAAATGGGAACTTTGCCTCACAGATTCATTTTATTGATATGCTGGGGAAGTTGTGAACAAGTCTGTACTTTTTGAGAAAAGGGTGCCAGATGTTAAGTGAAACGCCTTATGGTGTGAGTGGTGGATGTTAGATAATGGAAAAAGTTAGAGCAGATGGATCATTTCTGACTTCAAAATATGTCAGATCAGAAAAATGTCAAGTCAGCATTTGCTTTATAAACTTTAAAAGAAGTATACCAATTTCCAATTCATCATGCAGCAAAATGTGTACATGCAGAATAGTTGGTGAGTGCTGAATATAAATATTTTTTCTGTATATTTTGTGTTTGCATTCTGGTTCTAATCCATATGGATTTTGCCATTTGTGACAAGAATTTTGACCAGCTGCAGAACCAGGTTAGTAGTAAAAAATTTATCTTATTTATATATGCTGTAATTCAGGCATGAAATAAAAGAGATGACATTATTTAATGCCCAAATTACGCATTTTTGCCACTTATAGTAGCAATAATACCTCGCGGTGTTGGCATGTATGGTAATAGAGTTTCGATCCTAATAACCTTGCAGATTGTCTAGGCGGGCATCCAGGTTTTTATTTCTTAGCCCTTCCCTGTTTAGAGGTTCCTTTTATTTCATATATCCTTTGACAATAAAGCTGGCATTCTAAAGCCTGAATTAAACTCTCTCCGCACAAAAATGGTTGGAGAGAATTTTGCTTAAATGCTGAATCCTCAAATGTAGAATGAATATTGGAATAAAAAAGCCTGGCGTATCACATCTAGCATGTTATGAAATTTTTTATCTCTTCGTTCTCTCATCAGAGGTAGTGTAAGTTCTTAGCTAAAGAAAGTTTGTAAATAAACTAATTGTTACGGTGAAAATTTTCATGAAATTATTGTCCTTTTGTCAAAAACTGTCTGAAAAAAAATTCATGTTTCAAGACCTCATATATTAGTGTAAACATTTACAGCTGTGCAGTTACTTGATTCCTCGTTGATGTAATGATTTGTGTTTATGCACATTTTTTGTGCTTTACAATATCTGTGAACTGTGGCTATGATAAGTTTTCTTTGGTTTTACTCTTTTTTTTTTTTTTTTTTTCTTTTTTTTTCATTATCATTAATCATAGGAAGTGGATTTTGCAAAGGCCATTCATGCAGTGTGTAACTGAATGTCAATCTTCATGATATTTCATGAATCATGTAAAATACGGAGTTTGACTCTTTAAGTACAGCTTAATATGTGTATCAGTTTCAGCGGCAAATGGTGAAGTACATGTGGAAATGTATAATTTAAATTGTGAGTCACATTTTACCATGAAAATTTACTTATCTCTTTTCTGGAAAACATGGATTATTTGTTTTGTCCATATTTACATTTTGAAAGTTTTATATGACATATTCTTCATATCTACTTGGATTATGGGGGAAAGGGACAGAAGTTTCTGTTGAGTTGTTTGCATTGTGGCTATTCCATGAGAAAGCATGGGTGGGGATGGGGTTGGAATTTCTGTTTATCACTGTCTTTTTTCTGTATATCATTCCACCCAGTATCAAACTTCAAAAATTATTTTGAATAGGCGAGTTCTTTGCATTTGAGCTATTCCAGAAGAAAGCACAGGTGGTGAGGGGTGGATGGCAGGAATACCACCTTTTGTGATGGTACCACCATCATTTTAATTAATCTTGAGACACCATTACAAAAAATGTGATAACGTTACTTTTTGCATTGCAATTTTAAATATATATTTTTTCTTTACTCACAACTGTAGGATTAAATGGGCTTGTTCTTGTTTCAATTAATAACTTTAATGCATTTGTTTCTTTCACAAATTGTTTTATTTTAATATTTTTGTATTTAGCAATTGTTTTACTAATATCTCATATGCTATTTCAAATTATGGTCTGAAGTTTTGGTATGTCATTGACAAGTCCTACGCAAACAATACAGGCCTCTAATTTTCACTGGATAAAACAGACCCAATGGATAATCCATTTCTTTACCAGCTTGTGAAATTAAATTATGACCAATCTTCTGGATCTGCAATTTCTGTGTTTGATGCCTAGATTACAGTGGCCTGCATTGAATGAAAGGTGATGGGAATCAGTTAAAAGACTTGAAATGCTTCTTCAGATTGTAAGTTTGCCACTATTTCCCTTGAAAATAATTACTGGTAGATATCTGCAGAAATATCTGCTGGTGTTTGATTTTGGGTGTAACAGATGAAAAAATTTAATATTTTTTTATATTTTCTGGCCTGTAACGTGTTACAACTAACTGTATTGCTTTTATAAGATGGTTTTTAAATAAATCTTCACACCAATATTAATTATTCACAATATGGTTAGTGTAAATTATGTCAAATATATATGTGCAGTATGTTTTTGACTGAAACAAGTTGGCAATATATGTAAAAGTAATTGATTATTGACGCATGCTATGTTAAGCAATGCTGAGATTTATTCTCATCTGTATCTTCATGGCTCAGCAATGAAAGTACCAAAATTGTTCTCTATAGAGTCTATTTTTACACAATCGTGTCAATTCGTTTTTCGGTTTGGGTAAGCTCTGCCTTTTCATCACCAAAAAAAGGACTATCCACATATTATCAATGTACCAGTACAAATGACTGTGATGAAACAGAATTTCTCATATTTACATACTGTTTACTACATGTATACAGAAAACAATATTTGTTTCCAATGTTGCAGTTTTAAACCACCACTTTTGGTAGTGTTATAATATAATATTTTTTCAACAGTACATGTATGGACCAGTGTTGATTTTAAACATGTACACCTCTCCCTCGATAACACATGCACAATGGGGTCCACAAACAAAGACCGCACTATAAGCGAGGGCGCGAGTTACCAAGGGTCCTCCAAAAATTAAAAAAAATCACTTTGACATTGAGACAACTGTATGGTGTGGAGGGTGTGGCAGCATTAGGGAACTGGGCAGAATAAGGACTGAATTCTCATTTTATTACAATCCTGTTGATATTAATTTTTAATAACGCGCTGTTCTTACTGAATTATTTGTTATTCTGTTTAAATAACATTTATTTTTTAGATGTCCAACATGTGAAAGATCATTCAAACTGGTTTCAACAACCATCACGTATATGCAAAAAAATCTGTGTTACATCACTGCTTTTTGTTTTCTTGACGAGTCTCATTTCATACTGGTATTTGATAGTATCCTGCCAAATCAGGAGACCAAAGAGCAGGGAACTAGACTGTCGATACACCACCAAACAAGATTCTTGTTTTAAAAAAGAATGAATATTACTTTGTGAGACTATCGTCTACGTTGAGACTCAATTTTTTTTATTGTTCAATTAAGACAATATTGACGTGATTTCATTGGAAGTAAAAATGAAACTTATCATCCTTGAAGATATCAAGAATTTTTTTAAACTTGCTTTAATTTTCAAAATATTCATTTCGCTTGGCTTCCTTGCTATCTTTGATCACACTCAGTTATGAAGAAGTTGGTTAATTTAAGGTATAGTATGTTACATACATATTTGTAACAGTGTCGATTGATCAATGAAGTGAGTTCACCCAACAGATGACCAGAGTTGCTAGATTTTAAGTTTGAAGTATTTTTGTGCCTTTTAACTTCTCTTTAATTCCACCTCCTTTATTTGACTCAAAAGACATAATTAACGTGATAATACAAAGGAGGCCAGCTCTTAATTCAGTGCAACAATACAACAAATACTTCCGCAAGTCAGTTAACAAAACATGATCAGCACTTAATTAGGTTCTCAGAGAAATGCTCACAGACATAGCTGTTACGTTAGATTGATGCATTTTACATTTAATTACAAGAGGGCACATTGAATTTCTGATGATTACACTTAGAAGGAACTAAAAGATAGAACTAAAACACAAATTTCAATTGATAATTTTTTTTAATTGAAGTTGTGTTTATTTGTTAGTACTACCCCCATTTGGCATAAGTAACATTTTCATTGATCAGATTTTCATTTCATAAAAATAATTATGGTATACTAAGAATGTCATTTGCAATATGTAAAACATTGTTTACCTATTTTTAAATTTGACATTTCATAATGTTGATTAAAATGTCCAGGTCCTATCTACCGCTTTCAATGATAAAAAGTGCAATATTTCAAAGTTTCCATTACAAATTTTTATCATGATTTTCTTCAAGTTCAACAAATAAGGATAAATTTTGGGGGTATTTTCTGGTTTTAAAAAAATCCACGTCTGACCCCACATTATAAACAGGTTTTTGAGTTGTCAGAATGTTATCGAGGGAGTGGTGTTTAAGTAACCTAGAACAAAACATAAAGTCTAAATATATTCAAACCTAAAACCACCAACAAACGTTTTTTTTCCTTAACATTATTTTCTTTCAGAGTGGTAGCTAGATGATAACAGATCTGCTTTTTTGTTCTGATTCCGGGTACATTTTACAAGTTGTTCTGATTCTGGGTACATTTTACAAAAGCTGTTCTGATTTAGGGTACATTTTACAAGAAGTTGTTCTGATTCTTGGTACATTTTACAAGTTGTTCTGATTCTGGGTACATTTTACAAGAAATTATTCTGATTCTTGGTACATTTTACAAGTTGTTCTGATTCTGGGTACATTTTACAAAAAATTATTCTGATTCTGGGTACATTTTACAAGAAATTATTCTGATTCTTGGTACATTTTACAAGTTGTACATTTTACAAGAAGTTGTTCTGATTCTTTGTACATTTTACAAGAAGTTGTTCTGATTCTTTGTACATTTTCCAAGAAGTTGTTCTGTTTCTGAAAACATTTTACAATAAGTTGTTCTGATTCTTGGTACATTTTACAAGAAGTTGTTCTGATTCTTGGTGCATATTACAAGAAGTTGTTCTGATTCTGGTACATTTTACAAGAAGTTGTTCTGATTCTGGGTACACTTTACAAGAAGTTCTGATTCTGGGTACATTTTACAAGAAGTTGTTCTGATACTTGGTACACATTACAAGAAGTTGTTCTGATTCTGGGTACATTTTACAAGAAGTTTTGATTCTGGGTACATTTTACAAGAAGTTCTGATTCTGGGTACACATTACAAGAAATTGTTCTGATGCTGAGTACATTTTAGAAGAAATTGTTCCAATTCTGGGTACATTTTACAAGATGTTGTTCAGCGCATTCAAGCTGCATTGAACTGGCAAAATCTAGATGAAAATCTATGATGTCCTTCTCATCACATTTAACTGATTCCTTTTCTTCCTGCTGAAATGGCTAAAATTTCTCCTACAGATACCCCAACCATGTCTCTTAAAAAGAATATTTAACTTTCCTTGAAAAAGAATCAGGATTTTAACAAACAGAATATTTAGAGATAGGTGGAAAATTAAGTCAGAAAGCAATGTTATGTTAGCAACATTGTTCACTTAATACTTTTATTTATAATATATTGTAACGGATATAAAATGTCCTAAATGTTAAATGTTCTAAAGAATTATTACTTAATTATATTGGAAGAGCAATAACATTTCTCAAGACGTTACACTAATGCCTTTACAACAGTTCTGTTCTCGTAATTTTGAAAATCTAACATGCCTTTCAAATCATAGGAGTAATTCAGCACACGAAGATTGATCAAGATAATAACAGATAAAGGTATCTTGTTCTTGTCAAGGATGATAACAAATGATGGCATAATGTTATGGCCGATGATGATAACAAATGAAGACATCTTGTTCTGGCCAAGGATGATAACAAATGAAGATATCTTGTTCAGGCAAATGACGATACCAAATGAAGGCATCTTGTTCAGGCAGATGATGATAACAAATGAAGGTATCTTGTTCATGCCAATGATGATAACAAATGAAGGCATCTTGTTCTGTCCACATACATATATATGGGGTTCACAGATTGATGATAATGGTAGTAGTTTTGCTCGTAACCCCTGCCAGGGTATAGGCCGCTCACAAAAGATTGCCAGAGGCTTCTGTCCTGTGCCATCCCCTCATTCTGGCTCCAGGTGTGACCCATCTTAGTGATGTCCACCTCAAGGTTGCATCGCCAGGTGTTTCATGGTTGTCCCCTTCTCCTCCTGCCTTGAGGGTTCCACCTCAATGCCTGTGTGATAATATTGGTTGGCGGCTTACGTAGTGTGTGTCCTATCAATGCCACCTTCTCATCTTGATCTCATCCTCTACCAGAAGCTGGGAGGTTCTCTGCCACAGGTTGTTGTTGCTGATGGTATCTGGCCAGCAGATCTGGAGAATTCTTCTTAGGCAGCTGTTGATGTAGGTCTGAACTCTCTTTACTGTGGACTTACAGTAGGACGGACTTCATGTTGGAGTTGAACAGTCTGATCTTGGTAGTCAAGGAAATTTTTTGGGAGCTCCAGATGTTCTTGAGCTGTATGAAAGCTGCTCTCATCTTTCAGATCCTTGCCTTGACATCTGCGTCTGTGCCATCCTGCTGGTTGATAATGCTGCCTAGGTAGGTGAAGGACTCCACCTCTTCCAGGGGATTGCCATGCAGTGTGACTGTGTTGTTACTGATATAATTGATCTTGAGGATTTCAGTGGTTGTCTTTGTGGATGTTGATGATAAATGGCTATATCATTAACACATTAACCCCTGGAGGTTTGTGCTGTTTTCACATTAAATGCAAGTAGGAAACACATTTTGGGGACTATTTCTGAATACATCGTAATACATCAATTTCCGAGCAATAATCCGTTAGACAAATGGCTACTCATGCTAAAGAAAATGTTTTTCATTGGTTAGTTGACTGGCGCATGAGCAAAAGGGCAAAAATCTGACTTCTTTTTTTTTTTTTTGCTTAATGGACCTATAATTTTCGTATGGAGAAGACTTTATTCAAAATGTCCACCTTATCCTACTTTTTGCACAGGTTCACCTGTCTGTGTGCATTTCAGACCGGTCTACCATAGATCTGAGGCCATAAAGTCTAAAATCTGGACACATTCGGAATCCGACCATGGGCGATTTTTGAGTGGAAAAAAAACAAAACTGGTCCAAAAACTTCGGTTTTTTCCTCTGTATTGTGTAATGCAACTAAAATGTCCAGATTATTTGCTGTCATTGTAGAGCTACATCTGTCTACCTTTCTATGATACCACCCACATTAGTGTATCATGTATGACCTTGACACTACAGACCTTGGAAGTAGGCTACTACCTCATGCCCCATAAAGTCGTCACTAGGGGTTAATGTGTTAAGATTCTGATCATGATTGAGATCATACATGTTACAAAGTGGTTCCTGTATTTTTCCTTTGGTGCCAAATCTCACAAATGTACCATATATACCTACTCACTTGGTAATAGAGTCAAACTACAAATAAAAACTTCCTGATCTGCCATAGCATAATGACATGCAGTTCAGGATCTATGCTGTGTGTTCTTCTGATTACTCCAAACAAACTGTATAGACCCAGATCTAGCACATGATGCAATATCACACCTGGGTCGATGCAGCTTGCAGTTGGACTCATCTTTTTTATCAGGTATATACATTATTGAAATTCCCGTGAGTTTGACTTCAGCAGATCTCAGCTTTTCATTTCACTTTAGCAGATCTCAGCTTTTCATTTCACTTTAGCAGATCTCAGCTTTTCACTTCAACATTTTCAGACACCCATTATTTTCCGGGCATGACTAGATAACTTTGGAATTGATAACAGCAATGATGTTTTCTTGAATCAGTTTTTGGCATCCTTGGCAGCATGATGATTAATATCTCTTTTAAACATGAGATCACATCTCCACTTAAATATGATGCAGATACTTCACACAGATCACAGAGGTGCAGCATCAGTTATCTCATTATCAGAATAAACATGGACCTTAGGTGGTTGTAACTGTATTAATCAGCTATCTTACTGTCTTTAGAAGCATGGCTAGAAGTGGATATCAGGAAGGGCAGCAATGTTTTGTTGGGCACCTGTGAGTACTTTGTGACCTGCCAACTAGCAATGCTAAGATTTATTTCACGAGTTTGGTAGGGTGGCCGAGTGGTCTAATGCGCTTTCTGTTACAGGTTACTGCTGTCTCACCTCTGTCTGTGTGGGTTCGAGTCTCGGATTCAGCCGATGTGGGCATGTGAGAAAGCTTGCCAGTAGCTTCTCATGTGTCAGTGGTTCTTTCCGAGGTTTTCCTGGGTTCTTCCTCCACCATGTGCTGTGGCTAAAAGTTTCTTAGATAGTGTACTTGTGGAAATTGTGCATAATCTAAGCACAAAGCTAATTAAAATTAATGTTCACTTCTGTTTTAAAAAATAGTCTGGATTATCATAAGTACATTATCTTTAGCAGTTATTAAAATAAGGAAAATGAATTAGGCAATACCAGCTTCTGAAAATCAATTAATGAATTACCAAACAAATAAAATATATTTAAAAAAAAAGTTTTCAGCTCCTTTTTTTCTCTAAATTTACTTCTGAAGTCCAGGAAGTGGAATTGACCAAGCGGAGCTAGCAGGTATTTTGAGAGAGCACATCTGAAACAGGGCCAATTTTTATGCTCTGTAACCCATATTACAAGCATCATTCATGCACCAAAATAAAGAGAATTAGAGGTTCTTTGAGCAATACTAAAGATCTACATGGTCTTTTGGAAATATTTAGTATAACACTTGAAAACAACCTGGGGAAATTCATTTTCTTTAAAATTCTAATATATCAAATACGAAAAGATCAAGCGCCACCTGGATCATGAATTTTGCAGAAATAGCCAAGATGGTCCGTATGACATTGTTTGGCTTTGTACATCACACGTGCCTAATCAAAGTCGGCGTAAAATATCTTAATTTTTTCCCTTCCTGTTTCAGCTATGTAGCAATAAGTACATTATTTAAAATGCGAATTCAATACTCAACACAAGACACAGAACCAGTTATTTTAAGGGTTATTGGTAATGCACAATCATGTACATGTGGGTGGGTGTCAGTCGGAGAAAATAGTCCTACGTATAAGACCCGACGCTGATATTTATGTTTGGGGCGTCACTTAAACAAACTCAACATGTGCTATGTCTTACTGGTAGGACTAAATTGTTGTACAACAAGACGCCTCCCTTGATTTTTTTTTTTTTTTTAATATCTTCGTCTTGCGGCATAAATGACGACGTTGAGTAGAATGTTTCGAGGTAAACTAAACTCGGAACGAAAAGTCTAACCTTCAGGAATATTTTACGCTGGCGTCGCACATCGACGCTTTTCTACAAACTCTAGACATGTTGCTCTATTCAAACTTGACTTTCTCTGATGTATTTTTTTTCTATTATAATTTTTAAATTTTCAAATTATTTAGTCGGCTGAAGTACGATGGAAGCGGGAAATGCTAACATCGTTTAAAACGCTGATAATCTTAAACGAAATGAAGGTAAACACTTGATTCAATATTAGTATATCAGTTTAATCCGATTTCGGCATTTCCGGTTTGCATTACATTCCAACAGCGTATTGCAGTGCACATCCGCAATAAGAACCGGAAGTCCACAGCTAGAACCACTGCCAAACATCCACGCTGGGAACCAGTTCAAGAGTAATTTCCCTTTATTGACATTAGTACAACGTAGAAGAACTAGAACAACGAAAAAGATAATAAATATGTTCCCTCTGTCTCTTCAAGTAAATTAAAATAACAATATTTCTTTGTGCACGGAGTCCTGTAATATAAAGTAATTTTTTTTTTCACACGGCTAAAGCAAAGGCATATGAAATCTCTCTCTCTCTCTCTCTCTCTCTCTCTCTCTCTCTCTCTCTCTCTCTCTCTCTCTCAGATACGCACGCGATAGCAATTAAATAAGGGCACCAGTAATCGCACCTTATGGAGCGTATTATGCCTGCACAAAACTGAGGTGAAATTAAGGGAAATTTTGGAATCTCTATTAATATAGATAAACTGAGTCTGACAACCAACAAACAACTCCTAGTACAATGGACTTAATTATATTTCGTATTGCAGGCTTCCTTGTACCATCCTCACCTCAAACTAACGCATAAAGTTAAGAATATTTAAAAATATTGACAAATCTCGCATACAGAGCTCAGAAGAAATATCTGATCCTTGTAGCCCTATTCAAATTAACGAACCAAACCAACTTCATACATAAAATACCATGCTCTAGATAAAATCTTTAATAGCAAATTTGAAATTTCGTGTGCTGCGTAAATCGACATATTTCATACTGTTCCTGATTTTCATGTTATTTTACTTACATCATAGATTCACGCACTTGAGCAATACAGTACCGTATCAATGTTTGCATCCGTGCTCAGAACTAATGCTAATATTTCTCTTTGTAAAAGTCTGGGTCATAAATATTTCCTTTCTTACACATCTGCACACGTCACGTTATCTCCATCTATATTTTTTTCATAATTAGATATTCCAGTTTATCAGCTTTATTCTAAACACATTGTTCACAAGAAATTTGTCCCTATTTACCTAAACTCGCTTCTTTCAAACGATGCATCTGCGCTCAGAACCATGACTTTTTTATCTCTGCCTGTCACAACACAGGTTGATGACAAAATAAAAATCAGTATAACTATTATTTACAATAACCATCTGATACTAACCACCAGAAAACGAATGAATTAATCCTGCTCTTATAGACACAACTCGTATCATGAGGATGTATAGCAAACAATCGAACAAAGTCTGTTTATTAATGCATGCTCACTTATAACATCCGTGCCTAGAACCAACAATTCTTGGTGAAAGAAAGTTTTTAAAAAGTAGAGTTCCAATAATCGCACATCTTTCAGAACATATGACAATAAGAATCTAATCTTTATTACCGCATATCAATTCGCGTTCTCATCACAATCATACGCCGATAACATGTAGAATACGGATATTTACTTCATCGATGGTTACATCCCCGCTGGGAACCAAACCAACTTCATACATAAAATACCATGCTCTAGGTAAAATCTTTAATAGCAAATTTGAAATTTCGTGTGCTGCGTAAATCGACATATTTCATACTGTTCCTGATTTTCATGTTATTTTACTTACATCATTGATTCACGCACTTGACCAATACAGTACCGTATCAATGTTTGCATCCGTGCTCAGAACCAATGCTAATATTTCTCTTTGTTAAAGTCTGGGTCATAAATATTTCCTTTCTTACACATCTGCACACGTCACGTTATATCCATGTATATTTTTTTCATAATTAGATATTCCAGTTTATCAGCTTTATTCTAAACACATTGTTCACAAGACGTTTGATCCTATTTACCTAAACTCGCTTCTTTCAAACGATGCATCTGCGCTCAGAACCATGACTTTCTTATCTCTGCCTGTCACAACACAGGTTGATTCCAAAATAAAAATCAGTATAACTATTGTTTACAATAACCATCTGATACTAACCACCAGAAAACGAATGACTTAATCCTTCTCTTATAGACACAACTCGTATCATGAGGATGTATATAGCAAACAATCGAACAAAGTCTGTTTATTAATGCATGCTGACTTATAACATCCGTGCCTAGAACCAACAATTCTTGGTGAAAGAAAGTTTTTAAAAAGAAGAGTTCCAATAATGGCACATCTTTCAGAACATATGACAATAAGAATCAAATCTTTATTACCGCATATCAATTCGCGTTCTCATCACAATCATACGCCGATAACATGTAGAATACGGATATTTACTTCATCGATGGTTACATCCCCGCTGGGAACCAAACCAACTTCATACATAAAATACCATGCTCTAGGTAAAATCTTTAATAAAAAAATTTGAAATTTCGTGTGCTGCGTAAATCGACATATTTCATACTGTTTCCTGATTTTCATGTTATTTTACTTACATCATTGATTCATGCACTTGAGCAATACAGTACCGTATCAATGTTTGCATCCGTGCTCAGAACTAATGCTAATATTTCTCTTTGTTAAAGTCTGGGTCATAAATATTTCCTTTCTTACACATCTGCACACGTCACTTTATATCCATGTATTTTTTCATAATTAGATATTCCAGTTTATCAGCTTTATTCTAAACACATTGTTCACAAGAAGTTTGATCCTATTTACCTAAACTCGCTTCTTTCAAACGATGCATCAGCGCTCAGAACCATGACTTTCTTATCTCTGCCTGTCACAGCACAGGTTGATTCCAAAATAAAAATCAGTATAAATATTGTTTACAATAACCATCTGATACTAACCACCAGAAAACGAATGACTTAATCCTTCTCTTATAGACACAACTCGTATCATGAGGATGTATATAGCAAACAATCGAACAAAGTAAGTTTATTAATGCATGCTGACTTATAACATCCGTGCCTAGAACCAACAATTCTTGGTGAAAGAAAGTTATAAAAAGTAGAGTTCCAATAATGGCACATCTTTCAGAACATATGACAATAAGAATCAAATCTTTATTACCGCATATCAATTCGCGTTCTCATCACAATCAAACGCCGATAACATGTAGAATACGGATATTTACTTCATCGATGGTTACATCCCCGCTGGGAACCAAACCAACTTCATACATAAAATACCATGCTCTAGGTAAAATCTTTAATAGCAAATTTGAAATTTCGTGTGCTGCGTAAATCGACATATTTCATACTGTTCCTGATTTTCATGTTATTTTACTTACATCATTGACTCACGCACTTGACCAATACAGTACCGTATCAATGTTTGCATCCGTGCTCAGAACCAATGCTAATATTTCTCTTTGTTAAAGTCTGGGTCATAAATATTTCCTTTCTTACACATCTGCACACGTCACGTTATATCCATGTATATTTTTTTCATAATTAGATATTCCAGTTTATCAGCTTTATTCTAAACACATTGTTCACAAGAAGTTTGATCCTATTTACCTAAACTCGCTTCTTTCAAACGATGCATCTGCGCTCAGAACCATGACTTTCTTATCTCTGCCTGTCACAACACAGGTTGATTCCAAAATAAAAATCAGTATAACTATTGTTTACAATAACCATCTGATAATAACCACCAGAAAACGAATGACTTAATCCTTCTCTTATAGACACAACTCGTATCATGAGGATGTATATAGCAAACAATCGAACAAAGTCTGTTTATTAATGCATGCTGACTTATAACATCCGTGCCTAGAACCAACAATTCTTGGTGAAAGAAAGTTTTTAAAAAGTAGAGTTCCAATAATGGCACATCTTTCAGAACATATGACAATAAGAATCAAATCTGTATTACCGCATATCAATTCGCGTTCTCATCACAATCATACGCCTATAACATGTAGAATACGAATATTTACTTCATCGATGGTTACATCCCCGCTGGGAACCAAACCAACTTCATACATAAAATACCATGCTCTAGGTAAAATCTTTAATAGCAAATTTGAAATTTCGTGTGCTGCGTAAATCGACATATTTCATACTGTTCCTGATTTTCATGTTATTTTACTTACATCATAGATTCATGCACTTGAGCAATACACTACCGTATCAATGTTTGCATCCGTGCTCAGAACCAATACTAATATTTCTATTTGTTAAAGTCTGGGTCATAAATATTTCCTTTCTTACACATCTGCATATGTCACGTTATCTCCATGTATATTTTTTTCATAATTAGATATTCCAGTTTATCAGCTTTATTCTTAACACACTGTTCACAAGAAATTTGATCCTATTTACCTAAACTCGCTTCTTCCAAACGATGCATCTGCGCTCAGAACCATGACTTTTTTATCTCTGCCTGTCACAACACAGGTTGATGACAAAATAAAAATCAGTATAACTATTGTTTACAATAGCCATCTGATACTAACCACCAGAAAACGAATGACTTAATCCTTCTCTTATAGACACAACTCGTATCATGATGATGTATATAGCAAACAATCGAACAAACTCTGTTTATTAATGCATGCTGACTTACAACATCCGTGCCTAGAACCAGCAATTCTTGGTGAAAGAAAGTTTATAAAGAGTAGGGTTCCAATAATCGCACATCTTTCAGAACATATGACAATAAGAATCAAATCTTTATTACCGCATATCAATTCGCGTTCTCATCACAATCATACGCCGATAACATGTAGAATACGGATATTTACTTCATCGATGGTTACATCCCCGCTGGGAACCAAACCAACTTCATACATAAAATACCATGCTCTAGGTAAAATCTTTAATAGCAAATTTGAAATTTCGTGTGCTGCGTAAATCGACATATTTCATACTGTTCCTGATTTTCATGTTATTTTACTTACATCATAGATTCATGCACTTGAGCAATACAGTACCGTATCAATGTTTGCATCCGTGCTCAGAACCAATGCTAATATTTCTCTTTGTTAAAGTCTGGGTCATAAATATTTCCTTTCTTACACATCTGCATATGTCACGTTATATCCATGTATATTTTTTTCATAATTAGATATTCCAGTTTATCAGCTTTATTCTAAACATATTGTTCACAAGAAGTTTGATCCTATTTACCTAAACTCGCTTCCTTCAAACGATGCATCTGCGCTCAGAACCATGTCTTTCTTATCTCTGCCTGTCACAACACAGGTTGATTCCAAAATAAAAATCAGTATAACTATTGTTTACAATAACCATCTGATACTAACCACCAGAAAACGAATGACTTAATCCTTCTCTTATAGACACAACTCGTATCATGAGGATGTATATAGCAAACAATCGAACAAAGTCTGTTTATTAATGCATGCTGACTTACAACATCCGTGCCTAGAACCAGCAATTCTTGGTGAAAGAAAGTTTATAAAGAGTAGGGTTCCAATAATCGCACATCTTTCAGAACAAATGACAATAAGAATCAAATCTTTATTACCGCATATCAATTCGCGTTCTCATCACAATCATACGCCGATAACATGTAGAATACGGATATTTACTTCATCGATGGTTACATCCCCGCTGGGAACCAAACCAACTTCATACATAAAATACCATGCTCTAGGTAAAATCTTTAATAGCAAATTTGAAATTTCGTGTGCTGCGTAAATCGACATATTTCATACTGTTCCTGATTTTCATGTTATTTTACTTACATCATAGATTCATGCACTTGAGCAATACAGTACCGTATCAATGTTTGCATCCGTGCTCAGAACCAATGCTAATATTTCTCTTTGTTAAAGTCTGGGTCATAAATATTTCCTTTCTTACACATCTGCACACGTCACGTTATCTCCATGTATATTTTTTCATAATTAGATATTCCAGTTTATCAGCTTTATTCTTAACATATTGTTCACAAGAAATTTGATCCTATTTACCTAAACTCGCTTCTTCCAAACGATGCATCTGCGCTCAGAACCATGACTTTTTTATCTCTGCCTGTCACAACACAGGTTGATTCCAAAATAAAAATCAGTATAACTATTGTTTACAATAACCATCTGATACTAACCACCAGAAAACGAATGACTTAATCCTTCTCTTATAGACACAACTCGTATCATGATGATGTATATAGCAAACAATCGAACAAACTCTGTTTATTAATGCATGCTGACTTACAACATCCGTGCCTAGAACCAGCAATTCTTGGTGAAAGAAAGTTTATAAAGAGTAGGGTTCCAATAATCGCACATCTTTCAGAACATATGACAATAAGAATCAAATCTTTATTACCGCATATCAATTCGCGTTCTCATCACAATCATACGCCGATAACATGTAGAATACGGATATTTACTTCATCGATGGTTACATCCCCGCTGGGAACCAAACCAACTTCATACATAAAATACCATGCTCTAGGTAAAATCTTTAATAAAAAAATTTGAAATTTCGTGTGCTGCGTAAATCGACATATTTCATACTGTTTCCTGATTTTCATGTTATTTTACTTACATCATTGATTCATGCACTTGAGCAATACAGTACCGTATCAATGTTTGCATCCGTGCTCAGAACCAATGCTAATATTTCTCTTTGTTAAAGTCTGGGTCATAAATATTTCCTTTCTTACACATCTGCATATGTCACGTTATATCCATATATATTTTTTTCATAATTAGATATTCCAGTTTATCAGCTTTATTCTAAACACATTGTTCACAAGAAATTTGATCCTATTTACCTAAACTCGCTTCTTCCAAACGATGCATCTGCGCTCAGAACCATGACTTTTTTTATCTCTGCCTGTCACAACACAGGTTGATGACAAAATAAAAATCAGTATAACTATTGTTTACAATAACCATCTGATACTAACCACCAGAAAACGAATGACTTAATCCTTCTCTTATAGACACAACTCGTATCATGAGGATGTATATAGCAAACAATCGAACAAAGTCTGTTTATTAATGCATGCTGACTTATAACATCCGTGCTTAGAACCAGCAATTCTTTGTGAAAGAAAGTTTATAAAAAGTAGAGTTCCAATAATCGCACATCTTTCAGAACATATGACAATAAGAATCAAATCTTTATTACCGCATATCAATTCGCGTTCTCATCACAATCATACGCCGATAACATGTAGAATACGGATATTTACTTCATCGATGGTTACATCCCCGCTGGGAACCAAACCAACTTCATACATAAAATACCATGCTCTAGGTAAAATCTTTAATAGCAAATTTGAAATTTCGTGTGCTGCGTAAATCGACATATTTCATACTGTTCCTGATTTTCATGTTATTTTACTTACATCATAGATTAACGCACTTGAGCAATACAGTACCGTATCAATGTTTGCATCGGTGCTCAGAACCAATGCTAATATTTCTATTTGTTAAAGTCTTGGTCATAAATATTTCCTTTCTTACACATCTGCACAAGTCACGTTATCTCCATCTATATGATTTCACATATTTTCCAACATTATATATTGCAGTTGATCAGCTTTATTCTTAAATCATTGTTCCCAAGACATGTTTCCCACACATTTTACATAAATTCGCTTCTTTTAAGAGATGCATCTGGTCTCAGAACCACGACCTACTTGCTACTGCCATTCGCAGCATCAGTCGATGCCAAAACAAACATGAGTTAAACTATAATTTCAATAAACATAATGCTACTAACCACCAGTAAATGAAAGGAATATTCCTTAGATTAAATATAAATCGTATCATGAGGATCTGTAGTGTGTGGCGCTTTGCCCGACCCAAAATTAAATTAGAAACATGTGTAATCAAAGTGATTCGGACAAGCCACAATCTGTCGTAGTACTAACAGCTGATTTTAATCAGATTGGACAAGCCACTGTTTATTGTTAAACATGACCGCATGCTAACACTTTCCCTTACGTAAGTTTGCCTGGCTATGATGGGAAGCCCGACAAAGGCCGTCAGAAGTGCAATTCCCACCTTGGGTGGAACGCGCTTATGTAGATCAAAGAAGTTGCCACAAGGAGTGGACGTGCCTCATCTTCTTGATACGCAGACTGACAGCCAGGTTGAATTAGTCGATTGGACAGGGCCCCAGCGCTACCCAATCGAATCGAGATAGGGGCGGGACCCTGATTTGGGCTAAGTATGATATCCTTAGACCTGCAAGCAAAGTTTAGTGCGCTATAGTTCTTTGGAGAGATTGCCACTTTTGCCAGAAGATAGAGACTCCGGTCAGCCACACGTTATTGGCGCGAAAAACCTTAGAATAGGATTTTAAGTGTAGCTTCCAAAAATTCAGTAAGCTACTTGTTCGATCTTTGCTGAATGCGACTGCATTTAATTGTTGATCGTATATATACTTATTATTATTACAAGACTCGTAGCAGGAATAATTATTTTGTGATATTAAGCAGCAGAGGAGGTGAACAGACCAACTAACTTTTAAGCAAAATATTTTAAGCTTCCTTTTACCAAATAGAGCCTTGGATCAGATGGTTATATTTAAGCAAAAATATTCTAAGTCTCCATTTGCCAAACTGAGACTTAACAATTTTAGAGCTCTGTTTGTCAAACGGAGCCTTCCTCAAGGGTAAAAAAAAAAGACGCCATTTAGTTGACGTTCACCTCCTCGGCTGCTATGAAAATCTTCGATTTTTACTAACTAAATATTTGATCAAGTCCTTAAGATTTCACAAACAAACTAATTTGTAAAACCTCACCTCGTAAATCAATCAGATTATTAGATTGGTCAGTGAGTTTGAAATTAATTCTCGTTAACAAATTATTATGACATCGCATATAGACTAGATTAGTTGGGTCTTCAATAATTAGAAATCCTGGAGGAGCCGTTGGTGCAAATGAATATAAAATATATCCTTGCTGAGCTTGATTTGATTGTTCGAGATTTATTTGATAATTTCCTTCGATAACGTCACATACTAAATTGAGCGCAATCACCGTTGAAATATTCACATTGTTCGGAGCAATATGTCTACCGCCGCCTTCTGGATCATTATTATATTTCAGAATATTTGCTGTAGGATTCTTCAATTTTTTCCAATTATCGTGGATTCTTTTGAACCCAATATCAATAGCATCGTCAAGTTGTTTCTTTAGTTTATCCGGATTATATCCAGGGATTTTAGATGTTTGAATATCCTCTTTTGGGATATTGAATTCTTCCGCAAACACTTCTTTAAAAATTTCACTCATTAATACTTGTTGAATAATTTGCGTATGAAATGTTTCCATATCGTGGATGATTTTGTTACCTGTTTGTACTACACTAATAAACTCGTTTTTGATGAGAGAGCCGGATTTGATGGATATTAACAATAATGAAAAATCATTATTCATCGCTGTTAAGTTTTCTTTGATTAGGTGGGTGTAAAATATCATATTATTTTTATTGTCGTATCCTATAAATTTTGGAGAAAAATCTTGATAACTCTTGACTTCATTGATGGGTTTTATTTTGTCGGTGATATAATCGGATTTTTTAGGTTCGGGTGGAAAATCCTTCGAATTTTCTCGCGAGTTATCCGGTGGTGGTAGTTCAGGCCATCCTAACACTGATCTTATAGAACTCTGATAAATATCTACAACATACCCAGGGGAATTAATCTCGATCGCAGATGATAACGTCGGCTCGTGAACCGTTATAGCGATTTTCGATTCTTTTTCGGTGAGAGATTTTATTCTGCGTTGAAATTCAGCATTGATCTGTTCGATTTGATATGACCCAGTTGGTAACGAGACAACCTGCCAATCTGGGGTTCCGTCTTCACGATTTTTCCACGCGAATACCAAGGAATTATTTGGTTGTTGACCACCAAATGCTACCGATCTAATATTAGGCCAGCTATGATATACTCGTAGTTTTGCTAATGCGATCTCGCTCACGGGAACAGGAATTGGAAAATTAACACTAAATTCGGGATGTGTTGAGGTTATTGATATCGTGCTTGTTTTCACTGGTGTTGTATTTGTTACTATTTGTTGAAGTAGTTCTTGCGACGACATTATTATTATTATTCTGCTCTAATTTCAGCATTGTTGATTTATACAATTGAGCCATAGTTGAAAATTCACTATCTGATATTGTTGTGTCATCCAACGACGATGATATCAACGAGGATAATTGCGAGTAACTGGAAGATGCAATATGATATTTAATTAAATAATCATGTAGTTTACTCTGGCTACACGATGATAGTTTTTTTGTGATCCCGGTTAATATACCAGCAATTGTAGCCACTGCGGAAATAGCGATTGGAACTACGACCGGAGCAATCATTGTAACCGAAGATAGTATTATTCCAGCAGCAGTGATTACTCCTGACACCGAGTACACTGTGATATCAACTGTGGTTATTCTTCGTTTGTATTTTTTGATTTTTATTTGATATTCTTCACAGAGAGAACTGAGTTTAGTTTGATACTCTCTGACTTGATCATAGCGATACTGATTCGATGATGGAGTCATTTTATTTTAAAAGCGCTAGCATTTTCAATTACAAATTACTTTGTAATTT